>JAOQGH010000001.1:111530401-111610424 GCA_025769975.1 Gallinago jamesoni | reverse complement strand
TTGTGGTTGGACTCGATGATCTCTGAGGTCCCTTCCAACCACCACAATTCTGTGATTCTGTGATTCTGTGATTTACTGGTCTCACAGGTCAGTTCTATCTGTTCTGCTAATACTAGTGGGAATTTTGTGTGTGAGAAAGAATTTCCCCATGGTGGGTGGACTGCAAAGACAAAAGATGTGCCATCACTATCTGAACCTTGTATTTTACCTGTACTTGGTGTTTTCAACAAACAGTATGTAAACTCCAGTGCCATTTGAATTTTTCTTGTTGAATGATTTGAGCCACTCTAGTGATGGCTTAGATGCTAGAAGTTATACAAACACTAAAAAGATGGCTCCTGACCCAGAACTTACAAATTGTGAATGACAAAATGACCTACAGGGACAGGATGACTATGGGACGTTAGATTGAATGGAAGTGAAAAGGGTCTCATAAGTGAACACATGCAGCTTGTATTTTCTGCAATAAAGAAGTTATCCCATAAAACAAGTGTCATAGGAAGATGAATTGTACAGATTTTTTCTGGATGGATAGGAATATATTATTCTGTTATGTTAGTCTTATGTCCATTGTTGAAAAGTCAAAAATATTTATGGAGTAATTTTTGAAAAAGCCACTTCTTAAAAAAAGGAGGAATATTTCCTCACCTTATTCTTTATCAGTTATACTCAACACTAAATATATTGTGAAAGGTGGGGACAAGCAGCAGCAAGCAGTTGACATTTACAACTGCAACTTCATTGATTCTGTGAGGAGATTCTTGTTAAAATTCTGTTAGTGGAGACAGAAAAAGGTGATAATTTTTTCTTCAGCAATCTTTGTCCTTTTAGATGCTTAACTCCTTAGTATTGCAGCTGAAGTGTTTAAACACCCTTTTTAAAACTAAGACCTATGTGGAGTGTGCACTGCCAAAGATCTTCCAAGTCTTACAGCAGATTATGAGCTGTTGAATTTTGTTCTATCCAAAATCCATGATAGTTTGCAGAATAGAGTTGCCTGTTGCATTAGAGCTTCTTTGGTTTGGGAAATAGCTCTGACTTTTCAAAAAATCCAAATGCTTTGCCTAAGAAGAGGATATTTACCATTATCAGCAGAGTGAAATGAAATTCCCCAAAATCTTTCTCTGGGCCAATACACCAGTTAATGCAATTGCATTTTACTTTTTCTTGGAATAAAGGAATTTAAGGTGCTACAGCTAAGGCCGATGTTTTAACTATAGCACAAAGACCCATTTAAGTGACATGCTTGTTTCCATTTCTACTCTATTTGTAGTTGCTCTTTTCTTAGTCATGGTTTCTTGTAATGTGCTTTCTGCAAAGTGAGGGGTATCTAAAGGATTGTTGAAGACTACAGTTATTTATCTTCCTGATTGGAACTTCAGCATCACGGATCATATTTTCATTATCAGATGTCTTTGAGCAGATTCCTTGTGGTGTTCTGATTTCACTTGAGCAATGTTCATATTCACAGCTTTTGTGATTCTGCTGATTCACTTACCAGGTCAGACAGCTGAGGCTTCTGACCTCAGCAGCCTCATATCTGCCAATGCTTTGGCACAACTAATTTCAATGGCCAAAGTGCGAGTGTTTTAATCTTTAGGGAGGATTTATAAGGTTGTAGGAAGGTAGGTTTCAAACTCTAAACAATTTCAAAGAATCAAAGAATGGCCTGAAATAATTAGGATTCAGCATTTATGTGTAAAAGTGACATAGAGTAATAATCAGATGCAAATTATTGAATGAAGATAGGGTGGTTGGATGTCAGTTTTTGAGAGACGTTCTGGCAGTTTGAGTCAGGAATTGAATACAGGTTAGAAAAAAGTCTTACTGTTGTAACAAAGGAGGTAAGAACTGAGACTGAAATTTATACAAAAGTGCTTAAAAATGTGCTACACGTAAAATGTATGGAGTAATCCTTCCAGTTCTACTCAACACTGGGGGTGCTTAACTGGAGTTATTGGTCCAGTTTTCAGCACCAGGCTTCAGAAGGTGTGGATTTGCTGGGTACAGTACAAACCAGAGAAAAGGGAATAGTTGAAGGTATAGGAAACATGACTCCTTAGATGGGGAGAGTGGGATATAAAAGAACTATGTTTCTTTCATCAAATGAACACAAGACTGTGTGAAGAAACCTTTACTCAAGTCAATGGTCCCTTACGGGAACAAAATGAATACACATTTCTCCATTTTCAGTGGGTATGGGACAACATTTTAACACAGAAATGCTGATGCAGTAATTTTTCCTTCAAAATTAATAAAGAAAGGTAGTTTGCCAAAGGAAGTTTTCATTTCTCCATTGTTACAAGTTTTTTATGAACAGTCTAAAGAAAACTTTACCAAAGATGAAAGAGGAAGGGAGGACTTAGATAGGACTTGTGTTTCCTTTTAACCCTCTCTGGCTGTGTGTCAAATTGTATCTTCCACTTACACTGTAGCTGTCAGCATTAACCTGTTCAGCTTGCTACCATGCAGCCGTGGCTCATGATTACAAAGCTGGTTACTGGGAGATAGCCTTCTGCTGGTGGAGTGGATTTTTACTTTGCACAAATGTGCTAACTACTGATTTTTTTTTTCTTCCACATATGCATTCATTTTATTATTTTCTATTTCTGAGCATTTTTGCATAGTACCATCTATATGTCAGTGCTGACGCTTCCCATTTAAGACCCTTCCCAGTCCAGAGCCAGAGGAATTATTCAGTACCGACCACCCTAGCCTTGGATAAATCCTTACTTGCCATTTAAAAGAAAGTACCATCATGTCTGTCTCTGAATTTCAGCTTGCTTAGTGTTAAGTATTGCTAAGAGTCATAGTATTGTATAAATAACCCTCCAATTCTTCCTCTTTCTCTTTGATGCTTGCTTCTATTGCCTGTGATCCGAATGGTTCTGCTCATTCACTTACTAGCCCGAACACCTCTGCTAAGGCTTCACATCTGACTAAGCTTTCGTAAAACTCAATTCAAGTGTCAGGGTCTACTGAACACCTGTTTTGTAGAAATGTATCAGTAAAACTGAATGAGAAAGTTTCTTTTCTATGGCCTGTATTTTGCTTTCACTTTATGGCTAAAGAATGCACAGAAAATTAGGTGAAGGAGGACCCAGAGGTCTATCAGGAGGTTCAGAAATTATTTATGACACATTTCAAGTATTACTCTATGAGTACTGATTACATATCTGACAGACAAATGCAAGAATGGTATGTCATCAAACACATCCACCTGAGAACTACTAATGGACAATGAGACCTGTGACCAGATCCTAGCTGTTGAGATACTACGACAGAGTAACTCTGCAGCAGAGATGGGGGAGAAGGAGGAATGGCAGGGTGTGAGCCATCCTGCACTTTTCTTTGGTTTTCATACAAGAAGGTTGAAATACTGTTTATAGTGGTATGCAGTTAGAATTTGACATGTTACATTTGTCAGTATTTGCAAGTAATTCCTGTGTTTACTAAGGTGATACAAGAATGAAAGGCATTTTTTCTTTGACAATATTTGGTGTATTCAGGCTCCATCATCCATTATGTGCAAATGTCAGTGGTTATTGTTCAGAAAATTGTCAAGATGCCAAGATCCAAGTATAGACTTATCTGGGGACCTATATGGTTTCTTGTCCCCAAGCAATTGCTGCTTAAGCAGCAGGCATTATCCGGATACATGATTCAGGATGGTTGTGCAGCCCCCCCTTACTTGGATGTCAGCTCTCTCCAGATCAGGGCTTTCCCATTCATCCACCTCTCATGGTAGCAGGTATTTGTGCATATTTTATTGTCTCAAACTGGGCATTCCTTTGAACTTCACAGACTTAGGAAGTTACTGCTTTTCTTGCATTTGAAGAATTTGAAGTAATGAGGCTACATGGTCACCCTTAGGTTTTCTCCTAACTGCCTTGACAAAGAGAATCCACTGTTTTAGAATTTAAATATCAGCTACATTTTGTGTTGAGCTGTGGTTAAAGTCTATATTATGATGACTGTTTCTGGAGTCTACAGAGGATGCTGTGGCTAGCATAAAGTAACTTCCTTATTTTGAAATCCATTCTTAATCACCCATGAAATTAACTATTGGAGTCTGCCTTCAAGTTGGCATAGTCTAATACTAGGGGTTTTAAAAATATTTCACAACATATTTGGAAACAGAACTTTTCTGTTCTTTATTTGTATGTTTTTGGATGTTGGCTCTTGCATGAGAAAAGTGCTGTGTGCTTTAATACTGAATTTAGAAATCTTGTGGTTTCTATTGGCACTGTGAAGGGAGCAGCTAGTATAAGACTCTGGTACTTGATGAGAGCATTTTTTGTTTTAATTATTAGACGCATGAATACAGAGCCAACTGAGTTCAGCTATTGTGTTTATTGCCTTTTTTTTTATTAACCATAAAAAAAAAAGCAATAATTTTTCTGGATTACCATCTCTAACGTGATTTGTAACTTGAAGCCAGAAAAAGACTGAAGTATCATCAGTCCTTTCTTCACACAAGGAACAAGGAGTCACATGAAACTTCTATTTAGGGTTGTTGAAGTGTAATGTTCACGATTTATAACCCAGCTAAATGCTCCGTTTCAAGTCAGCTCAACAATGAATTAGAAGTGCGTGTAGGACTTTTATGCCTTGTGAAGGTTCTAGTTAGGATAGCCCATGTCGGTACTCTGACTGGTAGGCCAGACGACTCATCCAAAAGTGCATCCCCTGTGAAGCATCACATGGATTAACAAAGAGGAATGAAAAGTTGGATGACAAATGTAGCTCCTGAGGCTTCAGGGGGAAACAGACATGTGAAAGCCTGGCTGTGGTACCATGGGTAGATACATTTCAAAATTTAAGTCATTCAAAACTTTATTTCGATATATCCGGTATATTTCGATATATTTGAAGCAACTTACGTGTTTGACTAGGCTGAAAATACCCCAAAACTGTGTTAATTGTTTTAAAGGAAGAATGACATTGTTTCAGACAAAATAGTTCCTTCATTTCTTAGAGAACAGTGGCTTTTCTGAATCTGTATTTTCCATGAAAAAATATATGTATGGAAAACATCTGATCAGGTCTAATAATGCCTTTTAAAAAATAATGCTCAAAACTTCTTTTTGCTAAACAACGTCTTTCAAATTATAGCTAAAATTTTAGAACTAAACTGCCATTTTCTAAGAATTTATGTTAAAAATGGCTCTTGCTGGAACACTTTTTCTTTAAACAAAAAATACCTTTTTTCCCCAAGTTTGCATTCGTTTTTTCTTTTTGCATTAATTTCTTACATTATATTTGAGAAATTTCTATTTGCTACGCACCTAGATTTTTTTAGTAAAGAGAGTGAAAAAAACTGATATTTTTGTCTGTGGGAGTTTTGCAATTAGATTCTGGGCTTATTGATATAGAAGGAATACAATGCTTTTGATTGCTTTTGCACAGAAAAACATTAGTAATATTTTTTTCAAAGATTTTGTATTTCATAGTGCTTAACGGAAAAAAATACACACAAGTAAAATAATTGTGCTTTATCTGCAAGTTTATAAAGCTGGAGATGTTTTATTACTGGGCAAAACTATGAAGATTTGATTTAATGCCAAGTAATGTGTCAAATTACCAGCTTCATTGTAGCATTGTACAGTTTACTCCATGTTATAGAAATAAGAATATGAACTAGCGTTTAGAACTTAGAAAAAGTTCTGTGTGTATTTTTAAATTACATGGTGAGAGGGGCACATGGAAGTTTTAAAATTCAGACCCAGATGCTTTTGAACAAGAAAAACAGTGCTAACAAAGAAATTTGTGTGAAATTTCAGTTAATTGTTTTTCACGTTGAAAGTATTTTTCAGAAAGAATGTTAAACTAACCAAAAGGTCCCCCAAAGGTAAGTCCTGTAGACCACAAGAAATATCAAATAATGCAAAAATATACTACCTCTTGTTTTTATGTAGGAAAACTATTGAGTTTACCTTCAGAAAGAGGAGAAAAAAATAAAATTATTTTTCAGTTAACATTGGATTAGGAAGATTAAAAACTTACTACATCCTTAGGTTTATAGCCACAACCACATTATTACTACTATCATAAACCAGCAAGGCCTAAATTTGGAGCACAATATATGTTGCAGGCATAAAATAAAAAAAACAAAAGCAAGTCATAGAGGAAAATTCAAGGGTTTTAAGAGTGTTCTTTTAATTATAAATTACTTCTATGATTTTAAGTATGATTGGGTTTGAAACTTTCAGTAGTAAAAGGATAAAGAAAAAATTATTCATCTGAGGAAAATAAGTGTTACTGCTAAGTTTTTAGGTCTTCTACAGTGATTTAGCAAGGAATGAATGGTTTTTTGTTGAAGTGCTTTAATTTTTCCCAGTTTGCAATGGAAACCACTGTGAAGGATCTGGGGAGGGCAGCTAGTTTCTGCTCACATAGAATTCTTTTTCATGCTCACTTTAATTTACACGGTATGTCCAGTGTCTTTTGTTCAACATTAACCCTAACTGTTTGAGTGGCTACTTGGGAATAACTTCATCACTTCTCTGGTGGAACGTGGCAACTATTTAACACCCTGTATGATTTAAGACAGGAAATGAAGTGCTGTCTTAGTAAATTGCAGAGAAATTTTTGTAAGGAAATGTAATTACCCCAGACTAGAAATTGGCCAGAATATCAAGTTAAAATTGCTGTGTATGCAAAAAATTCTCTGTTTGCTATTTTATCTGAGAGGTGACTTTACATTGCATTGTATGAATTCAGAATCATGATGGATTACTTTTGAGATCCTAATGCTTGTGATGCCTCACGCTGTAAGTCAGTGAATCCAATGCTGATTTAAAATACATTTGCCGCCTTACTGAAGTGCTGTTGTTTCTTGCCATACTGTATGAGGTTACTATCTCTCAGACAGTGACCAAACTTCTACGCTCTTACCTAATGAATTGTGATGAAATTGCTGTTAAAAGTGACATCACTACAGGCTGCATTGGTCTGTATCTTTTAAATTTTTTTTATAGCATCCGTACTGTGCTTTACTTTGGACGAGAGTCTTTTGATCTGGTTTTGATCAATATGTTTATGGCTTTTTATTCCACTCTGAAGATTCTATTCTTAACATGTTATGATAAATATGTTTTACTGCATTCCAGTAACTATTCCGTTTCTCAAGTCTTGGCACTAGAGTTCATTTTATTAATGAAGTCTGTTTCATTTCCATTTGTCCTGTGTTAACTTTTCAATATGCTTCAGGTAGCTTATTCAAATAAAGGAAGGTCATGAGTTGAAAAGATTACTTATTATAGGAAAAAAATTAAATAAATTGTTCAAAACAGTATAGGTTTTTGATTTTCAAATTGAAAATTGAACTTAAACTCCTAAACTTTCCTCACATCTCCCTTGGAAACTCCCTCCTTTACTGTAACTTTGTGGTCTTGATGATATTCACAGAGAAGCTGATTTACTGAATAAAGAAGTTCTTTAAGTTTTCAGTTTTGGAACATTACCAGTGTGTCTGAACCCAGGTTTCAAATTTTACTGGCATTTTGTTGGCAAACCAATTTTTTGGAGTCCTTTCTTATTTGGGTATGTTTCCTGACACCTTTGGCTGTATGGTACTATGTTTTAAAATTCTCTTTTTCTTTTTTTAAGAGGAAAAGCCTATAAACATGTACAAAGGACTAATTATAAAATATCTGGTATAAAAATATAGAGACAAGAAAATTACCAGCTGAAAAATGCAGTGAGCAGAAAAAATGAGCATTTAATGGTAGAGTCTTACCCTGCCTGTTCAGCAGGCCTGATTCTCAAAGCAATTCCACAAGCAAAGCATGCACTATTCTGAGGCCATAATGCGGTAATTTAAATCAAGCATAAGTACATGGGTGGTAAGAAAGAGGTGGTTTGGTCTTGCCTTCTGTCTACTGGCCTCTTTTACTGTTGCTTCCCTTTTGCCAACAGCAGTGTTCATTTATGGTGAGCCAGGTTAGAGCACTGACCCAGCTGAAAAATATCTCATATGACTTTGCTCTACTTACAGTCTTCCTATGTATTTTAATTTTTTAGAAACTATTAGTTATTAGTGCCCTCAAAGAATAACCAACTAGCCAAAGTTGCTAACCTGTGTCATTAATAGTATCAATTCCTTGCAATTATTCCTTGCTTAAAATGTCATGACTAGTATAGGACAATCTTCTTTTTGTAGTATGTATTGAAATAAGGTACAAGAAACTAGCAGTCCAAGGTTCTAATACTTTTTTAGTTTTCCACAAGTCTGGGACATTGTAATCCCTTAACGCTTTTTCTCACTGATGTAGGACTTTACTGTATCTAAGGAGTTCAAAGAGAATTTGACACTAAATGGTCCTTTCTGTACTAACATTGCTATAGGGAAACCCACTATAAAGTGAAAGTAGGTATGAATTTTTGCAATAGAACAGAAGAGTACATTCATGTAATAGTGTATTCTGGCACATATTTTGCCTGTTGGATAGAGGCAAAGTTATAACAGTACAGAGTGGTGAGATTCCTATCATTTAAATAAGCCTCAGTAGGATTAACAGTTTACATGTTCTTCTACCTGTCATAACTTTGGCAGTCAATCTTTTGGGAGCCTGCATGTTGCACCTGGTCATGTATAAAATACTGCATGGAAAGTGGAAGATGGAGAAAATTAAATATTTTGGCTAGTAAGGGAGTATGCAAAAGACTTTAATCTAGGATCCTATTTGGGATTGGAGATTTCACTGAAGAGCCTTTGGGCTAAATTGCTAATTTAGTAATTAGTAACTAATGGCTACTTTCTGACTGATTTCAGCCAAACTTAAAAGACAGCTAGAAACACCAGAGACACCAAGTTTCTGTACATTTCCTGGAGACAAAGAATCATTCAGGTTGGAAGGGATCCCTGAAGGTCTGTAATCCAACCTCCTCCTTTTAGGCAGGTTGAACAATGAATTGAGTTCAGACTGGCTTGCTCAAGGTTTTTCCCAGACAGATACTGGAAACCTCCAAGAACATAAATACTCCACAGCCTCTCTGGGCATCCTATTCCAATGCTTAGTTATAGAATCATAAAATGGTTACAGTTGGAAGGGACCTTAAAGATCATCAAGTTCCAACCCCCCTGCCACAGGCAGGAACACCTCCCACTAGACCAGCTTGCTTAAAGTCCCATCCAGCCTTGTCCTGAACACTTCCAGTTGCTTCTCTGGGCAACTTGTTCCAGTGTCTCATCACCCTCACAGTAAAGAATTTCCTTCTAGTATCTCATCTAAATCTCCCCTCTTTCAGTTTATTACTGCTACCCCTCATCCTATCGCTCCACTCCCTGATAAAGAGTTCCTCCCCATGTCTCCTGTAGGCCCCCTTCAGGTACTGGAAAGCTGTTACAAGATCTCCCCAGGGCCTTCTCTTCTCCAGACTGGACAACACTAACTCTCTCAGCCTGTCTTAACAGGAGAGGTGCTCCAGCCCTCTGATCATTTTTGTGGCCCTTCACTGGATCCGTTCCAACAGGTCCGTGTCCTTCCTGTGCTGAGGACTCCAAAACTGGACACAGTATTCCAAGTTTGGTTTCACAAGAGCAGAATAGAGGGGCAGAATCACCTCCCTCAACCTGCTGGCCACACTTGTTTTGATGCAGCCCAGGATGCGGTTGGCTTTCTGGGCTGCAAGCGCATTGCTGGCTCACGTTGAGCTTCTCATCCACCAGTTTTCTTCATAGTTCAATGTTATTTGCAAGCTTGGTTAATGTGCCTGCCATTTCCTCTTACAGTTCATTCATAAAGATACTAAGATATTAAATAGGATAGGTCTCAGGATAATCCCCTGAGGAACTGCAGTTGTATCCAGCCTACAAGTAGAGTACAACCCATTACTTTTCAATCTCAGAATGCAGGTACTTTTTGCTCATCTGGTCGTGCATCGTCTAGATCACAGAGGCCAAACTTGGATACAAGGGTGCTGTGAAAGACCATCTTTAAGGTGGTTGCAACATTTGCCTTTCTGCATTCATCTGGGACTTCCCCTGATCTCCGTCGCTATGATGACAGAAAACAGCCTTGATGTGCCATTGGCCAACTCTCTCAGCACTCTCAGATGCATCTCATCTGCTCTTGTGGACTTGTACGAGTCAAGATTTCTCAAGAGGTTTATGAAATCAATCCATTTCTCTTGCTATTTCTTCTTCTCCTTGAACCCTGTCTGTATGTGTAAAGGCCTGGGACACCTTGTTAGTGAGGTCTGGGACAAAGAACACATTGAATAACTCAGCTTTTCTCTGTGCTTTTCCCTCGGCCAGCTGCAAGCCCACGTTCTCCTTATTTATTCTTACCATGTAGCAGTAGAAGTTCCTGTGCCCAGGTTTCTTACCAATTTCTAATATATTTGAGCTTCAGCTTTCCTAACGTCATCCTTGCTTGTCTGGGCAATGTTTCTGCATTTCTCCTTTGTAGCATTTCTCCTTGCTTCCGTCTCTTTTGTACATTCTTTTTACAGTCATGAAATCCTTTTGTAGCCAAACTAGACTCCCTGTTCATGTACTTCTTTTCTTCAGTATTGTGCTGGACTGTTATTTTGTTTGTGGGAAGTTGTCTTTAAAGACCAGGTCTGTTGAGTTCCCTTGCCCTTCAAAGCTGTCTCTCATAAGTTCCCATTTATCAGTTCCCTGAAAAAAACAAATCCTGCTCTCATGAAATCCAGGCATTGTACTCTGTTACTTGTCTTCTTTATTCCTCTCAGGATCCTGAACAGCATTAATTTGTATTTGCTGTGGCCAAAGCTGCCATGGATTGCCACCTCCCCAGTCATCACTCCCTTGTTTGCATCAGAGTGAGTCTATCACTCCAGTTGATGATCTGATAATTTCTGTTAAGAGCTTGACCCTAGCTAACCCCAAAAGTCAGCTGGATTGCTTGCGTTCACACTTTGTTTGTCTTTTAGCATATATTGGAAGATGGGAGTCCCAGTCAGGATGTGATCTGCAGGTGTCCTCAAGTTGCTCAAAAATGCTTTTTCCACTTCCTCCTTCTGATTAGGTGGTCTGTAACAAATTCCCACTGTGAAGTCATTTTTGGTGTCTCCTCCTCTGTTTGTGGACCACCAGATCTCAGTGAGTCTACTGTCTGTTTTACTGAAGACCTACATATCTTTGAGCTCCTTCAGGTATTCATGCTGTCATGAAAACAATCTTCCAGGCAGGAGAGAGTGTTCAGTGTTGCCACCAAGAAGTCTGCATCGTGGATTCAAGAGTTACCTATTCTTGGCCAGCACACCCTCTGGCAGGCTATTCGGCACACGGAGCTTGGAATCAAACAGTGTGATGCAGTTGAGGACTATGAAAAGAAGAATGGAGAGCAATGGAGGAGAGTTTAAGAAAAATATTAGTAGGCACACTGCTCATTTTCAAATCAGACATAATGGACAGAAACAGTGGATGTAAAATACTAAAGCAATTCTTCAGGGCACCTTTTTGTCCAAAATAATACAAGAAACTGGTCAGAAGGCATGTTTGTTTCTATTTGACTAAAAATGGAAGTTTTTTTAATGTTGCTTTTATAATACTATATAAACAAGCTATTTGAGAGTGAGATTTTTCAGAAAAGGAACTTGAAGGGAGAAATCTGTTCATAAGTTACCTTCTTGTGCCCAGGTATTTTAACATCTGGAATGTAATGCTGCCTGTTGTAATACCTCTGCAATACTGTAACACAGCAGGATGCATTAATGAGAGTTTCAACCTTAAACCCACAACATCAATGAAATTTATAGTTGTCAGGCCATTAACATTATTCAAACATATTTTTTGTGGTTTCAATTCCCATTTTACATTCATGTAGGAAGAAAAGTCATTGTGTTGACTAGCCACAAAGAGAGAGTCCTCCTTAGACTTGAAATTTCTATAAAACAATTAAGTATTGTTTATTACTTTTGACAGCATTCATAGGATGTGCTACAGGGCAGGAGGAGAGCATTTGTATAAAAAATTCTGCTAGAGTCTCTCTCTTAATATTTCAATGGTTTAATATTCTTGACTACTAAAAGTGCTTTGCTCACGTTTGGAAAATACCACAAAAATGTTCAAAGCAGAAAAGAAAAATTTGCATTAAATTCTAGTATCATCTTCTATGGCCATATATATGCCATCTGATATTTTTCCTGATGGGTAAATTTGTCTTGAAATGTTTCATGTTTCCCTACTCTTGTATCTCAGTGTGGTCTTTTGACTTAATATGTAGATCAAGGTAGTTACAGAGCACAAAGAAGAACAGAGAGTTTCTTGAAGGCAAAAATTTTGGGGGGAAAATGTGGTGAGCACTGTGATTAAGTTGCTCTGCAGAAAAATGAAATTGTTAAATCTGCAATTGATTAAGTTGAAAGAAAAGAAAGGAAGTCAATATGTAAAAAAGCGCACGTATGGTTACTCTTTCTGGGAAGGAAAATGTAAGTTGTTTCTCCCAGAAAAAAACCTAACAAGCACACAAAATTTACAAAGCTCTGAAGTTTGGGGGGTTGGTTATATAGAGTTTTTATTATCATAGGCTTCATGGTAATTCCAGCACAATCTCAGGAAGTAGTAAAAATAAATCTATCTGTCTCTTGCTGTATCAGTCTGAGTATTAACAACTTCCCCATGTTGTGTCTGTTAAAGAATTTCTTCATGACCCTTAAAAGTACAAACTTGGTCTCTGCATTTAATATGTTGTTATCTGCTGCCAAGCCTGTAATAGCTACATTCATACACATTCTGTTAATCATATCTCTTTGTTCGAGAAGTTTGTGTTTTAGATTCATAATTAACTTTTTCCCTTGTTCTGATTATTTTCCTCCCATCATGGCAGCAAGTGACTTTTTTTTTCTATTTAAAACCAAATATGTGAATGGAGAAGTAACAGCAATCAATGTATTTTGACAAAGCCTGAAATCTCTTCCTAAGCATGCTTCCAAATTTAAATTACATTTTCATGTTGCAAAACCATGAACTTGGTGTTGTAACTGAAATCACACAGTTTACAGAAGACAGGACTGAAGCCTCATGGGCGTAAAAAACTACGCAGGCTTTTTGCCTAGGTCCCTGTATAAGAAGATGCAACCTTTTAATGTTGAAATTAGCTAGTAGATGAGCCTCGTCCCAATATGTAACCCATAGGTTCCAAAGGAAGGAATTACCAAGCCATATTTCATGTCAACTGGAAGGCAAAGAAATCTTCTGGCTATTACTCTTTGACAACATCTTTCTGATTGAGGAGTAAGGTGGGAAAACATTGTACAGACTGTTAAAGCTTTTGTCTGTTTGGGTTCAAGTATTTCTAATTAGCAAAGGTATTTGTGGCCCAGACTTTGCTTGAACCCTTTAACGACCTCCCATTTTGATCATTCTCAAAACAAGTCAGCTGTTTGAAAGATAGAAGCCTTGGGGATCCTACATGTTTCTTGCTAATGACACAGCCCCAAGAGTTACTGAAGCCCTGCTTTTCAACCTGCGAAGCACAAGGGACAGGTAGTTCCTTAGCTTGTCACCAGCCTAAAGATGTATGTCTGTGGGTGGCTGGGGCACAGTTCTGCTTGCAGCTGGTCCTGCGGACACTCACTTGATTGCAGAATTTGAAACACCTTTCTTACTTATCTGAAATTCAGGGGAAATAATTTTAAATGGTACCTTTTGCTGGTTTGGACTGCACTTATCTCCAAGACAAGATCGCTTTTATATGAATGAACAGCGTGATATTTGTGCCCGTATTCGAAGTAGGTTTGTAGGCTATAAATCACTTTCTGGGTTTACCTTGCTGGCAACATCTTGAATATCTGTTTTATCTGTTAAATAACTCTTCCTGAAAATGTGAAATGGAGGAGGATCACAGTACAGTTCAGATCTGTTTTAAAGTGGCTTGAACAAAGTTCTCACAGTAGGGTTTTTTCTTCTTTTTTAAGTCTAGCGTTGACTCATTTGGTGGTGTTAAAGTGCACTTTCTACTTATCCCCAGAGGAAAGTTAGTATTCTTTTAAGTGAAACTATTT
Source organism: Gallinago jamesoni (assembly GCA_025769975.1). Lineage (NCBI taxonomy): Eukaryota > Metazoa > Chordata > Aves > Charadriiformes > Scolopacidae > Gallinago > Gallinago jamesoni. The sequence continues at coordinate 111,596,447 of JAOQGH010000001.1, read as the reverse complement.
TAAAAGCAGAACACAAGCCTAAAATAAGCCAGTGTTCTCTAGAGTTCTCAGAAGGTGTAGATTTATTTACTGTAGTTAAATCATAATTAGTTCTCAGGGGATAGTGTATCTTTTAAACTGCTTTATTGCCACCATATTGGTTTTCTAAATAATCAGAAACTGCTGCTCTTATATTCTGTAGTATGAACAAAAATTTGCTGTAAGTAGAAACAAATGTCTAGAATTGCTAGTTGTCACTTACTGAAGATAGTGACACACTAAAAATAAGCACTTCAAGAAAACATGAAGAAATACAAAACGTATGTTATCAGAAGGCACCTTAAATGAACTATGGCTATATCTTTTTCCAGCATAATAGATGTAGTAATGTTTTACATGATCATTTTTCAGTTCATTTTTTTTTAATATTCTAATGCTTTTTGGTCGAGAACAAATGTTAACTGAAAGTGGATAAATGGTAGTGCAATGTTAAGGTAAAATATTACCTGATATAGATTTTCATTAATGTAGCTCAGTGTTCCAGCTGATAAACGTGGGGGTTTGGTTTTTTCCTAATTGGCAGGTTAATGTTGGAGTTGCCTGAGGAGATGGGTTTAATAGCAATTGCTGTTCGACAAACACAAGGGAAAGGTGAGTAAAGTTCCTTCTCATGCTAGTAAATGTGTACAAAACATATGAAATAAGTAATTTTAATGTCACTTAGCTGCCTTAAAGATACACTGTGAGTATTTTTTCTAGTATAATCTATAGAATAATCATGTCTTTTTCTCCTCCCACTTGAACTGTGGATTCAAACTCAAGCCCTAAGTTCATAGAGACCAAAGTAAACATTTTCAGGATGTTTGGTGGCTTTTGCAGAAATGATTTAGTGGTCTTCTAGTTTCTGCCAAAAAGTCTCTCCAGTCATGGAAACTGCCATCACTACATTTAGTGTAATACAAGTCAGACTTCCAAATCAGAACTCCTTTTTGACTTAACTGGAGCACAACTGGGTCTTGAATTGCTCTGAGATAGAGGTTTCTTGAGCGTGCAAGACCTGCTTGAATTGTCATGTGGGCTTTCACAACCTTATGCAGATAACTATTGAGCAAGTTCTGCCTTTTTTGCAGGGAGGAGTTAGCACTGATTTAAAAGCCACATTTTTTTATTAGAAGAATACAGTCCCCAACCTAATAAGCTCTTCTGAGTACAGATCTACATGAAGATGGTTACCTGGCTATTGGTACAGATCTAGCTTGTGTCAAGTTGATTCACAATGTGGGTGGATTTCTAGATGCACACAGAACATCTTCACCAGTACTTTTCACTGAAACAAAGCAAGATTTTTTGAAATGTGAATGTTACCAGATATGGAAAATTTGGGCAAGTCAGTTAGGACATTCTAGGAAACTGAGTAGCAGCATGCACATTAAACAACCTGCTGGTTTTTTTAAAGAAAAAACTGCACTTTTCTCTCTTTGCATTTTTCTCTCAAAATTAGTTTGGAAACTCCATTATATGACTTATGGTAGATTCTTGGGTGGATACTATTGAATCTCTCTTTTGCAGTTGTCTATATTAACAAAGTGGTCTTTTTTATAAATATTTTTCCTGAGTTGAAGTTAACCTTTTTTTTTCTCCCTCCTCAGGTCGTGGTGGAAATGTTTGGCTCAGTCCTGTGGGCTGTGCACTCTCCACTTTACATATTACCATTCCTCTACATTCCAACCTGGGCCAGAGAATTCCTTTTATTCAACACCTGGTGTCCTTGGCAGTGGTAGAGTCGGTTAGATCAATACCAGGATATGAGGTATCTAATTCTAATTTATCTCAAAATTCCTGTTGCCATTTTCATTAAGTTCAGATTTTAACTATGTCTCCCTATGCATAGAATGACTGAATGCATAATACAGTTTTTCAGCATTAATATAGTGGTAAACTTAGTCTTCATACATGCTTGGTTATTTATGTGTTTTAAGAAATCCAGTATACATATGACGAATAATGTCTTTTATTGAGCTGATTAAGTGTACTGCACTTATTTCACTCATAATCTTATGAAACTTAAGACTCAGACTTCAGCAGTAAAGAAAATGTCAATTTTTGTTTGTCTAACAATTGAGTTAATTTGTTTTGATTTTGAAGGAGTTGGGGAAGAGGAAGGAGGGAAAAATGAATAAAACTGACAAATCCTTTTCTGCTTTTTTTGTTGGTGCTGTTTCAGTGACCACTTTATCCCTTTTAAAGGATTTTTCCAACCCTTGTTTAAGGTTGAAAACTGATTTCTAAAGCAAGAACTTAGGAGTATTGGTCTCAAGAGGGAATCAAGTGTCCTGTCATCAGTATTAAAATGAAGAACCAGTCTTCTTCACCACCTCATATATCTTCTTTTTAATGTTACCATTTCCTAATATTTGCTAACTATAAAACTTTGGTATTTTACAGAAGTAGTGAACTAAAGCATATGTTTCCTATATTACAGAAAATCAATGACTTATACACATTTACACATGAACTTTATTATAGTGGCACCCAGTAGCTTTGCTGTAGTTTAAGGTCTGTCAGCCTTTCTATTAAAACCTTCTAACTTCAGTGCTTCATAACTTGACTATAAAAATAAAATGCTTCAGGCTAAAATTTGCAATATAAAATGTTTGGCCAGAGTGAATAATTTAACCATTTAAAATAGAAGGGACAAGAGTTAGTTTTATAAAATATGAGTCTGACTGGGGAAGGAGTTAATTTATGAATAGAGGTGGTTTTGCTTCTGTATGCCTACCCTGGTGTACTTTGGCATTTTTTATTTTATTCCATTCAAGGGGAAAAAGATGACTGAATTACTAAATACTAATGTAAAAATAGAGCGTATCAATAATACATGTACTGTACAGGGTACATGTACGACACATAGCTTGCTATCACCAAGACAAAGCTGCTGAACCTCTGACAGTGCAGCCACCCTGGACAATGACTGAAACCCGTGTTAAGTATCTGGATTCAAATGCGTTAAAGCAAGGAAAATCAAAGATTTATCAAAAACTGAATGCTTTAATTTCCTCTTTAGACTTAGGTAATGCAGGGCTTTCCTATGTCAGATGGACATCTGCGCCATACAAACTGCAGCAGCTGCAAACAGTGGGCTGATCTATAGATGAGGTTTCATTCTCTCCTCAGAATGTCCATGCTTCTGTGGGTGTATGTCAGAATCTTAATAATACTTTAACACACTTCAATGTAAGTCACTATACTCAAAGTCAGTCTAAGGGTTTCCATTCAAAAATCTGAAATTCCTGTGTCTCAGTTTATCAGTCAGTCATCATTTCTAGGGTTGTCACAAACGTTCACAATGCTAACGCTAAATTCACAGCAACTAAGGCCTTTGTTCTGGGTCCTGAAGGAGAAAATCTCACAGCTCAATTGGAAGTTTTACTGTCAGATGTTAGTACTGGAAATGTAAATGGGTTTTATATCAAGAGAGCTCTTTGCTTTCCGAGTCTGAGAAGAGCAGACATCTGTCTCTAGTAAGTCATGGCAAGGAGGTGCTCCATTTCCTGCATGTTTTGTGATGCCCATCATTTCTTTGACAAACAGATAGTTGTGCAGTACCTTGCCACTCTGTTTTGTGGCAAAGTCTCTCCTGTGTTCATGAGAATACCCATAGTTGACTCAGTTATTTTTCATACTTTCTGTGACTTCAGTTGCAGAGCTAGTGTCTGGTGCCTTACAGGTGTATGTTTTCACTAAGTAAGATCTACTGAATAGCTCTTTGGAAGATCTCTTAACACTGATAGTACTATTTAACTATCTCATGCTTCGAATGAAGTCTCAAGAGTCTCCTATAAATTCTTTCCCGCTGTGAAGAATCAAGTTGTTTTCCATAATGAATATGAATTGGTGATACTCTCTCTTAGAATGCTTTGATAGCAAAATCAGGTAGTATTTCCTGTCAATGTACGTGTAATAGACTCCTCTCTGGCCTTTAAATCTGTCAGGAAAGTAGACATGGAACCAGGTGCAGTTTTCACACATCCTGTAAAGGGATTTCATAATCTACAATAGGAGGGAATGCGACTCTTGTAGTCCTGGAGCACCTCCTATAATTTGCCTCCGGGGATACAGTCATATGCATTTTTTCAAACTACAGGAAGCACATTTGCTTTCTTTTTGTGTTTAAGTAGCCGGTGCAAAGTTCAGTTCAGTTCTGTGGTTTCAACAAAAACTTCTCTATTGCACTGGAACGGTGTCACACAGCACAGTTTGTGTTTCCAGCTCCGTGGTGTTGCTTGAGCGTAGCTGCCAAAAGTGTGAATGTATTTAGGATGTTACTGAAGTATTTACATAGTTGTGAACTGGAATTTCTCCTGTCTGCTAAATTTCCTTTCTGAAATTCAAGATGTCATTGTCTCCTTGTCTGGTTTCTGCAAGAATCCTCAAATAGAGTGTTGATGTTATTGTGGGCTTACTCTGATTGTTTATCAGCAGTGAGCCACAGTGGCTGCCACAGTTTGCATCTTTCTTGAATAGATCTTTTAAATATTTAATAGGCACTTGTGAATGAAGGAAATTAATTCTATAAAACCTTGCAATTTTAAGACCAAAAATCTGTAGCATCTTTAGTCCTCCTCTTAGCCACCCTAAGCCTTTTTTATCTGCCATATTTTTATTTTGTTTTAATAGACGCTTTTCTCTGACAGCTGCAAACCTCCTTAGTAAACCATGTAACCATGTTACTATAAAACTTTTTTAGTAATGTTTGTGGAGTGCTTAAAAAGGTTCTAATTATGAAGAGCAGTGGACAAGATCACATTCAGTGTGGCAAAGAGGTACAGAAAATATAGAGTATGAGGTGATGAATAAGCCATGTATCGTATCAGCATCAGAGAGTAAAGTGTTTCTAAATGTGTATGGTTTTGTTTCTTTAGGAGATTGATCTGCGAGTAAAATGGCCAAATGATATTTACTACAGCGATCTTATGAAGCTTGGTGGAGTTCTGGTAAACTCTACACTTATTGAAACAACATTTCATATACTTATTGGTAAATGTCTATTTTCAAGCTTTTCTGTACTGTTTTTTGTTGATTACATTTGTTTTTAATGTCTTTTTGCATTCAAATTATAAGGACAAGAACAAATAATGACAGCAGCCATAAGGAAATGCACAGTATTAAATCAAAAGGAAGCACAAAAAATAAATGTTTTCATTCTTCTTAATAATTCCATATGCTTGACAAGAAAAATTTAAATGCAAGCATCTGGGCTGGTGTAGTGGAGCTTGAAGAAGGAGCCTTACATGAGAGAGGGAAGATGTCCTTCTTGATTTATTGAAAAACTAGTAGAATATACTGAAAAATGTATTTGGTTTTTTTCAATTTTTTTTGCAACAAGATAAATAGTTAAATAACATGCCTTTTGAATCATAAGAAGAGCTATGTGCACATAATAATGTTTTAATTTCTCCTTTCATCCTTTTAAAATTTATTCATAACTTATTTCTGTTGGTACTTTTCTAGAAGCTGTAATACTGCTAGTGAAGCAGCGGTGAATTAATGATTTGACTAACTAATTCCTTTCTTTAGTTTTCTCAAAAGTTAAAATTTGCAAAGCAGTTGGGAAGGCTGGGTCAGGGAGCAAAGAGTGACAATCTGTTTGTTCATTGTGAAGATGAACAGTCTGCCTGGAAGGCTGGTTCCAAAAAGGTAGCGCAGCCAATCTCAGAAAGACTGTACGTGTATTTTCCAGCAAGTCCCAGTGCTGTAACAGGGGAAGACATTTAGCTGCATGAATAAATATTGAGATGTTTTCATCATTTCAAGTATGATAATTATCCTGCTACTTGTTAAGGAAAATTTTTCCCCTAACCACTAGCCGCACAGATCTGTCAGACATGGTCAGAAACCTGCCAGCAGAGATCTAGGTTCTGCTTTCAAAAATAATTTTCTGTGCTATGTCTAAAAAGTTAAATGAAAGTTCCTCTGCAAGTCTAAAAGGTTAAAGATGATGATGATAGTATATGGTTTATATTTGAATATAGCATGGTAGGTAAGTAAAGTATCTTGCAAAGAGTGTGGGCATGATATAATTTCTGTCAAGGTGCTATAAATTTTGAGGTGTGAACAAGCAAAATAATTGAATTAGTCATCACCTCCTTCTGTGAAACATGCCCAGTCATTAAATTTTCTGTTCAATTGTTATATCTTCATTTTGTAAATAATCTACATGTACAGAATGGAACACTTAAAAGAGTCTCTCTGTGCCCCATCAACCATTTACTGCTTCCATATGTTTTTCCAGAGCCTCTTCTGGTTAACATAAGAAAAGCAAAAATGGCTCAAAAAATAATTCATTTTATCAAATATTTTTTTGTACGCTACATATTTGTTTTGGAGCTTTGTTGCTTACCTGGGACACCAAAACATTCAAATTCAAATGGAAACTTTCTTTATGCATTCTGTCTGATGTCTATAGTAGTTATCTTGGTGGTGAAAGCTCTGGGGTATATACAAAGATGTATGTTTTCATCAGCTTTCTTTTGGCTGGAAGCTTCAAATATTAAAACTTACTTGCCACATACTAGTCCATGGATCTTTTCCACCATTTCAGTGATGTATGTCACTGAGAGTAGTAGGGGTGACTCACGACATTTTTCTTGTATTAGTGGTAGCGATGAGATCAGACTTCCACAACAGGAAAGGTAAGCCAGACCTCCCCTTTGTACAGTCATGCAGATTCCTTTCCTAGACCTTACTGTTCACATGGCAGTCAAGAATAGTATTCCATATATGAGGGTAATGATCAAAATCAAAGATCATCTACACGGCTTTACTGCTCTGAGAAGTATTTCAGAAGAGTAATCACAGTTTAATGGCCATAGTCACTCTCTCTTCACTTGTACCGTATTTGAGTATAACCAGCTGAATTGGAATTTGCTGGCATAGCACATTATATTTTTTTCCAGTTCATTTTCCTTTGTCTCTTTCTGATAATACTTTTCTCCTCATTTCCATAAGATGTCTGTGTTGGTGCCAATATCCCTATGGCTTTCTTTGCATGCATTCTATGACTAGCTAAAAGTCAAAAACTCCTTTTTAATGAAGAGATCCTTGTTCTCAGATTTAATGCAAATTACTTCTATATATGAATAGTCTCATTAATAACAAATTCACAAAACAGTGCATCCGGACGTTCTTGCAGATTGAGGTGTGTCATGTCTAAACCTGGTTGACAGACTGGGTTTTTATCCCAAATGTCTGAGCAAAGAAAAATTGAAATTATTAGGAGAAAAAAATAAACAGGTAATACAATATATTTCTTTACATGCCTCGAAGCCTGTTTCAGCAGGCTGCAAAAAAGGCCCCAAGAGCCATATTTAAATCAGAAAGGCGTTCTGCCAACATTATTCTAGCTGGAGAAATCTCAGTGAGAGTCTTGAGGCTTCTAAAGGATATGCTGTGGCAAGATAGATTAAACAAACTGGAGTCTTACATGGCAAACTTAAATCTTCTGAGCTTTTCAGAGCAAGCCAAAGCAGGCTTATCAGCTGGATAAAAAGGCTTAATTTTCAGAAAATGTGATCAGCTAACTGTGGTAAACAGAAAGGTCTCCCTTAATTAAATTTTAGACTGAAAGATAAAACTCCATCTTAAAGTATGATCAGTGATTTTCTCTCAATTAGCTAATGACCTCTCAGCTTCCAGGGAGTAAAAGAATTTCTCACTTTGATGTTATTGTAACCAACGTGCAAGTTACCACTTACATCTTCGTGAGCCTCATTGATAGGATGGTGTGTTGTTGAAAGGACTGCACTGGACTTGCTTTTCCAATTTTGAGGAGGCATTTTAGGGGAAGAAAAAACTAAAATCTGGACTGTGATTTGTAACTACACAAGTAGGAAGATTTAAAGGTGTGAGAGACTGAAGAAAAACAGCTGCCAGAAACATCCTTAGAGATAATTGTATCAAGTAGTTGAATAAAGTACTGGCTTTCTGGTGGTAATAAAGTGTTCAAATTTTCAGATCGTGCCCTCTTCTTTTGGTTTGTCTTCTTCAGGCTTTGGATTTAACGTGAACAACAGCAACCCCACCATATGCATCAATGATCTCATCACAAAATTTAATAAGGAACAGGGGACAAAGCTGAAGGCTTTAAGTGCAGACTGTCTTATTGCAAGAACTGTAACGGTGCTGGAGAGGCTTATAGATATTTTTCAGGAGAAAGGGCCCAACGGAGTTCTTCCCAGTTACTACAAGTACTGGGTACACAGGTAGGTATAATGTTCTTCTTGAACTTTCTTTTAAGAAAATTGGAAAGAACTCCTTGCTATTTTATTATTCTCTACTAGAACACCTTTAAAACTAGTGACTTAATTAAAATACAATCCCAAGTCGGAGATAATTTTTTAAGGTAGAATAAGAATAGCGCATAGTAAAATCAATGGACTAGCATGAGTTAAAGAATGCTTCTAGGTATTTTACATGTATCATTTCAAAACAAAGGGAATTGGGAAGGATTTGTTTAACTAGTGATGAAGCTGCTGTACTCATGTCTTTTATTAAAAAATTGACTGTTTGGATTAACTCCAACTGTGTTAATTCCATAGAAAGAATTAAAACAGGTAGCAAATGCCGCTGAAAATCGTTCTCTGTAAAGAACCAGTGCAGTGGGAAGTAAGAATATTCTGCTAGACGTTAGTCCTCTAGGCTATTTTTCATTATTTGTGCAGTGCTCAGCAATTAATTCCTAACCGTCTGGTTCTCTTTATTTGCAGTGGTAAACAAGTCCGTCTCCACAATGAGGAGGGCCCAATTGCATGGATCGTCGGGATAGATGATTATGGATTCCTTCAAGTTCATGAAGAAGACAAGGGGGTAGAGTCTGTGCACCCAGACGGCAACTCTTTTGACATGCTGAGAAACCTCATAGTCCCAAAGCATTCATAGTCCTCAGAGATCACAGTGCCCAAGGAGGCTCTTTACTATTTGCCACCAAGCAGCTAAATTTTCTTAAAGGTGGGACGGGTAGTTGATAGCTTGATTTTTATTTTTTTTTCTTATGATTTTCTGGTATCTTGCTTTTTGATGTGGATAACTTCAACAGTTAAGAAGAGGTAATTGCTCATTGCAGAAGGCCTTTATTCTTTTGTATTAACTTTTAAAACACATCTATGTTGCCATTCTTTGTAAGCATCTATTCTTCAAAAGGAACCTGATTGCAAAGGAATACCTTTCAATGAACAGAACTTTCTCTTCAATTCCACACTGTAGTTGAGAAACTGAAAAGCCTATATATTTCCTATTTGTGTCTCTGTGTTTTTATTGTGCTTTAGCACAATGCAGTACAATATTTACATTTTTACTATGTTTTTTTAAACTAAATTCTGGTTTATGCGTTGTCTGTAGTGGAAACAGCTAGAAGAGCTCATCATATTTTTCTGAATTACTGGGATTACCACTGTGTTTAGATGCAGATCTATGTAGAGCCTTGCTGACTTGGGTCCCCATGTGAGCCTGTACAACAGTTTCCCAACCTGCGCTTCGGTCTCAAAGTCTGCAGCTCTGTCATGGCTGCCTTGAGTTTTTGGGGAGTTTTTCATCAGCACGAAAGAACTGTGGCTGTTTATCTAAATTATTTGTACTCTGCTCTTCTTAGTCAGTTGGATCTTGTAAATCATCTCATGTCTCCTTTGAATCATAGTCTTCCAAGAGGCTTTAGCTCTCCCCTGAGAAGACCCCACTGGAGCAGTGTTTCACCCTGTTGCAATCCTATTATCTAGGTTATTGTAGAATTCCATATCAGAAGAGGGAAATCTCAATAGTACAATTTAATAGTAATTTACATTTAAATTTAATATTAAGTTTACAATTTAATAGTAATTCTATTGTAATAGTAACAAAGCTAAGTGAATAAATCAGAGAAAAATGCCCCACTCTAAAATCCCTGCCAAAAACAAGTACAGTGAAAAAGAGGAAACACATAGTTAACCTGTGTCCAAGCTCTCTTCTGTTGTCACCCCTTTTGCCAAAGCAGGGCATCATTTGCTACTAACCATTAAAAGCAAGAGGTTTGGCTCCTGCTGACCTGAGAGGAGCTTGCTTTGGGGGCTGGCTGCGCGGTTCAGGGTTAGGTGGAACAACTTGGTGGTGAAGGGAAAGCAGCACAAAGCAGGCACGTGGGAGCTTCCGTGCCATGGCAGCTTGTCGGGTTTCTCTCTCGGGCAAGGCGAATTTGCGCCAGGAGGCCTGGCCACCACGGCACTTCAAACAGTTCCCTGCAAATGAAAAGTTTGTTGTAGGTGTGATGTGACCAGCTTCATTTCCTCAAGTAGGCAGCGCTGCTTATTACCTTACCTCGTCCCTACTGAGGGTGGATCAGCCTAATTGGTTTCCACAAAGGACTTCTGTCTACTAGCCAGAAATGGGGTTTTTAGGTTAAAGTTCACCTCATAAACAATCTGAACATGTTAGTAGATTGTTTCGCTTACAAAGCCAAGAAGTCTTTAAACAAGGAAGCTAGTCTGTAATGGTAATTTAGAGTAATCCTCACATATTAGGGTTTAGGTGGTTTGGCAGCAAGTGCTAGAAATTAAGTTGTCCCTATTACATTCAGGATTTTATGCTCCATATCACAGTAGATTTGTGTGTGTGCCTGGTTGTCCGTCCCCTGCTGGTTTGTTTTCCCCCCATGATCCACATCATATGAGACTGCACACCAACAGCTCACAGAACTGTACAGTGGAGTGTAGACAGCTGTTAATTGGCACAGTTAAAACGATACACACGAACACCAGTTTTTGCTTTTTCCCACCAGATGCTTTCAAAACTGCTTTGGGCGGTTAATTTTTGGCAGCTGTCTGTATTTCAGAATCAAATATTGATATTATAATCAAATAAAGCTTGAGTCTGAGGTAATAAAGTTTAAATAAAAAGAAGAGCTCATTTACATACACATATATAAAAAATGTGTGCGTGCATACACACAGCCACATCTTCCTTGCACATCTTCACTTCTTTTCTACTGCCTTTTCCTTCAAGCAGCTCCTGAGCAACGCGTGCTGCTGCAGGTCAGCTGTGGAAAGCAGAGCACTGGTACCGGGTTTCCAGCCACGGAGTTTTACAAAGCTTTAGCTGTGTACCTCAACCCTATATTTGTAGCTAAGACACTGACTGTTCTGGTACTGTAGGGTGTGCCTATAGGAAGCACCTTCGATATCGCTCATATTCCAGACAGACCGATGAGTGCCTGTGGAGACTTCTTTTAATGACCAGGTCATGCGTCAGGATTTTGACTTGAGTTGCTTCCTTAAAACACACTCTCCCTTCGCTAGGGACAAGTACTGTAAAAGAACGACTGGGGAAAATGGTAAAACATGTTCCTGTATGAAGAAGGGCAGACTGGACCTGCAAACCTTCACTCAGCTACGCTACCGCAGTGTAGGAGCAGCAAGCAGATGGATTGTTTTAATAGTGAAATGCTGCAATATTTCCTGGTTGCTGCTGTTCCTTTTGGATTTCTTCATAGCTTTGTTAATGAAAAGCTCGTTCTGGTCTCACTCTGAGTTGTAAGATTATTCTGAAAATGTTTGCATTGGAAAGAAAATCACATAGCATTGAACTTCCTTTCTGCGATGAGAACCCCCCAGGTGCGGGTGTGCTGGGGCATAGGTGGGCGCTGTGGGAACGCACCCCTTTGCCTCTACTTTTTAGTGGTCTGTTCCATGTGTACAAAACTACCTGTTGTCTTGAGGAAATGGCCTTGAGTTGGATGAATTGTCCGTTACAGACCTGACCTTTCCTTCAGAAGAACCAAAGAACTTCCCAACTACGATTCCCATTGTGCGGCAAGCAGCTGCACCAGCTCCTTCCGAGTGGCAGCTGTTCCTGCTGAGAAAGTCACTGAACCTTCCTGTACACACTCACCCTCACAGTCATGCTCTTTTTATGCCAAACTTGGCACACCCAGAAAGCCACAATGTTTTTGTATGAAAATCATTGTTGTCATTGTTCTTTATGCAGGACAGACAAATGTGGTGTAGAGTGTGTCTGGACATAGGTATGGAGAGAAGCAGACAGCTCCAGATCTAGGAGTAATGCACTGAAAATGTTTTAATTTCATTCAACTGTCTAGATTAGTAAAACACCTCTTTCATTGTGAGGCTGATGTCATATCTTAAACTATTTTCTTGATGAAGTGCTTTCAAAAAGCATTCACTGTGGTGTCCATATCTCTCTGACTTCATTTTTTTTCCTCCTGGACTCTGTTATAACATTTCTCATTACACATTGTGAAAATATTTGTAGAGATTGTTTATTGATAGGAAAACTTCTGCTGAGTGAGCTGGGTGTGTTGGCACGTGTCTGTGTTCAGAAAGAGTAAAGGGGTTGTGTCCCCTCAGCGCCAACGCTGTTTCCAAAGATTTGAAAAAGTAATAATGTACTTAACATTTAGGAGTTCAAGCAGTACATCTCACTACTAGTAAAAGGTTTTATAAGACTTCAGAGCTTTTTTTTTTTTTTAAATATATCCAGCAAATATAATATCTACTTCAAGGGCTATCGCTTAGAAATAGTACTAAAGCATTTAATTATTTATGCTGCTGCTTCATTGCACAACAGATTTTTTTTATTTCTTTGCTTTTTCACATTCAGCTACAAGACATCAGCAGCCTAAAAAAATTGCTCTCTGCAACTACTTTGAAATATACAGTACGTCTATAAAAGAAAAATTGAAGCACAGCTTAATATCTGTCATGAAAAAGATTTGTGCCTCAAAGAGCTGATTCCTGGGAGTAACTGGTTTGATAAACGCGTTTGCACGCATAAGTTGCTGGAGTGAAGCATCACACTGATCAGACACCAAAGAAATTAAATCTGGACTGAGGTCAAACCTGAAGAGAGGTCAAAAGATGATGTCGTGCTGTGGGCTGTGGCCACGTAACACCCAGCTGAGGAAAAAAGAACTGCAGGGAAGAACTGTAAACTGATGTCATGTTTGGGTGTCGTGCATTAGCGCTCTTCGTTAGTGATTCTGTGTTATTTACAAGAGTCTTCCTTTAAAATGCAATGTGGCTAAAATACAATAAATAAAAAAATTCCTTGTGTTTTATAGTATATTAACTCTCAAATATGGTACGTATTAAAATTGAAATAAATTTTCAAATATGCAACGTTATTCTTTGTGAAACCCTGTGCTTTGTTGTGAGAAAGAAAGCCAACTCACTATTCCTTCGGCTACAGGATTTTATTAACATTTTAACAGTTTTGTTTTACATAATAAATAAGCAAAAATGCTTTACATTTTTAGGGAATACATATATAATTCTGAGCATTAATAGGTTGTTTGTTTTGCGTGCTTTTTCACCTACATTTGCCAAATAGCTTTAGTCTGCATCATATAAAAAAAGCAAAATCTAATGTTCAGGAAAAAAAAATGGAATAATCATTTTTTCTCTGTTTTCTCTGTTTGAAGTAGGACTGAAGTGGTGAAAAAATAATTGGTATTCTGTTTTGTGATTTTTGGAGAAATTCTGGTGTTCTGGCAGGCTTCCCATTCATTTGCACTTTCTCTCAGTGATACATTCTCCCATTTTACATCTGTTGTCCACTGTGCCTAATTTCATTAAATTACTTTAATACTCTTTTTCAAATGACAGGGCTACTGTGATCTGGAGGGAAGTCTGTTCCCTTATCACCTTATTTACATGGTTGTGTTTGTATTAATAGGATAAAAACTGTGAGATCTCAGTATGAGATTGACGTTTCCAACTTCACATTTTGGTACAATATTCCCCCTCTCATTCTCCCTATCATTTACTTACTAGAATTGAACTCCACTAAGAGTTAAAATCCTGTCAAGTTACACGACAAAGGTGTCTGTGGTGGCTCAGACAAGTACGGTAGAGAGAAATGAGATTATTTTTCATAATATATTCCAATTCACACTCCACTTCTGTGCCATAATTTTTTTCAATTATTCAGAATATTGCCATTGTCAGTGGCTGTGCCATGTTCTGCAGTACGGGTGTGCTGTGAACATCTGTAGCTTAACTGACTAAAAGTCATATTTTTCTCTCAATATCATTTACTCACATTCCAGATGTGAACATTGCAATTGCTGTTACTATGTTGGAACGGCAGGAAAAATGTTTCACGCATTTGCTTTTTTAATCACAGTTCTTTTTCTAAACCTACCCTGTATTATCATATGTGAATGCATAATTGATTCATTATTGCCTAACAGGGAAAGTTCGTGTACCTGAATATCACATACTGTAAAACATCTGCAGGGGAATGATGGAACACCTCCTCTGCTCGGGCTCATTGCATAAAGCCTGGAAGTGTGAATAACAAGGTAGACGCTGGAAAAATATTTGGTCGTGCAATGAAAAATATCAATGGCAATTTTTTTAACCGAAGCCTAATTTGTACGTTCCCGAAAACATGTTTTTATAGTGAGAAGTACTTAGAAAAATACACCAGATTGACTTTGTGTGCAGCAATGCCACTAACGAGGTATAGAGAAAAGTGCAGTATGAGAGGTGTGCATCAGGTTTCTTTTTAATGATGCAAACAATGTCAGTTACCCCTTTATGGGGCATGGTTTTAATTTAACAAAATTAACATGCAAGTTGTAGCATAATTGTACCTTTTAAGGAGCTGGGCCCATTTCTCAGTAGCATTGGCTGGGAAGGATATTTAGCAAAGCTGCTGTAAAAACAACTTGGGTCTCATCGCTTCAACTTATGAAGCCAGAATGACTGGGATATTCACTCGTAACATTTCTGTAGGCTTGATGACTTCTCTAGCCTTAGACGAACCCAGAAGCTCAGTTACACTCAGCAAGTGAATATGTTGGTTTGGTTCTGCCGCTTCTCTTTTTCTAAGTAGTATTCTGGTAATGGCTGATTAGGTACTTTTTGTTAGATTTATCACAAAAGATATTTTTCGTGCTTTTTTTTAGTAAAAGAAAAAGTCAGCCAACTGTGAGGTTCCAAGTAAGCATCAGTTTAACTTCATAATAAAGCCTTCTCTGTTAACTTTTTAAAAGGAAGCAATAAAAATACTAAAAATTGTCGTCAAACATATGTTTTAAAAGTATTTTTGTGTACTCATAGCAACAAGTATTCATACATACAAGGAGGTGATTGAATATTATTGCTGCATATAAAAGATGGAGAATATGTAATTTTTCAAAGTGTGTCTTTCTTTACATTTTTATCTGACAAAGGTGCAATCCACGAGCAAGTCTTTTTTCCATATGGCACAAGCCAGGTAAGCATTTTCTTCAGCAAAGGTCTCTTCAGAGAGAGTCTGATAGGAGAGAGAGGAAGTTTTTAAAGTGTAAACTAGCCTTGGATTGGGCTAAGAAATACAGGTAAGTATAGCTGGCTCAGCCCTACAACCTTTATTGTTGGTCATTTGTTGTTTTATCAAGAGCACATGCTGTTTGGGGAAGTGGCTGAAAAGCAAAGTGGAGTGACTTGTCAGTTAAACACACACAGATCCCTATGTCTCCTCATCTGTAAACCTCACAAAGAAGGAAAAAAAAAAAAAAAAAGAGGGGGACATCTATTCATAATAGGCTAGACAAAATGTAAATTTGTGCTGTATGCTTTTCGCTTGCTACAGACTTAATTAGCACAAATTGAGATGTGTGCAAAGCCTTTCCGTTCCAAACCCCGACGTTCTCAAACTCTGCTTTACTTCAAACTTTGGTTTTTGTGGTTGTGCAGTGACTTTCGATTTTCCATATTGGGATTGTCCACTGGCATTATTTGTGAAGTGCACGAATCAGTCAAATATGAATCTTGCCTTTGTGTTGACAATGAGATTTATGCTTAAGGAAGTTCAGTGTGCTAAAAGCTGAATGTTTCAAACTTCAGAAGTCTACTGGTAAGTTTAAAATAAAACATAAACATTCATTATTCCCTTGATTATAAAGAAACTGTTTCTGGTGCTATTATGAAGATGTATTTTTGACTAGCTGGTTTGAAAATCTGCACAGCCTTCTCCCAGAATACTCCATGAAACACACATTTTAGAAGTTTATTTTTTTTATTGCAACATTTTTATGGGGAATAGTCTTCAGTTTCTGCTATGTGATTTGTCCCAATTTGCTATGACAAGACCTGTAACCCTTTAATGCCTATCTTTGTATGTATTAATTTGTCATATCGTTCCTTGTCAAGATAAATGGTGGTGGTAACAATCTCAGAACACTGAGATCTATGTTAAAGAAATCAAATCTAAATTTGATTTGATTTCTTTCATTTAAAACCTTTTGGATAATTAATAAATAAGATTTTTCCAAACTGAGTTCTGTTTAATTAGTGCTGCTGTATTATGGATACTAAAAATCACCACTCTTTAAACAAAGTTCATTTGTCAGGATGTTTAACACGTGGGTGAAGAGCTGATGTAAGGTTTCACACAGTTTGTCAAAAATACCTAAACTAAATGTATAGTTTATGATAACGATAAAAAAAATCCTGAATGTATTTTGAGGAGGAGGGGCTAAGGAAAAAAAATGTTCTTCATATAAATCTCTGCATATAACACCTATCATTTAATTTTGTTGCACACTATAAAATAACAAAAATAAGATCTGTAACATGTCTTCTCACTGGCACCAGAGCTTAATCTGTGACAACGAAGCAGTGAAGCTAGATGTAGAGTTTTTTCCTGACCTTGAAGGTACTGTTACACGTGGCTTGCCAGGAACACACGATTCTGTCCCTCATTGACCTTCAGCTATGCTCAGTAAATGTAACCATGTTTTCTCATGCTTTTTGCAAATCATTACAGTTTGGCTTCTTAATTAAATGTAAATACTCCTCTATTACCGTCACCTTCCATTGGCAATTATTACAGAAGTTCCAATATAATGGGGTAGTGCAGATTCCTTGTGGGTTTCTGGAGAAGAAGCTGATGAGGGGCTTTGGTTTTTGTAAATAAATGTATTTACTTCCTCGGAATTGTATCCATAATTTTCTCCTACATGTCCTGTCGCTGTACACGATGAAGTTTGAAATGTACCATGTTTGGCCAAAACATGGTGATAATTTAGAAGCACAAATGGAACTTGTCCGGAGGGTCTCATGTCCGTCACTCGTTCACTTTCAGAGTCATGATCAAGCTTTACAGTCATTCTCTCATCGCTGTCCAGTTCATCTAGATTTGTGGCGTGGTGACTAATATGCCCATATTTGGGTTCTTTCATACAAATCCTTCTTGTTTGCTCATATACTGAGGGCATTGGCAGGAGATGACTTAATTGTCCTATAGCTTTAGACTGGAAACATTCTGATTTTGGCAGCAAGGAGTTAGCTATTGAGTTTGAAAAAGGATTTTCATTAATGCTCATTTTTTCTTGTAGGTCTCTGTTAAAAGCTAACTTGTTTTCTTCTTTAATGAGGTGGTGAGGTGGCTGAATCCTGGTTTCTATTTTGTTGGCTTTCATGATGCCGGAATCATACATCTCTTCTTTGTATCTGCTGCCTGGCATGGGTGCTGTGCAGCTTGTGAAGTTGTCAGATAGAGCATCTTGGCTGTATCTTCTGTTTGATATGGGCACTTGCAGGAGAGAGAAAACACGTTAGTTACTGATAATGAGCTCATATAATAGTTAGACTCTAGCACTCTTTATGACTGAGCTTCAATACCCGTTTGGTTTGGGCCACGTCCAAGTCCCAGTGAAGACATAAGAGACATTCCCATTTGCCTCAATGGCTTTGGATAAGTCTTTAAGACAGTGCTGAGAAGTAAAAAAAAAAAAATCCAACCTATTCAGAAGGGCCATGTGAAGGTTTTCCATGTGAAATTCCCATTTGTTTATTTGACTGAATAATTATAAATCAGTCATTATTAAGATGGTTAAATTGAGGAAATTAAATGAAATAAATATTTGGAAATATGACCTGCTATCAAAAATCTTGGCCTTAAGTAAGGCCTGAATCTCATTTCAGAGATTTATCAATCAATGTACCCAAGGTTGGATAACGTTTATTACATGTCAATGATTACAGTGAAACAATTTATTCTTCCCATCACTGGGGAATGTTTCCCCTTCCCTGGAGATGTTCAAGGCCAGGCTGGATGGGGCTTTGAGCAAGGTGGTCTAGTGGGAGGTGTGCCTGCCCATGGCAGGGGGGCTGGAACTCAACTTTCTTTAAGCTCCCTTCCATCCCAAACCATTCTGTGATTCATTCTATATTGAACACTTGATTCTTAAATTTTCAAGAAAGCATGAACCTAGGATTTCTATTCAGGCTTTTCCTTTAAAATATATTGAGTAATCTTAATTTGCTCTTAAGTTTCTGCATAGTAGCTGAACTCCTGAAGGAATTTGAATTGGTTTTATCATTTTTTGCTTGGCTTATGCAGCTTTTGCTTTTTGTACGTTCCTATCTCCAAATGGTAAAAGAAAAAGCCACTGGTTTACTCCTATACAGTATGGCTAAAATTAGGTGAGTACTAATTTTTTTGCCCTGTCTTGCATGAACAGTTTGACAGTTATACTACTCCTCCAAGGCATATTTGAAAGTTTTATATTAAATCTTAAATGAGGCACTTAGCAAATTTCTCAAATTAAACCTAAACTCTATTTTGTGTTATGCTTGCTGAAAGCCCTGGACACCTAAGTGCCTTTTGTAAAAGGGATTTTCTGTTTTTCTAAAAATTTTATTCAACATCTTAAAAGTTTTGGAGTTCCCCTGTAGGGTTGCTGACGTAACTGTACCCGCTAATAATTAAATATTCCCTGTGCTATAGTAGACTGGCAAAGCCTTCATGTATAACAGAGGAAGCAGAAATAGCTCGATTGTACCTTTTTTTTTATATGCAGAGCTTCATTAATTTCAGAGGGAGTTGCACCACATAATTAACACCAGAATTTAAACAGGAATCTGGATCCAATTTCTTCTTTATCAACCCACCACCCTCCTAGAAACAAGGTACTCTTTTAATGTCGATGTATATACTTTGTACCAAGAAGTATATGCAGTCCTAAGTAAACTGAATGCTCATCAGCTGTTGAAAAATGGCCCTCTTAGATCACAAATCAAAATAGGGATTCAGCCACATGCTTGAGTATTACTTGGAAATTTTACAAGTTTGATTATAGTACTATAATTTTAACTCCACATTTGGCATTTTTACATACAATACATATACTGAGATGCTGAGAGCTACTGACATATAACTAGTATGGTTTACGTTATCTGGTATACTGGTTTTAGTGTCTTTCCCACTTGAGACTTCCACAGGGCTGATGGGTTTGTTCTCTCACTGCAGTATGGAGTATTGTTACTGTATGGCTCTAATCTCTGAACAAAATACTGTCTTTTCCAGTTTTATAACCCACACTTGTAAGAAGCTGAAGCTTCACAGCAACCACTTGGCCCGTGTCTTGTTATCTTCATTTTTGTAATCTCAGATTCTGCTGGGCTGATGGCTGCCGTCTCAGTATCACAAAGTGATTTGCATACTTGGGAGATATACAGGATATTATCCACTTTGTTCAGTCCTGTTTCTCAAACATGGTTTTCCTCTCTTTTGTTGAGAAGGAAGGTAAGCGTCTGGTTAATTGTTTGCAGGCTTCCTTCAAAGTTGTCAGCACATTTGTGGAGTTAGACCAGACAGTTAAGCAACTCGTGTCTGCAGTGCAACAGAGCACAGACGGTTTTGTCCGCTCACATTCGGAGCAGTTACTGGAGCTGGACTCAAATCTGCTTTTGTCTTCCTTTGCAGACAAAAACCCAAAGATGCCCTGGGACAGACTCTTCCTGGGGAGATTTTTGTACAGAAGTTAATAGAAAGCTGACCAGCTGTTCTGTGCTGCTCTAGAAGGACAGCACCCCAGGATTGCTTCCACCCATCTGGTGTGGGGGCAGGTTGGCAGAGTACCTGCCTCAGCAGGTGCGCAGGGACCCCATGCATTCTGCACTTCTCCAGCACTGACAACGCTTTACAGTCGTTGAAGTAGGGGCATTAATTCAGGATGCTTTCTGGACTCTGTTTCTGCCTGAGCAACTCAGCTATGCTAAGTGAGGTAGATACACTGCCCATCTAAGGTTGTATATCATACTGGAGTGATAGTAGCTTTCTAGAAGGCCCTTTATACTTACTTACACTGCCTCCATCCATAGCAGCCTACAACTGCAACAGTGAAGTCAGTCCTTCAGCCATCGCCTCTCTGTTAATTGTTGCCAAGGAGCTCTGCTTTCCCACCTTGCACATTGGGTGCAGTTCAGGCAAGTTGAGGGAAAACTTGGAGATAAGACCCATGTCACCTGGCAGCCTGCTCAGAAGTCAGCATCCAATCACCCAAATGGGAAGAGGAAGGCTATCAGGTATTAGTGGCAGTAGACTAGTGCTATCTTTGCCCTGTTAAGTGTGGTGCTCCAGTGAGGAGCATTCCCTCCTCACCTTTACATAGTGCAGTCAAAGATCAGGTAGTGCTCAATGGGGAAAGAAAAAAACCTTGCAGAAAAGGTATTTCATTCACAAATATACCAAGACATTAATAGATAGAGCTGCTTGTTGTTCTCTTATTGCCCCTGTCTGTTTCAGTAAAAAGGAAAGAAAGGCATCCTGGAAATGGCTTAAAGCAAATAAAGCTTCCTACTCAGCATTGATCTTCATGCAAAAGTTATGCAGCCCCTATCAGCAGGGGTTTGCATCCTGCCTGTGAAAAACCTTGTCCATTTTTAGAGCACAGCCTTGTGTGTTCTAAAAGCCCTTTTCATGCATGCTTTGTCTTGCATATTTTTTCTTGGGGTTTCTGATCTACACTAATCTTGGAGGAGTGTGCTTCTGACAGTTACTGCATGCTCTGAGATGACAATATGCCAACACTTGAATGCTGACATGTAGCCCATGATGTTTCAGTATGTTTCCTAATCCTCTGTATAAGAGGGCCTTCAGAGAAGAAGAACAATTAATTGCTCTAAGTTTGCCAGAGACCAATGAGCAGAGCCACTGTACTGCTCAGGTCACGCACTCCTGTGTCAAAAAGGCATGCTGATATTCCTCCATGTCAAGCAAAGCAAAGATATAGCAGATGTTAACACTGCCCATGCCCATGAAAAAGCCATTTTTTAGATTAGCTCAATATCTGTGCTGTGTCCTGGTCTGAACCTTAATTGCAAATCATCTGAGTCATGAACTGATATTGTAATGACTATGTTCTCCATTGTTCTCTCTTCAAAAACATGATCTTCAAGACCCCTTTGCCTTTGGTGGAATACACTTTTCAAAGAAGATGTCGTACATTTCTTCCAGTAGTCACAGGCTAAACCTGTGGATTTGGGTTTGGGAAGGAAGAAAGACCAGAGCTTTTTCACAGTTTTTCTCAGTATTCATAATTTTCCGAGTTTTGGCATGATTAGTGGTACTAAGCTTCACACAGATAGTACAGACTGGCTAACAATGTAACATGAGTTACTGTGTACCCACAGGAGTAACGTATCTATTCAAGTGTACAAAAGAAATGTCCCTGACCAAGAAGATGGTTGCCTTCTCTGAAGTGAGTTTATTTTCTGATGATTAGACCAGCTGGAAAAAAGTGGAAGAAGCTTCAAAACCAGATTCTGAGGCAGCAGCATCTGATTTGCAGGCAATTTTATCTGCTACGTGCTTTTCCAGAGCTTTGATGGCTTGGCATGATCATCTTAAAATCTCTGATCTCTCCAAAAGAAACTACTTTCCATAGAGAAAAATGTCTCTGGCCTACGGCACTTTTGGCAGATGCCTCTATGGATGTGATGTGGAATAGCCCTAGCATCCAACCCGGTTGCCAGATGTCATATTTGGCATTGTCTTTGGATTGAAGATAATCACACTAAGCAGATCCTCTCTGCTTTGAAGCTTACTGGCTGTCATTTTTTCAGTGAACTGCTGGAAAAAGCAGCAGTTTACAATGTAAGGAAGATCAGATGCCCCTTTCAATTCAAAGCAAAAAGTCTCTTTCAAATGTTCAGACTTCTCTTCTGCCACCAGCCTCAGCAAAAGTGCAACAGGGCTAATTCTACCTCAGGAGGAAATACGCTCTGGAACAATTAGATACAAATCCACTTTGCAGTGGAGGCTCCATTTTTCTTTCCCCTCTTTTAACACTGTGTGAACTCAAGCAATGATCTCTGACCAGGCCTGAGTTTGACCTTATTTTTTTTCCTTCCCAAACAGGTCAATTGTAAGTGCTTTTGCAGAGAATTAGTAATACTGAGATAGTTTTCATCAAATGCCCAATAGCTAAACATCCATTAAAATACTTCTGTGCACAAAAGTGAAGGATATATTCCAACTTAAGCAACAAAATCTGATATAGAAGTAGAACCAGAACTATAGATTAGGAACTGCTGGTATCAGAACTCCATTTGCCTGTTCATGAGGAAACGGTGAAGGTATGTATGCATGATGAAATTGAAAAATACCAGCAGTTGCTTGCAGATTTTTGTTGGGATTTTTTTTTCCCCTAACATATTTAACAGTATTCCTGTGGAATCCTTCTGACTTAATGTATTTGCTAGGAGTTATCTGCCCATATCAACCGACTGATGGTAAATTGCTTGTCTGCTGCTATGCTCACTGGGCTTTTCTGGCAAATTTTATGGCCACGATCAATTTTACAGACTGTTCTTTGAACAGACTGTTCTTTCCACATCCATTCTGAGTGTATCCGATGGCACCCTTTGACTAGCAAGGGGTGGATCTACTTTGTCAGTCTCATGGCATCTGTTAGTCTGGAAGCAGAGAAGAAAAACTGGGCAGACTTCTGTACAGCTAAAATAGCTTTGTCCCTGCAGACTTACTGGGGGTAATTTACTTCAATCTTGTACTTGGCCTCAGAAGATGTAGCTTTTTTTTTTTCTTTTCCACAAAGATATAGCATCGTTAGAAAGGACAAAACCATTTCTTATTTTTGGTCTAAAGCTACTCCTTTTCACACGCAGCCCACAACAGCACCAAAAGAAAACCAGTACGTTAGAGGAGAATGAGCTCAGAAAAAGCATTTAAGCTGCACTAGGCTGTAAGAAGAGCTTCAGCCTTGCTCCTTTTCGACCTAAACACAGAACTGTAAGATAAAATGCTACAGTCAGCTAGGTGAGGTCAATCAGCTAGGTGAGGTCAAACAGTCCTGTAAAGGACAAAACCCCGGGCAAAAGTTCTTTGCTTCTCTGTAGGAGACACATTCAATGTCTGCTACTGCCTTCTGTCTGATGTAGCAAGCTCAGCTTTTAACATCTGCAGATATTCCCTTCAGATCTTGGATATCTAATGTCATGTCCCTAAGTGAATTAATACTTGTTTCTGGTAGTCAAGATTCTTGAACCTATTTTTTTATAGCTTTTTAAAGATTTTCACTAGTGCTTCCTCCATCCATTCTTAATGAAGCTAGAAGAAACAAGTGTTTCCATCTAACTCTATAACAGTATAGAATGGTATATAGAATAGTATGTCAACCAGTCAGTCTTCATCAGTGATTGTTAACTAATTTAAATGGTGTGTGCAAATAGATGTAGTGTATATGACATCTAGGGATCAGAGTGTGTCTTGAGCTTGTTTATTTAGTTTTTTTATAGTTTTGCAAGGTTATTTCTTAAAGGTTGCCACCTCAGAGAAGTCAATGTCTTCAGTGCTTCCTTCAAAGTATTTGAGCTGACCATCTGTATAGAGAAGTGATCAGGGAGGAGCACTGAAGACATTTTCAAATGAAGCACAAGACAGTGCATTTCATTTACTCATTCACTGTAGTAACCATAGTGGAAAGACATTCAGAAAGGACAACCCTCAATTTTTACAGAAATAGATCACATTTATTTTAATTTCTGTGTGAGAACTGAAGTACATTTGTTTCTTTCTTCAGCAATGACTTACCTGAGCAATGCCACTAAATAACTCTGCTAGTGCAAAACATGAATGTAAACTGTGTCAGTATTAAAGGAGGTGGTCTCTCTGCCCTGCTCTAAAAGGGATTCTGGTGAATATATTTGTGCACCTGATGCTTTGATAATATTCCTAATCAAGTGTAATGTGAAGAAAGATGAACATATACATACTATAAACATAGTGCTTGTTACACTTCACTGTTTCTCATTTTCTATGTTTCCTAAACATATTGTAATTCCTGTTTTCAACCTACAAATCTTTCCCAGACACCCCACAGCTTTGTTTTTCTTTTTTTCTTTTTTTAAAGTGACACCCACCTTCATAACTCTGTGCAAGATTATGTCGGATGATGTTCACTGGCTGATCAGGAAGATTTTTGGATGGTGACTGGCTGTTGGGTACCAAGGAGTTGGCATAATGCCACTGGCATTCTCCATTTGTCTGCAGCGTGCTCAAGAAAAATCGAGCCACTTCACAAGGTGCTCCTTGAGACTGCCCAAACTTTGAAGGCAGCATTTGCTTTTTGCTACTGAAGACATGAGAATCTACAGGGAAGTGTCCATAATGGTAAGAGAAAGGCAAGCTATATGACGGAGCATATAAAAGTTCACTGTTTTCTGAATGGAAGTTTTGTTCTTGAATGGTGGCAGCGTTCACTGCAGGGCTGGATCGCCAGTTTCCCACCTGGCTGCATTCCAGTTTGTCTGTTTGGAATGAGCTGTATTGCTGGGGGAAAGAAGAAAAAAAAAAAAAAGAAGGAGGGAAAGAGAGTTAAATGACTAACTTTTCTATGAAACCCTGAAACATATCATACAGGCACACAAAGCTAGGCCTCCTTGAACTGTGATCTCACTGTCTGAAAGGACTGGCTTACCAGTGCATTTAAAGTTCCTTGTCTTCATGATAACTTTACCTTCACTTAATACAGGAACAAAAAACTGGTTTGTCATACTTATGTTAAGGGTTTATTTGATAATTTTGCCAGTTGGATTTTAGCTAGTAAGCGTAGGCAGTTGTAAATACCAGAGGGCAGAAGTTTGTTCAAGGCACTGGAAGTTTCTGATAAATGGAGCAGCAGACCATGAATATGATTTTGCATATGTTGGCATGTCAAGCCTTAGAATGGTAGGAACACAAAATGTGTCTTTTGCATCAGCTTCTATCACAATGATTTTCTCTTCCCACTCCCTCCCATCCTCCTCTCCAGACTCTGAATTATTTTTGGGCTCTCACCGTTTTGAATATATTCACTGATGTTTTAAGGTAATAGTAGCCCCTTCCAACAACACTCATTGCAAAGTCTTAGAATGTCTCAAGGTGGGTTTCAGTCTCATCACACTCAGTTTTATGGACAGTGTCCATAGTTTACTCTCACTTCCCAGTTCTAGCTGACCCAGTGACAGTGAGAGATATTCTAAATCCCACTCCAGCGTTCTGTTTGCTGGGATTCATTCCTACAATGCATTCTTCATCATTCTCCAGCATAAAGAAACTGGTAATACCTATGCTACATTAAGAACTCTACATACCAGTGAAAGATGCATTCTACACCAGTGTAATTTTCACAACACAGCTATTCTTAGTACATGTTTTTCTTCTGTTTACCAAAAAAGCACATTATTTTTGAAGTATTTTACATACTCCAAATCCAAAAGCTTTTGTGTTTGCATCCTTTGCCAGTGTTGGTTGGTACTACTTGTACTGTCCACCCCAAGAACAAAAAGGTCAAATTGTATTCCAGCCTACAAGGCAGTTCCTGTGGCAGGGCATTCTATAGTCACTTTCACATTAAGTTCAGTTCTAGATGATCTCTATCCTTTCCTGAGCACTCTACCACAACAGCTGGTAAGTAAATATTGCAGAAAAATTTACCTGTTGTGGGTAAGGCGTTGTTCTGAGTTTTGCCTTCATTTTATTACTTTTAGGTTTTATTATTTTCCTTGTTTCCTGCGAGGTAGATACTGAGTTTCTGCATGAAAACTGTGACTTAGAAATGGTAACCTGGTCCAGTGACAACTGAAGTTCCTTATACTCAATATCTCTGCAAAAGAACAGTCCAATAAATTACATACTCAAACATACTGCACAAATCCAAAATAGCTCCTTTGAAAATACAAGTTAGCTTTCACAATGTTTTCATTTTTATTCTTCCAGGATCGTCACTGAGTCTGCAGCGCAAGGCTGGGGATGTCAGCAGGCAGTGAATTTTAGCATCTGACCCCGTCCCCATGTGAGTCTATCACAAACATTCCACTGGGAACCGCATTAACATCTTTGTACTAAATGTCTCTGCTCTCTGAACCTAAGCTGTGCCAACTTCTTCTCAGCCATCTGTGGCACCCTGCAGTTTGGAATTACAGCCATGGCAGCTGATGGAAAGACACAGATCAATTCATCCATCTCCTTCTCAATAAGGAACTGGTCTCTGCCCTGGCTCTCACAATTAGCCCCAAGGAAAGGAAAAGGAGCAATGTTCCACTCCTGTCAACGCAATGTACTTGTAACTAGACCACAGGAGCTGCAGTGTGGTTTTCTGACAGTCTCTAGACTTTCATTTATACTCTGTTCTGTTCAGTTTTATCTGCTCTATGGACAGGGCAGTTTTTTGTAGAAAAGAGGCTAAAAAAGAAACTAAGAACAGACTAAGGATCATCTTTTAAAACATTAATTGATGTAGTTTTGATGATTAAAGGGTCTAATCTGGTTTTATCAGCAGCAACAGTGGAACATATTTTTGAAAGGATAGCTTAAAAAAAAACCCCACTCTTTCTCTCTCTAGATTTTTTATCTAGAACTTATTTCCATCACTTTTGATGTTGAATAACCTGGAAGTAAATTCAGCTCAAGAATATGCTGTTATATCCCTGGCACAGTGTTCTCCTTTTTACTCAAATCACTTGCCCCAACTCATGGGACTCAAGCAGGTGGAGGGCTGAGTCTTTCCCTCATGCTGCTGGCTCTCACGTGTGCACAGGAATGAGGGCAACATTAGCCAGTGTGTCTAGGGCTGAGAACATGCTTCTAATCATTTAAGGAAACCCCCTGTGATTTCTCAACTCATACACTTTAACTCCCCAAAGTCAAGTGTAAGAGACAGAGATGCAATATGCAAATTCATGTGATCCTGCCACACACATCATTCATACACATATTAATTTCAAGCCAGGTAAGAAATGGACCAGTCTAGACAAAAGAAAAGAGTGTCTAGTTCCCTGCTTTTTTTACACTATTCAACACAAGGTATGCACACTATACCTTTTGTTAGTTTTCCCCCACAGGTAGTCTATCAGTTACAGTCTGTTTCACTATTACTTATATAGATTTCTGTCTCAGGTTTATATCAAGTTAGGAATTTTGTAACACCTTCATAGATTGAACTAGAATTCATAAACTACAGGTTCAAACCACTGTACATTCACCAGCTCAGTGGGAGCTACTTGCCATTGTGAGAATGTAGTTTTGCACCAAGTATCTGTGCAACCCAAGGCAAGTGAAGGAATCCTTGGTGATTCACCTCTCCCTGAAAAGAGTAATGCTTCCTATCCTGTCTCTCAAACTTACACTGTGACCTCCGCTGGGTAGCAGTAGTCTTCACTGTGCCTGGACAGGCCCAGCACAGTTCTGATGCCAGTTACAGAACTGGGGTCCAGATCTAACGGAAATGGCTACAGGTGGTATTACTTTCAAGCATAAGGTGTACAAAGTAATCATCAGGAATACTAGCTTGCTTTGGCCCAACATAGCTAAAAGAAGGAGGATATGAGGAGACAAAAGTGGCTGTAACATGCAAGCACAGAATGATACTGGAAGACACAAGCAAAGGATTTCATTAGTAATGAATCAATTACTGACAACATGTAATGGTACAAAGTATTTTGACTTACGTAAGGACATAATTGACACTCACTATGCAGTGAGGCCGTGATGAACGGCTGTTATGTACAATAGTAGCATAGCTCTGTACCCAAACCCAGCCTCCGTGCTTGGACAGTAGTCGATAGTACTTGGTTGTGACTTGGCCTTTCACCAACACTGTGAAAATAATAAAAAAGAAAGCATTTGCTTGGACTCTTGACCACTTCCTGGAGAGATTTATTTGCAAAACAGGGACTTTTCTTCATCATCCTACTCCTCCCTTAAGCCTCCTTGTTCTCTCACCAAACTTAAATACTTCCCCTGCAAAGGTATCTATCCTGCCCCTTTACATAGCTTCACGGGGCCATATTACTGTTTACAAATCGTATACTGCAAACTATTAAGGTTTGTTTTCCTTCTTTTACATTCTGCTAAAACACTTACTGTTTCTCATCTAACTGAAAAAGAGAATTTCAAGGCAGCAAAAGTATTTTGAAATA
Organism: Gallinago jamesoni; assembly: GCA_025769975.1. Classification (NCBI taxonomy): domain Eukaryota; kingdom Metazoa; phylum Chordata; class Aves; order Charadriiformes; family Scolopacidae; genus Gallinago; species Gallinago jamesoni. The sequence goes on along the minus strand of JAOQGH010000001.1, from coordinate 111,568,233 downwards.
GACACAACTAGCTTGAATTTTTCCAGCATATTCAGAGGCACTTCTGTCATTCATAGCTTGATAGATGATTGTGTATTTTGCAATGTGTTTTATGCCATAATACTTTTTCCTCTCTAAGCTATATGTTTTAAAAGGTGAAAATGAAAATGCTTTTTGGTTCTTAAGCACACAAATAAAGCCAAGTGTGGAGAGGTGAATCAGTTATCTGATAGATTTCACTAGAAATGTAATCCTCTATACGCCAGTTTGGATTCTCTGTGAACAAAGATGTTTTGGCATAAGGCTATGCCATAATAGGAGTTGTGCAGCATTTCTAAATATTTAATCTAGCCACAAATATTCCTGGTTCAGTGCCAGGCACTTATCTAATGATTCACTAGAAGATAACACCCAGCCTTTGAAAGTGGTTCCTCTCTTCTGTGACCCTGGAGCATTCCTCTAGGAGCGCCATCTCCTTACTCTTCTATACAATCAGTTAGTTATTTTAAATTAAGAAATAAAGGACTGAGCTTGCTACACAAACTATGTCCAAAGAAAAGTGATCAACAGCAGCAATACTTTTATATAATACATGATTAAGAAATGGAATTACTGCATGCAAATGTAGGGCTTGTACTAGACTGAACTGAGCAGCAAAGTTCCCTGAAATTTTGTTCTCTCATTGTGCATGCTTGGGGCAGAAGCAGATTCCTAATAAGGAAATTGAACAACAGCTTTCTCTCTTAGCCAATTCTAGTAGAGCAAATGACCATATGAAATGAAAATATATGGCATTATAATTAGTATTTATAGAAGATTTTTCTATCAGGGAGGGCATCCAATGTTAAATTGGGAACTAAAGAGTGCATAATCTTTGGGGGTTTGTTTACTGTTTGGTAGTTAACTATATGGCTCTCAGTAATCACTGGGGTTGGCTTTTTTTTTTGTTCAGTTGTTAAATAACAACTGAGGGGGGAGTAGGGGGGTGTAATTTCAACAGCAATCAGAGACTGCAGTAGTCTGAATAGTGTGAGTAGCCCAAGGTGAGCCTGACAGAAACAGAAGAGAAAGAGTTCTTGTGCTTGCTAAAAGGTCCTCTAAGTCTGTAGGATATAGGCCATCTCTCTGGACTGCTTAATCTCCTAGCCATCTGCACATGTCATAACATATTTAAACTTTTCTTCAAATCCACTTAAACTCCCTAAGAAAATCAGGCTTTTACAAAATGGCTATAGAGGGATCTTTCTAGAAGTGACAGTTCTCCTTCCATTACAGGCTATGGTATCCATTTGTTCAGAATGCAACAAGATAAACAACATCTTGCAGGACATTCAAAAGCCCACCCTCGCTGACACCAAGCTACTACCATTTAAAGTTTGAAGCCTCTCTTAGATACCGTCTTTTTGCCTCTTACTTCCTGGTATCCTTTTTCATGCCTACATTTCTACACAGAGTGCTCTATGGGGTGGAGGTGTGCATATATTCAGATATTTAAGAAAATCATGAGCAATATGAGCGTAAGTATGGAAACACACCTACAAAATATAGAGGCATGAGTACTTTTAAAGTGCAATATATGGCTCCAAGGTAAAGCTACTCAAAGATTCATTGTAACAATGCCAAATAAGCCTGTTATAAAAATGTTTGTTAATAATCAGCTATGTGCCATGGAATCGCTGTTTCTTGGTGTTCTATAATCCAAATGGCCCAGTTCTAGGAAATGATGTTTTTGGCCTAGATCATCTAAGAGATACTTTTTGTAATGTGTTCTAAGTTTTTCAGAGCAAAGTCTTCATGCTAGTTTAATGCTCAGGTTTTCCTTGAATTCAAAATGTCTTGCTACTCAGACTTCCAAAACAGAAATTAATGCTGTAGTGGGTCACTAAAGTTCTTCTGTGTGCTTTGTTCTTCTGTGTGATTTGGGACCAGCTTTGACTTTCTCTCACTGATTTTTTTTTTTTAAATGACAGACCAGAAATTCTTCCATGTGCTTTGGGACTAGCTTTGACTTTCTCTCTCAGTGATTTTTTTTTTTTAAATCTGTGTTTTAGATCTCAAGTTAAGACAACATTTTAAAAGATGTGCAAACCACTGAGGACTACAGTGTTCAGCTTTCCTTCCTAATTATATGTATAAACCAATATGTCTCCTGGGACAGGGAAGGACTCCGTGTCGCCTGCATTTTTAGCAATCTGGGGAAAGTCTGACCTTGGCTGGAGGATAGTAGCTGCACTTCCGATACTGTAAATGAGGTCAGTTTCCATTTGTCTCTGTGTTAAATTACCCTCTTTGATGCTGATTGGGAAACCTCAGAAATGGGAGTGAGGTAAATCCATTACCAAGACAATCTGTGCAGGCCCAGACTTCTTGGTGGCCTCCACTGCAATCAAACAGGGAGGATTCAGTGGCTTTACCCTTGGCTTTTAGATGTGCCATTTGTAACTGGGTGTTCCGCTGTTGTGGTTCCCTCCTGGTTTAGCATGGAAGCTGAAAAAGGCACTGGGCTGTCTGGGCTGGTCCTTCTGGTCTGTCACAGATGGATATTTTAAAAGGCTCATGGGCATGTGGCTGGGAGTTCCTAGCCTGCACTTAAAGATCTGCTAAGAGAGATTGACTTCTTGGTTCTTCACTAGCAGCAGTTATTGTTTTAGCTTCCCCGGTGCACACACCACCTGGCATGTCATCAGTCCAGCCTTCAGGCAGCATGATCAGTGGATGGTGCCCTAGCAGACTCTTAAGTTCTTTTGCCCTCTTAAAAACTCATACAGCTCCTGCTGGAAGGCTTGATTACTGGGGAACCAAGAGTAGACTCAATGCCATCGACAGAGTGTAAACCGTGGTCTGCTATAATAAAGGTTCTATAAATATGCAGGTTGACTTCCAGGAAGTGGCAGAACACTTTGGTGATAACATCAGCTGGGTCTGGGGCTTGCCTTGCCAAGGCAGAGAGATGTGACTTTCATAAAAGTTTATGTAGGAAGAGCAATGATGTTACAACATGTGGGATGCACAAAATCCTCCTGTCAGAGAGATAATGGTACAAATGAAGTGATTTCTCTAAGGCCAGAAAAAATATTTTGTCAATACTGGAGTAGAGGACTGGAACAGCTTCTCTACCCCTTCTTTTAAAACACAAGATCTTTAGCCAGGGACTCATTATTTGTGTGGCCACATTTCCCCAGTTGCAGAGAAAACACTGTGTATACTGATAGTGCTACAGAAATAAATAGCTCTAGTTCAAATGCCAAAAGCTTTTTCATATAGCTGGAAGCTAATCAACTCCTGTTTAAAACAGGAAACACTGTTTGCTGCCAGGATACCTTAGGCAAATATTCACATCTACATTTTTCTCGTAGTCTGATGTTGTTATATCCCTTATATCACTTCTTACTTATTCCCCTCACTGTTTCCTTTGTATTGTTCTCTGTGCTGACTAACTCAGGGTTCAGTTGTTTTAGGTCTTCAGTTTGGGATTTTTTTTTCCCTTTTGAAAAAGCAATTGGTTCCTCTAGTTTAGGGTTGCCTCTTTTTTTTTGTCTTTTTTTTTTTTTTAATATCCTTATTAGGTGTAACATGTTTCTCTCCAGATTTCTTCATCAGATGACACTTAATCATCAAATTGTTTTATAGACTGGTACATCAAACTTGCCAACCTTTTACTGTTCATGTTCCTAGGACATTTACTGATGGATGGTGGGGGAGTTATAACAGTGCTCCCCAGAGGAAGTTCGTACACTTTACATCTGTTTTAATAATTCCTATTACTTGATATTCTGACTGTGATTCTGCACTGTTCCCACCCTTGCCTAAGTATCAGCCATTATTTTTTGCTTCTTGGAATTTGTTTGCTTTGAAACTTTCATAAATTTCTATGCATATGTCTCACATTTTTCTTCTGCTTTAAAGTTTAAAGTGATTTATCTTTGTAATTCAGATATAGTATCTAGACAACTGTTTTTAGATATTCTGCTTGGTTGAGGTTTTTTTTCCCTTGACGAGAGTGGTGGAGAATTAATGCAGTAAACATGGTGTGTCTCTTCATTTAAAACTCCAGTTGTAACATAGATCAAATTGGCAGCCAAAGTACAAGTCTTCTATTGTGCACACAGAACTATCCATTGTTCAGCTCTAAAAGTCATCTTTTCCAGAGATGACTATGGCTATAATGGAATCATGTCTCTACTGTTTGATGTAGGTATTTCAAATAGTCTCGTGAAAATAATGAGTGTTATGTTGTCCAGGTCAACAGTCACATCCAGATGCAGACGTTAACACTACAAAGAGAATGCCTCCAAGAGGACATTGCCTTGTACCCTGGTCACTCTAGCTTTCAGTTCAAATGACCCAGAGTATTCAGCGGTGTTTTGGTAAATATGAACTTCCTGTAAAGATCAGTTTCTGCTTTCCCAGGTGTAGCAGACACTGTCATCAACAGAATTCGGCGCTTGGAACTTCAGCACTGACTTGCAAAACACAGTTACATCCTCCTTTATATTCCGGATCCTCATGAGCAGCACATATTAAGGTGAAGACCTGACTACTTTAGCCTTCAGGAAGCCCAAGAGAAGAATTTGACTCTGGCTGCTTTCTGCCCACAGAAGCATTCTGAAAAAAAATTCACTGACATTGGTTTTTGGATGTCGTCTTTGCATCGTATGGGCTCCGGCAGACTGAGCCAAATCCAGAGTTCAACTATTCCCTCAATTTGCTTCCCAAATTAATGTGCTACTGAATGAACTACTTCCCAAATCCAGATGTTTGAAGATATGATTAGTGTCTCTGTTGGCAGATGGGGAATTATTAAATGTGTAATTTTTTTTCCTGACACTCCATTCTCCAAACCTCATCCACATGCTATTAATGAACATTCATCTAAGGATTTTTTTGGTTTGCATTCACTTCAAACATGGAATGATTATTGCTAACATATTTCAGAGGAATGGGGAACTGTTGTGTAATTTTTCTTTTAACAACAGAGGCTAGTAAAGTTCAGATTTTCCCCTCTGACTCACTCATTTGTTCTTTTGCTTGGTTTTTTTTTTCAGGAGTTCACCACCGAGAATCAAGTCCAAGTTTTCAAAAGAGCCTAGATGCTTTAAGTAGAAAGATAAAAGTGGACAGATATATTCTTTTTCAGAAGCACAGCATATTGAGTATCTAATTTATTTGCAGAACTAATGGTTCCCTTAAGTGATAGCCAAGCACTTTTGAAAATCTAGTTCCAGTCAAGATTTGGAAAGCTTTCTCTACTTTTCAGCATAGCGCCTGCTGTCTGCAAAACTTCTCACTCTACTCAATAAATTTCAGTCTATCACTCTTTTCACTTACGCAGATGATGAGCATATCGTAAATGGAACACATCACAGCCATGAACATGGTGGTAGAGGGTTTTTTCTATCAGATCTTGGGGCTCATAGCCAGTTAATTCAGTCACCCTGGAAAAGTAAGATTCCATAATAAGCAAAATATCTAGGAACATTCGGTTTCATTAACCTAACATTTGCTTGTGCCAACAAATCAAGTGCCTAAAGACTGCAAGACAAAATGTTAGTTTTGGAAACAGAATCCTCATCTTTATAAGAAAATAAACTCTCTCAACACAGCCAAAGCAAGGTGCAGCTATTCCCTGGCCAGCCTTACACACAGACAGGAAAAAGAGTTCTTTTACTTATTTCCACTTTGGGCTTTAGCTACTGCCGTGAATGATCCTTTGCACAAAGATCCAGTTAAGGAGCCATTCATGAAACAATAAAACTACTCTTGTGGACTGCTGACATATTTTCATTTGCTGTTGCACAGATACAAGTGTAGCATGTATGTCAGTCTACAGAAGCTGTGATCATGGTCTATAAATAATTTTAGGCTAATGCCTAACAGAAGAAGGAAGCAGGAGTTTATTCCAGCTGAGAATGTGGAAAGACAAGGAGCGATGAAGATCACAGGCTAAGAAAAGGAAGGCTGAAGCTAGACTTCAGAAACACTACCTCACACAATAAAAAGTAGAATAATAGAACAAATTTGAAACATCATCTCTGCAGATGTCAAAGAACCAGACTACACTGGTCAGACTTACACTGGGTCACACCTGAAGAGTCAAGCTTCATGGTTCAAAATGGACTTTTGCTTATTTAGAAATGTTGCTTGAGAACGAGAAATCCTTAAAGTACATTGTGCAACTCAGCCATATTACGGCTTGTTTACTTAGTATTGCTGGGGATGTTTTATGCTGTCCTGGTCTTTCTTCACCTAAAAAGGCAGAACAGAGGTACTACCCAAAGGCATGTCTACATTAACAAGCAACACAATCCATTAGCAGCCAATTTGTAGAGTAAAATTAGTACTGCTGAGGATCTACTTCTGCAGCAGCAGCTGCATCTGCATGTTTTAATTTCAGGACTTTCACCTGAGACTAGCTCTCGTCTAGGCTTGTGGACTGAAAGCTTTATGATAGTTGGAGTGCCTTAGACATGCTCTTGGAAGTTGTCTTCCAGTTTTGATTCACCCAGAAGGAATTCAGTTCATATACGTAAGGCCCCTTTATGACATGAACTGCAGTGCAATGGGTGGGGACGGTCAGGACATTCATATCAAAAGTGTGCTTCTGGGCTGAACTTAAACACTAAGGAGGGTACACTGTATCACAGAATAACACAGTTGTGTCTACAGAAACGAATACAGGGGGCTCAAACATCCTGCGTCATGGGGCGTTGCAGATAATATAAACTTTGATTACTTTTTTTTCTTTTGCAAAGATGCATCTTCTTTACTTTTACCCTAATGCTAAGCAATCATGTGGCCCCCACAGAGATTAGGACTTCACATTCTTGAATATTATTATATCAAGTGTTCTTCACATACTTGCAAGAGAGATCTGTGGGGTGGGATTATTCTGAAGAAAATCGGAAAGGAAAAAAAAATGCCTTTGTGGTCTGATTTATTATAAATATAGTACAAACACATCCATACCTCCCCTAGTTGTTCCTTCATCTGGGAAACTCTTGCATGCCTTTGCCTCAGTCAGGGACTGCCAACGCAGAGAGAGCACATGCTCTCTTTCTGCAGCAGGATATGTGAATATATGCTTGTTTCTCCTCTGCAGTGTTTGCTCTCCCTCCTGGCTTACAATTCTAGGGGCCAAAATTCCCACTTAAGCCTATCAGCTTGGTGAAATAGTGATGAAAGGTCCTGTTAAGGTTTCAGTGCTCCTTCTGATTTCAGTGCAACTAAACCAAGGGTGGCAGTTTCATCCTACTCACTTAATTGGTGAGTACAGAAACAGCTAATCCAAAACCAAACAAAAAGCCAGGTGTTGATTTTTCTGGAGGTGCAGTCTCACTTTGAAGCTGGTCTTCTCATAGGCCAAAAAACCCCATCATTAATAGTTACGAGGACACCCAAACTTTTAAAAAGTTTTTATATGGAAATAAAGCTGCTTGACTTCCTTAACACAAAATCAAGCCCTCAGTAAGCCACTGCAGGGAATCTGGACTCTAAAGATTGCTCTTTGCATGTCACAGGGTACACAGAAGGAAACATAGCTTGCCCAATGATCAGTTCTGCCCTCTAGAGTTATCTAAAACCTTTGTAAACCATGTAGTCATGAATTAATAGGCTGCACCAAAAAAATCAGAAGCAGCACTTTGGAGGGAAGTAACTGTCTCCTTTTTCCAGTGACCTTGATAAATGAACTCTTGCATGTTTTAGATTGTATGAAGTGTCTAGAAAGGTTTATTTGACCACTCCTTACTATGGCTTTAATACTGACCTGTCTGCTGTGACTGTTACCTCTAAACACCTAGCAACACTTTTTCTTGTACCAGAAGCAAGCCTGAAAGCAGTTTTGTCATATTCCTAACACGTCCCTGCTCTGAGCAAATATCATTTGCTTGGCTGGGAGAGCAAAGGGCTTTGGTAATGCTTAGTATCACTGATTGTCCTGTGTGTAGATGACACCCATCTATTCATTGGTAAACATAGCTATGCAACAGTACTGGATCTTTCTATCTGTGCTCCTGTCAACACCTCTGGTTGTACTGTCTCCTTTGAAGACACTTATATCTTCAGGGAATTCCTTTTAGGCACATCATTTCCTTTTTTCCACATGCAAAGACATGTTGCTGAACTCCTTGTGTTTCTTTGTAGCTGTTATATTACGTAAAGCATGCAAAAAAAAAAAAAACCCAAACAAAAAAAAAAGAAAAAAAAAAAAAAAAAAGCAGGGATTACAGAAACAACTATGTCTTTGCATTTCAGCAGCTGATGACCCACTATTTCATTGACTTAGGATGGGGAAAGAGCATGTTCTTGCATAGTTGACCTGCCATGCAAAACTTCCCCACTGTCTTGGACACACTCTTTTTCACTGTTACACTTGAATATAATTCCTCCTTCTTGAAAATCCAGCATGCCAGAGAAGTGAGAGAGTATGTGACATACTGCTTCACATGCAGGGATTTTTGAAGAATGATAATCTTGCCAATAGTCAAATCTGTGATACCATCTGGGAATTGGGGGTTTCCCCTCAAGGTATCTGGAACTGTGCTGTACAAAGTATCATTGTATACTAAAAGATACCATATTTCAAAAGAGAGGAATGAATCACATCACATCTCCTTCAGTTCTGGTTTTGTGCTCTTCTCAGCTGGTATGCGAGCTATATCCACTGAGAGTGGAGGCAGGGTTCCCTTTCCTCAGCAATAGCTGTTTTACCAAGCTTTCTTTAAGAAGGCTGTTTTCACATAGTAGCCAATTGAATTAATTTTCATTCTAACAACCCCATTAGTAGGGGTGGTTTCATTGTTAAGGCATTACACTAAATTGCAGAAGTCTATGTTTTCTTACTATTCTGTCAAAAGCTTTCTGGATGACCCCAGCACATAATTTGACCTCGATGTTTCACTTGTGGGCTTGTTGGTTTTTCTAACTATGGATGAGGGTACGTCCTTATTCCTTTCAGTAGCTTTGTATGTTAAAAGTTATCTACTTAAACGTAAAAGTGTATTACTGCTCTTCTGCCTATTACTCGGAGCAAGAAGGCTTTGGTTGATTCTCTGAAACTATAGGTAACTTAAGGTGAAATTGCATAGGCTTTTATACGTTGACATTCAAGACCAACATAGACCACAAGACCACATAGACCAAAGTATGGTCTATCCAGCTACCTGAAGGGCTTTGAAGACTGACCTGGGCTTTGTGTTCCATATCTACTTTGGAGTGCTTTACTTTTTCACGGATATATCTGTTTGGAAACCACTATACCTTATGATAACACTTTACTTCAAAAACATTTTATGATAGAAATTAAATAGCTGCTTACCTGGAATCTAGGAATATTAATTTTAAGTCCAAACTTGCTCGGAACATAAACATGTTACTGTGAAGTTTGATTTCAGTGATTGCACTGGGAGGTAAAGATTGACCTACAGCCACCAGTCCAACGATTTGGTAACAGGAGTCATACAAAGACATATCTAGCATATATTGACGGATCTTCAAATAACCACTGCAATGGATCACCTGGCATGAGAAGAAAACACATTAAATATCTAATGGCAATGGAACAGGCTGTGAGTCAGCTGACCACCCAGTTTCAATGAGGTTATAAAACAATATGCCCTTGTAACACTTAAATACTGCATAGTCTGTTTCGGCTCCAGAAGTCTATTTATTTATTCAGAAGGGTGTGTAATTAATTTAGTTTTTGTGTTTACTGCCAACATGATTAATCCAGTATTAAAGCACATGCTCTTTGAGACTATCTAGACTGCTTTCTATTTAATACTTTAAACTCTCTTTGATATAGATTTGTTGTAGATACAGTCAGAATTCCTGTTCATTAACCAAAAAAAACTGGAAATTGCTTTTTTAAATTACTCTCTCTCACACACACACACACAGAAAATATTTACGTTTTAAGGAGTTATTATTCTGTTAAAATAGACACTTAAAAAATCCTATGGCAATTAATGCAACACATTTATAAATATTAACTGCTGTGTATGTAACTGCACTAGGAATTAGTTTTAAGTTCTCCAGTCAAGTTCAGATGATGTTCTTTTGACATATGACCAAGCCCAGGCTCTTGAAACCGGATTCCTGAAACCCTGTATACCTAACCACAGGAGTGATAACTTCAGTGTTAGACTGTAAAATTCACAATGTCAGGTGAAGAGGGGGAAAAATTGTTACCTGGGGACTCTTCCAGAATGTAAGATTTATTTAACGTAGTGCTGGTATTTAGAAATCATTTGTGCGCCAGTTGATTTTCTAGTCCAAACAGCAGGCATACTACATGTCCTTCAGCCTAACTTCTGTATTTGTTTGACTTTTAACTGTGTCCAATGGAAAGGAATTAATTTCCACTGTATTTCCTACTCCTGAACAACCTACTAAAGTGTCACCTATAAACAGGGTCCTCTTCTATACCCTTCCTTCCTCCTCTCCAATCACCATGTGATTAGTATGTCTAGCAAAAGCATGGTAGCAAATACAAATTATTTAAAATCCTACTAATCCCCATGCTACTTGATTCACAAGTTGTTGCTGTGCTTCAGCTACTCAAGTGATATTTTCAAAATTTTTAAGTCCTGAGTCTAAGTGCAGTCAAAGATTTAGGCCAACATCTCTCTAGAAAAATGCATCCTTGAATGTTTCACTGTGTAAACTTTTAATAATGAGCAAAAGAAGAAAGATGATTCAGTCATAAATAGGGAAAATAAAAAACACAGAGAGATACCACCACCACTACAAGCTCTACTCTTACCTGATTTCAGATTCAGCTTTGGGACAGAATAATTTTTTTGCTGGAAAGCAGCTGAGCAAACAGGGGTCCATGTAATGAAGAATTATCAGTTTAACCAAGTAGATAGCAGTGTAAATAGACAGATATATATCTGGACCCTGAACACATTCCTTAAAAGAGCTCTGCTTCTCTTGCGTCCTTTCCTTTTTGTTTTCAAATGACAAACAAAATCAATCCTCACCAGACTGTATGTGAAGGACACTCCTCTCCTGATGCTTAAATGGTAGAATTATACTGTGTTGCTCAAAGAGCAGCAAATGCACACTGTAAACCTGAAAATAAGAACTACCTGAATGGCAGGTGTTTTTATAGAATCTTAGCATTGCTGTGGCTTCTTGATTTCATGTAATAAATAGAAAATTAATACAAATGATAAGATTTAGATACAAAGTTGGTGGTTTAGCACAACTCAACCCTGAACTGATATTAATCATTAGTTAGGGTAACATGATGGTATCATTAATGTTGAGGTAATTCTGGTCAGGCCAATGAGGTGACTTGTGCAACTGGGTGGCTGCTCAGCTGGAGCACGGTAACACCAAGGCAAAGGAATGTGGGAAGACTTCCAAGTTCCTGTGTCTGGGTTCCTGTGTCACCTGTCTCAGTTCCACAGGGGAATAAGACCTGGCTGTGCATTCTCCTTGAACCTCCATGGGTGTGCTCCAGCCAGTTGCCCATCTGGAAGACCAGGAATCAGGATATGGGAATGTGCCACAAAGCAAACTCCAAGTCACTGTGAGAGTGTCTAGACTTGCATTACTAAGGGAATCTGCAACCAGTAGTGGCATTTTCTGCATTTGTTCTGATTCTTTCTATCACAGACTTTGCTCTTTTTTTGCTACACATATGTAAAAAAAACTTAAATAAATACATTTGACACTTGTTGAATACTTAAGGGGGAAGGAGGAGGAGGTTTATATACATTACCTTGTAGCCACTGCATGTCAATCCTGCATTCCTTTTGGCTAGGACACACTTCATTCTCAGGAAAAATGATCTCTCAATTTCATATTCTGGAAGCATAAACCACACTATTTATTACTGAAGATTTCAAAACTGTCCATAACATTGCCTTTTGTGATTTAACAGATGTCTTTTTGTCTCAGCCTTAGGCAGCGATAGAAGTCAGCCATTCATCTTTCCCACTCAATCTCTGCCCTCAGGATTTATTTAACCTTCCTGTTAGGATTGTCCATGAAAGTTGAACAGGTCACCGTAACTAGGTCTCCAAATTTCTGGTTTTACCACACTTCACAAGGCAATCTCCTTATTTCTGAACGGCTAGGTACCTGCCCATATTGACAAAAGGAAGGAAATGTCTCCTTTGGAACATAGATGAATGTACTGTCCAGAATAATAGCAGAATGGAAAACGAGAACATTCATTTGTTTTGTAATAATTTGAATGTACATAGCTAGTCATGCCCAGATTGCTGAACTTCTGGCCTCCATATGCAATATTATTACTTGTTTCACTGGCTTCCAAAGCCATCTTGGTAGATGGTTTTTAAACAAATATTTTCATGGATAATCTCCAGAAATGTTTTAAAGTTAAATATTTCTCAGGTATGTACACCCTTGCTGCTAAGAATAAGTTACTATTCTCTTTTATGTTAATTTTTCCTTAATAACAGTTCACACTGTTAATAGTTTGGCCATTTTTACTGAAAGCTGCAGTTTGGCAGAACACAGGGAAAGAAATACCAGGGAAAGAAAACTCCTTTGGTACATTTTTGAATAGGAAAATCACAGAAGCAGGAAGGGGGTCAGATTTGTTGCAATGTGTATTACCTCCTAACTCCCCACAGGGTTTGATCCAAAGTCCACTGTATTCAGTTAGAGTCTTGCTTTAATTTGATTTAACTGTTGAGTTGTGTTCCCGAGTTTTGTGTATCCATCACCCAATTAACACCTCTTAGCCACACACCTGCAGTGGTTTGAGCCTCAGACCACTACCTGGAAATGAATAAACTCTCTACATTAAGTTCTGAGTTTAAAAGTCTGAAGATACAACCACAGAAAAAGGGATTTAGTCAGGAGGGAAAATAAATGCAATATGTAGTGCATCTCAACTAGTACTAGCCTTCCTGAGTATTTGAATTTTCCATTAATCTTCCCAATGCAAATTAGATCCGTATGGGGAAAAACAGGCACTTAAATGAACTGGCACATCTACTATAGAGTTTTAAATACAAATGTATACAGTTTAGTGGGAGGAAGCCATATAGTATAGATTACTATTGCTGAAGCATGATCTCATGAGTAAAGAATGGATCTGGGAGTTGGGAACATCAATGCGATTTGTGGCTTCAATACAGATTTTCTGTGTGACCTACCACTAGTGCTTGCCCTCTTTCTGCTGCAGTCCAATTTACACAAAACAAAGGTAACTTTCTCCCTTCAAGGGTGTCAAGGGAGAAAAATAATTAACATACAGTAATGAGGATACAAAAACCATCTTCGGACATGAACTGAGTTACTAGCAATTTTAATGACTTACAATCTTCTTTAAAAATAGATGCTAAGTGGAATTGGAAGCAACGCCTTAAACTTTTTTCCCCAAATTGAAATTTGGAATATTTAGATATTTGGAAAATTTGGATTTCCCAAATATCCTGCCACAAGACCTAAAAGACTCTCTTTCAGTACAAGACCCTTCCAGAACCTTATTCATTAGCCTTCAATTAGCTGCTTCCTTAATTTTGAAATCTTACTGCAGACTAACGCACTGCTACAGAATTACTCAGTTAGCTCTAACTTCACTCTTCCACCAGGAATAGGTTTTAATGTGTGGTGTAGTCTTTAGGTGTCTATAATACTAAAGTAGTACTCAGACTGTAAGATAACATTTTTCCTTTGTTATTTAAAATTGGTAATAATATCATTATTTCAAAGGAGATCTTGTCTCCTTGATATCATGGTGGTAGATTGTAAGCAAGATGTCTCATTGGAACACAAGTCCTTGTAACTAGTTACAGGCTTTCTAGGAAATCAGAAGGATGATTAAAACAATTCAAGGGCAAGGATGCTGTGTGGTGTAGAACAGAGTAAAGAGGGATAGAGTTACACCCCAACACTAAGTGGTATGGGGATGGAAAAACAGAGTTGTAATTCAATAGCAGCTGCATGTGATTTGTGAGACTGAGGTGTAATAATCAGTAGCTTTGTCATTGGTGTAACTAAGTGCAAAAAACATATTTGTTGCTGAACCAACAAACACTGGTCTCTTAACTCAGTTACATCTCATACCTGAATCTACAGAGGGAAAAGTTACCCATGAGGTAACTGGAAACTGATCTGGGAGTTTCTATTTTTGAGACTGATGTTTGAGGCTGATATAAGCTCATTTTGAGCTGATATTAAGATGTCTTAAGTAAACAAAAGGAGAGACAGCCCATGTGGCCAAACAGAATCTGGGCCCTGAGTGACAGACTGCCTTTTTACCTCAAGAGGCCAAAGTACTGTATACATGATGATGTGTTCCTGCTCCTGTGTGTATTAAGAGTGATTGTTTTCATGTGGGAGCCTAGTGTCACTGTGAGAGTTGCTATTTTGGAGGGTGAAAAAGCAGAATGTATCTAAAGAAGAAAAGAAGAGCCTGACCATTCCTAGATAATCTGGGATCATAACAACTGTTAGCACAGTTATTTAGTAATGCAGTTTGACCCATAGCACAGGTGGATGCAGAAGGCCACAGCATTTTTAACCAGCCAGCTGGGATTGTTACATGGCTGATTAAGGCTAACTGTTGTGTCAAGGTGTCCAGTGAATAATGCGCAGGTGCTACATGGTGTCTGGCATCTTGTTTGGAGGATTAGAGCTGAAGAATACAAAAGCCACCAGAAAACCTCATCAGTGTGTGTGTGAGTACAAAATCTACTAGAAAGCTTTGAGACTGACTTGCTGGCAAAAAAAAGAGCAGGGTCAGGCCATTCATGTTGATCATGCTTGCATGAGTGCTATTAGTGTGTATGTGGTGCCTGTAAAAGCACTGTTTTGCTGTCTATGTTGATCTATTGTTGGTGGACTTGTTAAAACACCACCTCCAGGCTGTACCTGATACAATTAAGATGATCTACTCTGATGAAGAGAATGTAGGAAGAAAATGAGGTACTTAAGGGTTTAGTGAACAAAGAGGGAAACACTGAATATTCAAATAAGAGACATCAGATGAGCTGTGAGAAGAGTGATTACTAATGCGTGCTGTCCTGCTGCAGAGGTTAATCACAAAATTGTGAGGAGATGGTAAGCATGAGAGCTCAGTTATAAAGCAGGAAAAAAGCCTGTAGCATAAATAGCTAGCATCTGCTGTAAAAGCAGAATGACTTGAGATGTCCAGGGATGTAGCAAAAGTCTTAAATTAGGAAAGAAAGAAAAATGGTATATGGACAATAAGTGTTTCATGCTTGACTAAGAGGTGAATGTAATCAATTATTCTTAGGAGTTAAGTGATTTTATCATTCAGAATTAAGATTTGAAAAACTGGAAAAATATAACAAGATAAAGCATCTTGACCTAGTAAAGTAATTATTACTATCATTAGCATTCTTTTAAGCAAACATGCAAGCACAGCACATATAAATAACAGAAAGAATCTTAGGCTATCAAGAAGGTAAAAGAGGTTAGAAACAGAGAGGAAACCAATCAAGAGCTACCAGTTCTTAAGTATTTAAAGGTTGAGAGAACTGTGGGTTAAGCACATACATGTGAAACTTAACAGAGAGAATAATTAGTAGTAAAATATTATGACTGAATCAGAATATAAGCAACACTGACACAAAATAGCCTTCTTAATTTAATTAGAAAATATTCGTACCATCTAATAAACAAGCTTAACCACTGTAGTGAATTATTCTGAAATGTTAACTATATAAATGCATTGCTGTAAGTGATGTTAACACCTTTCCTTTAAGTGTTAAGAAAATGTTAAAAATCTATTTATAAACTATGTCTGTTATAGAGAAAAGATGAAACCAACAGTTTGCAGATATCAGCTAATGAAGGATGAGAAACAAAACGCTACTGAGTAGACCAGAAAGCCTTATGGAGATCCATCAGTTCCAGCTGAGTAAACACACACAAAAAATGCCCTGTTAGTAACAATCTTGGTTGTTTTTTGTCTTCCATATGTATCACAGAAGAAAAAGTAATCCATTCAAACCATGTGAATATTGGTAATTACATATTGCTTAGCATTGGTTTTGGTTTGTGTTATTTTTTTCTTTTCTGAAAAGGGAGAATAAGAAGTAAAACCATGTCCAATGTGAAGATGCTTTCAGCTCTAACAAAAGAAACCCCATGTCTCTGCATGAGGATGTACTTCATGTTATTATTAGTGATAATGACTAAAAGAACACTATTACAGCACTGTAATCTCAGTGTATATACTCTGTGTCTGTTTGTATGGAAGTAACAATGTATTTACAAACGGCATTTTTAGAGCTGCAAGAAACAAAGGAGACTTCATTAAACACAGCAATGTCTGCCATGGTAAACTGTAATTTCCAACTGTGCCTTCACAACACCTGGAACTAAAATAACTTTATCTTCATACGGGGTGGTATTGAGGATATTTTAGATTGGAGTAAAACAATCTTGTATGTAAATTCACATTTGTGTCTTCAGGAGTTAATATATATTATATTGCCCCATTTACTGCAGCTTCCAGAAGCAAGCTGAAAATCTGGGAAACTGACAACAAGCAGAATAGAATAGAATAGAATAGAATAGAATAGAATAGAATAGAATAGAATAGAATAGAATAGAATAGACATTTCCATTGGAAGGGACCTACGAGGATCATCTAGTCCACCTGCCTGACCACTTCAGGGCTGACCAAGTTAAGCCACCCTCACACTAAGGAATTTTTTCCTGATATCTAATCTAAATCTCCCCTCTTTCAGTTTAAAACTGTTACCTGTTGTCCTAACACTACACTCCCTGATAAAGCTTCCCTCCCCGCCTCTCTTGCAGGCCCCCTTCAGGTACTAGAAAGCTGTTATAAGATCTCCCCAGGGCGTTCTCTTCTTCAGGCCGAACAATCCCAACACTCTCGGCCTGTTTTCACAGGAGAGGTGCTCCAGCCCTCTGATCATCTTTGTGGCCCTCCGCTGGACCCGTTCCAACAGATCCATGCACTTCCTGTGCTGAGGACTACAAAGCTGGACACAATACTCCAAGTTTGGTCTCAGAGTAGAATAGAGGGGCAGAACCACCTCTCTCGACCTGCTGGCCACACTTCTGATGCAGCCTGGAATGAGGTTGGCTTTCTGGGCTGCCAGTGCACATTGCTGGCTCAGATTGAGTTTCTCATCCACCAACACCCCCAAGTCCTTTTCCTCAGGGCTGCTCTCCAGCCATTCTCCACTCAATCTGTATTTATGCCTGGGATTGCCATGACCCAGGTGCAGGACCTTGCACTTGGCTTGGTTGAACTTCATGAGGTTCACATGGGCCCACTTCTCAAGCCTGTCCAAGACCCTCTGGATGGCATGCCTTCCCTCCAGAGGGTCAACCGTGCCACACATCTTGGTGTCATCAGAAAACTTGCTGAGGGTGCACTCTATTCCACTATCCATGTCTCTGACAAAGATGTTGAACAGCACTGGTCTGAGTACTGACCCCTGAGGAATGCCGCTTGTCACTGGCTTCCACCTGAACCACAAGCCTTTGAGTGCAGCCATCTAGCTAGTTCCTGATCCATCGAGTGGTCCATCCATCAAATCCATGTCTCTCCAGTTTAGAGACCAGAAGTCATGTGGGACAGTGTCAAACACTTCGCATAAGTCCAGGTAGACAACGTCTGTTGCTCTGCCCTTGTCTACCAATGCTGTAGCATATTCATAGAAGGCCACCAAATTTGTCAGGCATGACTTGCCCTTTGTGAAGCCATGTTGGCTGTCACCAATCACCTCCTTATTTTCCATGTGCCTTAGCAGCAATTCCAGGAGAATCTGCTCTAGGAGCTTGCTGTGCACAGAGGTGAGACTGACCAGCTTGTAGTTCCCCGGGTATTCTTTTTTTCCCTTTTTGAAAAAGGGGAAAGCCAGTTCCATTGTTTGAACTGGCTTTGACTGGAAGCCGGTTCCAGTGTTTGACCATGCTGTTGGTAAAGAAATGTTCCCTAATGTAAAGTCTGAACCTCCCCTCATGCAGCTTTGAATCATTCACATGTGTCCTGTCACTGGATATTGGGGAGAAGAAATTAGTACCACCTCCTCTGTTTCCCCACCTCAGGAAGCTGCAGAGAGCAATGAGGTTGCCCCTCAGCCTCCTTTCTCCAAACTAGACAAACCCACATTCCTTAGCCGCTCCTCACAGGATATGCCTTGCAGCCCTTTCACCAGCTTTGTTGCTCCCTTCTGGATGCATTCAAGGACCTTCACACTCTTTTTAAATTTTGAGGCACAGAACTGCACACAGTACTCAAGGTGAGGCCACATCAATGCCATCAATGCTAAATGCAGTAGGATAAACACCTCTTTTGACTGGCTTGTTATACTGTGTTTGATGAACCCCAGAAGGTTGGTTGCCAGGGCCACACAGCATCAGCCAGCACACCCAGATCCCTTTCTGCAGGGCTTCTCTCCAGCCACTCCTGTCCCAGACACCTGAGGTTTCAAAAAATTGAGCAGTCACCATAGGGAGATGGCAAATTTCGCTGCAACTCATGCTGATTTTCACTGTTGCCATATCTCTTACTCAGCAACACTTCTTTCAAATACCTGCTATTTCACCACATATGACAAAATTTGTCTGTTTAATTGCACCTTCTCTAGCATTTGACATAGCCATCTATAATTCTGACAAACAGCTTGGTGTTTTAATACAGCAACGTTTTAACACAGTGTTCCTTTATGAGTGTAAGCATTTCAGCATGGGTCTGCTTTTCCCATCTTTACTTTCCACATCAGCATTTATTTTCCCTCTTTACCCAAATGTGAATTGCTTCCCTCTCCCAAAGAATTTTAAAATATTTGGGAAATTGATCCATCTCTTCATAAGTGAGTTGAATGATTTTCAAAATCTATACATTCTTCTCTTCAAGCTCTTTTCAGGTGAGTAAAGAAAATGTCTCAATAGCTGCTGTAGCTAAAAAGAAACCTCTGCCCCTGCTTCTAAATTGCTTGAGTATCTTGAAAGGCTCTGATGATAGCTTCCTGAAAAGCAGACCAACCCTTTTAGTACGGCTTTTAACATTTCCCAGAACTTACTGATGTTGTGTTTATCTACTACAGGAATTAGAGATGAAAAGCAGAGCTTTAGGGTTCTTTCTAAATGTTTACCCTCCCTTTTTTGACACAGTGCTTTTCTTTATCCAGGTATGAGGAACACAACTGCAGGTCTATTTTTCAATTCCAACCACTTCTAATATTTGTTATAACTTGGATTCACTTACGATAGCAAATTTCTGATTTTGTGAAACTCTCAGTTTTTATCCTGGAATTCCAATTTTCCCCAACTGAGTGATTGGTCCTAGTTGGAAATGAAAACTGATGCAAGTAAATAGTAGTTTTGATCAACAGGTTTATATACTTTGAGCAGATTTCTCTGTCATTTCTGCTGCTCTTCTTTGGAAGGGTGTAACTGCAGTTACAGAGACCCTGACTTTTTCAATATGTCTACTAGCAGATATTTTAATAAAACTGAGGTGTCATTTGTAATAAGTTTTATAGGGGGAGGCACTGCAAACCAGAGTCAATATCTGTGTCCAAGATGTCCATTTCAAAGGTATCACTGTTTATTTCTTAGCCAAATTCTATGTTTCCCTTACCAGATTCAGAAAAGTTTTTCTATTCTACTAATATATTACTATATTGCCTTGTCATCTTAGAGGCTCCCTCCCTTGAGCACTGCTACAGTGTAGCTGGGTAGACTCAGTCAAAGCTATAAAGGAGGCAAAGAGTAAATGGCTTCATTCAAATCCCAGCCCAAACTTATCTATACATTAATATCCTCACACAGCTGAAACACAGCAAGTTGTGAATGAGAACACAGAAAAACATTGCTGTCTATGATCATACAGGAGATACATTTCTTTCTTACAGCACTGAGTACCATTTTTACAAAGTACGCCTTCTCAATCCCTTTTCTTTTCTTAGCCTTGTGTGCCATATAATACAGTTTGACTGCAAGCACTAATCACGAATAAAAGAGCCTGCTTATATTTTACAGATTTGTATTTTCTTACTCTTGTAAACAGAATAAATGTCATGGTAAGGAAAATGAGTCTTTCTATTTTGGATAAATAATTTGTGCATTTGTTCAGTCATGTTGCACATGACTGCCAAACAGGATTCTCCAAGCATTTCTGTGAAATTATGGTTAGTTTTATGGAAGCCAGAATTGTCCATCCCTGGGGGTGCAACTATGAAATCCGTCTTTGCTTTCCACTCCATCTTTCATCTCTTTTGAAAGAAAACAGTCACAAAACTCTGTGGTTTGTATGCTGCTTGCACTGTGAACTGAGAATAGAGATCATCATAGTTTTTTCCACAGCTTCACCTCTCCTGCCTTTATTTTTTCTAAGGTAAAAGCTACTGTCTTATATCTGTTTCACAAAGCTCCCAAGTTTTGACATTAGCAAAATATGGCATCATTTCGTTGCAGAACCACTTTGTAGATTAATATACATCAGCATGCAAAACTGACCACTGCTACATAAGAATGTATGTGTCATCTGTCACTACTAAAGATACAAAGCAGCATGAAAATTGGGAGCTCTTGAACACAACTAATGACTTATGTTCACTCTACATGGCAGCTTGGGTGCAATGTCAAATTTCAGCTATAGTGTAGGAGATTAAAACTATTCTCAAAGTGCACATTTAGACCAAAGCACTGCGCACACGGTCACCTGCTTCTACCTTCCCTCTCATCCAACTTGTGCAAAGACGCGTGCCTGCCTCAAGCTAGTGCATTCCTCTGGAGACAAGGCACGCATGTGTGATAAGCTGTGCTCCATGTCCCTGCTGAACTGTTTTACAGGGTGGAAACACAGATACCACAAGTTCATGTCTGGATAACATTTTACTGCCCATCCTCCAAACACTGCATGTTTTTTCCCTTTCAGTTGTTATTTTCATCTTACCTCCTCTATGCTATAAAGTTGCACATGTTCTGCTCTTATTCCTGTGTAACTGCAAAGTATCTGGGTCCCACACAGCACATTACTGACTAATTATCAACAACAAGATTTTTTAATGAGGTCTCAGCTGTCTGCCCTCTTTTCCTCTTTTGTACATCTGAAATAATAATATTTTCTAGGCTTCTCAAGTTTAAGATAACACTAACAAACTGTGGTAACAGCATCATCATGCTAAACTGTTATCTTTCAATAACAGTTCTCCTGTAAAATATTTTTAAATTAATTAAAACAAAAATTCCTGACAACATTGTCTTTTGTACATGTACTACTAGAGAAATGTCTTTAAAACTTAGCATAAAAAAGATATTCCAGATGTACAGTTTTCTATTCCCTCCATTCAATATTAAATGTGTGTAAGGAAGATGCTCTTCCTTGAGACGAAAAGTATGTGCTGACATTTACTTCTTAGCTGACTGAAACGGTGCCCCTAAAGCATCAACCAAACTGGACAAAGCCTGATGTATTCCACATACCTTGTGTAACTTACATTAGGCTTATGACTAGTCATACAAGAATTATCCAGTTGTTAGCAGACAACTGGAACACCTACACTAACTACAGTATTCCTTTTTCCCTTTGAGTGTCCCGGGGAATGTTAATAAACTGCTTTTAGTACACCATGCCTTGGTGTGCAAGTCAGCAAAAGTTGGGAAGCCAGAGACAGACATTTTAAAGGATTAACATCTCAGAAAAAGTATATGAAACCAATAAAATACACAAAATGTCAAACCAGCTGACTCCAAATCCACACATAAGAGCAGCATACAATGCTGAATCTCTCTCACCATTGCTTAATTGCTTGTCCCAGTCAACCTGCAGTGCAAATATCTATTTCAATTGCTTGCTTGCATGTACTCAGCTGCAGTGATGACAGATGCACTGAGTAGTCATACCCAGCTTGCACTTCCCTGATATTTCATACAAAAATGTCCTTCTTTATTCTTATAGATATGGTTCAGGAGGTACAGCACTTTCCCAAACCTCCAGATGGTTTAGTAACTTACTATCCTGCTACAAGTCTACCACTCTACGCTGCTAACTCTTAAAGAAAAACTTCCTGAAAAAATCAACAACATCATTTGAGGGCTTAGGTTCCCAATTTATCTTGGTATGTGGATTGCAGCTTGTGTCAGTATGTTGTTTCCTCTAAAGGGCATGCTAGGGGGAGCCAGCTGGAGTCAATAATCCTGGTGCAACCCTCACCGTTAAATCCCTGAAAACCAGCCACTACTTCAGACACAGTAACAATGCTTATCACCTCTGGACAGGGCACACTATAACACTCACTTCACAAACCTCTGTCAACATTGTACCCCACACCATGCTGGTACCAAATGGTTTGCTGCTTGAGCTATAGCACCTTAGATTTACTAGCCTGACAGAAATTTAGTTTTATGCTGTATGTGAGGCAAGGAAAGGGGTAAACTCCTCACATGTCTCCATGAAGTTCTGGAGCTATCATTGGTTAGGCAGAATTTTGCATGGCACCCAGTTCTCCTGCACTATGCAGAAGAGATATGCAGCATGCACTGAGTCTCTACAGTCAGTCATAAATGTAAACTTGCAGTCTTCCAAAATTCAGAAAATTCAGAAACTACTGTCACCTCATCTTCTCCACCCAACCACCCTGCAGGGTGACTACCTTCTGCCCCAGCAGAAGAATCTCATCCGGTGGACCCTGTTTGTTAGTTCCACTACTTGAAGAAACAGAAAAGAAAATCTTTCAGAGCTGTAAGTGCTCAGGGAAAGACAGTGTGCATCAAGCCCACTTCTTTACATGCTAAGAAATCACTTTCTCAGCCCTATACCATGAAACAGTTCCTAGGTTCCTATTAGCTAAGTGTTGCATATTTTAGGATAGAGGCCCTGGAATCTTGATACCAGGCTATGCCACAGATACAGGTGGTATAGAGAGTGCAAAACTGAGGTGCCTTCACAGGTACAAAACTAAGCCACAACATAGAAAAATGCTGCAGATCAGAAATGCATTAAGCAATATTTGGAAAGGCATGAAGGGCCAGTGAAGTCGTCTGAGATCTAAGCACAGTCAGTACACATTACTTGGAAAAGAACAATTTACTCTTTTTTTTTTTTCCCCTTTTTCTGCTAACCCATCCCAATTGAGTATAATGGACTAATTTTGCTACAACTGGTGCAAAATTGGCCTAAAGACTCATGTGAGGTTATTCACTAAAGCATACCCTACTTTCAATATGTATGTGAGATTATTATTTTTTTCCACCCCAGCCACCCTCAAAAAGAGAGTCCAGCTGTTGGTTTCTTTCATAGCGAGGGATCAGAACATATTACTTTACATTTTCAACGCTGATCGTGCAAGTAAAAAGGCGTCTTAAAGACTTTGTAAGTTAACGCTGAAATTCTCCAAAGCCTCCACAGATCATGGGGCTTATGGCTTTCATTGAGTCATAGCTTACAGACTTTAAAGGCCAGAAAGGAGCATTAGATCATAGGTCTAACCTGTACATTGCATTTCATTAAACTTCAGTTACTCCTGTGCTGAGCTCAGTAACTTCTGTTTGCCTAAAGCATATCTTTTATAAAGGCCTACAGCCTTGATCTGAAGACATCAAAAGAGGAAGAAACCACTGCTTCCCTCAGTATTTTGTTCCTGTGGTTAATCAAACTCCTAGTTATAAATGTATGTATTATTCTAATTTGAGCTTTTGTGGTTTCAGTTCACAGACGTCGGTCCTTGATATGCTTTTTCTTCTAAAACAGTCCTTCAGTTCCCAGTATTTTCTTCCCTTGGAAGTATGCATACACAGTAATCAAAAGTCACCTCCCAATCTTCTTTTTGATAAAGTAAGCAGATGGTGTTCTTTTATCTCTCATTATAAGCCTTTCCAGTCCTTCAATCATTTTTGTGGCTCTCTTCTGTACTTTCTCCAATTTGCCTTTTTTTTTTTAAAGTGGAAAACAGTTGTACAAAAAGATCCAGTGTCCATTTCACTAATACTGTATAAAGAACATAATTATTCATCCTTACTATTCCAGTTCACTACTCTCTTGCTTGTATGTGCAAGGATTTTTGATTACCCCTTTTTGCCACAGCAGTACACAACAGGCACTCACACCCAGCCGTTTGACATTTATGACTTTTAAATGATTCTTAGAGTTGCTGTCTTCTAGTTTCTTGCCCCAAAAGTTTTCATTACCATAACTTGCTGTGATGCCACATTGGACAACGAGTTCACCAACATCCGTTTTCCTAAGTTTAATTACATTTAATATTGCTATGAAGCCCCAGCTTCTGAAAACTTGTGATTATTCAATAACTTTCACTATCTTTTTTAAAAAAAACAAACTACCCTCTGTGTTTGAAGATGTGCCTTGTTGTACCTTCAGGTACAACATTAGGAAGTTTGGGGTAAACTTAAAAAATTTTAAAAGTTATAATTTTAAAAGGCTTATGCCTTTTAAACTAATACACCATTTTTTGAGTACGAGGCTGAGATATCTGAAGAAAAACAACGTGGCAGTAAGCATTATATAAAGAAATCCACACTATATCTGATTTTACGCAGTGAGCAACAATTTGCATTTCCCTGACAAATAAAACTCATGCAAATAAGATTCCTAGAGCTCAACAGCTGCAAAGCTTCTACCATTCTCATGTTGTTTGGTCTTTCAGAAAAGCTTCTATGGAACTGATGAAGCACTGGAAATACAAGGGGAAGTTTGAAGAGAATAATGAAGGACAATAAGGAAGATTAAAAGCAAACAAAGAAACAAATAAATGGATACCATCAAAATTTACAAAGACTGTAAAACTGCAGGTCAAAAATAATCTGTACTCTGGGTTATTCAATACCAGTAACAGAATACCACAAAGTATAGATATGTATGTTCACATTTGTGATTTTATTTCTATCATAACAGATCTTATCCAGCTAAAAATGCTGAAATGGCAACTGAACTGAAAATGTATATATGTATCTGAGAATTAGCTGAAGAACACATCTTGAAAAAGTAAAGTTATATGAGCCAAGCTGCAAATTTGTGTTATGAACATCTGTGCCTGCAGTTCAATATTGACTTTACTCCTGAGTAATACTACAGATTTGAGAGATCTATAATGCAATAAAGTTATAAAAGGAAAGTTTTTATTCGACCCAGTGACTTGATGATTCAGATGGGTTTTAAAAGATTAAAGGAGATAAAATCAACCTGAAATAAAAAAAAAACAACAAACAAACTCTTTAAAAGTCTGCTTTCCTTTTTACTAGAAAATAAAGCTACTTTCACTCAACTTCCCTCTGTCCTAAATTATTTGTAGAACTCCATATTTTATTTAAATATTCAAAATATGTACTAAGATGCAGAGACATGTTGCTTCATTCCTGTTATTTATTAAATAGGAAGAAAAATAGGAAATCTTCTTTGATTTGTGCGGGCCAGGTAATTTCAGGTTATACCTCAAGATTAAATGTATACACTGCAGAAAAGGGAACTACTGGCACAGGGAAGACAAATATAAATAAATATTTGGTCATTCTGGTCATTTTAAAAAGACTTAGCTATGGATTCTGGATAATGTAATACATTCACTCCATGCATTTTATGGGGAAGAGACACACAGAAGTAAGATTTGCATAAAATAATCCCTATCCAAACCAGAATACAGCTTAACTCCTTTATTTATCTCTCCAAGTCTAGGAATTCAAATAAGATGTTGTTGTTTTGAGTTTTTTATCAATTTTCTCTGCTACATAAAATTTTACACAAAACATATATTAATGCATCGCATTTCAAAATAAATTTTCCTTTACCTTTGCAATGTTGAGAAACCAGAGCTTAATGTTAATAACAAACAACATCTATGTAGAATGAGGCAAGGAACACCACAGATAATGAGGCATATACCAGGGGCTAATTCTGCCATCAGCAGAATTTCAGATTGAAACAGTTGCAAGTAAATGGAAATTAACAGTTTAAATTGTGTGTAAAGTCTTTTCAAACACAATCAGAACAGAAAATTACATCTCGCAGTGAGAAGAATTTGTTGAGGAAACAGATCATCAAAATGAGAGGGACCTGATTGTTTCTGAAAACAAATGCTAACAGGCAAGTTAAGCATCCAGAGACATCCAAATATAAGCAAGAAATAGGCACTACCTGGCTCTGAACAAAACCGCCCAACCTTCTGAAACTGCAGTACTAGTGTGCTGTCTCACTGCTTCTAGTAAACCAGAATCATGCTAAATAGAGAACAGGAAGAGCATTTGACATAGAAATTAATTCCAATCAGTTGCCCATTACTTTAAATTTGTAAAAATCTCCAACTAACAAGCTTAAAAAACATATATTGTAACAAAAACAGGAGTCTATTGCCAATGGCAAGACAATAGGTATAATAATGTCTTACTACCAATTCTGGATACCAATTCTGGATAAGCAGAACTGAATGAAAATAATGGATTTATACCAGAGGTATCCCCTCTGCTTATCAGTAAGGTAGGAAAAAGGAAGAAAACATTGGTTTTCAAAAAATGTCAGCATTTAAAAAAAAATAATCCCTGACAAAGGAATGAGCAAATTGTGAAATAGTAAAGTAACAACTAGAATCAGAAGTCCAAGAAAGTAAGAGTTTGGTTTTCAAGATACAAAGGGGTACACAAGACAACCTGTTTGGGGAGGAAGAAGAGAGAAGGAGGCTAAGATAATTCTTCCACTCAGAGCAGTACATATGCTTTCAGGCACATTAAACTTCCCTGCATGCATAAGGTACATGGTTCTGCACTGATAGATCACAGCAGTCAGAACTGTGGTGAGATCACCAAGTACAGAAAATGCACAGGCACCAGAACTGAAATAAAATCCAAGATCCTAAACAGAAATACAGTGCAAACCCGAAGCGTCCCATGCTTTTAGGAGCTATGTCTTAAGAAGTCCAGTAAAAACTAGCAGGATGTGAGCTCCAACTAATTAAGCAATTATGAAATATATGTGGAAGTACATTGTACATGATGGAGCCAGATTATTTCTGATACTTCAAAGTTCAAAGAATTGCCCCCCAGGAAACTGAAGAAGATAGTGCAAAGATGAGCATATCTTTGTTAGTTATATTGCAGTTACAACACTGAAGTAACAACTTAATACAGAAAGGGTTATGTTAATATTTATGTGTGGTGTTTGAGCACAGCCAGGGTGGCCAGTCTGATCCAGGCGTTCACATAATCAATAAGAGTTCTGCTGTCTTCCCTGACACTCCATCCAGCTTAGCATCATGCTGTATGGGTACACGTGGGTGAATCATCTGCAGCACCTGAACAGGATGTGTGGAGAGGCTTGTGAATCAGTGATCCAGTTTCAAGGCAAGAGGACATTATTTTCCTGGAGGGATCGCTTTGTTAATGAGAGTTTCTGAATACAAGTTATTTACAAAACCCATTTTTGCTCTTCCTACAATGGAGAGCATTAGGTCTGGCTTTTTGTCCAAGCTTCAAATTTAATGTGGTTTTTTTTTCCTGCTAAGACCAAGCTAAGCTGCAGTTACGCACAGCTAGATCATTGCAACATTCCTGCAATCTCAATAGTGTTGACAAACTTAAAGAGAATAAATGGCCACTGGACAAAATCTAAAAACATGTTTAAAACTGCATGAAAAGCACTATTTAATCTAGGATACCTTATTCCCTTTACTGCAACAAACCAAAATCCTGGGTCACAGTTTCAAGTTCAAGCCCCTCCTCCATTCATGTAAATAGCTTCATATCAGATAAATATGAACTTATTACATTTCAGCCTAGGGTTGTTACTTTTTTTTTTTCATTTTTCAATGGTAGTTTGACTGCAGACCACACAAGTACCTTGTAAGAGGTGAGGATGAAGAGGCTGGTGAGCAGTAAGAACAGCTGTCATCTCATCATGATCGGAAGGATGTATGTACTCATAAATGCTATTACCAGTAAGCTCCACCTGTGAAGAGACATGTAACACATGAAGCAGTGCAGCTGGCTTTTTTTTTTTTTTAATCCCAATAGTGCTCTTAAGTAACCTGCATACGCTGCATCTGGGTAACTAGACACCATTTTTAAAACATAAGTTGAATATATCAAAACTGTGTTCCAAATTATACCCATTAAACTGAACTAATTCCTTCCTCGGCAGTTAACTAATATTATATGGGCTTTTGTGGGAATTCCTGGTGATGACCCAGATACAGAAGAGCTGCAATTAGAGAGAGCTGGCAAATGAAGTGAGCAGCTAGTAGGAAGCTACTAGAGAAGCTGTAGAAATGTTACATTGCCACAAAATGGGATAAAATCTCTGTGAACTGTATTAATGTCTCTCAAGAAGACAGATATTAAAAATAAATTAAAAAAAATTCTACAGAAACTATCATCTGCATTCAGCTCGCAGCTAGGCCTTCAGAGCAAAACCCCTAGACCTACAGATTTCCTTTGTGTCTTTTCAGAGATGATTCACCACACTCAACACACAGTAGCATGAAGAGTTCGAAACAGTAGCCATTCAAAAGGCAGACTTCTGTAGGTTTTCATGGGCACCGAATTGAGCCTTTGCTGCTTTAAGTAAACAGGCACAGTATGGACTAGATCTATCTTAAATATCTTTGTATTCCCTCTTCTCACTTGAACTTTGCTCGCACAGGAATGTGTTTCTGTCTTTCCCACTGTTGTACCCGTAATAACTGTTGCACAAAAAAATGAATGGCGTGCACCGTGTGTCCTTTTTGCTAATTCTATTTGCCACGTATAAAACTCACCAACAAAAGTCTCCAGATAGATGTAGTAATTGATTTAAGGAGTGAACCAATACTTTGAGCCTGTGTTTTAAATTAGTGTCATGCTGCCCAATTGTTCTGTGTGGCCTGATGTGCCTTGGGCCCCCAAGATCAGAGACAGCTGAGAGGTGAAGTAATTTAACCTATTCTTCTGAGCCAATCCTACTGATTTGCTAAGATGTGCGAGTTGCCTTTTCTTTGGAATAAATGAAGTTGTCTATCCCACAAAGCAATCTTTTTCCGAAAATGTTTCTCATCGTTCCATTTTCTGCATTATTCATGGAATGTCTCTTCCCAAGACTATGCAAACTAACTGTTTTTCAAGCCGTCTATTCCCCACTGCTTCCTTCCAACAACCTCTCCCTGCAAAAACAAAAACACCAACACTGATTTGATATTCTAACCAGAACAAGATTTCACTGAATAAGGAAAAAAAGAGAGAAAGAAAGACAAAAAAAGAAAGGACAGATGGAGAGAGAAAAAAAAAAAAAAAGATAAAGAAAGGATGAGAGAAAGAGGTGGAGAAAGAGGTGAAGAAAGAGAGAGAAAGAGAGGGATAAAAGAAAGGAAGAGAAAGAGGTCAAAAGGGGGAGTTGAAGAGGAGAGGGAGAGGAGTTTATCTACATTTCTTCATTTATATAATTTTCTCTAAAAGTTCTCCTTAAAAAGCACTGGCTGTTTCTTTTCAGGATTGTAACAGGTGGGGACCTGTTATAGTAAGACCCCATATTCAAACTTTAGTGGCGGGGGGAGGAAAGAGAACAGACAATCTCACTTGAGTCACGCTTCTCAATGCTTCTGTTTTTTTTAAATACATGGAGAAAAGTATATTGTAAATGTCTATAGCTATATCCATAACTAACATAATCAACTACAGACATATAAAGCTGCTTTTTAAAAAATTACATTAATTCTATGGTGATGGGCACTTCATTATGCATAGTAAATCAGAACATGAAAAAAATTATCATTGCAAAACCACACAGTATGTGCTGGTATGTGGTCAGTATTCATACCAAAAGGAATATCACTTATGACCCTGATCTTACTATTTTATCTTTGGCTAATAGAGATTTTGCTGAAGGGTATGTTTTGCCTTTGAAATTAAAACAATTGTGTCAGACAATACAGCTTCCAAAAAAGAATCGTTCATGGGTGGCTTTGTGCAATCTCTTCCTTCGATATAAAGACTTTCTTACAAAAGCAGCACCAACCAACCTGACTTGCAACACCAACTGTAGTTCCCAAAAATCCAAAAGATTTTGTTGCATCTCTGTTACCAACTATAGTCATAACCACATCAACATGCATCTATACTCTCTTACAAAGTATAACTCATGGGTATCTCTTGCTTTTCCAAAAGTCACTATCTGTTTCAAAAGGACTACCCACAGAAATACACATTTGTTCACAGGATTCACAGGACTGGACCCAAGGTCACTGTTTTAGACAAACTGTAATTTGTATCCCAGGGCTTATATCTAAAATCCAAAACTAAAGTGCTTTGTCAAACTAATGACTAGTTTTTTTCATTATACACGTAGGAATATTTTCTGCTCTGATGTACGCATTTGCAACCCCAGCAAAATCAGCAGGAGGCGAACATACAACACTGAAACCAAAATTGACTGTAAAAATGCAAGTGGAAACATAAAGCCGTCAGCAAAGAGATGGGGGCTATGTAAGAGTCAAATAACCAAAATATGTATACATAATTTTGAAACTGACCACAGTCTCCTGCTACGCATAGTGCATGCATGCTATTTTAAAGCCTACAATGAAACACTGAAAAGTTAAAAAACTAAATTATATGGTTCAATTCATAAACCTTCTAAAATCCCATGCCTCAGGCTTATTAAACCAGCTTCCTCGGTGTAGCTTTTTAATATCTGTAAATACCTGCTTACTACTAAATATCGCTGTTTCCTACTAAGAGGTTTTTTATGTGTAACTCAGCTGCACATTTTTTTCCTGCCAAGAAACAATTCATAATAAACACAGAGGACTAAGTAGATGGATTCTAGAGCAAATAATTACATATTTTGCCTTTCATAGACTTATTTGATGAAAGTAAAATAAACTCTTGGAAACGTTCAGATGTTTGTGGTTAAATATTTCAAGACTTATCAAAAGTCAAAGATAAGCTTGGCTCCCTCATGGACACAGAAAATGGCTGGAATAAGCTCCAGACTTTCAAAATTAAAAGAAAAATAAAAAAATCTTTCACCATTGTTTCCTAAGAGGATTTTCTTCTTCTTTCTGTGTCTTAGGACTCTAAGGGGAAAAAATATATGGGGAATTTGAACCTAATTGCTATCCGTGGAAAAAAAAAAAAAACAAAACCACAAAGAATTGTATCTCTCAGCTAGCACAAGCAACTTCAACACTGGTCTAAGCCCAGCTGAAATTAGATGGAGGAGGGGGTCCTACCCATCAGCATTTATAATATTTACTGTTAGAGTTGAGAGCAAAAAGAGAACAAAACCCAAAGCCACAAATTAAGGATAGGTCCACAAATGAAGATGTGGTCTTTTCAGAAATATTGTTTCTGATTCTCTGATGCAGCTGACAGAAATGAACGAAGTAGTACTGAAAAACAATCCTTAACACTGTTTTTAAATTTTAAACTAGCTTAACTACAACAAAAATTAAAGGGTTATTCAGAAGCTCTAATTTCTTTCTGCTGGAGTTAAATTCAAGAACAACTAGAAGATAAAGGCTACTGTAGTAGGTCTCCAAGTATATTCTGCAAAAAAATTTTAAACAGACTTCTACTTAGTTTAAATATATATTTTTAAACAAATTGCACTTTAACTGGAAATTGATGTGTGGACTAGTTAATTGTCAAATTATTTAATAAAAAGGCCTTTCTGTACACACTCTAAAAGATTTTCTACAATCATCATCACTCTGGTCTCAGCTTGTATTGGCTGGAGCTCTATAAGAGGACTTGTTGAAAATACAGTGTGGGATTATGACTTGTTGAGGGAAACTTGCAGAACTTGCTTCTACAAACCAATCTCATTCTTGTTGATGTCAGTGGCAAAACTCCAAGTGATTTCCAGAGAAGTAGGAACAAGAATTCATTTAGTGCCCTTGGAAGCTTACAGGAATATCCCAGTGTTAATGTATTAATATCCTAGTACGTAGGAGTAGCCCAGTATTAACACCAGTACTACTTAAAGCAAAATTGTCCCTTCAACACTGAGAAATAGAAAGAACAGATTAGATGATAAAACAGTATGAGGAAAGAGGGAAAAAAAATCACTGCCTTGTTTAGCTGGGGGTTTGTATTTATAAGTAAAAAAACTGTGAACTGTGAAACTGCTGGAGCATTTAGTGTTTTGAGAGTCTAAATCATGCCCTTAAATTTCACATCCCTCTGTTGTCTCCGATGTACAGCTTTCTGGGGAGTTCAAGGATACAGCCCATTCATTTACAAATCTCTGCTAAAGTGAAATATTTGTAATTTTGCTTATTAAACTGACTTCAATAAGCAATATGACCAAATCCTTTAGCTTCCTTCAGCACCTCTTGCACTAAGGGTTTATAGATATTTACATGTGCAGTGCACATGCAATTCAGTCTGTGCAGAGGGCCCATAGGGGCATGAGGGCTAAATACGACTAAAGCCTGTATGATGCTTTCAGTTCCCTCTCCTTCAATGTGGCCAAGTCTATTTAGTGCCCTACTGATCCAGTTCTTCAATTTCAGCAGTTGACTGGATAATACTGAGACCTACAAGATCTGATGACTTGATATTCCTCAAAAAGAAAGAAAAGAAAGAAACAATTTCTGGACAAAACCTGGAAGGTTAGTTAGCACTTATCAAACAGAAAGCAGCACAGGACAATGAGACTCTACTTCAGCAAGGACAGATGGGAACACTCAGAGCTTTGGAATAATTGTATTGATTAAATGAATCTGTTTAAGCAGATAGCAGCGTGGTGGATCTTTTCAAAAGTTAGGGAGAGAAAAGCTTTCAATAACGCTGTTGATTCAGAGTAGAAAATATGGCCTTTCTGTAGGAAAGTTTATTCTAAACCAAAGTAATATTTAAAGTAATTTGAACACACATTAAACATTATGAAACAACTAATATTATACTGTAACAGACTCGCCTGAACAAACTGGTTGAACTAAGAATGTTCCCTGGACACATTTTTAAAAGCTGGCAGAAAAAAAAGTATCCACAGAGAATATTGATTCTCAAAATTACTTTTTCTAAAAGAGATTACAAAAAAAAAAACAGGGATTGCAGTTGCCTTTGGATTTAGAAGTGATGTTTACAAGAAAATATACTTGCTTTTTCTAGCTATTTGGACTTCTATTTTTTCTCACAGCTGCTAATTCTAATATTGCTATTATAGACACACATCCAAAGAACTTCACAGTTTTTCAATCAAAAATATTGGCTACTACCAAAGTTATAGTACACATATAATCTCCCCAACTCAGCCCCTTCTCTGTTGTATTGGAATAGCCACAGGGCATATTCCCCAGACATTTTCAGAGTATCCTGTGCTCTCTCACCTTCATCTCCTCATTTTTCTTCCCTCTGGTTGTCTTTATTTCACTTCATTTTACTCTGAGAAGTGTTTGAGCTGCAACTGATTCTGAAGAAACAATTCTGTTTCTTGCAAGTCTCATCAGGCCCCAGTGAAATTAATTAGGAGTTTTTCTATTGGATTTCAGCAAGCTTTAGGTCAGGTGCTGCCAATGTAATACATTTACACACCAAGGTATGGAAGCTTGCACCCTGCAATAAATTCAGGCTATTTGCCCTTGTGCCTATCCCAAGAAGGCAAAAAATCAGAAATGTCTTTCTAAGAAAAAAAAAAAAAAAAGCAAAACAATAAAAAACCCTTATACATCTTGTGCAGAACAGTAGTAAACTGAGTTTTATGAGTTCTATCACAACCATATAAAACGCTTTACTGAAAAGACCACTGAGCTGGAAAAACTCAGAAAAAACTACCCTGAATTCCATGTGAACACTCATAAATCTGCCCCCCTTTTCTTTTTTTCCTAAAGCACATTTACCATAAAACTCATGTTCCACATCAGATTTCCTCTCTATTTCATAGCAAGTCTCAATATCTTACACAATCTAAAACATATAGACTTGAATTCTAAACTTTATTTCAGACGTATAACATTACCACACAGGCAATGGGTTTGGGTTTCAAGCTCTGTACATATCTGTAATTTGCAATATCATATTATTTATTACCCTTCTTAAAGGTAATGAGGAGTAAAATACAATGAACAAGAAAAGATATAAAGACAGTCATGATGTGGCTGTAAGTAAAGGGAACTTGAGTATTTAAGTACAAACATTTGTCAGAGAACAGTCGAAGATTCAAATATCCCTGAAAACAGTGACATTATATACATGGCAAGACACTAGTGTTGCATTCCAAATCCAGTATCTGCATTTAACAGATAGAATAAATCACTCATACCTGAGATAAGCCAAGATGTACAGATGCTGTTTCTGAGATGTACATTATTTTGCCATCTGATGCTACCACGAAAACAAAGCCATCCAAAGTCTGAAAAGCAGAAATATGTAGGGTAAAAAGCAAGCACTCTGTTTAAACCATTTACACTGAAAAAATTTTTGAAGCCTTTTGGAAGAAGATTGCTGTCCAACAGCAGCAAACAGAAGCAGAATTTAAGGAACAGAAACCTTTATCTGATGCTGTCCCTACAAACTCTATGACACACACACACATTGTGAAATCTAGTTCATTCCACCTACAGATGCTAGCTTTACTGCTTCACTTTAAGTTTACATTCTCCCGTTGATTCTGGTTATTTTAGTACTTAGTACAAATCCTGAGCTATGTGGTACTTAGGGGAAGGTCTAGTACTACGCAAGCCATTTTTTATGGTATAATTGGCAGACACAGCTTACCGCTATTTGCAATATATTTAATGGTACCATAAGCAATGCTTTAATTTTTTTTTACT
This sequence comes from Gallinago jamesoni, assembly GCA_025769975.1. NCBI lineage: Eukaryota > Metazoa > Chordata > Aves > Charadriiformes > Scolopacidae > Gallinago > Gallinago jamesoni. The sequence continues at coordinate 111,533,566 of JAOQGH010000001.1, read as the reverse complement.
ATATTTTTAATAATGTCTTTCTGAACAGAGGGCTAGCTGCTATGTAGATATGCAAACTTAGGAAAACAAAGTAGAATAATCAACATCTAAAACTTTATCACATGTGAAGAGAGATATTTATGCTCATTATGTGTATACTTAGTTTGTGAATCCTGACTAATGGTAATACTTAATGCAAACTTGAGGTCAAATCCTATAAATTCTTATTGATGGGATATTGACTGGAAGGTAAATATCACTTGTGTGAGTAAAAACTAAAGTTTAATTTAGTTATATATAATTCATATGAGAAAAAGTAATACAATGCAAACAATACAGGTTAGGCAGAGCTGGCCACGGTTTGGACATACAGACTATCAGTTTGGGGGTACCTTGATTCTTCAATGCCCAATTTGAGGCATTTTTTTTCAATAGCATCTGATGTTCTCAGTCAAAAAATATCCATTGCCTCTAAGCAGTTTAGGAAGCATTGATCAACACACACACATCAACACACACATATGAACGTCATTGGAAAATATATGTGGAATAGAAAAAAAATATTTTTATAGTCCACAGATAAAACAAATGCCTATTTTAATTCATCTTTTAAGCTACTGAACCAGAAGAGAAGCAATAAAATCCTGTATGCTTCATGTTCTTATAGTACTGGCCCAATAAGAAAAATATTCCACATTATTCTCTGGCCTACTAACGATTCTACAGCATGTAATTGAAAACAGATTACTCACTGCCTTTACTTTTATTCTTTTTTGGAACATAAATTAAATTTTGTAGAAGTATTTAAATGGAAAACAAATTATTGCATCCTTAGCCATAACTTTGTTTTTAAACACTGTCATCTTGCAATTGCTCTGCCCAGTATCATAACTAAAACCGCGTCAATGCTTCCATTACTGCGTTATATGGTACAGTAGGTCTCTAAATTTCCTATACAGGAAAGCATATTGAAGCTGAAACTTCACATGTAAGGTTTCAGTCGAAGAGCCCTTTTAAAAAGTTTACATTAAATGTGGGTTTATTAAAACGTTAAGCAATCATAATTCAGAAATACCTGTAAAATTAGTATTACACGTGATTAGTGTATAATATTACTTAAGTTCATTTAATGCCAGACAAAATGTGAAATGGCTAAGAGGGAGGAGACGCGACTGTAAGCACAATTATTTTTATGATATGATAGGTGTTTTCTAGGTAGGCCAGCGATTCCAAAACCAGCTTGATAGGACATCAGCTACTTGAAGAGGAATTTTTCAAGGCTAGAAACACCTCCACATGAGATAATTTTGAGCTTTATCAGTTCCCATTTACCACACGTGCGTATCGTCAGTCACGCGGGCTTCAAACCACTCTACCGACAGCGTACTCTCATTATTATTATTTTTTAGTTTTCTATTTATATATATTTATGGTTTTATTTTTACTTCAGGAGGCCGGGCCATACTTAGCAGGGCTGCAGTAACTATTAAATAACCCCGCGCGTCGCACACCTTTCCCGGCTGGCCCAGCCTGCCGCCGGCTTCACCTCCCGCCAATTACCTGAGGGGGGCTGCGCACGGCCCTCCGGCCGCCGCCAGCGGCCGGGGCGCGAGGCGGGCGTTAACGGCCGGGGCGCGAGGCGGGCACTGAGGCCAACGGCCGGGGCTGCTGGCCCCGAATGTCGGCCGGCTGGCGGGGAAGAAGGTGGGCGAGCCCCCCTGGCGACTGGGGTCGGGGTCGGGGGGGGGAAGCGCCACAGACACCCTCCCCCTCCCCACCCCCACCCCCCCCACACACCGAAACAGGGGTTCTCTGGAGGTTTTTATCCCCAGACAGAGCGAACAGTTAAAACAGCTCCAGCTCTGTGACCAGGAATTAACCTCCCACAATAAAAACGGCCGTTAAATGATTACGGTTTACTAGGTCTTTAAAATCGGGGAAGAAAACCCCTTGCTGTATTAAGTTTACATATTAAAAAAAAAAAACAACAAAAAAACCCCAACTAGAGCTAAAGGTAATTTATTTTTATTTTTTTTTCCTCCGGCTGGCACACACGCCCCGGCTACGACTTCCTAAACTCCCTTACGCGGGGTGGGTGGGGGGGAAATTCAGAGGAATTCCCCGGCAGATGGACGGGATTGGGGAAAAACGGTATTTCCAGGTGCTAACGTCCATGGGAGACCTAACCCAGATGCTCGCCCTCCTCCTCCCACCCCCCGCGGCTGGAGCCCCGAATTCCTTACGAGTTTCCCCTCCCGAGTGAACGCCGGTCCCCGGAGCCTGCCGCCCCTCCAAACTAAACGTGTGTCATCCGCGCCCCCGTTGCCGCTTGCGGGACCCCCCCAGGCAGCTCTGATGATGGCTTTTACGGCTGGGAGGCACTTTGAGTGCACGGAGAGCCGATTAGTAGTGCCATGGTAAGCTGTTACTCCTGCTAATACTAAAGGCAGTGGGGGGGAGGGGAAGGGGGGGGGGGGGCGCGGAGTATAATTTAAGTGGTTGGTGTCTCGTTTTTTTTTTCTCCCGGCCGGTGTGAGGCTGGGGGAGGAAGAGGAAGGTTTCACCCAGGCTCCTCCGGCGGTGCGGGGAAGAGAAGGAAGAGGAGGAGGAAGAGGCAGGAGGTTGATCACACCGCAACACCGGGTTTACGATGCGCGGCGCGTACGAGGAGAGGAAGGCGTCCACTACCTGAAGCAAATGAGATCCGAGCTCCTTGGCCACGTTATCCAAGGGACCTATCCTGCTTGGCTGTCCCCAGGCGTCGCCCAGACCTGCAAGGGAACCAAGGAGGTGGTTAGAGCGGGAAACAGAGCCGGGCACCCCCTTGCCTCCCCGGCGGGACACCCTGCCCTCTCTCCCCTCTTCTCCCGCGGGGAGCGAGCCAGGCAGCGACATGGGGGCTCCGGAGGTGGGAAAGGCCGAGTCCCTTCTACACACCCGCGTGGAAGGGAATTACTGTTTTTCTGGAGATCCTGGCCAGGGCACACCCCGGAGAGACGCCCCGACCCCCGGCCTCGGTGACCCGACAGGCCCGGCCCGGCCCCTCCATAGCCCGCCAGTGGGCTGGAGGGAGCCCGTGTGCCCGGCACTGCCTTGGTGACAGAGAAAGGTTATTAATGGAGCTGTGTTGCGGGGGGGGGGGGGGGGGGGGTGGGGGGGGGGGGGGGGGCCGGGGGGGGGGGGGGG
>JAOQGH010000001.1:111468595-111521306 GCA_025769975.1 Gallinago jamesoni | reverse complement strand
AAAGAAAAGAAAAGAAAAGAAAAGAAAAGAAAAGAAAAGAAAAGAAAAGAAAAGAAAAGAAAAGAAAAGAGAAAAAAAACAAGACAAGACCGGGCTGGTCGTTTAACGAAGCGCAAAATGATCTGGTCCCGAAGCCTCAGATGCCGAGGAGCCGGCGAGGCAACCCCCCCACTAAACGAAAGTCAAAGCCGGTGCGGAGGGAGCTGGTGGCTAGAGCGCTCCGAAATCACAAGCTCGCATTTCCTTCTTTCCGACGCTTCCCCCTCGGCCAGCTCTCTGCGGGCGGCGGCTGGTCTTGCGGCAGAAAGACGCTTCTTTTCCCCCGTCCCCGAGGGGCTGCTTCAGCGCCGGGGCGCGGGGGGCGCCGGGCCCGGCGGGGCGGCGGCAGCGGCGGGGCCGGACTGGCGGCGAGGCTGCGGGACCGGGGGGCTGCTGGCCGCGGGGCTGCTCCCGCCGCTTCGGCCGCTGCGCCCAGCTCCAAATGTGGTTCTCATGCGGAGTCAAATTAAAGGATCCGTTTTCCTCGGGACCAGTGCCACTTCAGCGTTGTCTCTTTCCAAACAAGTCCGAGCGCTGGCAAAGGCGAGGGTTTGATTTTGTTGGATTTATTTATTGTTTTTTTTTCTTTTCCCCTCCTTTTAAAGAAAAAGAATTTGCAAGATCAGGAATTGTTTCTTTTTTATTATTATTATTATTATTATTATTATTATTTTGTCACGTATTTAAAGAGCAAAGCGGTGGCTCTTCCGCATAGACATGCCTTTCAAAGGCGGAGGGAGGGTTTGCTGCATTCACCTCCCGCAAGGAGCAGCGATCCTCACCATACGGCAAGGATCGAAGGTAAAATTCCCCTCCTCTCGGAAATCCTAGCCGCCACGCTTCTCGCCTGAAAGCATCGATATCTCCGTTTTGGTTTTTTTTTTTTTCTTCCCCCTCCTTTTTTTAATTTTTTTTTTTTCCCCAGGGGTAGAAGGAGCTCTGAAGTGGACCCCTCGGTTAATTCTTTAGCAAAGGCTGCAGAAAGCCAGGAGAGCCTCAAGAGGGGAGGGGATAATGTATCCGTGACGTGTCCTCCCGCGCAGCGCCCTCCGAGGGACCCGAATACAAAGGAGCCAGAAAAGAGCCGCAATTAGCACTTGCGATGGGACGGGAGGCCGGGGCGAGGGGGAGCCGGAGGCGGGGGCCGTTTGCTGTGGCAGCCCGAACCCGCTCCCCCCGACCTCCCTAAGCGGCCGCGGAGCGCCGGTGGAGACCCGCGGCCCCCTTGCCCCGTAACCTGCCGTCCCTCACGTATGCGATCGGTGCACCGGCCGTGACCCCGCGGCACCGGGGGGGTGGGGTGGGGGGGGAGGGGAAGGGGGCGGTGTCGTACCCTCAACCGGCACCCGGCTGCCGGAGGGGGGCCGGGGCACGGCCATGCGTGGGGCCGCGACACGCGCGGGCCCTCCGTCACCAGACCCGCTGCACCGCCATTAATTCAGCCCAGCACCTTCCCCTGTCGTTTTTGAACTGGGTAAAAAGGGGGGAAAATATACCTGCATACTCATACGCGCGCGTGTGTGTATAGTTTGTACACATACATATGCATATATAGCACGCATTTATACTATATATACATATTATATGTATTTTGCATATACATGACGTGTGCGCATGCATGTATATATACATGAGTACATTTATAGGGGCACACGCACCATATATATATGTATATATGTATATATATATATATATCTTTGTACATGGCCCCTCGCACTGCTGCCTGTGGGGGAGGCGGCGGGGGCTGCCGGGGGGGCCACCCGCTGCGCTCCCCGCCGGTGCCGTGCCGGCAGCCGCTGCTCATCGGCCCCCGACGTGACTCTCCGCTGGCCGGAGGGACACCGATGACCAGAGGTTAACCCCGGAGCAGCCGAAGCGGCTCGCCGAGGGAAGGTGAAGAAACTCCCCGAGATCCTGGGCTTTGCCCGGTCTCCCCGGCCCCCTTCCCTCCAGGCGGCCGAGACCCTGCGGCGGCCCAACGCACCCCGGCGTGGGCAGAGTCGGGCGACACGGCTCTCACGGGGTTGTAACCGCAGGGCTCGGGGCCACCTTTGCAGAGGTAGTCACAGCGGCTGCTAAAAGGGGCAACATGCCCGGGTCCTCCCCTCCCCGCCAGCATCACGTCCCGAGCGACAGGACCGCGCAGTGTCCGGTCTGGCTTTGATGCGGCCCCGACCCGACCGGAGCCATTGGCGCTCCGACGGTGCCGCCAGGCTGCTGCGGGGGGCAGAGGCGTGGGGACACAGATGCACACGTACATACATCCACCCCAAGGGAAAACCGGCCCTGCCCCTTGCGAAAAGCCGTCCCGCAGGCCGGCTGCTCACGGACGCGGCGTGGTCCCATCACCATCCCGGCTGTGCGGGGGGAAGCTGGGCTGCAGCGGGGCGATTAAAGCAGCGAGGAGAAAAACCCTCGGTGCGAAGAGAAGGAGGGACGACGCGGAGCGGCGGCCAGAGCCCGGGGAGACGCGGCTCCAGCACCGCCGACGCGAGGAGGGCGCCGAGGGGGATGGGATCGCCCGTTTGCAAAACACAATGCACCGGTCCTTAATATTAATCCCCGGGAGAGGCCTGGCCGGCGGGCGAGTGTGTTTGCTTAAGCTCGCCCGCCCCTCTGTAATTATCCTATTACACCAGAAAGGGCCCGGCCCGGCGTTGTCGAGGGAAAGGCCACGATCTTTAACCTCCCCGCCGTCGGCGGAGGCCCCGTCTCGGCGGGCGGGACTTGCGCGGCCCCCCGCGCCGGCACCGCTGCCCCGGCGCTCCCCTCCCGGGCCGCCCCCCCGAGGGGACGCGCTGCCCGGAGGAGCCGGTTTCCTCACCGCGCCCGGGGGATGCCGAGTCGGGAGGTCGGGGCACCTTCTGCATCTGCTGCTTGAAACGTAGGGCGAGGAGGAGAAGGGAAGGGGGGAAAAGGGAGGAGGGGGCGAAGCGGCGCCCCGACGGGCCCCGGGCCTTGCCTGCACGGCTTCTTGCCCCGTCCCGTCCCAAATCCGTTCCCCCCCTTCCATTCCGCATTCCCGGCTCAGGTACCCGTTACCGCGCCTATCCCTTGGCCGTGCGCCGGTCGAGGGGAAAGAGGTTTTTGCAGAGAGGACATCGGGAACAGGCGCTCTGCCCCCGCCGGTGGGACTGAGGCTGGAGCTGGCTTCCAGGTCAAGGAAACCTGAGCCAACCGATCGCAAAGGGGAGCCCGGGCGATGTGACCCGTTTTTACCGCTCCCGCACAGCCCCTTGTACCCCCAAAACAGGAGCAGCGCCGCACCCCTCTCGCCGGGGTGCCACTGTTCGCGGGGACAGGCTTGGGGACGGCAGACGCAATCGGCGATTAAACCCACCGCTGTATTTTTCTTCTTACGGACTCACGATCCGGCTAGGATTTTTTCGCCCAGCAAAACAAACCAAATAAATGTAGAAAAAAAAAAAAACAACCCCAAACCAAAAAAATAACAAAACCAACAAAACCTACCAGTCGAAAAGAAACTTCAGCCTTTCGGGGAAATTCTCAAAATTCAATACAATCTCCGCCCGCCGCCGAAACTGGACTCATTAGCAGAGGTAAAAAAAAAAATATATGGGGGGAAAAATATTATATACATACATATGCGTATATACGCGGAAAAGTAGCTGTATTTCAAGGCAGGTCCTAACGGGTTCCATACACCAAGGTCCGCGATCGCTAACCCCGAGAAGGAAACCTTGTGGGACATTTCTGTGTCCTACAAACAACGTACAGGGGACGAGCGATTTTGGTCTCAATGGAAAGCGAGAGGAGAGAACGTTACGTTTCTGGCCAATTTCGGTGGTTTGGAGAAAGGGCAGGTTTGCGAATGTTTGCGGCATATTCTCGACATAAAAAGAAAAATCCCGCTGCTGCAAGGGTGGCCCAAACCCAGCGAGGTGGGTTCGCAATATTCAACTCGGCGACTCCGAGGTGGCTGCAGGGACCCTCGGGGAAGGGCTTCCCTCCGCCCGTTTTAATAAGAAACTCCGCTGCAGGGAGGAAAATAAATAGGGGGGGAATAAATAAAACAATTAATTATTAAATTATCCCGATCGTATTTTTTTTTTTTTCACTGAAGCGATATTGTTGAATGAGAAATTCGGCGCCCACAAAAAGCACTGTTATTTAACAACCCTTTTTCCTCGGTTCGAGAGGGAAAGTCTCCAGCGGGTGGGAGGCGAAGGGAGAGAGGTTCTTTCTCAGGTGAGCTGTGTTGGCGGGGAATATTCCGCCAATTTCCCTCTCCCCAAAGGTTTAGACTAAAACGGGAAAATAAGTGGGAAAGCTCGTGGGGGCAAAACCACCACCACCACCAACAACAACAACAAAAGCCCCAACCCCAAAAACCCAAACCCAAACGCAAAGCATCACCCCACAAATAAACCCCGTCAGCAACTCCTCCGCCGCGAGTCGCGCATTGCCGGGCTGCAGCGCGCAGGGAGGCAGCGGGGCTTGCGCGGAGGGGCCGAACCTTTGCGCGCCCCGCGATGTGTGTGTGTGAGGGGGGGGGGAGGAGGGGTGTACGCGGGTAAGCGACGGCGGGGCATTTCCCCGCGGCCCGCCGCGGAGAGGGGCGTGTGGCGGGGGATGCCAGGCGCGCAGTCCACGCGTGTCCACGTGGCTCTGGGGACAAACCCCAGGGGCTTATTTTTACGCCGGGGCACGGAGGCGCGATGCCGGGGGGAGGCGCTGACGAAGGGGAAGTTCAAGACGAGGGGTTTAACGCCTATTTTTAAAATTTTATTTTATTTTATTTTCGGTAATCCTGAAGGGGCAAATAGCATCTCGCAGGCGGAGCGGGTCCCCGGCACAGGCGATCCCCCGCTCCGGTGGGCGGTGGGTTGGGCAGCCCAGCCACCGCTCCCCTCCCGGCTCGGCCGGGCGGCAGGAACCGGGTGGCGGCCGCGGCAGCCCCGGCCGGGACCCGGGGGGGGGGGCTTCCAGGGGCGCTTCGGCAGCGTTTTGCAGAAGTTTGGCGTGTTTTTGGTGGGTTCGGTGCCCGGGAAGAAGGGCCCAGTTCCGTCGTCCACCCGCGTCCGCGGAAGCGGTGCCGGTGCCACCCGGTCAAACTCTTGAGGACGGGCACCTTTGCGGGGCTGTGGCTTTGGTGTTCGTTTTCCCGTTCGTGTAGCTTTTCCCGTGTTTCTCGGTCTCGCACGCTCGTGTAACGCGGGCGATGCTGAGTGGGTCGAGCCTGGGGGAAACAGGGCTGCGGGGCCAAGCGCAGTGCGGGGCTTAACTTTTGTCTGATGTGCTGAGCTAACGTATTAACTGTGAGAAATACCACCGAGCTCCTCAGGAAAGAAAATATCATCAGATATTTTAACATTTACAGGCTGCAACATCAGCACTGGTATGAGCTCAAGAACCAGCAGCGCTTATCGTCCCCGGAGGAATTCCTTGTATTTTTTTTTCCTGTAACTACTGTTCCCAAGTGTGGATGTATACACACACACGCTCACACACACAAATCCTATAAATGCTAATAAAACAGATTCCTCAGGATTTGTTTAACTTTCCCTGGCACCACAATCTTATATTGATATTCAATGGGGTTACTAGTGTGCATGAGGATTACTAGTTAAGTATAGACCGCAGGATCAACCTTCTAGTATGCCACTTGAACATGTCCTTACAAATAAGTAAGGTAGGAAACGTAAGCATTGACAATACGATTAATTTGCACTGAATACTTGAAAGGGGAAAAAAGGAAGTTAATTCGCGGTGCTAGAAGTATTAAACTATGCAGAATCGAGGCCTCCGGTTGCAGGGGATCGTTTTCAGCTCTTTACTTGAAGCTGTGTTACTGCTATTGTCCAACCTTTGCTGGCCACATGGGACGACGTTTGGCAATCGGACAGAAAATTATTTCTACTGGGCATGAACTGGAAATATCCAGCTGGGGTGTGGATCCCATTTCTAATCAGAGTGGAGGGAAGGAAAACTCAACGCTCTTTCTCGTTACACAGATAGTATTTTTAGAGTTTGTCAAAAGTGACTTGAACTAACTACCCAGAAAAATACCTGCTGTTTAAAAATGAAATAAGAGGAAGTTTTTTTTTCCTTAGAACTAGTAATATTTTTTTTCCTGTACATGATGTAGAAAAGAGTACACAGTGTACATAATATACAGTGCCTGCACATAACGTGCAGTGATAATATAAGCATGCAACACCGCAGGAGCTGTCAGAGTTGATGGACTGATCCAAATGGATGACATTTGCAAAAAATATGTCTAAGTTAAAAACACTGAATGCTCATGTTTGGGTCAGGTTTTCAATTTCAGTTTTCTAAGGAGAATAAAGTTATTTTGTTAAGACCAACTTCTTTTTTTTTTTTTGTTTTTCCCCTCAGCTGGAACTGGAAGTTGATGAATTTTCTGAAAGTATTTTCATAAAACTCAGATAATTGATATTAATTATGATGCTCAAACTTTCATGGTCAAACTTTTGCTTCTGCTAATATAAGCTGCAAACCATATTTCTTTTAACTATAGTATATAGCTTAAAAGGTGAAATCTGTCCTTGGGAACAAGAGAGGGAATGTATCAATCATAGAGAGGAAACTTCTAGGCTGAAGAAACAGGAAAAACCTAGTATGAAAAGCACACAGTGGAGCGTTTTTGCTCTGTTTGTCTGAAATCCTTTGAACATTATGAAAGTCAATGTAAGTATTTTTATTTACTTTTTTTTAAAATTATGTTCAGTGACTTGAACTAGTTTTCTCAGTGGCCCTCAGCTTATATGAATAGTGTGACTAATCTAGTGGAGATGAGTAATGGATCTGTGAGGAATAGAGGAATTCTGATGCAAAAACATCTCTCTGTTTTTTGGTGGTATTTTATGCTGCTTGGCATTCAATATTTTATATAATGGCTGTCAGAAGAACTTTGGTAATACTTTATGGTAAAGTTTATAAATACTTTAAACATGATTTAGAAATGATGAATGGGAAGGACTATTTATACATAATTATGTGATGCTTATGAATGTTCTAAGCACGTTCATAAGAAAATGTATATGGTCTTGTTAATTACTGTACTTTTGGCTTGTTGTAACATCCTGATTCAATATTTTTGCATTTGTCCATGGAACACTTTGTAACATGCACAATGACTTATTTCTAAATAGGTATTTTACCATGCATGAGTAGAGAAATTTAAGTTAAGAATAAGCTATTCACATGGGACTGGGACTGTAGTTATTGCAATGGAGAGGGGATGGAGAGGGGAAGCAGAGGTTCTAGTAAAAGGTTGCTTTTGCAGACTTAAGACTTGCAAATGAAAGTGCATCAGTCAAATCTCCAAACCATTAGCTTAAATATAATTAAGACTTGCATATTTATAGCTGTGCAGCCTCAGTAAAACACAAGGCACTAACAAGAGTGGGAAGAAGGGGTCTGTCTCCTCTCCAGTGTGGTCAACCTGTTTGGGAAAGTTTGGCATGGGGACGGGGAAAAGCGAGGATTCACAAGCTCAGCTCTTGGGGAAACGGTGGTGTGATTTCAATGGACATCATCTCTTTTGGTTCAAAACACGGAGCAGAGAACAGCCTCATACCATGGTGTCTTGTTTGAAATGGGTTGCAAGTCTCCCAACCTTCCTCCTTGTAGAGTCAAGGCTTTGCAAATGTGTGAGGAGCCCATGTGAGCTGACTTCACCGAAGGCAGAAGGCAAGAGGTGTTCCTTGCCTCTGCTCATGTCTTCCCAATATATAAACAGACAACTGTTTTCTTCTGGTCACCACGAGCTTCCCCCTAGCAGTGAGATTGAAAAGTTATGCCATTTGGACAGTAATTGCCACAATGCAATTACAGTTGATGCTGAAACATTTAGAAAACATCCTGCATGGGCACACAAGGCATTTGCTTGTGTCAGTAACTCATCCCTCAACAAACTCACGCCAGAAGGTTCTATAGCTGAACTGCTAGAGAGTCAGCACATGTTTCTGAAAGTGTAGTTACTCTCAGTATAGAAACTTACTGCTATTTCTCATTATTTTTTCCAGCTTTGGCTATAACTTGGCATTTGTCAGGATTCATATCACCAGGGTTTCCATGCTTTTATTACAAGAACTTGGGATATGTTCAATCTTAACTGAACAAAGGTGACCTAAGTTCAGTCTCTGTTAACATCAGAAAGATACTCAGAAGATACTGCCCTCTAAAATGATCTGTTTGACCTTTAGACACTGATCCTGAAATTTGATCCCTAAGACCCACCAATACCAAAGAATTAGACACTTCAGTCACTGGATGCCATTTGAATGTGCTCTCGGTTTCGGAGCTCAAGGCCAGATCCAGAAAGGGACTCAGGAAGAATGCAGATGCTGAAATCTAAAATGGGAATGCTGAACACTTCCACCCAGTTGCCGGCTAATTATGGATATATCTAAAGCACAATTTTTATCATTTCAGCTCCCCAAACACATCCCCAGTTGCACCTCATCCTCAACAGGGTAGAGGTAGCATGGTACCTGATGCAGATGTAGGAAGCAAGTATTTTTCTGCTTCTCTCCTTCGATCTGTGCCCAATACAGTTGGTGAATACACTGTGAAAATGCTCTGAAACCTTCTTCCTCTCCATGATCAACAGGAGATGTCCTCATTTTATACACAAGATAAATCAGTCAGATATGATAGTGAAGATCCACTTTCAATTCCCTCAAAGGGATTCAATCACAGGCCTCTTGTCTATGAAAAGTATGTTCAGGGTATCAGACCATTGACCACTCAAGTGTGTGTGCAGGGTACTCTCCTACTGAACTGACTTCATTGTGCATAGAAGAATCAAGATCTATTGGGGAAGGGAAAAACTTTTGATGTATTTTCAAAAGGTTTTTTTGTTTGTTTGTTTTAAATGTATGTTATTTGGGAACAGACATCACATACATTAATGTGCATTACATCACATGCATTAAAAGGCTTTGGAATAGGACGAGATGCAGAACTCCCTTTGCCCAGCCAACTGCCCTTCCAAGTAGACTAGAATCATATTCTTTCTCCTTTCCTTTAGTTTTTCTAGGCTGAGCAGCCTGGTGTTATGAGAAGCAACTGTGAGTCTCAGCCCCTTTTCCATCCTCCTGTTGCAAAGATGGAGACAGAAATTTGAACTTCCTCAAAGGCAATTGAATTTTCCTCTTGTTTCATGAATGCAGGACCACTGTGCAGAATGGCAGGAAGAGTAGGAAAACTGGTGTTTTTGCTCCCAGTCTTACAGCCTAAACAGTGTTTTCTTTTGATATTTCCTCTTAAAAACCAGACCCAAATAGTCCCTGTCCCTCCTCCACCTCACCCCCCTCAAAAAAAAAAAAAAGGGGGAAAAAGAAAAGTTTAGAAGAAAATCCAAATCAAGGAACCTCGTGAGAAAGATGTCTAAGCCTGAGGTAAGAAGGTGGCTGTAAGAACCAGCCTGCTCCCTTAGCATCTCTCTCGTGGCTAGTTTACATGTTTCACTGCTCAGCCTTTTTATACATTCTCTTTGGAAAAGTCCAATCTCACAGCAATTTAGGTAGCTAACACTAAATTTAGTAATGATATGGATTGGCCAGGATATGGATTATTTCCAAGAAGCTGCAACATGTGGTTTTGTATCTCCAAAATAAATTTTTAATGTATTTTCCTGTCTAAAAAACCCAAGAGAAATCTGTTTTCATTGCTGTGGAGCAATATATTAAATTATTCTGTTGTTTTCTGATGCTACTTATAAGAGTTTCCAAAACTCCAAAACATTCCTGAAATCATCTGTTCTCATATAGCTATCTCCATGCAACGAACCTCAGCCAAATAAGATTCTTGGGCTTAAGTCTGTCAAGTGGTGGCTGCCATACTGCAATGGAAAGAAAGACACCCTCTCCACCTCTCCTTCTCCCCAAACCTGTGTAGAATTTTCTTGAATTTCCGGAAATGCAATGCATTTCTTTGCAGATTCCCTCCATCAACAGAAACTGGTATATACTATTGTCTTCAAATGTTCTTTTTATCACTTAAATGGTTTCAGAAATTCTTTCATCTCTTCACCTCCTGCTATTCAATATAAAAGTCAAATTCTGAATGTGCTTTTCTCCTCTTTTCTCCCTTTTGAACTCAGAGTCTTTTCTGTATTAAATTTTTTTTCCTCCCAAGCTTTCTCTACTTCAGGATTTCTCCATCACTGGAGACGTGCTATTAGCATATCATGGGAAACCTTCCTGCAGTGGGGATTGGCAGACAACTGTTTACCCTGAATAGATTGCAAGTATTGGACAGTGCAAATACTCACAGTGGGATTGATTACGCTGATGTCTCTAACCCTCTGAACACATGCAGCGTGGACTAGACAGTTCAAAAAACCAGAGAGGATCTTAGACTGAGCTGAATATTTGTGCAATTAATACAAGATAAATAGTCTCCCAACTGCCTACCCAGTTCTTTAGTGACTGTTAGAGACCCATTGCTGAGGAAGTTTGTACTCTAATTCCATAAACATATGGGATTTCAGGCAGGTCAGTAGGACAGACTTTCAACCAAGACATATAAAAGCAAAGTAAATGGAAATAGGAACATGAAGAACGTAGAGAATATTATTTGTCTTGAATGCCTGAGAGAATCAGCTAGAGAGCTGAAATGAATTTAGGGGGAGATAAAGCTGACAGATAAATCTTAAGCAAATCTAAGATGAGAGAACAGCATGATTGGAGAAATAAAATAGATGTGGTGATGATAGCTCCTAGAAGAGGGGTGAAGCTCTGCAGAAGTTCAAACCTATTTTCAATAAGATGTTTTATCTCTGGGGATTACTCGACCAGAAACTACATCTCCTCTGAGATTTGTCCCGACACCAGTAAAAATGAAGAGGTCTGATACTGCAAACAGGGCTCCTGTGAAGAGGCTAAACTCCTCATGAATCAACATCATGGTCTTCAGTATTAACATGGCTTTCGGTCAGTGGAGGCTTTTTCAAATGATGTAATGTTTGTAACTTGATATCCTGCTCCTTAATCCTAGCGAGGAGGGAGATGCTGTGGAACTAGGCCATGCTGGAATGATCTTTGCTTCTCTATGAGCTTTTGGTTAAATGGATTAATAATTTCTTAGGTTCAGCACCTAGGACACATAACTTGTCTCAAGAGCCTGATGTTTACTACTTTGTGAAATCAGATGTGATGCTGAAATACTGAAAATGAGAACTTCAATCCCACCTACCTCTGTTCAGATATACGTTATCAGTTTTGATGTCCTCTATTTTTGTAAACTAAACAAAGAAAATATCCAGACTGTTTGTATATGCACAACTGTATATGCATATGCTTAATGTAGGACTTTTGATAACTTGACTTTAACAATAAGGCAAGTTAAGGAAGGAGTTTCAACTCTAAACTCTAAATTTCCTGGGATTTGACAGATTAAATCAAATCCTTAAGGCCATTTTACCATAGCTTTTTTCTGCACAAGCATCTGATTTATGTTCTCTTTTTATTGCATGAACCTTTGTCTCGGTACTATTTGATTTAGTCAACTAATGGCTCTCAGCTGATTTTATTTTAGTATCTGCAAATTTTTGCACACAAAGCTAGACAAATGCAGTGCAGGGATAAATTAAATTGTGTAATTTAGTGAAAAAGCAAGTTACTAAGGGAACAAGATTTTAACTGTTGATCCAAACCAGCTCTGCACGTAAACAATGGATCCTTGGTGTTTACTGTATACTATCTGTCTAAATACAAGGATTACTGTTTCCTCTGGTGTAGCAACTGGCTGGAGGTTCTCACTAGTAGCTGTTATTAGTAGCAATGACACATTAATTGAACTTCACTGCTTCCAGGTGTGTGGCACACTCCGGGGTCAGCCAGTGCACTACAGTTTCATGTGTATTCAATTACTGTAGCGTTATGAAGGAATGCAACATGTCATGCATTAAAATGTCAATTACTACTTTTTATGGGATAGAGGATAAAATAAACCAATCAGCTTTTCCTAGCATTGGTTTTGTCTGCTTGGTCGCTGCAAGCATCCAACGAAGCATGTCTTTATAACCTACCTCATCTATGCCACCAGAAGAGAAATGTGTTTAGACATTACTGCTTGCTCTTGGAAATTGTTAGTTTACTTGTGTATAAATGAGTGGCTTGGATGGATCATGCAGTGCTGTTATTAGTGACACATCATAGAATCATTGTTTGGGTTGGAAGGGACTTTTAGAGGTCATCTAGTCCAACCCCCCTGCAATGTGCAGGGACATCTTCAACTAGATCAGGTTGCTCAGAACCCTGTCCAGCCCGACCTTGAATGTTTCCAGGGACGGGACATCCTGTTATGAATGAGTCAGTAACGGTCCACCTCAGTGGTTTCATCTGAGACCATCCTCAAGGTCATGGGCACAAACTCTCAAGTGTTTTCAGGGACACAAAATGTCTAACATTCCGCCCTCTAGTCAAGTCAGCAATAGCATCTTTGCTAGAGCAGATCCAGTTGAGCTTCATAGGTTTTTCCAGCAATTTTTACAGTGTAAATGTTCACCCCACAGATACCCTAGGAAATGTCCCCCTCTAAAGAGAAGTGCCTTCTTTTATCAATGTGTTCTCCCCAAGAAAGTCTCTTTCCTGGTGCCCGTTCAGACATGTTGTTGTTGTTGTTTTGAAATACTTAAAATCTAACCTTTTGGATTAGATGGAAGGTGGAATCTTTCAAAGCAAATTTTAGCTAAAGCGGATGAAATAAAAAATACCCTTGCAATATTTTTGTTGGAGAATATTTTCACATCTCTAATAATGTTCCATCAAATTTTAATGTTCACGGTCTCATCTGGTAACATATTTTTAAGAACTCATACACTTATTTTTTGGCCTTGAAGTTGAGTTTAAGAAGTGAATGATTACCAAGCCGCATGGGCTGTGTCATGGTCAGTTGAATACTTATCAGCAGCATTTTATTGCATTGTTGCTTAAGCCTTACATTTGTATGATTTGCATATGTATCCTCATAAGGATCAAGATAAATGTATTACTAAATGAAGGTAGAAATTTGGGGGTTGCGATTTTGAGATTTGGAGTTGGACTAGATGATCTCCAGAGGTCCCTTCCAAGCCCATATAATTCTGTGATTCTGTGTGATTTATGTAGAATTTAAATTGTGGAGCTTTTTAGTCTGTTTCCTGACCTTGGATGTTGGCAGGGGTAGGAACTTCTGCAGTTCTGGTAAGGACATGGGACCAACCTCCTACATCAATAACATCCTGAAGAAACATCATAACTGCTCCTAATGAGATCTTTTAAAAGCTATCATAAACTATCAATTAAGAGAGTGAAGCTTTTATATGGAAGCCTTGGAACAGTGGAATATTACGCAGTCTGAAGTCATCCGGCATTCATGCCTGATATGTTTTGTACCCCATTGAATTTCAATTGAATAACCACAGGAGGTTTTACCTGTGATTTTGAAAGTCATTTTGAAAGGTATCAGGCTGGGATCACAAACATGCAGCACAACCAAGCCAGGAATAATAACTCAACCTGAATGCCTTAGTTTCCCCATTTCTCTGCTGGAAATATGCTGTGAGAAAGTGTAATCCCAGGGAGGTTCCTTGTCTCTCATACCAAAGGCTTGTGATATTCTATGCATGATGTAGAGTTCAACCTAGGAATAAGACATTTTTACTAAGGAATATGATAAATTTCTTGTAATTTGATGCCTTTAAAATTAACTTGAGTGACAGGTTGATTCAAAAGTCCCAGGTCTTACTATTTCTAGCTCTTTACATTTTATACTGCTTCCATGAGGCTAAACACACACAGGTCATGTAAGTGGCATCCTGGGTCCCGCTGGAGATGCGGGGAGATCTCTGAGAAAGAAAAGAAAAAATTCTAATGATTCTTTCTTATCTTAAAAACAATGAAACTGTCCCAGATCATGCAGGAAGATGCTTCTAAAGTTCAAAAAGCACTCATTTTCCAGTTTGCTTTTTTTCGCTGTAATCACATACAGTAACTAGTTGCCTATTTGGAGAGAATATATATAAGCTAAATAAATACATCTTGCCAATTTTAAGCCAAAAAAATGTTAAAAAAAACCCTCCAGGCATACTAACAGTTCTTTAAGTCCCTGAGTGTCAGGAAAAAAATATTTTAATGGTTTCTTCAAAAGAATGCAGATGACTGAAGAGTTGTGTAAATCCTTTCTGCTGCAAGCAACCTATTTAAAGATACAATGACAAACACACACTCATGATATAAAAAAATATCTTTACACGTGCATACATATATAAATACACATATGAATGGTTATGCAGAACGTTAAGTTGCACATCATTACTTTAGAAACAGCATAAATGTCTCTTTCTGACCTTCACGTTCTTGAAAAAAATCCCAAACTCCTCAGCAAATTCTAGATCACACAGCATTTAAAAGCAAAAGTGCAAAATATGGACTGTGACCATGTCTTATTTATAAATATGTGCTATAAAAAGCAAAAATGTACACTTTATTTTTAAATTCAATACACAAGGGGATATTGTTTTAAGAAAACATTCAAAGTAGCTGCCCTGAAAGATTAATTCTCAAAATGAAGAATAATACAGATAATTTGAATAGCGCCATTGAAAGAAAGGAAGTTCTGAAGCAGCCTTTGGCTCTGCACAGTTGTGCTGAAAACTTTGATGCAAGTATTTATTGCTGGCACAGATGAATGATATGACACAACACATTGCCCTGGGGGGTGGCAGAAGACAGATAAACCTCTGTGGAAAACATTGATGCCCTCTTACTTTAGGTGTTTAGCCTAGACAGTTAGGAGTGTGGGTAGCCAGTATGAGCAATCAAAGAGTGAGAAGCTTGATTCCTCAGAGCAACTACATAAGGGATTTTGCCCGGGCTTCTGCCTTAGTCCCTCTAAAATATATGCCTCTCAAAAGATGAGACTCTCTCCCTGCAGTGAAATCTCACCATCTCATTTCACTCACTTCAGCGGAGTTTTTCTGCTCCTTTAAATATCTATTCTGTCATTGCGTTTTGGGAGAAGACCATCCATCCATTAAGAACTGGGCACAGGCAATTCAGATGAGAAATGGTAATGTATTTTGTACTCTGTTGACTGAGGCCTCCGTGCAGGCAGAATATTCCTAATTTTAAGTGGTCTCACTGACTGCTGGGACTGCTGACATGATTAAAATTAAGCGCAGGTTTCAGTCCCTTCCTGAATCAAAGTTTAAACGAGATTCGAAATGGTTGCTTGACTTTACATCACATTAACATTAGCAATTTCCTGGCTATTGTTTTTCTTCCCCCACAGTGGTGACTTTTCCAAAATAGATCCCTCATCTGACTGTAAAGGTAAATGAAAATCAGGCCCATTAAATTTACTGTCTGTAAAACACTAATGCTTAACAAACAGTATCTTTACATTTAGATGGCATTTTTATCCTGAGGAATCTCAAATCACTCTATAAACTCTGACCTTGATCCTGAAGTCACTTACATACATGAGCAACTTTATCTTGCATATTGAACTGGATTACACATAAAAGTAAAATAACCCAAAAGTTTAAGTGTTCTCATATTGGACACCTTTCTGTCTAAGTGTCACTCTGGACAACTGTTATTAAGATTGTGATTTATGCATAAACAATTAATATTCTCCAATTCAGTCAGGTTTCAGAAATGTATGCTGTTTACCACAGACCAAATAGTGTTTCTTGTCTGCATCCTTACAGCTGTTGCCTTCATCCTTTTAAAGGAATGTACGTAATTCCAGGGTTTATTGGCAACTGTCACAAGAAAAGTGTTAATGAAAATCAGTACCACAAGTCACATAAACTAGATATCAGTTAGCATTTTTTTTCACACTATATTCTCAAATGCTGTAAATGTCAGATTAAAATTCACTAAGCATGTGGTGACATCTGGTTGTTTTGCCAGATTTCATAGTCCTCTTATGTTAACTAATCTGATGAAAACGTAAGTTGAACAAGTCCATAACAATATCACTCATAACTATAACTCCTATAAATTCTCCTTGACTGCAGGCTCTACTTAATATCTAGACAAAGCATCCTAATTTAGAAAGAAGTTTCTCTCAGGATGCCCTATTTTTTTTTTTTTAATTTTTAGTTTTATGGCATTCATCACCCTCTTGGCAGTTTCTCTTGCCCTTATCTTATTAACAAACTACTAAATAATCCACTATCTTTTTTATAATTCTTTTTTTTTTTTTTTAATGAACACAGAATTTAAAAGAACCTCTTGTATCAGAAGGTTGAGTCTTTTTTGTTGCGGCCAGTTACATTATGTAGCTTTTTCACAGGCTGACCACTTAAATGCTTAAATGCAGCCAGATAATTTTTTAGCCCAGTTGCAATGCCCATATCCTTTTGCCAGTAGATCCCTATCACCTTCCACGTAGAAGGTGACAGTGTATTTACATGTGACGCAGTGGCTTTTACATGCCAGGTTCAGAGGGATTTGCCTTGTAGTCTGCTACTTAAAAAAAATCTTTACGGGACAAATTTCTATATACTGTCTTCAGGGTCCTTTTGAAGTAGCAAAGTATCACAACATCATACCCATCTGTTAAAAGTCCTGAACATGCTATAAAAATACTCAAAAGAAGTGTCCTGATGAAGGCTGACTTAATATTTTTAAAGCAAGATATAAAAGATAGATTCTTCTCTCTTACTTCTTTCATTCATCTTGACACTTGACAATCCTGCCTCTGCTAGGGTCAGCATGGGATTTGCTGTCTTAGTCTTGTTGGACAACACTGCTCATGGTGGGAAAGACTCTAAGATTAGCAACTGCCTTTGAAAAACAAATGCCTTTCCCTCCCTCTCCTTCACTCAGACTGTCAGTCTTTTGTTCAGTTCCACATATAACCAAAACAATGCGACAATAGCAGAAAATATTCTAATCAAATGTTTGTCTTCTAGAAATTCAGTGGAATAGAATCTGGTCATTATTTAACTTGCATAACTTAGGATGTAATGAACAACAAGGACACTCATACTTTTATTTTACTAAGCTTTTTCAAAAAATCTATTTTTATCCAAGAGAAAGTATTTGATGTGATTGTACTCTATTTTCTTCAGCAGAAAAAATATATTGTCAAAATCATCCAGATAAAGTGTCTTCTTCATTTTCCTTATATTGCATATAATTTCACACATCATATAAAATATGGTCATATGTCTGGAGGGCTCTGTCTGTATTCAGAACTGATACATGTGCTAGATGCTGATTATTCTACTCAAGCACTTCTCATTATTCTATTTAAGTACTGATCACTCAGCATGGTCTGAAGATAAGATAAAAATCAGCTTTATTTCTTATTCTGAGAAAAGCTGACATCAGGATCAATAAATCCTGACAGAAGCTATTAACATTTTAATGAGTTACTCAATAATATTCTAAAGATGTGCTGGCAAGTCAAGCCTCCTTTGATTAAGGACAAATTTCTTAGACTACTGTAAATATATATTTCAAGGTCCAGAATCAAAGCTGTCACTTATCAATCAAGAAAAAAGGGCAAAAGTCATGACTAAAGAAGCAAGGAAGGGGCTGTCCACATGATTATAATGATTACTGTACATGATGAAACTTTTTAAGATGCCATTCATCTTAAACAAAGAGAGCCAAATATTAGTCGTGGAGTTGTGTGTTTGGTTGTCATACAATTGAAGAAGCATCCATGACTTCCTCCTGCAATGTGTAGAAACCCCACAATGTGGGGAGCAGTCGGACATGTCTATACGTGGTGGAATGGAACAGCAAATGCAGGCAGTAAGCCAGGTGCATGGGAAAGCAAGTGTCTGTGAAAACTCTGCTGAGCCTCAAGAAAAAGGCACAAGGGGCCAACAGGGTGAAATATACTTGTCTAAGGGCAAATTTTTGCCCTTTTGACTGCATGATTTAGTTGCGGTAAAATGGATCTGGATTTGACCCGAGGAGGGATGTTACCTGACATAGTGTTAAACGTTGCAATAAAGCTGTTGTCAGGATCATGCTATTGAACATAATGCCAATAGGTTACAGGAAAATCCTGGCTGAGTTGCCATGCTTACAGAATATTGACCTGAGTGCAACATTTTAATAAACAAATATGAGTCTTTGAACACAAAATCAGACGTGACTTTTCTAATGGAGGCAATCCAATAGAATCCAAAGTAAGTGCAATAGAGCTGGGCACAGCAAAGGGCGGTAGGGGATCTCCATTGAGACATAGGAGAAAGCTGGGTAGGTCACGTAAAATCACATTAGCAAATCTTCCCTGTAAATATGAACATATGGAAACATGAACCATGAAACCAGCCAAAAAGTAACTCACGTTATTAGATAAGCCCTCTGTGGGCCTGCCGTACTCACAATGAAAGCATTCATTGATTTCAGTAGGAGGTATTGCTCTGAACATGAGATGAAACTCATCAAAATATGTAAGTAAAAGGCTACAAACACAGAAAGGGCAGCAAAATGATCTCAAGTATTTTGTGTCTTTGATGATAAACTCCTTGAAGGTGGCTCATGATGTTCTAACACCTGAGCTTCCAGTTCCTGATGTAAGAAACATAGATTTAGGTGAAGACTGAGAGCTGTCTCACCCACTGTGGAACACTGATGAAGAAAAAACACTTAATAATGAAGAAAACTTCCTGTAAAGCAGAACAACTAAAGGGAAGAAAAATGAAAAAAGGAACAAAAAATCTGAATATGATTCCAATTCTATGCTAGATTCTCTTTTAGAATTGCCCACATCTATGGGTTTAAAATGATACTATATAAAAATACTCTATTAATTCATCTCTTGATAACTCCTCAGAGGCATCCTGCCTCAGAAATGCTAGGACTTCACAAGCAAGCAGGTCATGCAACCATTGAGTAAATTGAACTCTATCACGCAGCAGAGGGAAATATTCCAAATTTCTTCTCTTCATGTTTTCTATATACATTATATATAGTGTGTGTGCATGCGCATAAACAGAACAGAAGAGATTCCAGGATTCCAAGAGCAAAATGAATAATGTTGGTATTCATAAAAACATTCAACAACTGAGGCTTTGTTGCAATCAAGTTGCTGTTGGCACTCACTAATAGACATGACATTTATTTACCTCTCTGACGGCCTCAGTGCCTCATGACATAAAACAGCATTTACAGGACTAAGCCTTGAAAACAAAACCTCTAGGAGAGTCATGAATGCCACTTCAGTATATTGGACAGGTGGCAAAAGGATGGATGTCACCAAACCCCATTGATACACTTTTATTTTTTCTTTATTTTTTGAAACTTTGGTCAGGCATTCATGGCGTATAAATATCGACAGTTAAGAATAACTTCATACACACCTGTATTTTTTTAATTAATCTTTGACTGAAAGGATTGTCTTACAGTCTATGCATGGATAATATTGAAGATTTGTTTTGTGAAGCAGAATGTGTTGTGAAGACTGCTTACTCCTTTTTTCTATTAAGTTCTTGCACTGAATGGGGTCATCCATGTCATCCAAAGGTGAGGACCCAATCAACGAACATGTAGAGACTGTGTGATATAAAGTTCCTTCCCACATAATTTTTTAGGTGCATAAAGCTTTCAAGACCCCTAAATCCCTTCTTCTGCAAATGGCCAGAATGGCTGCAATCCTCACAGAGCTGTGCAGGTTGAGTTCAGGCCTTTCCTAGGAGCTACTGAATTATTTTACCCAGTGAAGATGTCATGTATAATGTATAAGTAAGTCTAAGAGCTGAACTAAGTCCTTGTCCCTATCTTCCCATGTGAGGAGCCCATGCACCTGATTAGATCATCATGGTTCTTCTTAACACAAAGAGTCCTGAAGGCTTATTGTGTGTGTGTGACCCAACAAACAGAGGAGTGCCCAGAGTCACCAGTAGCTCTGTCACCAGGGTACCGTCTTGCCAGAGCCTTGAACAACCTGTGTCCTGAGAAGTGCCTTAGCCGCTGAATTAGAGGACAAAAGGTTATTGTGATGACCGCAACCTCTTGCTCTTTTTTAGCCTGTATGATAAAAGAGTAGAGTGACCTCTTGCTACATTGCTGAAAGGAACAACAGCCTGGGTTAAGAGCCTAAGCTCCAAAAGAAGCAAAATGCATGACATGCCACTCTTTAAAGCATTCTTCACTGGCTGATTTGTGCGGCTCCCTGGCTCAGCATGTGGGCTACAGTGAGTCCCAGGAAGCACACAGGCGAGCCAGGCGTGCTACCAGGGCTGGGGCTGAGCCACGAGGTAGGGGAGACAAGAGCATCTGCATCCCTCTGTGGACCTAATCTCAAGGCCCGACTCAGATCTCATTTGAGACACGCCGGTTAGATTCGGTTTTGATGCAAATGGATTCTGGTGACTTCACTGTAGCTGCACAGATACGAAAAAGATGTTGTTTTCTCTCACAGCTTTATAGATTCTGGTGAAAGGCACTGTTTTTTTGAAAAACATTTCATTCTCTTCTGAGGAACTTTCAAAGGAGATGAATCAGAATCTTCCTCTCAATTTTTTTGAAGCTCTCTCAGTCAGATAGGTTTAATTTACCTGATAAAAGTAAAAAAAAAAAAAAAAAGAAAAAAGTAATTGGAAATGAAAAAGCAATTCCAAGTGATGTTATCAGACCTTTTATAAAGGATATTGAAGCTCTGAAATATTTAACAGCTTATTATATTTATTTCTATTTTTTTTTCTAGATGTTATTTCCATTTTTTTCCCTTGTTTGTTCAAATTTTCCCTCATAGACCCTGCTTTCTATATCTCTGGTTATTGACATTTCTGCTTTCTTAATTCCTTCTGACTCCTTCTGTGGTGGAGGTGATGGATGACACCCCAGCCCTGCAGTCTCTGCTCCTGTTCAACCCCTGGATGTCATTCACCCTTAGCAGAGCGGCCCATGGCTCATCTAGTGACCTATTATAACAAATAGGTCTGTTCCTAGAGAGATCAACTATCATCTATCAACTTGTTCCCTGTCCTGTGCCTATGCCACCCCTGCACAGTACTTTACCTTCATTCTCACTGAATTGAATATTTTTAAATGCTATTTCTCAGTTTTGTACCCATGATGTAGAGTTCAGCTTCATTCTTTCACTCTTTACAGGTCTTGCCGAACTGGAGTCATCCGTAAATGCGATTAGCACATTGCCTATTTAACATCGAAGCCAGTAATGAAAATACTAGTACCAAATCCCAGGACAGACTGCTGTAAAACCATGCTCAGCTCAGCCTCCCATGCCATTAGTGACCACCAAAACTATTGCCCAAGCACACCACTCCAAACACCTTTGTATGTACCTCATAAGAGCCTCTACTATGTTTTCTTCTTTTCCAGTACCTTCCAGTACACCAATGGTCTTCTGCAAATGTCCTCTGACAATACCTTACCCATCCTGTTCTGTGGTCTTCCTTTTGCTGTTCATCTAGCAATTAACACCCTCACTGCATACCACCCACTACTCGCAGCCTCACTGCTAGGTTTGGAGTTGGAAGGGGAATACCCTTCCCAGAGATCAAACCAGACAGGACCATCTCTCCTCAGCTTTCAACAACATAAAACATTTCTGTAGAATGTTCTGGGAGTTAGGAAACATTTTGTGCTAGGGCAGGGTCCCGGGGCAGAGGCAGTATGCTTGATCCTCTTCTGCCCTCTTCCTGTGGCACAGAAATAACTGTGAGTTTTTGGTGAGAGGATCTAGGTTTTTTATACCATTTCGGGGAAAGTTTAGTGGCTTAAGGTTGATGCATCAAATCAATGCTCTGTGTACTCTTTCAGAGTAGACATCTGTTGCAGGACAGTGAGCCACGCAATCCTTTCCTGACTACATTCCTCTGCATTAGTTATTCTTGGTGCCCCATGTCAACTGCATGAATTTTATTCTTTGGCCTCTCTGATTTTGTCACTATATGCTCATGCCGTGTTTCTGTGAATTATCTGATTTAGTTTCTAACTTCTATACACCCTCTCCTTGTGTTTGAGGCCTATGAAAAGAACTCACAACATAGCCATCTTACTCTTTTCTATATCACACCATTTTCTCATTCCTTTCATGATGAGATAATTTGCTGATGGGTTTGTAACATCATTTCCTTAAGAATCCTTTCCACTCCTTTGAATCAGTTTCCTGGGAAATCAGTCCTGACTTCTCTGAGGTCCACTTTCTTGAATGGGTTAATGGTTTCCATTTTGTTGCCCTTCCTTCTCCTTGCCTGTAAGCATTTCAGTCATTCTTACTCAAGTTAACTTCTGTGTGCACCACTTCCTCCCTTGCAGTTAGAATGGCATCAGAAAATCTTCCTCTCTAATACCTTTCTTCAGAATACACAGATTAAAAAGAAAATGGACAACACTGCATTTCCTGAGTTTTCTGGACAGTTGATTTGCCTTTCTCTCCCAGAAGATGTTTGCAGACCCATTACTGGAGCACAGTTCTTTTCTTATTTTGTAATTACCTCTCTCACCCTTTGCTCTGCTGGTTACATTAGTTCATTCCTCTTAAGATGCTCCCTTTATTCTTTTGTCCCAGTTTAGACCTCTTTTTGTTAAAGTAAGAAGCTGGGGTACAAATGTGCTCTTCTCCTTTCTCATGATGTTAACTCCATCCATGCTCAACATCATCACATGGTATGGGACAGCCCCTGGCAATGTCACCTATGCAGCCACACACAAGCAATAGCTCCTGGCCGGAGCAACAGCTGAATCCCTAATCCCTTATTCCTGGGGCTCTGGGAGTACTCTGATATGCTCAGGGTACCTCCTGGTAGTGTCATTACTGGTCAGAAAAATGGGAGGCAGAGATGCCTGATGTCTTCAAAACTTTTGTACAACTGTTTCAGGTTTGAGCTCGTTGCACATAGCATACCTCCCTGAATGTGAAGCTTGGTCCACTAGGGTCTATCTTCATTGCCTCCTTCCTCAGAACAATGACTGCCATCACCGTGTGCTTCTTTTTAATTGGTAGGGATGAGTCCCATGGTCTTTATTGCACATGACTTTTGCTTTTCCACTGCCCTGATATCTAGCAGGTTCATTTCCTATTGGAACAAGAGAATAACCTGCACATCCAGAGGATGCTCGCCTCCAGGTCAATCTCAGTTCTTTGAGATTGACTAATTATGCACATACACACTCTCATATAATACACACATAAATTCCGTTATGAAATAACTTTTCCTATTGCTGGTGCCACTGCAGACCTCACTCACTGCTTTTGGGATATAACCTCCGGCATTGTGCTGCTAATGCTCTTGTGATTGTAATTACATCTCAGTCTGCTTCTTCCTCCTACTGCTCTCTTATTTTCCTCCAGAGACATTTCCCCAGCAAGCATCCCCTGTGCTAGGTACCATTCCCAGCCTCATTTCACTGCAGTGAATTTGGGCAATCCCAGCCCACTGTCTTGGTCCTGTCTCTGGCTCTCAGAGGTGCAGGGAGAACAAGACTTCCAAAATACAATTGTATACTTAGACTGAAGCCATTGTGAACCACCCCTTAAACCCACCATTTTTAAGACATGCAAACAACAGGTGATCATTATAACAGTGTCTACAGAGATGCCAGGACATTGTTCAATAATATATGTGAAGACTTACGCCAGATGCTGTGTATAAATTCGCTGAAGCCAGCAGCACTTCATAGTTGCACTGACTGATGACTTGATCTGTCTCTCAGAAAACACTGCTTTTTATTACACCACCACCTGTAATAATAAATAAATGGCCTGTGCTTGGACATGAGGGCCATGGTTATCACAGTTTCAAGGATTAACAGCAGTTCACAAAATACGCAAATTTTTTTTTGTCTGCATTTTGAGGAAAGGCTTTGGTGGGTCGTAATTATATTTCACTTACTCTGGCCACTGCTCTCTGAGTCTCCCTTCTCGCTACCCTTCAGAAAGGCTCTTTGCTGTTTTTTAATGAAGTAGCCTGAACAAACATAAAGCTTCCAGTGAGGCAATGCGCTGTTGGTTACTAAGCAGCCTTTGTAAAGAGTGTGCACTGTTTAAACCCCCTCCCCTTTTTATCACCTAGATGTTATCTGCACAACAGGCCCACTTGTAAGTAAATGCTGACACTATAATACGAGCATGCTTTAACTTTCTGCTCCCACATTATGCTTTTAACACGCTACTTATTTTGAGGGAACTGAGCAAAATGATGGCGATGATTTTTAGCTGAAAATACCTGATGCATACTATCCAAGAAATCTAACAAAAACATTAAATATGTCCCAGGAAATCAAATTTATAGTGCAGGAAAGGCTTAGTGACTTCATTGCTCAGGTTACTAGTTGGATATCAGTTTCATCATCAGCAACCTCCAATTTCCTGTTTTGCTTATCATAGAATTACTGTTTTCTTTTTTTAATGATTGCACAGCCCATATGGCAACAGCTATGTTAAGATTAGATACAGGGGGTTTCTATGATGGGTTAAAGACTGTTTTTATTTAATGATATTTTAAGGAATAATAATAATAATAAAGTCAGGAACCGAACGCATATAAAACACAAATAGTGCTTATATGTTTTTCTTTTTTTTACCACTGGAAAAAGTATGATTCATGGCAGTATGTGCATTAGTACTCTGTAACCAGTGCTGATTTGTGTCCTGCTTTGGAACTGCTCCTTCTTGCTGACTAATAAGTGCCACTAGACCTCTGGCAGTTCATAATAACATTATGTACTTCTAGTCTTTACAGAAAATTGTTTGTCTCTTCTGTCTTTACCTATATGAATCAGACACTGTGATCTCTTTGTGCTTAAAAACTTTCCTATTAATCTTACAAGCTGCCTAGTCTTGCAAAAGCCTGACTCATTATATTGTTTCACTCACCTGTGAACCTCCCTTATTGCAGAATGAATTTTTTTTCAAGGATAAATGTATTTCTTTGTCATTCCAAATCATTCTGTGAAACTGCAGTTTTTTCCTCTAATGCAGAGCTTCAAACCCAATTGATAAATCTCCTCAAAATGCCTCTCAAGCTGTAACGTCTTGTTGACCTATCTCAAGTTGCTCAGAAAGTTCCTGAGCAAAGGATTTGATGCTGTCTGGAGATGGACCAGCCACACTCACAAGTGTTGCTGCCAGGGACACTTAGGCTGCCCAGAAAAGGACCTTTACCTAGGATCAGTGCACCAGTTCTGCATAAAAAGCCAACCGTGTCCTGAGCTGCATCAAGAGAAGTGTGGCCAGCAGGTCACGGGAGGTGATTCTGCCCCTCTACTCTGCACTCGTGAGACCCCACCTGGAGTCCTGTTTCCAGCTTTGGAGTCCTCAACACAAGAAGGACATGGACCTGTTGGAATGGGTCCAGCGGAGGGCCATGAAAATGATCAGAGGGACGGAGCACCTCCCCTACAAGGACAGGCTGAGAGAGCTGGGGTTGATCAGCCTGGAGAAGAGAAGGCTCTGGGGAGACCTTATAGCAGCCTTTCAATACCTGAATGGAGCCTACAGGAGAGCCAGAGAGGGACTCTTTGTCAGGAAGTGTAGTGAAAGGACAAGAAGCAATGGGTTTAAATTGGAAGAGGGGAGATCTAGAAAGAAATTCTTTACAGTGAGGGTGGTGAGACACTGGAACAGGTTGCCCAGAGAAGTTGTGGATGCCCCATCCCTGGAAGTGTTCAAGGCCAGGCTGGATGGGGCTTTGAGCAACCTGCTCTAGTGGGGAGTGTCCCTGCGCATGGCAGGGGAGTTGGAACTAGATGATCTTTAAGGTCCCTTCCAATCGAAACTATTCTATGATTCTGTGATTCTGTATCTCACAGCTTTAGGCTGGGCCTGTAGTTACTTTACTGAATTTTAATCTAGCTTTGAAAAGTGCAGCACACTGTATTCAAAGCAAAAAACAGAACTTCCCTCCAAGTGACTAAAATCACACTTAGAGGTCTCTACAGTGAAGGAAGAAGAAAGGAGAAATCTGTGATCCATTTGTGGGTCTGCAAGTGGTGACAGTGTGGAGTTATTAGACAATGCATATTCACCAAGTGCGCATACTCACCAACATGTGTTCTGTACCAGGAGAACAAACACACTTCTAGTTGTTATTTAGGATAAAAATAGGAGGAAAATAAAAGTAAAACTGCTTATTGAAGCAGTATGAACCTGTATGAACCTGACAAGGAAAACAAATCTTTCAGTCTCCTTTACCAATTGATGGGCAAGTTTTTTTAATGCTGTGTTTTTCATTTGGAAAAACACACTATAAAATATGCTGAGATGCAAAAGCAGTATTAACGCACAAAATAAATTCAGCTTCATGACTATATTAAGAAGTTATAAAAATGCAGTAGATTTATAAATGCAAAAGTCTACAGAAAATTTCTCTTGTCCTCTTGCAAGCATTAGAATCTCCCGGTTGAAAAGTCTGCATACATTCAAGCTAAAACAATAATTACTTTGCAGGTAATTACTTCCTATTTGCAAGATCTGACTTGTTGTCTACTTAAGCAGTTAGAATACAGTTTTGAGTATATGCTTTGCTTCGTTTCCTTGAAGAACAATGCAGCAGTATTCAGAGAATTTTCCCTTCTGGTGTAGGTGAAGTTCAGTTCACAAGCTCAAGTGTATACATAAAACTTAGACATTCATTAGTTTGGGAATCCTGACTACCCTTTTGGGCACTTCAACTCAGATAGCCAGGATCAAGAAATTTTGAGCAAAAGTCCAATTAATATCAGTGCAAGTCCTGCTCTTGCATCTCTTCTACTTTTCTGAGAAGATGGACTTCCCAGTGGGCATTTTGCAGGCAACTCTGCCAGTTGGATCAATAGACAAAAATGGTAGTAATATTTGAAAATCTGTCACCTAGGGTCCCCCAAAAGGCCATTCCTGCAGCTTTTATTGCCAGCATCAAATAATACATTTCATAAAATCAGGAAGAGAAATTGTGTGTTTACACATCCACTGTTTTCCCTGTCTACCCTCACCAAAACATAATTCTCTACCCTGTCTGTCATGCAAATGTAGATGGTACTTGCATTTATGCAAGTAGGAAGGACTTGAGTCACAGGTCATCCCAACGAGGATATTGTTAGCAGGTATGACAGAAAAAGGATTAGAAATGATCTGACCTACAAAAGAGGGCCCCTCTCCTCTCCTCTCCTCTCCTCTCCTCTCCTCTCCTCTCCTCTCCTCTCCTCTCCTCTCCTCTCTCCTCTCCTCTCCTCAGTGCTGAATCACCCTCAGAAACGTACCCTCTACTTATTAGGCAAGGAAGAACAAAGTCATATGCCTGTATACTGTGGAAGCACACCACACATGCACAGGTCTTTCACAGGCTCTGTAATTTTTCCAGCTATGAGCGGAAGAGGAGGTGGCAAAATGACCACGTTGAGGTTTCCATGAAACCAAATACCTCATGAAAAAACTTGCTTGCCTGTTCAAATGATTTGAAACTCGATCAATGCATCAAAACACTGCTTTTAGTATATGTTAGCCCACCCATTTATTTCAGTAGCATTTGAATAATTCAGATGCTGTTAAATCTGCATATCGTCCTGGACCCTCTCCTCCCAAAGCCTTGGGCTCTTGGTGGAGACCCAACTGCCCCTTCAGCCTGCATGGAAAGAAAATGATCTCCGTTTTCACGTGTTAAACACATCCACATGCTCAAACACGTATGTGGTCTTACCTCCACATTGCTACTAAGGATCGCCACTCCAACATAGTCTCTTTTGCTCTTTAACTGTATTTTATTTCAACAGGTGCCTTTTCAGCAGAGCAGCAATTCAGCTAGCACTCACCTCCCATCATGGCACACGTCTGCAGACCTGCAGCTGCTTATGCCAAGCCACATTTGTCCTACTCACTGTATATTCAGATTGCATTTCTGGTAGGACTTACTACTGAAGAAACGGGTCAAGCACAGAGGAATTTTTGACAAAGACTTCTTTAAAACAGCCCTATCAATCTATTGTGTACTGTATTTCACTCACACGTTATGAAATAAGACTAGGGAAAATGTTCATCTGTGAAAAATTCCCCAAAGAGAGGCACGTCAAGACCGCTAGTCTTTCCATATTGTTATGAATGAAACTCAAAGTTTCAAGTATCAACCTCCAAAAGAAATCGCTAGGGATTTCCACTGATTTCCACCCCCTCTCAATTTTAAAGTAACTGCATTAAAAGTATGTGTATTTATACATTAAGGCATAATGCACACACACAGAGAGAACAGTGACTGCTGCTCCTGATGCGGTGAATGACCAAAAAATTGGCTGTGGTTCAGAGAATACTCCATGTTTTGGAGACTGTCATGACAGGCAGGGATTACATTTTACATGAGTGGTGATGAGGATACTTCTACTGACATGTGGGGGCTGTATGTTTTCTTGCCAACAGGGCTGAGCCACATAATTCATCTTTCTCACTGAGAAAAGAGCACATCGACTACAGAGACTCCCTATTTACACAAGGAGGACTACATGGTGCAAAAATGGAGCACGGCTATATTTTGAATCCAGCACAACAGATTATTTAGGCTGCTTTTCTCCTTGTTAATTATGTAGAATTTCGTACCTTTTGCAGCTGGGACTGGCATTGCTACAGAGCAACCGCGCTAGCTTGTCACTAAGCACACGTAGCAGAAACTCAACCCCTGCAGATGTATAAATGTACTGTTTTGAGAGACTTAGAATGCACATTTTGTTTCAAGAGTTATAATTGCTTCTTATTTAGTCATTATTGCTGGGTTACAGTGTTCCTATATAGGATATGTTTCCTTAGTTTTTTATGATCACTCTAAAATTTATTTTTTAAATTTCTATTTTTCATACCTTGAGAATGTATTCTTGTGGGTCACAGGGCACCCAGATAGTATGGGAGGAGCTGCAGTGTCAAATATCCCAACAGAAATTGGTTATCACCAGTTAATAAGTACAAGTTGATGGTTAATGGTCACTTTTAGTTATATCATCTGTAGAATAGTAAAAATATGAAATACTCTATTCTGCACTATATTTGGTATATCAGTTTGCCATTAATATTTTTTGAAAGCTTATTTAAAGACATTCACTGGCATTATGTTGTTTTTGTAGAGTGTAGATTGAGTGGACTAGACATCTTTTTATTTTAAATCAGTGTATGTTTTTGACTCATCAGCACTTACTATTTTTGCTGCTTACACATGTAGTGCAATACTTAATGAAGCTGGCAAGCAGTTAAAAACCCCTTGTAAGCATGTTTCAACTTCTGTCAGAGCCACTGTATGCCCAGGTAGGTTTATGTTTTGGAACCTTCCCCTGAGCTGTGCAATACATGCTGAGACTTTTGGTCTGTGCAGTATATAGGTATGCTCACAAGCAATTTCCGTGCTCCCCTCCTTTTTTTTTTTTTTTTTTTTTTTTAAGCAGCTCAAATAAAATAAGACTGAGCCTAGGCACTTATGCCAAACAATAAAAACTTGAGATTAGCAGGCTTTAAAAATGTTGTCTGCCATTCCAGCCCAGCAGTTCTGGATTTCCGGGTTTGAGTAAGATCACGAGTGATAAAACAGATACAATAAAAGAGATTGTTCTCATGCTGTTTCCAGAATGGCCAGACAGTAAATCTCACTAGACATACAGATTTCCAGCATACCTCTAATGTCTAGAGGTCTGAATAAACAGAAATAATTTATTAGGATTCACTCATCACTTGGGCTGAGCGTGACCCAGTGCTTGTGTTGCAAATGCAAGCATAGCTTCTAAAGGTTCTTGTAATCTTCAGTTCTGAGTTCGTGGTTCAAATGAAATCAAAACTTGAAAACAAGAAACTCAGCGATTATATTGTTTGTTCCAGTTTCCACCCCAGGTGATGATTTATCTCATGCTTGCTTGAGCCTTAACCTATTCTTATCAAAATCTTGCCAAACCTAGTCAAATATGGGGTTCAGCCGCAGCACGGTGGCATCCACAGGCAGGATGCAGTGCCACGGTATTAAGCTCTATAAACTAACCAAGCCCTATTTGAGGAATTTTAAAAGTGGTGCTAAGCTTCTTTTATTAAAATGACAAAAAGCTACAACAGGAGGAGGACTGAATTCTGCTCAGGAACAGCAGGAGACCTGAAATACTTTCTGAGACAGCAAGAGTGTGCTTTGGGACCATAGCTGCACGTGTGGAACACTTCCCTCCAGCTCTGGTAGCCAAGTTTTAAAAGGGGTGAGATTCATTTAATATACCCTGTGAAAGGATCAAAAGGGAAGACTGACCTGTAACAATAAGGGCATGTCTGCACTGGAAAATGGCTGTGGATTTGGTGCATTAGAGGATCCATAGCAGCTGCTGTGCAGGCAGTGCAGTAACATGCCAAGTGTTCCCATCCACATAAGAATAGTGCTTCTTGCGCTAGATGATCTTTGAGTGTCTCAAGAGAGAAATGGGTATTTCTCCATAGTGCTGCAAAGTCTGGTTAATCACCATGGAAAATGTCCCCAGGCAGGGTTTTTTGGGGGATACCACCATCCTTAGAGGGCTGAATTGCTTTCTCCCCTGAGAAGCAGGTCTGCTATTTCTCCAGTGCTTTGGGTGAATCCCGTTTAACCTTTGCTGTGGTGTCCTGAGGAGCTCTTTATTGGACTCTCAGGCAGAAGAAAGGAGGGAACGGTACTTTGGAAAGCTGCAGGTTTCCCATCGGATGTGTATTTGGGACCCTGAAAGGTTTGCCTTTGATGTCTGAGTTGGAGGCCAGTAAATCTCTGCCTGTTAGAGCAGCTGCTTCCAAAGAAGAAGAGAGCATGTGGTAAGCAACAGGAAAAAGGGACTTTTGTATGTAAACTGGAGGAGAATAGTGATGTAAGGACTACTGCCATTGATTTAGGACCCAAGACGCTGCAAACATACAGCTTGATACATGTGCAATCCTAAATCAAAGATTGTCTAGTCTATGAGATTAACAGCCACTAGATCCAGCTGAGACCAAGCACTGCTGGTCACAACACTGTTGGCCACAGTAGAAATGGTTAGCAGAAGATGGTTGCTCTCTCAAGGGGAACCAACAAAGGAGACAAAAGATGCTAGAAAAACCCCCAAATGCTAGTGTTCTTGTTGCCTCCAATTTACAGCTGGAAAGCCTGAGGCAGAGAAAAGTTAGTTTGATCCATAACACCTACAGAATCCACTGCAGACTTGAGAACCATGTCTGGTATCTAAAGTCTGGGTCCAGGTCCTTTAATATAATCCCACTTCCTTGCTCCCTCCTTCATTAAAATTGCTTGGTGAAAATCTGAAGTACCATTGCCAAAACAGCTGCCTCACTATGTGTTTTTGATTCATTCACATTTCACCCCTGAATTTCGCTAGAAACCACAACTTCTCCAGCCTGGGAATTCCTTTTGACATTGCAATAACAAAACACGTTTCGCTCATCACTTTCTCCCAATGGGAGTATTGAGTACCATGCTTGTATCTCCTGTGTGCTGGAAACACTCTGCTCGAGATGCAGAACTCACAGCTCTAACATGCATTTCTTATCTATGTCAGACTGGGTAGACAAGAGCTTGCAAGGAAGGAGATGCAAACTGTTTTTCATCTTCTCTGCCTCCAGATCTCACCTCCCTGTCCTTCCAGGCCATGTAATAGGAGCAGGAGAAAGAGAGAGACTTAGGATGACGGTTGTGCTAAAAATGAGATGTCTCTAAAAGGAAGCCCTTTTCACCTCACCAGTATTTGCTGATTGTCTCCACTAAATGTACTGATGGCACTGAGAAAAATGCTAAAATGTATTAGAACAGCCACAGCAATCAGATTGTAAGGCAAGCTAACTGGGAGTAAGGATCCTGTTGAGTTCAACGAGTCTTTTGTGATTTCCAATGCACTATGAAAAAATGCCTTCAAATTACCCAAGAAGTATGTTAATAGCTGACTAATGCACAAGCTGGCAGGAATCTTTGTTGCTTGAGCACGGCTCATTAATCTTACCTTTCATTAAAAAAATTCCAAACTTTTTAATAAACAGTTTTTATTTAGGAAGTAAAGAATAGCGAAGTGTGCTTTTGGCTAGGCAAGTGAGCTCCCTTTGAAATTAAAACATTTGTTTTGCATGTAAAGCCATCTTTCTTATATCACTGGGTTTGGAAATGCACAGAGCAAATTTTTTTAATTTCTCTTTTCACCTTTGTGAGCTTGTCCTTCTTAAGCTGAAAACCTCTTGCCACTGATACCCAGTCCCTTTCTGCATGAGGTGGGCAGTGTTTCTGGTGAGGGGCTGTTGGGGAGCATAAATGAGAGGAGAGAGCTTCTTGCTGACAGCTGGACAAGATGCTGCATGCTGGCCCATGGCACTTGAGGT
Source organism: Gallinago jamesoni (assembly GCA_025769975.1). Taxonomy (NCBI): domain Eukaryota; kingdom Metazoa; phylum Chordata; class Aves; order Charadriiformes; family Scolopacidae; genus Gallinago; species Gallinago jamesoni. Next base: position 111,489,038 of record JAOQGH010000001.1, on the reverse strand, counting down.
ACCACTTCACATCTGTTTGGACTCAGTTGTGGTGCCATGTCCACATGAGAAGACACCTTGGGGGCCTCCTGTTTCCCCGACCTCCTGTGAAATAATGCACTCTGGCTTTGTGAAACACATAACTGGGACAATTTTTTATGCTGGGCAATTGCCATCATGTTCCTATTTGCCTGTGGTTGTGGCCTGAATAGTTGTAGTTGGATAGATACTCTGTCCAACCTCATTCTTTGAGACCCCTTCATCTGTACAGCACAACTTATTCAATGCAGTAATGAAAATGAAAGATAAACTGCATTATCACCAGTAGCTACAGAAACAGGATTGTTTTCAGTGATGTTTTGTCAATAAACACTAGGGCAGAACAACTTCACATCAGATGTTGCAAAGTCCTGATTGCACAGAACAGAGAGGTAGAAAAAACACAAAAAACCCCATCTGATGATTGTTATCATCGACATTTTACATTCACACACATCTCAGTACAGACATATGCTAACTTTTCTAAGTAAATGCTCTTCAAGGTTTTCTACAATAATTTTATTTGCCTTTCAAAACAACCCAGGCTTCAGGATTTATTAATGCAGCAATTAGTATGCTGATCATGCCCAGCATGCTTAAATCTTTATTGGCTGTATGCACCACCGAAAGTTTTAGTTTTATTAAACCTGAGCCTCCTACATACTGCTGTTTAGTGTGTGTTACAAAACTAAGATCAGCTCTGAATGTAATGTAACCCACATGTTGGATTGCTTGCTTCAGTGACTTACAGAAATATTTCAGGTAGCAAGTATTTTCTTAGTACTCTGTTATAAAAATATGTCAGGCACACAATGTTTGCATTATATGTTCCTTCTCTGTTATAGAAAAAGAATTATTCACCAAAACTCTGTACTCCATTCTGAACAGTCATTTTTACCAACTGTGTATCAAACTACTGTGAATCATGTTTCAGTGAAGATTTTGTGGTGAGATAGTGAATGGGTTAAATTAGGGTGCAGTTATCTTCGTCAGATGTAGGTAGATAGATAAAAAAAATAGATAAAGTGCATACTATATCTGCAAAGCAAAAACTAGACATAGGTGTTATTCACATGAAGGAAGGGGCAAGAGCAGCTGAGATTCTTTTTTTTTTTTTCCCCAGCGAGCGACAGAGGCTGTGGAGAATCTGCCAGGCATGCCGCTAAGCACATTGATCTTTGCAGGATCATCTTTCTTTCACACGTTGAAGGCAAAATTGTCAGCATGATGGAGCAGCCTCCTGAGAAGCCCTGGTCTGAGCCCCTCAAGACAGTGCTGTCCTGTCCACTCACTTGCAAGCACCAACTGGACTCTTCCTACAAGAATGGTTCTCCCCTCATCTCAGCATCCAGCTGCAATACTGGTGTTCACACCATCCATAGGAAAGACAAGAGCCAGGGCGGATATGATCTGTAAAAATAATTGTAACAGGTGATGCGGAGGCTTGTCCAGTTTACATCATACAAAGAAGAGGCAATTTGCCAAGTTTGCTTTAGATTAAATCTGTGGCAATTTATACAGTTGATCTGACTAATGGAGGTAGTCTAAAGAGACTTCTAACAACACATGAGTTGCCCCTTGTAACGTTCAGTTTAGTTTTGATTCCAACAGATGAACTTTCAGACTCTAGCTGCCGGTGACATCCCCAGCCACGGATCCCCTTTACATCCCGGGTTACCATCTGCTTTTAAAAGTGGAAGAGGAAAGGGGTTTGCTGTTGTGCTTACACTGCTGGCTGCCTGACACACGGACACGATGCAACGTGCGGGCACCCTGCTCTCTTCCACCACCTCTGCGATGGCAAGAGTATCCCACCTGGGTCTTGTTAACACTAACATCTGTGGGGGCCCTGGCTAATATTTTAGATTTCTCCAGCAGGATTTGACAAAGACTCTCTGTCAGAACCCTCCTGAGTGCAGGAGTCAGGGCAGATGGAGAGCTCTGCATTTGCAAAGCAAGAAGAGCACAAACAGTTCAGGATGCACCAAATTATACTGGAAAATGAACCTGAAGCCTGGCAGAGGAACCTGACTGCTCCACCACTCTGAAGTTGAAAATCTGTGTTTAAACATGTTGCACTTACACTGTTATACTGAGGTAGTCGATGAAGATGTTCTCCAGGGTGGAAAAAAAATTAAAAAATAAGATAACTGTTGAAACCAGCCGATTTCTGCTCCATTCTGAAGCCACATTTCTGCTCCATCAGCTGAATACATTTGAAAGTCAACACACTCAGGCTTTGTTGGAGCTAATTCCACCACTTAGGATTTAAGTGTGAATCCCCCCTCCCTTACCCATAAATACACACATTTAAATGTGTTCGAGTGTTTCAAGTCATCTCAAATTCCATGGCATCCACAGAAAAAAAGCCAGACTAAAGTCAACAAAGCCCACAATGACATTGTAAAAAGAGGTGCTATTGGGAATTCATTTCTGTTTTTTATGTTATATCCACCATTGTTTGCACAATTACTACCCCTGAAAACACAGTCTTAAAGTTAAATTTGGTTTATCTTCTTTGTTAATCATCATAAGGATAAATACAGTTTTTCAGATTTAGTAGAGCTCTAGTCAGGCTAAACAGATTATGAAAAACTCTAAAAGAGTTAAATTTGATGTAAAACAAGTGTTTTTGGGATTTAAACATGGATTTTTCTCAAAATTCATAATGATTAAAATCCAGATAGTAGCAGCAGACATGAACGAAAGCCCAGAACTGCTAAAACCAATGGTAATTTGGCTGTCAGTGGAAGCAGGATTTCAACTGAATATGGCTTCACTGAAGTCATATTTTCTTCTGCTTCAAGATCTTCCCTCCAAATAACTAGATTTATTTCTGTCATATCTGTACTGAATCTGGGCTAGGTACCCAACCTCTTTGTCTCTTATAAAGCACATCCATAACATTTGCTACCACAGATCAGGGCTACTTTACCGCCTTCCTTCCAACCTTCATGCAGAACAACAGGGCTCCAAATGTGGCTTCCTAAAAACTGCAGAGAGTGACTAGATGAGCAAGAAGGTAAACCTAAGTTCCCCCAAAACATGTGAGAGCCTGAAACTCCTTTCTTGCTGACCCCATTCTTCATGGTGGCTGGACAGTGAATACGTGCCTCAGATAATGTAGGGATGATGCCTGGACCTGAGCCAGGTGGCACCCACTTGGAGGTGCAGTAACCAGGCCCAGGTGTCCTAGTGATGGGGACATGCTGCAGAGCCCAGCCTTGGAGCAGCCTACCTGAGGAGCTGACCTCAGGAGCAATGGGACCATCAAGGGTAGGGAGGAGGAGGAGGAGTACAGCTGAATGTGTTGTTGTTCCTGATAGCATTTACTATGGAAGGACCAGGGGCCCCACCAAAATGGACAGTGTCTCCAATAAGGGGACACTTGCTGCTACAGTGCCTATAATAAAGGTTATGGGATTCTTCAGTTTGATGTTTTGGGGACTCTGACAACCACACGTGCATATTTATGTGGAAAATAACACTTCACTTTATCCCCTTGCATATTTAAACATCCCACTCATCACCAACAGCTTCGAACAACTTCCTCTCTACCTACCCTTTCCTTCCCTCTCCACTTCCTCCCCTTAAGATAAGGGAGTCCAGCCCCACCTGTGTACACAATTGCATAATTTTTCCCAGGTTAAATATCCTGGAGTTTTACATCTGTTCCTGACATTCTCAGTACTGGGCACCATCAGAGAGAATACTGGGGCAGGTAATGATCATTCCCTCAGACATTTTATTAGATCCTTTTGAGTGCAATGGTGAGATGACACTTTCAACTCTAGTACTCTGCTACTTTTAATAGCTTGCCTCACATGGTCCAAACAAGTTTAGTAAATATTAAATTAAAATTGTAAAATGAAGTTATAAAGTATTAAAATAAAATAAAAAAAGAAGTACAGAGATGTTGCCACAAAACCATCTGTTCAAACAGCATCAAAAGGGGAAATCCTGCATTTGAAATAATACTTTCTACAGCCTGGTATTACTGAACAGTCAGGCTTGCCTGCTGAAGCAGGTAGGGCTATTGTTAGAGAAATGTCTTTAAATAAATAAAGATTTTTCTGCAGCTTGTGTGAATGAGCTGAGTCATATTTAGCGGTTTATCCGGTTTATGCTTGAGTTGTTTTAGGACTCAGGTAGAGGCCAAAAAAGAGAGAGAGTTATGCTGCACTCTTATTTTGTTCAATGGGCTTTTGTCTAAGAAAAGCTTTTCTCCACCCTTCTCAGTAAGCACTAAAATTTTAAGTTGTTGTCTTTACATCTCTCATCGAACTTTCATTGTATATTTGTATGAAAACTGAGCTGAAAGAGCACTTCTTCAAAGAGATGCTACCAAGAGTCCAAAGCTGTCTGCAGTTTACATTAAAGCCAGAGATTTTGTTTCATTTTCAATTACCATGCAGAATTGTACATGCTCTCCCCTTTTTATCATGAGACCTGAAGAAGAAAACAGGAGGTGAAAATATGTTGGCAGCTATAGGATGCCCAAAAGGCTTGACTGCTCCTGCGGAAGGGTGCAACTTAAGTCCTGCTGAATAACAGCGAAGCAAGTTCATTGTTGGTGTGACCCGTTCAGCTGAATTCAGCCTCTCTTGTCTTTGTCAGCACTGGGAAAATAATTCAGATTAAGCTGAGTGCAGCTTTGAAATAGGGTAGCTAGACTGGTGCTTATCATCCTGTGCATACATGGGTACGTCCTCCTCGGGTTGGAAACAAAGGGTTGAGTCTGAGGTGGAAGTGAGGGGGACTGCAGAGTGTCTGCAGCGCGGCAGCTTGTCAGGACTGACTTCCTCCAGCGATTTCTCTTAGCTTTTGGAAGCTTTACCCCACATTTTGGTCCTCATAGAGAGCCACCTGCAGAGCATCATTTGCCCTCCATCACCAGGGGAGGAAGGAGAGGGTGCCTGACCTCTCCCGGCGACGCAGTGTGCCTGCCCATGCAGAATGCAGGCAAGAGTTTTCCCACCACACAGTGACAGACACCCGTCACCCCCCCACTGCTGGTTTGGCCCTTCAGGACACGCTACAGGATGACACCAGCCTAGCTCCCCTCAAAACATTGTCTATATTATAAGCATCAATCCTTTTTAATATTTTTTTAAAGAAAATAATAGTGTTTATATCTAATATATGGCTTACTGTTTTTCCTCCTACTGAGAAGGACTATGATTTGAATTCACAAAAATACTTAAACATGCTCCAAGATTTAAATACCACAGGGGATTTATTTAGTACTCAAACATGTGTTCATGGGTGAGTTTAAGTACATGCCTAAGCACATTGCTGAATTGGGGCCTAAACCAGCATATTTTTCATTTTATTTTTATTTTTATGAAATTTCTTTAAATATCCATGCAAATAACTTGGTGAAACTTGACTTGGAAAAACATTTACTGGAAATTATTTCTTAATTAAAATCCAAACCCATAATTTTTCATCTACAGATGATGTGCAAGATTTTTCCAGTACGAATTTGATGTGGTACAGAATTTCAGGTACAGAGAAGAGAAGGAGGGGGAAGAGGTGGGAAGTCATCTGGAAACTGTAGAGAAATATGGCAGAAGCAAGGGAAACCAGCAGGCATGTTTAACAAATATTATAAAAAGATATAAAAAGTTTTTAATCGACAATTGCTGGGAAGACAATTGCTGGGAAAAATAGTTGTTTCATTGCCTCACACTGAAATTCCTGAACAGATTCAGCAAGGTGGCTTTTAGGGTAATCTGTCCTTGGAAATTAGAGTTTCAAAATAGATACAGCACAGCGAGCAGATGGGAAGAAACTCGGTTGACTTCAGTGAAGTGCAGGGCTTGAATTGTTGACTCTGTTTCAACGTCTTGCAGCCCCTGCCTCCCCGACCCTGCCCAGCTATTTCCTGGCTGATGCTCTCCTGCTTTTGAGTTGGAGCCCAACAAAGTAAAACTGTCGCAATTGTAACTCAAAGCTGACATGTTTCTCAAAACTGCGTTGCACTCTTCCAGGTAACCAGCTTCTTTACTGCCCTGAGCTGCAAATGCTGAAGTAGATGTGAAGCGCAATTTGATTGCCAGTCTACAAGAGAGATAACGAGGAGGCGCAGCTTTCTCCAAGAGAAGAGCTCCCATCTGCAAGCTGGGGAAATAGCCATGTCAGAGCTGAAAAAGAAAAATAAGATTGCAGGATGAAATCTCTCATGTGCAGACAGCGTGCTGCCAGTGTTTGCCATGCCCACGGGTGAGTGTTTTGCAGCATTTGAATGCGCAAGATATCAGCAACAACTGCCACGTTTCTGGTACCAGTGAGATGCTACATGCATTGATGCTTTGGCAGCAGTCCTCACCCGTTTGCTGGTGTGAAGCTCCTGTGAACACCTGTCACTTACTATTTCACACTCTGTTCTTTGCGGCAGGGACAGTGGTGGCTTTCACAGAATGATATGGGGTCGGAAGGGACCTCTGGAGATCATCTAGTCCAACTCCCTCCTAAAGCAGGACCACCTAGAGCAGGTTGCACAGGAACATATCCAGGCACGTTTTGAATGTCTCCAGAGATGGAGACTCCCCCACCCCCATGAGCAGCCTATTCCAGCACCCTGCCACCCTCAAAGTAAAGAAGTTCCTCCTTGTGTTTAGGTGGAACTTCTCATATTCAAGTTTGTGCCCGTTTCCTCTTGCCCTGTCACTGGGCACCACTGAACGGAAAGTATTTTCCTCTCCATCACTCATCTTCAGTGCTACAGCAGGAAAATGGTCCCTGTCCCTACAGTTTTTATTACTGTAACTGCTGTGACACCTGCTGGGAGCATGAGTGGCCGCTGGGGTTTGCCGCTGCTGGCGTTCGGTGTGAGCAGAGCCTGGCGGCAGCACCACAACCAGCCCAGGGCCGCAAAACTCACCTGCGAGCTCTGTTTTCATACTTCTCCAACAGAGTCACTGCAGGGCTGAACCTAGAGCCAGAAACTCACTTCAAGGGTTAACATCGGCAGAAAACTGGGGGTTTGTGGTTGGAGGTGTTTTAGGGTAGGTTGCTGCTTCACAAAATCACTGCTGCTTCACACCACCCTTTTCAAAGCTTGGTGACGGAGTCGTCACTGACCACAAAAGCCAGCCAAAGCATGTCAGCGCTGGAGATACGTTTATGAGCATGATTTTCCTATAGTCGGGGAATTTTTGGTGGAGGGGGAAATTGCACATGCCAGTGCCAAACATTATGGACACTCTCCCAGGGGTGGCAATCTCAGTCGGCACCCTGCCAGCAGGAGGTACCCCGGCTTTAAGGGCTGGCGTCTCATGAGCTCAGAAGGTCCTTCCTCCTGAAAAGCGAGAGGGGAGCCTACCCCACACGAGGACATGTGAGGATTAGCTCTCTGCAAAAAACAGACGTCTCCTCTGTGGATCACAATTTATATTGTGCGAGAGGCCTCGCCCAGGCCTGGGTATCACTGCCTCCAGCCCTGCGCAAACACACGGACTGACAGACGGTCTGTGACAAAAGGCTCCCGGCCCGAAAGTGTTGGGACAGGTGATGGAGACAAACATGCGGATGGGAAAGGGGGAGGAGGAAGGTGATGGATGGAAGTACAAAAGTAGCAGGATGCCTTTGTGCTTAATAGCTGCCAAGTGCTTGGCTGGGGCTATTCGGCCAAAATAAAAAGCACATGAACTCTGCAAAAATAAAACCAATATACTGTAAATGCAATACAAGAAGCCAGAGATACACACATACAAGAGAAAATAACATTTAAAGATGTATTAAAGCTTTAAGCTATTTTAAAATAACATTTAAATCTTTTTCTTCAAAGACAGACTTTTTTGGAAAAAAACCCAAACCAATCCACGTGGACTTCAGCAAAGCCTGAGAACTTGCCCTCTACTCTTCTGTCTCCCGGTGGGAGACTAGAAACTTTGTGAAGACAAAGATCATACTGTCTGTGAGAGGGCAGCAAATCTCATGTAGAAACATCTTCCCCCTTCCCTGAAGGTGCAGATACCTCTCCTTTATTTTTCTGGACAGGATGTGTCTTGGGGTCAAATGAGGCCAAAGAAGAAACAGGTCTCTCCATGTGGCACCATGGTGCAGGAGCAGCACACCCCAGGATTTTTCCAGCAGAAATTACCAACAGGGCTCAGCACAGAAATGCCAGCTCCCATAGCCTTTAGGGGAGCCAAGGATATTGTGATTTTTAAAGGAAGTTTGCAGCAGGGAGCGGAGTAGGGTTATGGAAGAGGGCCAAGGGAGCAGCTTTAGAGAGCACACCCTCTACGGCATCTATTTGAGAGCTCTGGGGTTTACGATGTATTTCTCCATCAATCCTTATGCTCCATGTGGCTGAAAAAGCAGATCCAAGCCCTGCACAGTCCATTTCTAGTCCACATAGAGGCAGCTGTTAACTGAGAAACTAAGCATTGAATGGGGCAAAAGTTACTTAGTTTCTTGTCAGAAATGGCAGTGAGACCAAGAAGTTGAGGCATTTGCTACAGTTAAAATAATACAATTATTCCCTTTCTTCTTTCATTCTACCGTTTATTAATCTTCTTCCGGTCCCACAGGCTAGTTCTCCTCTTGTGTAGGAAATGAGAGACAGGAAGGGTGCCACTGAATTCAGCGATTTGTCTGGATCCCATACAGTAAATGCTGTATTTGATAATTTCCCATTCAGTGAATTTCTGTGTAATAATCTCTTTCGTCTTCTGAAAAAGTACTTGACTTAATCACTGGTTTATCTTAATTAGTTTTTTAAATATTTCCAGAAGAAAGCTTACTTGCAAAAATATTTCTTTTACTTCTTACCTGTGATCACTACTTTAATGCAACAGCTAATCCCCCATGCCTGACAATTTATGTTCAGTCAAGTTGCCTTTACAGTCATAAGAAAGATTTCTATAGAGTCCAGTGAGAAGAGACATTGGGCCCCTAATTACCGGCAGAGACCCTGGCCAAATTGCTGCAACCTCTGCAAAGACCAGAAACAAATTGAAGGAGATGGGACATGAAGGACAAGAGGGAGAGCGAGCAAGAAATCGAGGGCGAGAAGTTTCCAGCTGCATTTCCGTGGAAGTCAATGGCAACACTCACACTGGCTCCGTCTACAGGAACATACCTTTAAGCAATTGAGCTGATCCTACGCCTGCCTTGGCATAGGATCAAGCCTCACAGACCCCCATCTAAGTCTCCCATCCTATTCTGTGCTAAGCCTGATCTGGCAGCAGGTGAGATCCTAGTGTTAACAGTCTACTTCCCCTGCCAGCTCTATCTCCATGCAAATGACTCACAAGTCCTCCCCGTGGTCTTTGCAAGAAGAGACAAATGCACGGTTTTTGTTTTTTTAAGGGAATAATTTTAAAATAACAGGTACTTAAAACAAATGAAAGGCTACAGCTGTGCATAAAACTGCTACTTGTAAGCATTTTCATTCACTATCTGAGTGACTCTAACCATGCAGAGCTGATAAAATGTTTTCCTCTTCTGCCTTGTGCAAAGAAGAATATTGGGTGAGACTGCAGTTTTACATCAAACTGGAATTCTTCACAATTGCGAAATGGGAGGAAGGAAGAAGAGATGCGAGAAAAAGGGGGAAAAAAAAAGCCAGAATCACTGAACTTGTACTAAACCACTCAAATCACGCTCACTTAGAATCATTTCACAGAGGTGCCCCTGGGTGGTCCTGCTTCCAAAGACACAGCGAGATCTCTGTCTGATGCATTTTACTGTATTAAGCTTGGGAAATGAAATACGTCTGGAGGTGGGAAGTTGCTTTGCTTGCAGCTATGTCCACTGGGCTTTAGGAGTGCTTGGGGCCAGCACTTGCGGGTTTTCAGCCTTAAACTGTGAAGGCAAAGGCCCACCGCTAATGCCAGCGGTTTAACTTCATGATTTCACACATTAGGCCACTCTCCATAAAAGAAAATTCCCTTGCATGGGGGTCTATGTGAGCTTGCATGTTGCGAGTCTCTTACAGGAGGCTTAGGTTGCATATCTTGCGCATAATTCAAGCAGAAACAAAACCTAACTGATGTAGGCATGCAATTTTTGCTGCCTAAGGCCTATTGAAGTGCAAAACTGGAACATGGAAATCCCCAGGGGAACTTGCACTCTACTCTATGGTTCCCACTCATATCATAAGTGCTGCTCTTTTCCTTTTTGCCAGAGACCTGTTTCTGAAATGAAAAACAGCATTCTGGAAAGCAAGCGTCACTGTGTTAGGTGTAGAGCTTTGCATATGGAAACCCCATATTTTGGGATCAGCTCTTCTAGAAACTCACACACCAAGTGTTTTGACAGAAAAAAGAAAAAAAAAAAGGATACTTGCTATGTTATTCACTTATTGGAAATGTAGGTAGTTATTTCTCTAGTACACTGGATTCCAGTTATGCAAAACAGTCACTTTCAAAACAGCAGGTGGCAGGACGAGCCACAGCCCTGCTGTAACAGATTTATCACAGTCTCATGGGGACGTCACCTCCCTTTTGCCCACTTACACTCCAGGTTTCCAAGTGCAAGTGAACTAACATTTTAAAATAAGAAACAACTATATGAGTTTGTCCAGTGTAATGTCACCCTTCATAAGCCTAATTTCCCAAGGAGGGGAAGGAGAAGCCAGGGTCAATTTGGAAAAGCCAATGGATTTTACGTTGATCGCTGCCTGGGACACAAGTCAGCGCTCATTTATCATACTGTGAGTTTCTCTCTCTGACAGTCTGAAGAAAAAAATCATAGTGATGGCAAATCAAAAGGATTCGATTCACAGTACCAGAAAATTTTTGATATGTTTTGCCCAACAAATCTGTGACGACTTTGGTTCAGTAGCTTTTTACATCTTGCAAGCACTTCAGATACCAAAAATCCTTGGTTAGTAGAGCTCTAAGAAGAAGAATAAGTTCTCCTCCCTTACATACATTTGAGCAACTGAGCAGGTCAGACTGCAAAACAACAGCAATGTGTGTGGGAACAGATCTGTGCTCTCACAAGTTTCCACACAGAAAAGAAGTACTTTTCTTTCCATGAAAGTTCATTAAAAGGAAAGCCAAAAGCTGTTGGTGTCCACTAAATGATATCTTTGGTTTATGTCTTTATATGGTGTTGTCGATACACCAGAAAGATGGGATGTCATTCAGAGGAACCTGGACAGGCTGGAGAGGTGGGCCCAGGTGAACCTCATGAGCTTCCACAAAAACAAGTGCAGGGTTCTGCACCTGGGCTGGAACAATCCTTGGTATCAGTACAGAGTAGGGGATGAGGTATTAGAAAGCAGCCCTGAGGAAAGGGACTTGGGGGTGCTGATGGATGAGAAGCTGGACATGAGCAGGCAGTGGGCACTGGGAAGCATCAAAAGAAGTGTTGCTAGGAGATCCAGAGAGGTGATTCTGCCACTTTGCTCTGGTGAGACCTCACCTGGAGTACTCTGTGTGGGTCTGGAGCCCTCAATATAGCAAGGACATGGACCTGATGGAGCAGGTCCAGAGGAGGGCCACTAAAATGCTCAGGGGGTTGGAGCACCTCTGCCACGAGGACAGGCTGAGGGAGCTGGGGTTGTTCAGCCTGGAGAAGAGGAGGCTCTGGGAGACCTAATAGCGGCCGTCCAGTACCTGAGGGGGGCCTACAGGAAGGCTGGGGAGAGTCTGTTTACAAAGGCCTGCAGTGACAGGATGAGGTGCAATGGCTTTAAGTTGGAGAAGAGCAGATTTATATTGGGTATTTGGAAAAATACTAATACAAAATCTGTGAGGGTGGTGGAACACTGGAATGGGTTGGCCAGGGAGGTGGTTGAGGCCCCTTCCCTGCAGATATTAAAGGTGAGGTTTGATGAGGCCCTGGGCAACCTGGTCTAGTTGGCGGTGTCCCTGCTGACTGTGGGGGGGTCAGACTAGATGACCTTTGGAGGTCCCTTCTGGCCAGGACCATTCTATGATTCTATTAAGAGGCTGCCCCATTCTTCAATACCCTCTTTCTCACCTTCTCCTTCTGTGACCTTGATTTTTCCTGCCCACCGCTTGGTCAGCCCTGTTAGCTGTAACTCCAGTCTCTCAGTGCCCCTGGTCTTGGGGCACAGGACAGCACTATGAGGGTGAGATGGATGAGCTCTGTGCTTCCTGGACCAATGGTGGTCTGCAAGACATCCTAACATGTCAGACGTTGGCAGACCCTCTCTCCTGCTACAGCTCAGCCTTCTCATGTGAAATAAGGCTGAGACTGAGAAACACTGAAAGACATGTCCTTCTGTCATCTTTTCCAGCCTCATTTTTGCCTAGCTGGCCAAAATAATAATTCAGAAAAGAGAAGTTACTGAAATGTTGCCTACAGAGGCTAGGATACACTTAAGTCCACCTCTTTGTTTCCCAATAGGGTGAAGCAAATGAGTGTTTGGTGTGATGGCTCCTGCCCTGGAGGAAAAGGAGAGGAAGAAGAGAGGCTGTGCAAGAGCCAGATGGAGAGCCTTGATGTTAAACTCTTAGCCTGTTCAGACTTTCGGCATTGCACTGCCTCTTCATGGTGAAAACTTTCACATTTAAACCAGGAACCTTTTATCCAGAGAGCTAATTTCTTTTGTTTGAAATGCCCAGGAAGCCTCACGGCCCAGCATTTTCACAGGGTTCCTTCCAAGTTTTTACTTTGGTCTTAAGAAGATTTCACCTACAAGTGCTTTCCCTTTCTGATAGATCCAAACAAGGCTCCCCACTTTCTATGAAGATTAATTTAGATTTTCTATTGCGGAGGCATCCACTCCCCGGCACATGATTCCCCTCCTTTTGAAAACTAGGTAAAGCCTGTAAAGAGGCAGCTGTGTTTCAAGCTCTTTGAACAGTGTCTCTTATAGAAGAGGAGAATAGATAAGCCGTCTTGCAAACACTGTTAGTAGAGACCAGTAATCAGTGTAGAAGAAGTCTGCACTGGGAATGAATGTATCAATTTACCTCAGGCTGTGCACTTCAGAGATGGGCTTTGCCCTAGATTGGGTCCGTTTTAAGCTTGGCCTGTAACTAAAATTAAACCACTTTGTTATGACAGGGGTTTGTTTCTAAATTGCAGATTTTCCCCTTTGTATGAAGAGGCACAGCAATGACACTCCAAACCTGCCTCTTTGGAGGTTTGCATCATAAATACATGCATTATGCACACAAGCACTCACTGCTTATATATCTATGTGAGTGTAATATATCTATCTATATATAAATAGATGAACAAAAACACAATTCAAAACTTCCCTTCTCCACATGCACATAAGCTGGCTATAAAACCGTTGTTAAAAATGACACATTGAACAATACATAGATTTGTCAGTTTGCATGTGTTTCCTATCAGTACTAAAGAAGGAATTTTGGGAGCTCTAAAGCATCGTTATTTGCATTACACCAATGTTTGCATCTTTTAGTGATTTTTTTTTTTTTTTTACTTCAGTGCTTGTCAGGTTAAATCTTTAATTTTGTAATATATAAAACTAAAAGCAGAAGATTGAAAAGTGCTCTCTGCTAGTCTAACCCTGTGCATACTGAGGTGAGATGAGGATACTGATAAAGTCAGCTGAAAAAATTAAAGCCCTGTGATTCCTGCAGAATTAGTATTTCAACACTGGCTGGGAGCAAAGTCCAGTTGCTTGTAGTTGAATTTCAGCAAAAAATAGTTCACATCCTGGAGGAAGATAAGCACATCCAGTTCTGGGAGTGCATGGTGAGGCACTGACATGGAGGAAAATCTCCATGTGCTTCTTGTTCCGTAAAAGGAGGGAAAGCTGAAAACAGGACAGAAGCATTCAAGAAAGTAATGAAGGAGATCTTGGCTACTAAAAGATCAGTGTTTCAAAGCAAGTAGCCTGAGACTATTCAGTGAACCCCCTTCAGTTGAAGTCCTCTGGGACTTCAGTATGGAGGAGGCTTTAAATTTCCTTAAATCAAGGGTAAGAAAAAGTGGCTCAAGTCTGTATTCTAGTGAAGGAGAAAATGCTCGTAAGGAAGATCTTCAGACCAAATGGATAAACAAAAAAAATTGCTTTCCAAAATGAGAGTAGATGCAAATGGCTGCATGGATGGAGAGTAAAGAGCAGGAAAAAATGCTGAGAACTATGTTCTAAATATGAAAGTGTAAGTATAAAGCACAAATTTCCCAGAGTCAAACTGAGGTAATTTTTTTGGGGAAAAAAAAAAAAACAAGTAGCAAAATATTTATCCAGAATATATGTTATAAAAAAACCCTACATCCAGTGAGAATGTCAGGCATTAAAAATTATTCATTTGAGATTCTGATGAACTTGAATATCTTGTCTTATCTTCTAAGAAATATGCTGTTGTTGATAATGAGAAGGCACATGGGAAGATGACCATAGGAATGAAAATGACTTTGGCCTTGAAAATGAAATTGGAATTCCAGTGGAAGAAGTTTTAACAAATATATCAAATGAAGAAGTGAAACTACAAAAACAGATGGTTGTAATAGTGGCCTATGTATTTTAGAAGAGCTGGCAGACCAGAGCACCTTTGACTCCATTGGTTTAATCTCAGTAACACATAAGAGAACAAATGCTGAAAAAAAAGAATAATTAAAAGGAAAGTGCACCAGGATATCAAAATATGTGACAGAGGTTAATTGAATAGATCATGCCAGACATTCTAAAATCTTTGATAACTGATTTTCTAGACAAAGGAAATCTATTATATCTACTCTGTTAGGCCTTTCTAAGTTATAAAACATGCTGACACATGGGAAATCTTTAGAAAGCAGAAAAGAGGGAAATGAGTTCAACTATTGAAAGGAAGTAAAGAACTACCTTTCTTTCTAAAGAACTACCAGAGAGGTAAAATGAGATTGCAAGCCAGAGGGAAAGTAACAGGATAATTCTTCTAAGATGGATCATGCAAATAACTGTCACAGAAAGCACGAACTTCACAAAAAAGTTGGTATGCATTACCAGTACACAGGAGGGGCAGAATATTCAAGAAGAAAGGGAGCAATAAGGCTGGATTAGTAGTACAGAACAAAACATCCTCTATTTTGGGAGTCAAGTGCTAAAGGTTCTTTTTATTGAATAGTGACAGATAAAGAGAAGATACTCTTGCTAAGCAATAAAGAAAATATTTTATTTTAATACTAGCCAAATGATGCAGTTTTATAACAAAATTGCACTCATGGTACGTCAAATGTCTAAAGCATTTACTATGAAATAGGCAAATTGCTGGGAAAGATTTGACATATTCAGTTTCACAGCACTCCTGAGAGCTAAGGAAAATATCCCCAATTTACACAGCAGGACCTGATGGTGCTTCAGATTTAAGAGCTATTAACAGCCAGGAGAAGAGCACCATCTCTCATTTAGACATGTAATTGTCCATCACTGCCACTGTCACTCACATGGGGAACTGCAATAAGATTGTTCTAGAGGAAAATTTTCTTTTTTCATTGATTTTTTTTCCACCAACTGTATGTTTTGGAAAGGCGGTATGCAACTCCTGAAGCAGATGCTCCTGCATCTGAATGGCAAAGTTGTGCAGGTCTTCCATATCATATGAGAAGGAGTTACTGCAGTTGTGGGGTGAAGAAACACCCAGAGCTCAGGAAGACCCCCACCTCCAATAGGTCTGTGCTAGCAGTTTTGTAACCTTTCAGTAGATGTGGACACAGTTTGATGATCTGAAAGGTTTATCAGATTTATGGTCCTTCCAGATCAAATTAGAACTGGGAACATCTCATTGGGTTCCTCCTCCCATGAGGAGCAACCCAATTAATTTGATAGAAAAAAACACAGACAGTTTGATACAGGCATGGCTGGGGTTATCGAAGATCCTCTCCTATTCCACTTTCCAGGAAAGAAGAAGGATCTCTCACCTAAGTATATCTGTTTTTCAGTCATGCAGATGATGTTTTGTTTTCCACCACAAATTGCTGCTCTACTTCAGTGCAGAACAGTAGTTAAAAATACACTGTCTAAATGCTATTTTTAGAGTGTCTGAAAGAGTCTTTGCTCTTAGTACTTTCCATATGCCAGAAAAATCACAAATTGCAACAAAAGAGCAGAATTATGTGCAAATATGGCAATGGAGTACAAGAAGGATCGTGAAAGTCTTTCAGAATCGGTCCTTCTCTGTTTCTGTTAAGTTAAAATTAAATTTACCACTGATTTAATGAGAAGCATTCAGGCTACTGCTTTCACTTCTGATAAATCTGACTGTTAAACCTGATTCCATTGTTTTATTCTAGACTAGGAAAGAGTTTCATGGCAGATAGATAGCCTCATTTTCTTGTAGGTTTAGACTGTGGAGCCCTACGAATGGTGTCCTGGTTATGCTAACTAGTGCATTAATAATGTGCCTTGATAGGGATTACTTGGATTCATGCCAGAGTAATTGCTCTTATGTATAAACTTCAGAGTGATTACAAGATTACACATTTATTTTAAATAATCATTTGAGACTACTCTTTGTAATGGTTATACTCAGCATGAGGTTCATCTGTGTTTATGTTGCTGAAAACGGTAGATTAGAAGGGCCAGCACTTCATTTAAACACTTCATTACAATAACAGCAATAATGAAGCCTCTAAACTGCTCTCTTGGTCTCTCTTTCTCTCTTTCATCCCTTCCAGAACCAAATAAAATAGAATGAGACAACTAGGAAGATAAGTAAGCTCACCTGGCATACATGTTCTAGCAGAAAATATACAATATATGAAGTTGAAGCAATGGCCCTAAGAAAACAATGCTATAGTTTTTTGCCAGAAATGTCTCTCTGCCATATCCACATTAAGTCCTCAGCTTTCCATGCCTGAAAAATCACACAAAAAAGTAATAATTTACTGAAATATAACATAACTGTAAAAGTGAACGATGCGTAGATTTATTGCAAGACAAGAAATCCTGAAACATTTGGCATGCTTTTCAGTTCAACTGAAAAGGGAGGTGTTTTTGATAAACCTGACATTTACCCCTTTCACATCGCATACCTTAAAGGCAGAGCTCCAAAATAGCTGAAAGCATACGTTTTCTTCCAGAAGTCAGGTAACTTGAAATAAACAAAAATGGAAGGTACTAACAACCACCAATAATTAAAAGGTCTTTTGGGAATACACTGATAAGAAATGTTGCTAGTGAAATAAAGGAGTTGAACAAGAATAGAACAGCATAGACAAGGGTGATAAATATATTTGCAAATGACATCCCACTGATAGAATTTTGTGGAGATAGTAGCCATTTTTATTCCACCAAAGGGTAAACATCTACCACAACAAACTGAGAGTCCTACCTTGGTTACCTGAGATGAGCACCACACCGTATCAGCATGGTTCCTGGACATTATCTAGTTTGTTCTGAAAGTGTGGTCTCCCAACTAGAGTTGAAACATCCTTCCTTCTAACATACGTGATCAGCTGTAGTTATAGGGCCAAAACATTGAAATATTTAAAAAAAATCTTACTTTCTTTGTTGCAAATATTTATTTAAGATTAAAAAATAATAAATCAAAAAATCTCTGAGGATGCTTTAAGAATTTTTGTCATCTTCACAATGCCTGGAAGGGCTTTTGAATTGTAGATTATATACATTCAAGGTCTTCTTTGTATGCTTTTACTTCAGGTCACTTTTAATATCACAGTGACGGTTATCTACAACTTCAAAATCCAAACCCTTTACAGGTTACTTTTACATTTCATTTGCTTCAAGTGCTGCTGCAAAAGAGTAATCAAAAAGTGAAACTAAAGCAATTTTCAGATTACTGCTCATTCTGACCAGAACTGGTTTTATGAATTAAATCCTTAGGCCTTTGATGTTACCCTGTGTGCCCTCTGAAGCTACTAAAGGACCATAATGTAATTAGGTAGAAGAATTATTTACTGTGAGGGTGGTGAGACACTGGAACAGGTTGCGCAGAGAAGTTCTGGATGCTCCATCCCTGGAGGTGTTCAAGGTCAGGCTGGAGGGGGCTTTGAGCAACGTGGTCAAGTGGAAGGTGTCCCTGCTCATGGCAGAGGGGTTGGAACTAAATGATTTTTAAGGTGTCTTCCAACTCTAACCATTCTATGATTCATTTAGATTGAAAATTTCATTGCTCCAGAAGAGGAAGCACTAGTCAAACAATGTAATTCAATACTAGAATCATGAAAACCCCACTCGTAGCATTACTATTACTTAAGCATGTCAACCAGACCTACTGGAAAGAACAAGTCTAAGGTAAAGATATACAAACCTGCTTTTTGTTGTTATCATTGTACACAGTGGTCTACTAACTACAGCTGTTAAACAGAAAACAACCTAGCATGGCAGAATTAAATGTCACAGTAAATTTATTTCTATAAAAAACTATATTTGCTTATCAGTTGTGATTGTTCAAATATTGGTTTTTCAAAAAGTGCAGTCATACGTATTATCATGTATATTTTGAAGCAGCAACTAGGATCAAATTGTAGAGTCTATCACCACAGAGAGAACAATGTAAGAACACTCAGAAGTATAGAACTTCTATTCAATAGAAGTTTTACCACAATTTCAAGGGAAGTGAGATTGGGCTCCATAAATAACAGCCTTTAGATTTGTCCCATGATGCTGCCATTTATGAATCACTATTTTCTTGAGGTTACACTAGCTACATCAGATTACAGCTTGAAGTCCCCTCCCCTGCACTTTTCCCACGGAATCCAGTTATGATTCTTCAACTTGTCTTCAAAGAGCTTCAGTGTTCTATCCTTGATACTCTGCATGTGATCCCCTTACAGTTTCTCACCTCTGCCCAGGGCTCTGCTGTTGACTACTTGCAATGAGTGTCTCAGAAGAGGTCTACATATATGTTAACGCTACTTCAGAGGCATGTAGTAGCAATTGGGAACAGTTTTGCAACATCATTGTCCTACAGCTGCTATGATAAATAGACCTACATGAAATCTGATTAATTGGCAGTAAGCTATGTAATAGAAGAGGCAAGGAGAATTTAACTCAAAACAAACATGCCCGACAAAGGCAAAATTTATTTGGGTTGTAAAATGCATTTATTTGATCACCCCATAACTACTGCTGGAACGTTAAATGGTATCTTCCCCATGTCCCTTTTCTGGCTTTCTCTTTTTTCCTAATTGAACTTAAGCTAGGAACACTTTCTTCTCATGTGTTTTGCACTACTGTTAGTAGAATCATCGAATAGTTTGGGTTAGGAGGGATCTTTAAAGGTCATCTCCCAAGCCCAATTCCCCTGCAATGTGCATCTTCAATTAGATCAGGTTGCTCAGAGCCCCGTCCAACCTGACCTTGAATGTTTCCAGGGATGGGGCATCTACCTCCTCCCTGGGCATCCTGTTCCAGTGTTTTACCACCCTCATTGTAAAATTTCCATCTTTGAAGTGAAACTCATTACCACCAACATTGCTGCAGATAAGGGAGAACAGACATAGTCATCTTATTGCCCCAAATAGAGTTTCTCATTTTCCTTTCTATCTCCACCCCCTACCAAGTACCATTTCAGCACAGTGAACTCGGTCATTTGTGACTGGAGGAATCCAGTGCTGCAATAAAAACAGATAAAACAACTGTGTCGTGAAAGTATGGGTATTATTCACAGTACTGCTTAGATATTAAACTGGGAAGGAAATTTCATGGAATTAAATACAAATAAAATTCTAATTTAATTTCTTAGGGCTAGTTCAGCAACACGAGTGATTGCTAGTCTGCATATACCCAACAGAAAAGGAAATATGTTCATCACTCCATGGATTTTAACAATTTTTTGCATACATACCTCAATTTACCACCATAGAGAAGGAAGATCAATGTTTTCAATTGGTTGTGTAAATGCATGTAAGAGGTATATTAGACTCTATGTGGAATGGAGTTCACATTTCTTCTTCAGTTTACAGACACTAGGACTTTTAGTGAGAAATCAAAGATTGTAAATTGTCTTGAAGAGTCTTGGTCAGAAATGGGAGATAATTAACCAAAGCTGCTATCAACTTTGCATCAAAACATTAAACTAAAATAAGAGAACTAGTAGATATATGCACAGATGGTCAAATGGATTACCTTCTTCTTAGGAAAGAGTCAAAATGGCTTTTATAGTGAAAAATCATCTCCTTGCAGATCTCAGAATCCTGAGACAACAAACATGGTTAAAGGAGATACAGTTGCTATAGACTGTCTGGATTTTGAAAAAGTTTTCAAGAAGATTTTTACCCAAGTATTCTTAGGGAAAATCAAATTTCCATAGGACAGGAGGGAAGGCTGTAACAAGTTTACATTACTGATGAAAAGGCAAGGAATATAGAGAAATAAAAAATATCTTTTTTTTTTTCAGAGGAGGAAGGTCAAATGTGGAGTTCCTCTTATTTCTGTGATAGGGCCTGTACTCTTCAGAAATCTGATGAAAGAGGGGATGAAGAGTAAGGTGACAAAGTTTCTCTCTACAACTACCTGAAAGGAGGGTGTAGAGAGATGGGGGTCGGTCTCTTCTCTCAAGTCACAGGCGACAGGACG
>JAOQGH010000001.1:111438744-111468495 GCA_025769975.1 Gallinago jamesoni | reverse complement strand
TTGTTTGTTGTGTGGGTGTCTATTTTTGTCAGTTAGGTTGACGGTTGGACAAGATGATCTTTAAGGTCCCTTCCAACATAGAAGATTCTGTGATTCTGTGAAGTTGGCATCAAAACTAAATTACTCAAGATATTAACAAGCTAAGTCAGTTGCAGAGCTCCACATTACATTGAGTAACTGGGCAATAAAATGGCAGATTAAATTTGGTGCAGAGAAATGTAAAGTAATACTCTTGGGAAAAAAGTCATGCAAGTTTTGCATATAAAAAGATAGTTTTAAGACTATCTGCTACTATTCAGGGAAAAGATTTCCAAGCTCTGATAGTCAACTTAGTGCTTAGTAGTGGTCAAAAAGCAAATAGTATGGGAAAGGAATATCATGACACAATACCATATCTCTAGGTAAACCCACAATGCACCTGCATCTTGATTACAGGGTTAGTGTTAGATTTCTAGCCTCTATTTCTAGGCAGATATTTCAGAACTAGAGACGGATTGGAGAAGATCAAAATGATATGGGAGGGTCTCCACATGAGGAGTGCCCATAACTGTTTCAATGATTGAAGAGTGGAGGATAGGGGAGAAAATAAAAGAGTTACCTTTCCACAAATCATATATCAAATTCTAGGTGATGTGGAGATAGTGAATAAGGAACTTAATTGGCTGCCACTGTCATACAAAAAAAAAAAAAGCAGGTAAAACCAGTCAGGGTTACAACCACAACAAAAGAGGTATTTCTTCACATGACCTGCAGAGAAGCTCTGCAACATGCTGCCATGTGGCTTTGTGGAAGCTCTCAAACTAACATGGTTTCAGAGATCTGTTAGACAATTTAGCGGAAGGGAAGTTCATCAAGCACAATGCTGATGCTACCTTTGACTCAAAAAGTCTCTGAGCTGGAGACTTCCTTAGGCTGTGAGAATGGCCCAGGAATGGATTACCTCGCTGTGTAAACTTTGTGGGTAACTGCTAGTGACCACTGGTAGAGGTGGGAAACCGGCCTAGGCAGGTGGTCTGCAGTGGCTCTTATGTGCACATAAACAGGTTTCCTTGTAAGAAGGAAACAAATATGTGTCCTGCAGGTTGCAAAGACTCATGGTCAAATCTGTAAGAATAGATTCTGATTTTCAGAACAGAATAGGAATTGTTTTTCTCTTTGGCTCAGGCTTCATCTATAGGAATGTTTTTCCCATTGCTTATAAGTTTACTAACTAAATTGACAACATCGATAATGTTCAAGAAAGTTCTTTGATGTGTACAGTTTACATTGTGCAACTTCAAATAACAGGAGTTTCTTCTATTATACTGAAAATTAGAATGATCCCCTGGTTAAAGGTAGAAATTAAGTCTTAAGTCAGACTTGTTAAGAAGAAAAAAAAGGTACTAAATTTTCATGGAAATGTAATTCAGTAAATAAGGTCACATTATTTCAAATTGACATGCAGAATATGTGCAGATGTGTGTATATGCACTATGCATGTATCAAGTTAACAAATTTACATGTGTGGATGACAAGAAAATAATTTAAAGCAAAACAACTAAGAATGAATTAAAATTTGCCTCTAACTTTGTTATGATTTGGGAGTTACTGTTAGACAAAGGATTCATAACACCTGAAAATACATTAATTGCTATTCCTGTTTTTTGAGGAAGCATTTTTTTTTTTTAAAAGATCCATTGATCTGGCACGGGTGGCTCAAAAGAAGTATGGGGTGCTATAAGGGATTCTATATCTCATCGAAACTTTTTCTTGGGGAATTATTCTTAAAAGATGATTTAGGAGAAGAAAGCTTTCCCCTTTCCTTCAGAACGAAGACTGTAAATTCTATTGCATAACGGATGAGTCTGAAAGCAAACAGAAAGATTTGTAATACACACTTATTACAGAAGTAGAGGCACTCCCTGGGTTTGGGGGAGAGCAACTACTTCATGCAGCCTCCCCTGCTCCCCCATCTTTTTCCGTGAGCGCATTGAGAATGAGGTATTATGTTTGACGAAATCCAGGTCTGCAGATCAATACACTGTGGAATCAAGATATGCTCTGGCAAATGTAGTTCCTGCATCTTTAATATTCTCCATTTCCTTTTATCCTAACCTTCACACTCCCAGGAGCTTAATAGCTCTTAGTCTGCTTGGTGGTTCCAGTGCCCCTCTTCTTCCTGCTGGCAGACACATGCCTTCTGGCTTGAAATGCCGACGCACGTCGGACAATCTAATTTATACTCTTAAATCTTTTGGAAAGGGCTGCAGAGGCCAGGCCATACATGGCTTTCCAAATGAATTCTGAAAGCAAAACGGTATATGTAGCAGGCGGGTAACTTTATCTAGATTTCAGAGATTTAGTTACATGAAAGTGAGAATATAAAAACCCTTTTGCATGTAGTAGAATACTGTTGAACACATTTGGAAAGGATCAAGTCAAGACTACCTAAATCATTCAATAAAATCTGCTACATAAAACATCTAATAAATTGTAATGGCAAGGACTTGTGCAGAGAGGCTGAAATTCCAGCTATGCGCTGAAAATAAAAGTTTGGTCACATAGTCACTCTCTTTCCTTTTCTTTGCTGACTTTACTAGCCATTGGGCTGGAAGTGTCCAGTTTCACTGGAACACCACAGAAAATGTTTGGCACCAGTCTCAAAGGAGAAATGATTTGGTATGCTGTGATTTTCTTTATGATTTTGGGGATACTTTATTAATCCCTGAAGTTTCAAATCTCTTAAGACCATGATTAAATAAAAAAAAAAAGTCCCTTGGTGCAAAGGCAACTCCTACCATTAAGAAAAACGATCATAAACCTCCTGTGACAAAACAATAAGGATTTCATAGTAAATTACAGAGTTAAATAATGATAGTATGTTGCACAAAAAAAAACCCTTACTAATTCAGTTAAGCACTCTGTAAGTAAAACTGGAGTGCTGCTAATACAATAAGATTTTTGTAATCATGTTAGTAAGAATGATAGCCTTATGGTCCATATCCTGTTCCTCAAGTTCAGTACCTATAGGATGCAGTACAAGAAAAAGTCCCTCAGAGTACATATGAGGAACCTGGAAGCATCTGTTTCTGCTATTCTTTGTTGTAGCCAATAGGTACCTTGATTAAATTGCATTTATCTACATTTTTCCTGCTGCACTGACTTAAAGACATAACAACCAAGACTAGGAAGCTATTCAACTTATGCAATAGCATGTATTATGTATTGTCTAAACCAACGGCTGTTAGAGACAGGATATAAGGTACTTCTTGTTAGTTTCTAGTTGTCATGATCCAGGAATTAAGTTCAGTTTAGATGTGTTTTAAAAATTGGACATGTTTTCTCTTAGTAACTTTTTTTAAAAATGTAACGTTGCCCAATATGTTCTCCTCATTTTAAATGTAACTTGTGATGTCCTCATAATTTAAACAACTAATTGAAACTAATTTCAAAGAGCACTGCAGAACTTAGCATGGAGGGACTGGGAGAAATCTTTGATATATCAGTATAGCCTAAGCAGGAGCAAAGGTTTCCTGAGAAACAGTTCCCTTCTCCTTACCTTCCCAACTGCATTTGCATATGCTTTTTAATTTTAATGTAGATGATGGCTTTGTACTGCATTTGGACCTGTTATTTTTTTGCTTATTAATGGCTAATGAGCTCAGTGAGGCAACAAGTCTGCACAGTCTATACAAAAGCTGTTACATGAGTTCAGTTCATGTTATGAGCAAGTTAGATCTGCCTGGACTTGAGTCTCCTGGGGACGGCTGCAGTGCTAACCATTTCTTTTTTCTGCAGTTTCCCTTCCTGGAGGTCAGCCCAGTGATATAGCTTAAAAATAGGGGTCAGATTGTGCCTGTACAGTGGGAGAAGCTGTGCAGTGTGACAGGACTATACACCAGGTCTCCAGCTTGCCTTTTACACTAGCTCCTCCAAATAAGATGAGAACGCTATGAAGGTATGACCACAATTCAGTGAAGTTTCAAGTAAAACCAGCTGCCCAATATGGAAGGGAATACAAAGCACACATTTAAAAAAACCCAAACCAAAACAGGTGGCATGACGCCTGCAACACAAAAAGCTAAGGAGCCAAACGCTACAAACCCATTCTTTTCTGAGAAGTTTTTGGCTTAAGACCATGACTTCCATGAGCCAATATTTGACATAGTTTTTAGCTCACTAATGTCTGCTTCACTTTTCATTGGGGCTCAATTCCAAGCACTCTGATATTACTGCAAATACTTTTATCAACTCTAATGGGGATTTGATTGGAACCAGAGGTAACAGATAACAAGTAGGGGACTGGAGAGCACTTTAATGTAGCAGGAGTACCTGAGCAGAGGGGAACAAAACAAAAACCACCAAGTGATAATAAATTATCAAAGGATCAGAATACCAATCTAAGATCTGGTTAATATAGTCAAAATCAAAGAAGACAATAATAGAGAAAGTCTTTCCTTGAGTTATAAAAAAAAGCATCTGATGAAGAGAATTATATGAAAAAAATGTGCATAATGGGTAACAAATGTTGAGTCATAATTACCCAGAGACAACTGCATAAGCAAATCTCACATATTTCCAATACACAGATAATCTTGTGCATATTACTTGAAATATTCTTTACAACTCTTAATTGTGAAGTATGCCCCAACCCTGATCCCACCCTCTTGGACTAGAAATGGCAGTATAATTTACTAATAGTACAGGATAGGAAGGGTGCAACCTAAAAAGTATCAGCAATTTAAAACTTTCCTCCACTGAAGAAGAGCAGACAGAAAACAGCATCATCCCAGATCCCAGTGTCCAAGGAATGCTGCAGTGAGACAATACTGCTATTGTCCAGAGAGGTCAGCTTTCTCCTTCCATTGCAGGTGGCAATGCTGCAGGGCACAACCAACAACCAGGAAGAAAAAATCACTTATGGTACAAAGTCTGATGGGAGTCTGACATTCTTGAAAGAGCAGTTGGGAGGGGAAGGAAGGAGAAAGAAAGTGTAATAGAGTGGGGAAAGGGATGAGTGATGTCCAGTGTGTGGGGTAGCAAACCTTTTTTAAGAGGCCAAGACATACCAGACATGAGTCTCAAAAAGGAAAGAGAGGAGGGAGAAAAATGCGTTTGACTTGCAGATCACCATTTGTGGAGACTCTTGCAATAAACCCTGACTGACTATTCTCTCTCCTAGGACAAGCCTTCAGGTTCTGGCACCTCATTCTCATGACAAATATTCTAGCAAGAGCAAGAAAAGACACAACCTGAGTATGGTTTAACAGTAACTGGTAAGCAATAAAATAGGAAATGGTATATACATGAGATATTTTTATTATGGTCTTAGTTTGCAGTCTTCCTTGAATGGCTTATTACTAGTCAAAACTATTCCCATACCTTTGTCCTATTATTATTATTATTACAACAAAAACAACAACAAGAAAGTTTTTTTTCTCAGCATATTTCAGAAGTACCTTCTAGTTTTCCTACACTTGGCACAAAGAGCATGTTGCTTACAAGGAACCTCATGACTCCCAGCCAAGTTTTGAAATATATAATCAGTTGCAAATGTTTTGAGGTGGTTGACTGATGAATGCAGTAACTTTACCATTTATCCCATTTTTTACCATTAGCAAATTTTAGATATTTTCAGGACAGCAGCACTTTCCCTTTTCTAGGATTAAAAAAACCTCAAAAACTTTTGGAAATGATCAAACCAACTATTTAACACATTGATTGGTCTGCTCCTTGGAATAATAAATAGCATAGCTGTATTACAGTGATGAACTTTCATAAAAACTGATGCAATCAGATGAATTCTGTTATAATGAAACATGGTGTCAAAATATAGTTACCTGCCATTCTTTATACTTTATAAAAACACCTACTTTCCCATATTCACACTTCAGCTTCTTCCCCTCATAATGATACGCTGCATCATTTCAGGAAAAAAATCAGTGACCCACAGAACAGTCCCTACGTTGGATCAGAAGGCTTTTAATTCATTCATGCCTTTTTCAGGTTCCAACTTGTTTATCATTTAGAGTTGTTAACTTTTTTTTTCCATTCAGCAATGTCACCTGTGACTTACTTGAATAATAAAAACATTCAGAGGTGCATTAGTGAGGACTTGCACATTTTGGAGGGTATATAACACCTTGTATTTCAGGACATAAACCAAGGTCTAAATAATATGGAGCTGTTATTACATCAACAGATTGAGCTAGGATATTTTGCAGCTTCTTCATTCTGTTGCCACCTGACCACTCTCAGAATAAGTATGGACAAAGAGGACTAGTGGTCTGATCTGGCGAAGAAATTCTGCAAAAGATTATTCAGACAGTTACAATTTATTTAGGGGCGTGCATGTGCGTGTTAAAAAATTTCTTTCTATGCTTACCAATGAGAACCGAAAACCAAAATAGCTCTGAAGAACAAATACATATTGTCACATCAATGACTCTGGTGAGTGTGTTGTGAAACTGCTTTCCACAGTCTGTCAGGAAAAGAAACCGCTGGCAGAACACCTGCAGGAATTTTTACTGCTGACCTACCCCTCCAGTTGGTAAAATTATCTGACCTTACTTTGAGGACTAGAAGTCATATATTTTTCTCCTCCATCCATATTTTGACACTAAATATATCTTCCTCATCTTGCAGGATTTAAAATACTATTCTACCAGTTCAGAATCTGAACATGTTCACAATGCATTAGCCTGTATTTTCAGAATTATTAAAAACTGCAGTAATAAAGAACAGCAAAACCATCCTTCAGGCAAATAATTTTGATACTCTGTTTCCTCATGTCCCCAGATAAAGATATCAGTGATCTAAAATTCAACTGCTTAAGCACTTCTTTTTTTATTTGTATCCCAATGGGCTTTGAAACTGGCACTGGCAGTACAAAAGCTTACTCCATAGTATGACATGTCCGTGCACCAGCAGTCTGAAGACTGCGTTCTGCTTTTGGCATTGATGCTGACCTACTGCAAAAACAGGGGGGAATCACTGCGCCTCACTATGCCTCTGTATCTTGTTCCATCCTTTGTCTTATATTTAGATTGTAGACTCTTTGAGGCAAAGGCTGTCTCTTTGAGCAATTACAGATACAGGTTAGGAATAGGGACCTCAGTCTGTTTGGGTTTTTGGATACCACCACCATTTAAAAATAGCAAGTATCTATTACTGAACCGGCATGAATTTTGCAACAAGTTGCTCTGAACAGATTCCATCATCCTCCTGACTTCTGCTCTTTGGCATTCCCAAATTTTGTACCTCAAAATAGGAGCTTGAACTCAGCTAATATGGGCTGTCAAAACTTTATTTATTTCATTGGCACCATGACAGTTCATACCAGCTGAAAATCTGTTTTGCGCATTGGAGCTTCCACCCTGTAGATGAGGTTCCATAATTTGCATAACCAAGACAGAATTTTCAAAGTTATGCATCATCTAAACCAGGGCAAGGACAACCCAGAAAAAATGCAATTACACATATCACATGCTATTTTAAAATGCAGATTAGTACAAGCCTATCTCAGGTTATCTCACCACTTTATTCTTGAGAAAAAGGAAAAAAGGTATTTCCTTTGTTGGGAAATAAAAATATTCCGAGGCTTCAAATTTTTCATTTCCTACCCAAAATTGAAAAAATTGCACTTACTTACTGATGTAAGAGAGAATATACATTAATATAAGTGCTATGTCTCAACTGCTCTGTAGACTTTAAATCTTGAATATGAAGTATTGAAAGTCTACAGCAAACTCTTCAAGAAATCCCATGACTGAAAGAAACACTAAAATATTTGTTGAGTAAATTAGAACAAGTAGGTGTTAAACAATTGCAAATTGCTAACAGGAAAGCTGATAAACTGAATACATTTTTCATTGAGTTTTATTTGTTTTTTTCTAATAAAGAACTAAGAAATCAGTACTCCTGTTGGACCAGCAGTGCATGACCTGTAACACTCAAAATCTTTTGCCACCCACACTGCATTGAAAATTTTTAGGGGAAAAAAAGGGTTTCAGTAGTTTGGGTGGCTAAATAAACGCAATTTGGGGGCAGCAGCAGGGGGCATAGAGCTGACGAAAAGCCCATCCCAGGGAGGCCCCTGCAAGAAAACGTCAAACTGGAACATCATCCAAGTCTACACCAAGGCTCTGCGTGCATTATAACGGCTGTAGAGAAAATATTTACTGCTATACTTTGAGAATATATTATAATAATGGTCTCTCTCCCCACAGACTGAAATATATGTAGGCAGTGTTAGAGATAAAGGCTACAGTAATAAGACAAATATGAGAACAATTTTTTGGGTCACTGCCACTACTCTGGGATGTTGCTGGCATCCCAGAGAGTATCTGTTGGTCTGTGTGGTCTCATTTCTGCTGCTTCACATGCTCTTACTGCTGCTGCATGATTTTAGAGATACTCCCTCTTCCTCCAGCCTTCCCCCTGTCTCCCTCAGTCACATCTAGTGAGTCTTCCTTCCGGCTGTATCTTTGGAGCTTCTTTGTTTCCACCACCACGCACAGTGCTCAGTAGCTGCTTCTGGAGCCTTGCCATCCCTCCTTCATGTACGTCTCAGATCTCCACAGGAGAGTAGTTAAAATGACCATCCATTACTGTAAAATCCCTGGCGGCCATCTGGGCAACCAAAATTTCCATCTGCTCTCTCACATGGAGAAGATGCTTTGTAGTGGAGATGGTTGAATTTTCTTCAACTGACAAAAAACAAAAACCAAGCCCTAAACATTTTTATTAAAGACAGAAGCATGTTCAGGTCCTGGTATTTCACCAAGACACAAAACATATTTCCACAGGAAATTAATTTTTTTCAAAGTTTCCAGCATCCCCCTCCCTTAAGTCAGCCCCGAACTTCTTTACAGCCACATGAACTCACTGATAAACTCTCTGTGCCATCACTGTGGAAAAGGCAGATGGAAAGAATTCTGACCAACACAAAGAGGAAAGGATTCCTCTCTACCAGGGGTGTCCAGCAGTGGTTGTCCACTTAATCCCCTTTTCTGCCTCTGGAATCCTTCCCCCTGCTCACCACAGAGCCAAACAGAGGCTCCACAGCTGTCCTGCTTTGCTTGGAGCTACAGTAAAGAGCGGGTGAAGACAGCCAAGACACTGCGCGCCTCCAAATGATGGCTATCAAGCCCTTGCAATTTTCTCAAGTCAAAACAATTTTTTACCAACCTTTCTCACTGCCTGCAACGGGATCTTTACTGAAGCTTTTACGACCATGGCAAAGTTGGGCTTGCAAAGGAACTAGCAGTCAGGAGTGTTATGTGTAGCAGTGGTTCACCACCTCTTTTTACAGCCTAAAACTCACTTGAAAGAGTTGGAAACACTCTAAGCCTCACGGAGCTCAGCTTTTTTCCATTCTCTGCCATCTCTCTCCATTTCCATTGCCCTGCTTTGCCTCCCACTTCTTCTGCAAAAGCTGGTTTTCATGCCGGCATAACTCACAGGACCAGCACAGATCCGGGCTCTGCCTCTCACCTAAGGTTTATCCTGTCTTACGCTTTTGAAACTACGGTCGTTTTTAAAAAGGCCTTTTTTGTTTTGTTTTGTTTTGTTTTTCTCTTAATGGCTTAGATCATTATAACTAATGTTTGTAACTTCTATTTGGAAAGTTAGGTTGAGGCTTTGATCTTCTTTAAGCATATAACTTAGACAAAGTTGTTCTATTGAACTGAACAAGACTTACATTCCTGAAGTCAAGCATATGCACAAGCGTTTTAAGAATTATGGCTTCAACCTAAGTCAATCCTAAACCTTACATGAATTTGGGATATTAAAAAGAAAAATGTTTTTAAACCCAAGTCTCTAAGGAAAGAAATAAATACTTATATATGTCCACTATATTATGAAAACTACTGTACTTGAATAAGACAGTCATGAATGTTTTTTAGATTTAAGAAAATAATTTTGAAATAAAATATATCCATACCTACATGATTAATGTGGCTTCTCTGTTCTCTTCTACTTGAATTATTGATATTCGTAGTGAGAGGGGAAAAATGTTTCCAGCTAAAGAAGCAGCCTCTTTTATGAATAAAAATGAGTTGTTTTTTTTTAAAGAACAGCGGAAAAAGAGTCTCCTTTCAGTTTGATTTTCTAACATCAAAATAATATGCTGCAACTCTGAATATGATCTTCTCTTCTCTTTGCTTTCTACCATGTCAAATTTTCGTAACAGACTTCAGCAACACTTAGATACTCAAACAAGGCATTTGGTACAGTACACACAATAAGTAGGTAGTCATGCCCCAAGGAGCCTATATGGAGAAGACAGGGATGGAGATAACACACACGGAAACAATAAAGTAGCACAATTCAAATAGTAAGCAGCAATCATCCCACACCCATGTCTTTGCCATCATATCAGAATTATTTCCCAGCATATACATTTATCATAAAGACTCCTACAGATAGCTGTGGTCAGCAAGATCCTAAAGATTCAAGTCAAAAAAAGTCTAAGAGGCCAGACATTTAATGAGCAAAGAAAGAAAACTGGATAGAAGTGTAATCCACATGTCAAGTAGCCACATTGCAAAGCAGACACTAGCCAGAAAAGAAAAGTTAGAAGAAAACGTTTTTGTAGGATCGGGTTACTAAAAAGTGGAGAGCTCTTGAGACAACCCAGCAATCTGGGCAAGCTCCAGGAACTAAGGAAGGCTTTTTGCTGTAGGGTTCCCTTCCTTGCCAGCTCGATACATGGTCCACTTCTTCAGATTATGGAAGCTTTTGCACTTAAAGCAGTGTCTTAAGCCATTGATAATGTCCTCATTCTCTTCTTGGGACATACTATATCTGAAGTTGCTACAAGTCTCTTGTATTTACTTATGGAGTTTGCTAAAGGGTCCTGAGGAGCATTTTGGGCTTTGCAGTAATTTTTTTTCTGTTGTTGGCTCTCCAAAATTTCTGTTTCATGCTTGTCAGTAGCTGTGGGAGATTGGGCTCTGTGATCCCAGGGGTCCAGTCTCCATGCCTTTCCACTATCCAGTCCTCAGAGCTGTTACCAAGAGATCAAAGACTAATGATTGCTGCAACAGCATCTTTCTTCACTTTGCCAGAGGATGGAGGTTCAAATGAGAAAGACAAGAGGTCAGAAAAGTAGACTGGTATAGAACAAACATGGGTCCAGGAGGCTTCAACCAATGCAAATAGCCCAGAGATAAGACAAGGTCAAAGTGGAAATGGTATAGAGGCAGAAAAGGAAGAAAATAGAGGAGCATGGATTCAAAGGAGAATAATTGGGATAGCAGGAACAGAAAACAGTCTTTTTATTTGCCTACAGATACAGTTCCTGGTGTACAACTTCTGACAGCACACAGGCAAGACTATATTTTGAAACAACAGTTTTCTGAATGTCTCCCCAAAGGTGATCTTTTCATGCTACCCCCTCAATGCTGAAGATCTTTGGTGACAAATAAAATACTGACCCATTGTCAGACTAAAGAACACCATGTATTTAAAAGGTCCATTTATAAAAGCAGCATAACGAAACTCTTCAGTAAAAATAAACTATTAAAAAACCCACTGCTTAAATACTACCCAGTGGAGAAAAAGATATGTTTGGGTTACATGTTGCCCTCACCTTCCCCACTACCCAAAAAGCACCAAAGGCGAGACGACCTCTGTTCCCAGCCATCTCCCAGCAGCTGAGGAGACAGAGAGTGGTGGTGCCTCCCCGCTGTGGGCAATGCCCCGAGGCGGCTCTTGGTTTCCAGGAGGTTGCTTTGCAGGGGCTGAAACAACATGGATGGTCAGGGAAGCCAAAGGAGAGGGGAAAGAGGTGCCTTAATCTTTAGGAGTTGAACAAATAGGACATTTTTCAGAAATGAAGGTTAGCTATTCATGGCCTCGCAGCTAACCGCTACTACTTCTTCTCCCACCTCCACCTGCAGAACCAGAGGTGTAAAAGCGTTTTCAAATCATCATGGATTCTTCATGATTTTTTTGAAAATCACTCTTGGGGTAGCTATCCAACTGTCTTATTTGCCGAATCATCTCAGGAAGAGCCTGGTAAAGCCCAGTTTGTTTCCCAGGATTTGTTCTTAAATCATAAAAAAGGAGTGCAAGTTATTTGCTTCTGTGTTGTAGATGTCAGTACTGATCCCACTCAAGGTAACAGCAAGCTCATTTTCAATTTAACCTCGCTGAGCCACTTGGCCATGATTCTTTAATACAGGTACACAAGTGAGTCAGTCATAAGTTACAGCGAATCAAATTGTATCATTTTCCATTGGTGAGTAATAGACGGGAAATGTGGAATGTCATTACAGGGCTGGTTAACCATCTGGTAAAAGCTCCTGTATGAACAGTGCAGATGAACTACATTGAAATATTAAGGAAACATCAACTGAAACTATTTAGCCCCTCCAGAGACCTATAGTTCACGCATGGTGGGCAGGTAATAATGTCCAATTATTCTGGAAACAACTAAACAAGTCACTGTAAAATCATCTCATTTGCACTGGATCCAACATTAAGTATTTTTTGAAATATTCATCATTCATTCCAGGTAACAAAACAAAACAACTAATCAATCTCCAAGGAACTACCCATAAATCAAAAAGCCATACTGAGAAGCTGGCAATTTTTCATTATTCCAGAAGTAATATTTTAAAGCTGACAAGCTGACAGGGTGGTCCAGGTCTGTGACATTATCACATCTGTGATGAAGAACCTAGCTTTAAGTTTTTACAGTAGTAATTGTTAAAGTTACTCTAATAAGCTATCACAGAACTTGTGGAAAAACAAAGAGGTGGGGTTTTTTGTTTTGTTTTCAATCTACATTGACTTTACTTAGTAACAAGTTATTTAAATCAAGCCTTGGCCAAATTAAAGGCATTTTGTTATTATTACACAGAGAAAAAGACTCGTTTCTGCAGACCCTTATGGTGATTAACCACTGCATTTCACAGGAGACTCATCTCCTGAACAGAAGTGTACTTTCAGTCTCTGTCTATATTTATTTCAGAGCAAGTTGACGTGAAAAGGTTGAAAATACTTCAGTGAGTGGCAAATCAGGTAGTAAATTCGAGGCGATCCTACTCATGAGTGGTGCACAGTGACTGATCACCTGGTGAAAATAAGGTTGTCCATCGCTTTATATCCCTGTCTGCTGAGGGTGTGGTTCAATAATCTGTTAATGACACCTGACTGCCTACTGAAACAGGTCAACCCAGGCTTGGTGGAGCTTATGGTGAGTCATGTTTGATGCTCCTCTTACCTTTTAAGCCAATTCTAACTGTTGTTGTAACTTAAGGTACAAGAGAGAAAATCCTGAAAGTCCTTTAAAGGTACAGCCCAATTCTGCACAGTCTGGGGGTGATTTGCTACATATCCATGAGGAAGATTTGAAAGAGCAGGCAAGGCAAAGAGCACACAACCTAAAAGCCTGGTTTAGCAGAGCAAAAGTATTGAAGCATATGGGTCTTCTGGTAGACATACAATTTATCACTTTTTTTTTTTTTTAATTTGGGGATTTTTTTTTAAACTTGGAGCAAATACTAGTTGCATATAGAGATGGTTTGGGAATGGCGTCTGTTTTCAGTAGTTTGGTTTTGGAGAAAACTTCATTCAGGCTTGTGCTACAGTGTAGTTTGCTATTGAGGGACTGAGAGGCAGAGTGAGGAACTGCAGAAAGGAGGCTTTGAAAGTGGACCCTGAGCACAAACAGCATCACAGACATGCAGGAGCATCCCACAAGACAAACCAGCTCCCAGCTCTATGGAGGTAACTCCATAGAGCACATACTAATGAAGATACAGTAATAATGTGCACTTTCTTGGCAAATGGCTTCACTTTAGCTAAATATGGGATAGGGAGGCCACAAAATTTTTGGGTAATATGAAGTGAAGGACTGAATGTCTGAACTACCCGCTGTTTTACCCAGGGAATTTCACATGTATAAGAGCTCAAGATGATGTCTAGTCACATGGACAGAAGGACTTGACTGACTGATTTGTCAAAAAGCTTTTGTACCCAGTGCCATGCTTAGATTTGACTCTTAACTAGCTCAAATATTTGCTGACAAAAATTGGGAACAGGGCAAGGGCTGTTACTTCTGTTTGCATTTGGACGCACGCACAAAAAAGTAACACAGTGCTGCTTTTGCCTCAGGTCTTTTTATTTTGCCCAGGTTATTTTCACTTTAGCAAGTTTACCATAACATACAAATGCCTACTTCCCTCATTTTCGTCCACTTTCTTCCCCTGCTTCTCTCCCCCATCATCTTTTCTCATCCATTAAAATGCAAATTTTCTCTTTCTTTTAAAATTTGGATGATACAAGAGCACCAGAAATTTTAGAAACCAAATTGCTATGTATTCAGATGTGGCCACTTGCTCAACACAGCCTCTATTTTTGGCCGTTTATCCTCTCTATCCAAGCCTTTAAGCTTTATTTACATAGTGAAATCCCGTTGTGCTTCTCAGGCACCGGTGGCAAAGCAGAAGTCATTAGGTGGTAATACATTATCAGTCATCAAAAGAGGGAACTTGCAAATTCACAAGAACTTCAGTTCTGGTTCCTTCAATCCTTCATCAATTCTAAGAACAAATGCAACAGCACAACTCTATGTATTTTAGAGACAGCTTTTAAATCGCAAAATGCTACCAAAGGCATATCGCTCCTTGGCCAAGAGCTTTGTACTGCTGAATTTGAGGACCTCTCAGAAATATTCTCCAAGAGATTTTTGTTAAACTCTCAAACTGCAAATCTAAGGCTACATCTACATTAGAAAACATGTGGCCCGATAAGAGTGGATTTATAGAGTGAAAAAATGGAGTTGAGTATCTGATGTGCAGATGATACATGCTTCAAGGGAACTTATTTCAGGCTAGTTTCAGTCTGGGCCTGTGGACTGAATATGTAGAAATAATTGGAGAGCATTAAGAGCAACACTGGAACACACTGTCTGGTTTCATTTAATCCAAAAGGAAACTGGTTTGTGTACGCAGAGACTGCTCTGTGCTGTGAGCCAAAGCGTGGTAAGTGGCAATTATGAGGAGATAGCTAATGTAGCTGCACCCTAATTAAGTGTTAGCCTGATCTACCAGGAAGGTTCAAATTCACATTTCCTAAGACAATTATTAGCAAATTTAATTCAAATAGTTATGTTTATGGTCCTAAAGACATCTCAGTCAAGTCATAACAGAACTTGCCTCTGAATTGCCAAAACTTTCTTGTCCCATTCTATGGATACTTTGATCAAAAATAAATTGGAAATTCCAGTGTGTCCTTGCAAAATTCCTGTATATATCAAACCTAATGACTGAGGACTAGGGAGAGAATTTGAGCCAAGTCATGGTTCATAACTTGATTTTGAGCCTGTTCCAGTAACACCACCCTGCCTCACGCCAGTTTGATTTAGAGATAGGCTTTGTGCCCAGCATCTAATTTTGTATATAATTACGGATTTAATGTTTGTAATATGGTCTTTGTAAAAGGAGGAACCCTCTGAGGAACCTTCAAACTACGCCAGCAGTCTGAATAGCTGCTTAGGTTGAGACACAAACGCTTAAAGGAAAAGACAGAAAAAGTGAAGATAATAGATTAATACAGCTCAAGCACACTCACGCTCCTTATCTGCTGCAGTACTGGCCTTTGGTCAGTGCAGGAGGGTCTCCTCTATACGGGCGTGCGCACAATGTTTAGATGTGGAAGTGGTGGACTGAGATTAGGATCACAAAAAAACAGGCTTAATTTCAGCATGTAATGTAAGGATTATTGGCTATACTTCAGAGATATGTTTTCTTTTTGTGACTCCTACTCCACTGGCATATGGATTGCTGAAAAGCAGGAATTAGACCCAGCTATTAAACAGGACTCATTCTGCAGCTACTTTTGCTCCCTTGCTTCCTTCATCCACTGCAATTTTTAACTATACTGTGTAGGTTTGTCCTCAATAACAAACCAACATGACTGGCAAGTTTCTGTACAATACCCACAGAAAACGGACAAGAAACTACCAATTTTAGACACAGTGATGCAATGATTATGGCATTACACCTTTATATGTGCCTATGTCCTTTTGTGGAAGATTGCTCTGATGATAAACTTGGCACTATATTTCAAAATTATTCAATAAGCCTTAACTACAACCCAAACAAGAACTGAATTTTTGCCTCAGAAGTTACTCACCTAGGAGACTTCTGCTGATCCTGATCACAAATGATAACCAGATTGGTATCTATTAAGATGATATAGAAGACTATGGTGCTGCAATTCTTAGAACTGAAATTGAGTACAGTGCTAACTTTACTTTCTCATGTTTATGGGTGAAAGAGCTTGACTGGTTGTGTATTTAACAGGTACTGCCAATCTTAATGGGCATATGACTTCTGTGATTGGTAATATAACATACTTTATTGTCTGGGTACGATTCAGAAAGTAAATCATAAACTCTTGGTTTTACTTTTCAAATAACCCACAAGGAGATTAAATTATTTTAAAAAAATTAAAATCTTCACTTATGATTTCTTCATAGTTTTGATACCTTGAGGCAACTCCTATTGATATAAAAGCTATTTTGCTGATAGTTAGCTACTTCTTGTGGAAGGGGGAAATCAGTGGTGTAATTACCACATGACTAAATATGCACCACAGTCTGTAAACCCGTGTTGAATCCCAAAACTCATCATTGTCATTATTAACATACTATTCGGTTTGGCTGCAAATTATATTCTTCCATAGTCTTCGAAGTGCTATTTTTAAAGAAATTATGTTCTACAGCAAAGCCAGCATTCAGATATTCTCATTAGAGCCATTGTAATATCTGCACTGATTAGGAAAAGAAAAAGGATTTTTCTTGAAAAGGAAACATTTTTTGTAAAGTCCTTCACTTCAGACTGTTGCTATAACAAAAAAAAAAGTGGACCTCTTGCACACAAGGTCTTTTAGAAAAAATTGTTGGTGTACTGTACAAGCATAGGGAAATGGGTCATGCAGCTGAGAACAGATTTTGAACTGCTTCTCAGTTGCAGGACTTGGGATTGCTCCTTGGGAGCTCTTTGCGTAGACTTTTTCACCCCCCAGAATCAGGTGAGACCAAGGTTTATGTTAGTCTACCCCACAGCCCACTTCTAGGAGAAGAACATCTGGCTACATAAGCCATAGGAGAGCTGTGGTGCAGTGCAGCCGGGGCAGTGGAGTAAGTAGGGTGCCAGGCACTCCACAATGGCACACAGCCTAAACACAACGAGAAAACCATTTTTGGAGTTGTACCTAATAGGAATGTGAAAACTGGATGGAGAGATGTTCATATACAACTCTAACCTTTCCCTGAGGGTAAAGAGGCTATGGAGACCAAGCACAGGAAGGTAAAACCAGAAGAAATATCAAACAGTATTTACCTCCCAGAGCAGTAAATGCTTGAAGCGTACAAGACTGGGCAGAAGGGCTCAGAGTGGGCAAATTAAGTCAGTGAGATGCTTTGTGCCAGTAGCCTTCTGAATGAAAAGCCACCTCCTTGTGCTGCTCTTATGGTTTCTGATGGTTCTACTGACAGCCGCACAGTCTCCCAGATGGGGTGCAGCTACCGGCCGTGTTCCCCAGCAGCTGCCTCGCAGGAGCCTCCACAGGACTGAGTGTTGCTGAAGCCCAGCAGCTGCCTCACCCCATTCCCTTCTGATGCTGTTTCCAGCCCCCCAAACCACAAGGAACCGCTTTACACAAACTGCAAGTGAGGACAAGACTGTACTGCAAAGACAGTGTTCCTTATGCTACAAGGGCAAGGGCAGAAAAAGAGATTGCAGAATCAAATGAACTTTGGCACTTCACAGCTGGAAAAGGACCTCTACCACTCACTCCCTTTATGAAAATGTTAAATGAAGAGTTTTGCTTTCATAGGATTTAATCTTCTCCCTCTCCATCTCTGTTACAATAAATAAATAAATGTCATGAGGACATGTAGGTAAGGTTTTCTTCTTCTTCTTACTTTGAAATCTAGAAGAGCCCAACCTTTTTCATTTTAAAAGTTTATTCAACCTTTTTCATTTAAAAACTTTATTATATCTGACCAGCTCAAGTACCTGACTGCGATCACCCATATGACTGTGACAATGCAGCATGGCCAAAGACAGCTGTGGTCACAGACCACTAATGGCATGTTATAAAAATATATTTTTGCAACAAAATATATTTGGTAACAAAATGTTCAGAGCTTATTACATATATGTAAAATACAAGTGCTTAAACAATGCCCCAAAAGAGCTCTAGGGAAGATTAGGTGACCGTTCGGTGGGGCAGATGAGCAAGTCCACAACAAATCAGGGATGTGAAAGGATGTGCAAAGATCACACATGAGATGGTATCATAGAAAAAGGTTTCAATCACCCAGCTAGCAGAATGACATCTTTTTCTTTTGTTTTCCCTGGCACAAGACGCTTAAGTTTACCTAACTAAAAGTAGTTGTGTATTAATAACTTGATCAAATGCAGGTCAGAGGTGACATTAAGAACTTATTTGCAAGTAATGCTTGGAGATAGTAGAAAAACCAAAAGGATTTGGTAGGAGTCAATCAACAGACATCTGTAAAAATTACTTGGTTGTTTTAAAGGAAGAGAGAAGTCTTAGAGTCAATGTAGCTATTTCCATGTCTCATTGACTGAAGATTCAAAGATACATGCTACGCAGCTCAGTGAGCTTGCCTGCTTTATTACGAGATACAACACTAAAAAAACCCCAAAACAAAGCACACAACCCCACCCTTTTTTGTGTACACGTGAGAGATTGAGCTTCTTCACCTGGGAGTCATGTAAATAAAGATTTTTCATATTTATTGAACTAACTGGAGTGGCGGTTGACAACAGCAGATTAAACTGGATGCTACACAAGGCTTGTCAAACATATCCTTTCTAAGATATTTCAATAAGGTAATTCCAAGAAGAATTTCAGGGAGAGCATAAGGGGAGGTTAGCCACTGTGCACCAGCTGTCATTTTAAGGTAAATGACTTCAAATTAGAGGGTGGAAAAGCCTGGGAGAAATAAAAATCTCCTAGGTCCTTAAAGGGAGTTAGATCCTAGACAGATGTCTGAGAAGATAAGTAGAGAGGTTATGGGTAAGATCTGGTCCATTTCTCCGTTCTTCCCTGCTGATGGCACTCAACACTTTTGATGTCTCTCCTATAAACAATTTCTTCAGTGATTTTTAAGAACACTCATGTACACGTGCCCTCTCCCTTCCCAAATTCCACAGACATAGTTAGCACAGCGGTGCAGTCGGCAATCAACTGGAGTTCCTTGGCTAAGGTACAAGGCTAACAGGTTAAAAGGAATAGGTGTCTCCCTGCCATTGTCCTCTTGTCCTCAAGCAACATCTCCCACTGCAAACCAATTGGTTTCAGCTGATTTACGCTTTCCTGGGCTATCATTGAGATTCAAAACAAGTAAATTGAATGTACGATGCTCTCGTGCAATGTCTTAAGTTCCTTCAAGAGAATATTTCCTCTAGCAAGTCCTTCAGTCAAAGATACAGGTCAAAGAGTTTCAAACAAAGTTTCTTCAAACCCAGAATCTACATATTTGGGTTTCAGCCTTTAGAAGAGCCTCTGCCTTCCAGTAGCTTTCCTGAACAGCCCCATCACTGGCTGACTTGGCACTTCACAGGGCTGTGAAATTCCTCCATTCTCCATTTTAACCTCCATTCTTGGCAATAGCTGGAATTGGTTTTCAGAAGCAGAAAATTTCATTTTGGCAGCAACCCAAGGCATGAGAAGTCAGCTGAGCTTGGGTGGCAATGCTATCACCAGGGTTTAGTGAGACTGAGCAGACAATTTGCCTTGGGTCACAAAAGCATTAGTCCTTTCACATAGTGAAAAATACTTCTACACTTTTTCCTGCTTGACTTTGTCCATTCTTAACCTTACTAACAATTCTGATTTATTGTTGTAATTATTTATAACTATTCCAATATCTGCTATTTCACAGACACTGTAAGCCAACATCTGTAGCCTAGACAGTTCATAGGATTCCCCTGCATGAAAATCCCCCCCAAAGGAAAATCATGTCACAGCAAAAGTAGGAACAAGAAATATTATTGTATTGCATTAATTGTGCAGCAATATGATTGTGCATTGCTGTGGCTAGTAACACACAAATACAAATGGTTTCAGAGTTCAAAAAATGAACATATTAGTCTTATGATGGACAGAAGAAGGTTTCTATGCCTCATGGAAGAAACAAATTTTAATGAGATATGTTAAAGAATTATTCTTTCCTAATGTCCTATTTGTTTCACGGTAGAGTAAATAGTATGTTTCTAGAAATTGCTGAAACAGAAAGCCTTTCAAAACAAATTTAGGGGCATAAAAGAAAAAGACGGTTAGATCATCTGATCCATCCTCTGCCAGCCCAGAGCTGTTCCCCAAGTTTGCTATTGGTTTCCCGGCTGCGCTACTCAGTGAGTCAGGCGGTGGGACCTAGTTCATCACCTTGGGGACGCTCTTGCACAGTTCAGTAAGGCTATTCAGCTATGAAGATTTTCCTAATATTGTTTTATGTAATGATGAGATCAATAGGGTGGATATCTGGCTTACCCTTGTAAAAGCTGTTGCTGGGTTCCCTGCTGCATTTCAGTTTTAATTTACATTCTCTAATCTGCTTTACATTGAACAGCACTGTGCTTCCCTTCAAAAAAATCTCATGCTAGCCCTGTACATCCATCATGCAATAAATAAAATAGATAAATGCTCAAATACCTGACCTACTTGTTCAGGCTTTGTGAAGGCTCTGCCAAACTTACAGTTCAGATGTATATCAAACATCTGAAGGAGGCGTTCTCTCTTGCCTCATCACCTACAATGGTTTGTTCCAGATTTTTTCGTTAAATACTAAACATCAGGAATATTAATATTCTTTGCAAGAGCTAGTCCCTTGAAATAGTATAACAAGTATATTTTTATAGAACTGCCAAGGCTTGATGATATAGTGGCAGTGGGATTTTTTTTTTATTTTTAAAAAATAAATCAAGAGTGAAATGTCTGCGATTGGGATAGGCCCAGAACATGGGATCAGGAAAGCTCCAACATCTGTGAGCATGGATGGAGAGGCTGGGTGACTCTGAACCGACATCTGGATTCAATGTTGGGCTGGTTCCTCTTTGGAATGATTTGCACCAAACACATCAGACCAAAACATCCCTGACCTTCCCAGGGAGGCAAGGATAGGGAGCTTAATGGCTAATGCAAAGATCTGCCTTTTGCAGACTTGGCACTTCCTAAAGGATCTTTGCTGGTGACAGCATTCACAAAACAGAGTGAAAATCTATAGCCTAGTTTTCAAGAAGCATATTGGATAAGTCATTTAATAAATGCTTCATGACGATGTAGCCCTGTGGTAAACAAACAAGTTTGCAATTCAGATACTGCAACGTCCCCAAGGCAATTTAAAGTTCCAATCCCATTTTCTTTAGGAAGGGCTGCGCATCTACACGACTCAACCAGCCAAAGGCATCATCAAGTCTTCAGGCATCATCCGACAGCCCAGCCCCCTGATTCCCAAAGGCACAAACACAACAATCGCTCAAGTTTCTTTCCTTGAGCATCGGAGGAGCTTGGCTGTAGTAGAGCTCAGATCATCTCTGGGGGGGTTGGTCTGATGCTGAGCCCCAGCCCCGGCACCCAGGGGCGCTTCCTCCCGGGGGTGGGGGGGCGGGAAACGGGCTCCGAGGCCGGAGCAGGGGGGACTCGAACCGGCAGAGCACACTGACATCTAGTGGGTATTTGGGAAAGTACTTGCTTGTCTTGTGAGTTCTCAACAATTGAAAAAAAAAAAAGAAAAGTAAATTACAAATAAGCGTTTTGCAGCCCACTCGTTTTCTCGTTTTCAGCCCCATCAGTGTGAAAGGGGCTCTTGAAATCTGTGTTGAGACACTGGGCTTTACTGCTCCGACTCAGCAACACGTTGCTGTCTGGCAAGAGAGCATCCATCCCCCATTTCATGTGGTTGAAATTCTCATCACTTTTCCCTCCTCACTCGTTTGCCTTTCAAGTCCCAATAAGCAGAAGTTGCAAGGTATTCCATATGGGAAGGGAAAGCGTAATTTTCTGGGTTTTTTTTTTTTGGTAGATAAAGTGTTTTGCAAGATGGATGTGTTAACCACGTCTACAAGGCACCATAGCTCCTGGGAGCCTTTCAACACATTTTGGGTTGGGAGCTGTTATGTTCACCAAAGTCCAAGCCTACAACACAGGCTATTTTGTCTTCTCCAATCAGTGGTACATATTTAAGAATTAGGAGTTAGAAGAAAAGAAAACCTTTATTCTTCTAGGACATATGTCACTATACCCAGTGTTTTATAAGTGCTAATGTGGGATTGATCTTCACCATTGTTTGCTGCAGAAGCAGCTCCCAAAGGGAGGAAGATTGCCCTGTACCACCAGATTAACTTGCAGCCTTTGTCCTCTTCCCACTCCATCCCCATCACATCCAGCTCTCACAACACCAAGACAAATGGAGAGCCTGGAGAAGCATATTTATACTTGTCCAAGGTGTACTGTTTCTGAAACAGCTCTGGCATTAGCAGAGAGAAAGATGATCCTCTTCCTTGACCCAGCTCTATTTTGACCACAGTTCCCACCTACTTTCCAGGTGCACTCGACAAGTCCCCTTTTGGGGTCTGAGAGTGAAAAGGCAACTCTAAAGGCTATAGCCAACCCAACATACCTTCTTGCAAAGGGAAGCAGCTGCCTGTAAAGGAATGTCCCCTTCTCTAGCAAGAGAAGGGGACAAGGTAAACCTTGGTAAAATAGGTAAAATACTTTCAGTTACATACTCCTAATATGACTTTCTTCCTTAGTTTATCTATGTCCCTCTAAGTTCAGGTTACAAAAAACCAGGGGGGTCTGGTGTTGGGTTTGAGGGGGACTGGGATAGGAAAATCAATTACCCATCCTTGTCTGACACTGAAGGATGAACTCTCACACTGAAAAGCATACTGCT
The DNA here is from genome assembly GCA_025769975.1 of Gallinago jamesoni. Classification (NCBI taxonomy): domain Eukaryota; kingdom Metazoa; phylum Chordata; class Aves; order Charadriiformes; family Scolopacidae; genus Gallinago; species Gallinago jamesoni. The sequence continues at coordinate 111,445,568 of JAOQGH010000001.1, read as the reverse complement.
GTAGGTAAAAAAAAGAGCTAATGATGTATAGTAGACCGAAGGGACCCCATATTAGCCAGTCATGCCCAGCTGCACTGTTGTCTCCATCTCGGTGACCACCACTCCAAAACTCACAGGGTCCTTGTCTCTAGGAGACTGTAAATAGTCAGCTGAACTCGATGCTCTCGTTCCTCCAGCATTGCATCCTCCACCAAACAGTTAGGCACGCTCTGTTTTCTGACACCTCTCCTCCTATGACAAATTTAGACAGCTTGGGTCATGTACTACCAGCTGGTTACTGACACAAGACTCCCCCTAAGCAAAGGATCTGCCTACACCATTTGTATGTGGGAAGATGTGTGTTTCTAATTCCTGCTTTCAAGGTCTCCTTGAGCAACTGTCCTCTGGTAGTTATGGGGTTTGTCCTCTGTAGCATCTCCTAGTGATCCTTGTCAGATGATACAAGAGACTCCTGTAGGAAACCAGCTGATGCAGACGGCGGATCAGCCCTTCGCTTAGCAGGACAGCCCGACAGCAGGGGTGAGCATGTCACTCACTGCCTGTGGCTTCCCAGCAGCGGGTGTACTGTTTCCCTTCGCGACGCCGTACCTCCCAGCTCTAATCAAGTGTGTGAGGGTATTACCCTTTAGCACTTGTAGCCCACCAGGGATTATCACCATGAGCTTCTGCGCTGGTGTTTCTGAAGCATGCAGAGGCAAGTTGCCGGGATGTCAGAGCGCTGTACAGAGAGCGTAAGTCACCGCGGTGGAAAACAGGCTCTCCTTGCCTTTCCTATTAAACGCACGGATGAGAGAGAATGAATAACAAAGCTTGTTTGTTGTGTTTTCATGAGCAAGGCATATAAAGTTAATTATTTGTAGAATGAAATATGTAAGCTTAACCTATGCATCTCTCAGGATTTTTTGATCAGCCAGGGTTTAAAAAAAATTCAGCTCCTGCACCAGTTGAGTTTATAAGAGTAGTATGTTCATTTAGTGCTGTTCCAAATGAAGGTTTCCTCCACCCCAAGTTATTAATGAATGGGAACAAAGTTGGGGCAACATCGTGTTTTCAGAAGGTATGAGACTTCAAGGAGGAAGGGGGGGAGTGATTTCAGGATGTTTTATTTTCACCTAAGGAAAAAAAAAGATCTTTTCTAACCTGCTGTGAATACAGAGGGCTGTTTTAACTGTTTGGCGTTCTTTGTAACTAAATAGGACTAGCAGATGAAATCTTTTGATACTGATTGCTTCTAAACAGTCCCTTCCGTGACTGCAGAAGTCAACATCAGAAGTTTACTCAGAACTTTAGGTCCAGCAGTGAAAGGCTCAGGCTTTTTAAAGAAGTCCTCTCCATCAAAATGAAAATCAGGCCAAAGATGCACAGAAGTGCAAAGTTTCATTTTTCAGTAATTGTTACATGATATTTACATTATATCTGTACAAGCTTCAATTTTTGGAGGGCATTTCCTTGTTCACTTCACATCATATGTTTCCAAAGCTCCATGGAGCCTTCCTAGCTTTTGACCATGTGCAGACAGTTCTGACTAGCAGAAACTGTTTGAAAGGAGCCAGAAAACCTATTCACACACTCCTTTCGAGTACATATTGAACACATCTTTGCCAAGCACTAACCTAAACAGAGCCAGCCTGTAATAAAGCCCAAGAACTTATTAATTCACAAGAGTGCAGAAGCAGGTGCTATGAGTCTGCTACTTCTGCAGTTTTGGTTTGTGCTTTTCTTGTGATGATAGTTTTTCCTACTCTCATTTAACCGTTAGGGCAAAACTTACCTTTCCAATACAGAGTGATGAAGTGAGCTGTAATTAGCAAGGGAACTCAAGAACTGAGGATATTAAATTCACACTCCTGAACCACAAAAAACTGCCTACCTTTCTACAGTTATTATGGAAGCCAGTGAAGGGGAATAGGGACATCTACCTTATTAAGATCCAGCGGCCTACATTTTCGCCCAGGGGGGAAGTGCTGATGCAGTAACCTGAGCCCCATCCCATTATTTTCCTAGCTCTCTGCCAGTGCAGCCTGTTCAATGTAACATCTTGGTGGGGCACATCGCTCAGCTCGCTGCCTGCGTTCCTGCAGCCGTGCACCTCAGAGCGGCGATGGCACAGCGAGACATGCACAAGCCCTTCCCCATTAGGAGAAGTTTCCATCTTTCCTGCCCAGATGAAATTCCACTCGCAGGTGTGGGATGTTTATTTGCGAGAGAGGACTAGAAAGTAGTAATGTATACCGTATAAAAGGTCAGGCAAAAACGTCTCCTATAAGAAGCAAGCAGGATGAGGGAGGATTTAGACACAGGATGAAAATTGTAAAAACTGGCTTTAATATTGCTATTATGCTTCCATGGGAGGGAGAGAATATGTTAACAATTTTATATTAGAGGCAAACACAATACAAAAGTAAGCCTCTGAGAGATCACCAGGTCTCTCCTCTCTACTCTGACTATATTTCTTTTTTAAGTAATAGCCAAATTTCCCTCATTTAAAAAAAAATAATCAATACACAGAGGCATCTGAGTTCCTGGGTCGTATACAGAAATTTTGATTGAAATAGCAAATGTTGTCAATAAGGCTGCATATGTCTATTACAATCATTGTCTGTTAGATTGTTGTTCAGTATAAACCTACGACTTGGATGTTCCTTCTTCCATATAGTAACGCAGAGCAATTGGGACCATGTGTGAAATACACACTGAAGTTTTGTTCCCCTGAGGGTTACACCATCACTTTGTTTACGCACTATTTCCTCCTCATTACTTTTGAATTTATCAGCCAGCTTCAACCAGACTCGAGAGAGCAGAAGCTTCTGAAATATTAGGTTCCTAAGTATTTTATGAAAATAAGCAGCTAGAGAGAGAAAACTTTCCTTATGAATGCTTCCAATGTGAGAAAGGCAGCAGCAGAACTGCATTTACCAAACAACACAGAGACACCACAAGGATGTTCACTGCCCCACAGGAAACATTTTTGGGGGGCTCATTTCTTACTAAAATACAAGTACTTGCAGCATTCCCTGTTACAGGCCAAGTGTCCTCTGTAATGTGAGGGGTGGGACTGTTCTTTGAGACAAGGGGTCCTGAGGAGTGCAGAAACTCAGCTTCACAGGAGCCCACCTAGAGTCCTCAGAAACAAAAGTACCACAGGTTGCTACTTACACACCCCACACCCCCCCCCCTCCGAGCAACCCACTAAATTTCCTTGGGCTTAGCCAGTGCTTAGCAGAGCACAAAGAAAAAAAAAATATCTTTTCTGTTTCAGAGTCTTCTGGGAAGAACAAACCCCAAACATTATTCAGCCTAAAAGGACCCTGAGAACCAATACCATATGCACGTGAGCTTTCAGTCCAGCTACAAAGCAGCTTGGCTCTGCTCAGTTAAGGCAGCCACAGCTGGAAGACCGGTCAACTTCCAAACCCCTACTTTAATTGGAGCCCTTACAAGGAGAAGTAAGTAAATGGCATAATTTTTCACATGGTCTACACACTCCCTCCATTAACCCTCCTTCCCTCAAATATAAAAAGACTAAGTCTCAACCTGCTTCTTCCCACTTTCTTCTGCGTTTAAATTCCTAGTGAGGCAGAGCTGGGGACTCTTCCCACTCCATCTTATCAATCCAAACAGGTGGGGACACCTCTCTTTACCTGCTTGCAACCTTGACTCTAAACCTCTGAATGTTGTAAGGTTTGTAAGAAAGTTAGTGACACAAACTTCATTTCCAGTGCCTCCCATGTTGCATCTAATCTTCCTATAAGATTATCTGTTGAAATTCTTGGTGTGGGTTAAGAACTGCTGCTGCAAAACTTGAGGTTTTCTGTTTGCTATCAAATTTTCAAGATTGTGCCAGATTCTGTAAAAACAGAACATTTGTTCATCAGTGCACTTACTCATGCTCTCGTGTAAAATCATTGTATGGGATATGGACTGTATGTGGTTAAAGCTATTTACCAGGATAATGCTAATGGAAATATTTAAGTGGCTATCATTACATACCTGGATAAAGGGCGCAAGAGGAGAAAAACTTGAACCAGTTAGATCCTGCACAGAATACTTTAATTCCTTTCACTGTTCATCTCAGAAGAAAGCAAGGGGAAATAAACCCAAACCCACTATCTCTGTTCATCTCCCAGATTAAAACACATCATGAGCTTGAGGTGAGAGCTATTATTCCCTACCCATCCTTTTGCAGGCAGTGGGTGCTGTCACAAATCTCTCTGTTTGACTGATGAGGTAAAGACAGCTTTTCAACCTTCATTCCATATTGCTTGACTTTTGCAGCTTTAAAAATTATGTCAATATTGCCTTTGCAGTATAATATTTTTGTAGTTCTCCTTGGGTCTATTCTAAGTTTGCTTTAAGATAAAAGAGATGATAATTAATTTGTGCGAAAGAAAAGGCAGATCCTTAAATCCTTTCCTGTTGGAAAGCAAACTGCAGAGTGTGCTTAGTAATGGTGGTAGTTAAGGAGTTTCTCGTGTTCCTCCTTTTCCCAAGAGGAAGAAGGTGATTTGTAAAAGCCTTTGTTATATAGGAGGATCCACTTGCAGTGTTTGAGGACATGAGTTCAATCCCAGTCTGTGAGTTTCCACGTTTTTGTAAAGATTCCCTTATTAGCACTATTTATCAGCACCAGGCTCCTAAAAGAAGACCTATCTCAAAGCCTCAGTGTGCAATACTCAGCAACCAGCAAGGTATTGCTATTAGTCACACAAAAAACCTTCCATTTTTCAGGATGGTAAAACTCTATTTTTCATGTTCATACAAGTGCTTAATCAAAACACTTTTCTGGTATGGACCCTGGAAACATATCCTGTTGATTTTGAAGTCTGTCTTTCACATTTCTCTCTACTCAGTTGGACCCATGGCAATGCTGATACTTTTGTTTCTGTTGTTTTTCAAGGTGTTTCAAATTCAGCTTGTTATATGAGGAAAAGACCCTTAGAAAGAGGGAAAAAAGAAATGTGTGAGTCATGGGGACCAACTACAAAAAGGAACCAGAGGAAAGGGAGAACATCTTTGCAGGCCAAATGTGTTTCACACATCTTGAGCTCTTGCCCTCCATCCCCTCTGTTGCTGCAGGTGTCCCTTCCCTGCCTCACTGCTTCAGGAACTTGATCCGCTTTCCCTATGGCAAGGGCTGTGTATGTCCTGTCACATTCCCTTTTCACTCCCATACAGCAGCTTTCATTATTCCTTGTCCCAGCACTGTTTGCTTCATACTTGGGTTCTACAGTCCTTGCCTACAAGGGGCTTTATTTTCTTTTCATCACTTCTTCTCAGTATGAGGAGTTGTGTGCCTCTATGTGTTCATCCACTACTCCTTCAGTCTAATCTCAACATAATAGAAAAGGGAAAAAAAAAAAAAGGAAAAGCTTGAATTTAAGGAAAACTAGAATAGAATTTGCTGTGTGTACTGGAGTTTTTATGGAGTATTTGCTGCTTAAATATACAGTGAGAGGCACACTGTGAATATTTCTGCTGAATCTTGTGGTACAGACTATTATGGAAAGGATGTAGATCCTACAGTACTTAACTGTTTTGGAAAAAGTTAGCCCCTGTCTTCTGGGATACTTCCACACACAAAGGACTTTTTGTTGGTTTTTTTCCCCAGCATGAAGTAGAGAAGCCAAGTAAACTACTGAACCCTCCACAGTGGGGCTGTGAGTCAGCTCCAGGGAGAATCTAATCAACAACCTGTCATCTTGCCTGAGCTTTGGGAGGATGGGGGAGGTTTCAATACTTTATCTCTTCTCAGGGAAAGTGCCTATCACGTGGTTTCTGATGCCAAGTACATCATGGAGAGATGGGATACTAAGTTCTCGCTTTTAATTCCTTTTTGAACTTGAGCCCAGCAATTGGGAACACCTCTTCCCTACACATAAGATCTGTGCACCTTAGATTCTCAAAGTCCTTGTGTATATAAAATTTTCAGAAATGTACAAGACTTAGGAGCTCAAGCAACAGCAATGTAAAAAGATAAAGGCTCCTAAATCTGTTTTGGTGGTATGGAAAATGTTAAGTGTTGTCCCTGCTGATCATAGTGAGAGGAAGAAGGAAGAAAGAGGGACTGTGAGCCATGCCTGGGCCATTTCAAGATTTTGCACCTGAAAAACAAGATTCTTGAAGCCAGTTGTTTCACTGGACCAGGAGTCCAGAGGGAGTGCAGACCACTGGCATGAAGTGCTTTCTTTGGCATGTCTGACTCGGAGACAAGTCTCATGAACTAGTTACAGGTTCTGAGTGCCTTTTTGTGGTTAACTCTAGCTTGAGAACATATTGCTTGCAATAGTCTAACTTGAAGGTGATGAAAACATGGGTTACTCAGCCAAGTTCCACATCCAAATGTGAGGGGCACAATTTCCTGGCTTGTTTCAGGTGAAATTGGGTGTTCCTGTTGTTATTTTGGTTTCCTGAAACAGAAAGAGCAATGGGAATCTGAGGTCCACATCCATCTTAGCTGCAGGAAGGCCAATGTTTCCAACAGAGATGAAACCACAGCTTCTGCAGACCTGTTGGTTTCTCTCTTTTTGCTACACCAAATTGCTTTCTTCCAGTTATTCTCCAGAAAAGACTTCTGTTTTGAGCTTTCTTCAGCCGTTGGACAGCTAGGAAAAGCATTGCCAGGGCATGGGAGAGAGAGGGGACTGAGGCTGTTGCTAGTGGCCCATAACTCATGGAGTCTTGTTCTCCTGGCTCGTGGTCTGACACAGGCAACAAACAGGAGGAGAGTGATGAAACTCTAAAGAATTTCACAGCTAAAGGTGTGAGAGAAAATCAGGAGGCATGAGAACTACTTTGCCTGAGTCTATTTATTGTGAGACCTCTGA
>JAOQGH010000001.1:111411748-111438644 GCA_025769975.1 Gallinago jamesoni | reverse complement strand
CACAGCTAAAGGTGTGAGAGAAAATCAGGAGGCATGAGAACTACTTTGCCTGAGTCTATTTATTGTGAGACCTCTGAGATTTCGTATATGGTCAGCCCCTGGTGTCAGATTGCCCCACTCTGGAAAAGGCACCTTCTTTTCTGGGCTGGGTCATTCCCACCAGCTGGCTTTCTTCTAGTGCCAGCATAGACCTCTTGCTTGCTGCTGAGGTCCTGCCAGCTCCTATAGGCTGCATGTCATGGACCCTTGATAAAGCAGCACTTTTCAGCAGCTTTTCACATTGTTGATTGCAGATTGTTGTTGGCAGTTTTTCACTGAAACAAACCATATTTGGTTTTTAACACTTATGGAAGCAGTCATCACCCAGACAGTTGACAGTCACTGCAAGGCAGTACCGATGGATTTGAAATCTGGCCTATTTCTGGCATTTTAGAGTGCTTTGTGAAGCCTTTTGCTTAGAACATACTAAACATGGAATATCTTATCATCAACACACAGATGTCCTACAGCCGAGCTCTTGGGGCTGAGATTCAAATGATATCACTCTCTGGGTTCAGAAGACCTACCATGTTGAAAAGACCTGTAATGTAGAGTAAATGCAAATGAGTAGGGAAATTAGTATGTATCTGTGTTGTGTGTATTGGAAGAGAATGTGATTTGAAAGTGTTAGTTCAATTATTATTAACTTGGTTATTTTCATTTCTGAGCTGTTGGATAGACGTGTATTGGAGGTGTCATGAGAGCAGGGTTTTTTTTTCCTTTTTTTTTTTTTAATGTCTGTAAAATTTGCAAATGCTGTATGCACCCTTATTTACTTTGCAATTATCCTGCAAGAGCAGTGCTTGCTCTCCTGGCCACATTTTTCAATTACTGTAATTCTCTTTTGGTAGGCTTCCCAGAGAGCAAAAGACGCAGCCGCACAGTCTCAAAATGCAATGGGCAGCCACTGTCACAGCACAAAGCCTTGCTTTCCTTATATTTGCTCACTTCGCTGATATTTGAGTGGTATTTGAGTGGAGACTATCCTGACGACTTGTTGCTAGGACGTGACTAAGGAGATTTGGGCTTAAAATCATGCCCTCAGAAGGGATCTCGTCTCTGCCTGGAGAAATTTCCTCTGCAGGAAACAGGAAATGTGGGATTACGTTCCAAGCACTCGTCCCAATCCGCTGAGTGACCAAACATCCCCATTTCTCCTTTTGTATGACATGGGTCATTCTATCTTCTCTAAATCTCTTTGCGATTGAGGAGTGGCTGTATCCATGTAGCAAGTAAATATTATTGTATTTGCTGAGGTGAACACAGAAAGACTTCCCTACAGCCAATGCTCTTCAATTCTCCTCGGGCTGGAGGAGTAGGTGTGTACCCCACACTCCGTGTGCCCAGCCTGACTTATGCAGCCTTTCCTTTTCACTGCAGGGTAGGGAGCCCACCAAAGACATTAGCTAGAATCCATTTAGCATACTGTATTCCACACTTCGACTATCAAAACCCATTTCTGCTCACCTGACAGTACCATTTTTAAATTTAATAAGATTGAAGATTTTTATACTCCCAAACAAACAATGGTAAAAGCTTTTACTGACCTCTTGCCACTTGCCTGAGGACCTGGAAGCCAGCTACAAATTGCCTGTCACTCAGTGAGCCATTATAGATTCTGTGAGCACCCTCCTGTGGGCAAGAGCCCTCCCGTGCTGCTGACAGTGACGGAGGGATTTGCTCCCCCTGTCTGCTCTTCCCATCGAGGAGGCAAAACCAAGTGTTAGCCCACCCCAGGTTTGAAGAGCTCTTTGCTCCTGGAGAGCTGGTGGTAATTTTTCTAATCTGCTCAGAAAGGGAAATAAAGAAAGGCCCAAGTGCAGTGACCTCTCCTTTAGTGACCAGAAAGTGCCCGATGCCCCTGACTCCCATCACTTTCAGCAGGCACCCAACAACTTAGGAGTGACAGTGCCTGCTATGCCGTGAGCCTGGCTTAAATTTTGGTCTCTTCATTCTCAAATGCGTATTCATTTTCTTTACCTGGTTAAAAAATGGTGCCATGTTGTTGATCTATTCTGATTTATACTGGCGGCAAGTGTAACACTTTCTGTGTGTGAGTGTCCTGTCAGTTTGTGTCCTGAAGGCAGCCAGGGGTAAGGAGACGTTTGTTTTACTCTCTCACAGATGTGCCTTTCTCTGCAGTTCCTCTCTGAGAAGGAGCTCCATGGTAATGAAAATCTACTCGAGCAACATCCTTCTTGAGTTTTTGCTTTTAGCATTTTTTTAGTATCTTTTTTTTTTCAAAAAGTGATTTCAGCATGTGGTACTCCCAGGACCAAAGTGGATTGCTCTACAGCTGAAATAGAGTGGTATAATAACAGAGGTTTGAAGTTCAGATTGCTTTCATGGTGTGCCCAGAAGCAAGCCTTGCAACTGTAATTATTGTCAGATAATTTTTCATTTTATTGATTTAACTTTTTCCCCATATCACTGGTTGTCAATAAGGATTTTTTTTTTTTTTTTTTCCTCTGGACCATTGGGTGTAAGGCAAAATAACTTGCAGTCTAGTAAAACAGTAATAATTGAATGGTGATATACACAGATGTGGCTGGTGAGGTTTCGGGTTATTTTCTCAGTGAAAGTTCCACAAGTCCAGGAGTCTGAATTTGTCATTTATTTTTTGTTTCAGGAGTTGCAGTACTCAGACTAAGAATATGTATTTTTTACAAACAGAATCTAATAGAAATAACATATGTCTTTTTTAAAACAATGTTTGGTAATAAACCTAGACCTCCAGTATTTTAAACATGTATGTAAAGCCTTGGTGCCAGCTACTCAAAAATCATTCAGAGACCAGCAACATGGGATTGTATTCTGCTGCTGGTCCTCAGCATGAGTCGTTTTTTGCTTCGACTCCAGTCTTTTGAGGCTAATTTGCAATCAGACAAAACTCAGTGTGAGAAAGAGCAGCAGAGCTGGACCTTGAGTCACCTGGCACTTAGCAAAAATTGAAAAATACCAGAGGCACCTGAAATTTTCACTGAAGACTGGTGGTCAACAGCAAATAATTATTATTATAATGGTAACAGTGAGTCTTGGCTCCACTGGCCTTTCACTACTTTGAGTAAACAGTTACTTGCCAGATTGTTATTATCTTGGCACTTGATATAAAAAAACCTGTAGTTTTCCATGTTTCTTAAAGCTGAGTATACATTTATTGAATGAAAGCATTTATTAAACATATGGGGAAAGATTCTCAACAGGCATTAAATAACTTGCCTCCATTTGCCAAGAACTCTTGCTTGTTATGTTTTATTATGCTGAGAACTGCAGGTTGCATAGGTGGAAAATGGTGGAAAATGGAAATAGGGGAAAATGCAGCTTCACTATGAAAAGCCAAATCCTTCTATGTCTCCTGATATCACGTAGATCTGAACTCTGTGGTTTTGGATTGTCCTCACGGTTGCATGTATATTATAATGTTGTGAGCAACACAGAGTCATTAGATAGGGAATGACTATCCTAATATTGTAGGAAAGGGGCATACAATGAAAGTAGGATGTAGTAGGTTCAGAACATGAAGAAAAAAAGAGTGCTTTACCCTCTGCCACAGGACATATGGTATGGGTTCAAAAGTTATTGGACAAAATAATGACAGAAAAAGTCATTAAGAAACACTAAGATAACATTTCAGAGTCAAGAAACCTGTGCTCATCACTTGAAGGGACAGTATTCTAGAAAAACAATGCTATATGCTTTTCCTATTTTTACACTCTTTCCTAAACCTCAGCTATTGGTGCTGTTGGGACATACTACAGGGTTGGATAGATCTTTGATCTAAATCAATACAAATTTTTACCTTCCTGTGTAATAAAACACATTTTTTTCCAGCCAAAGAATGAGAAAACTTGCTCAAAGAGACTGCTGTATATTGAGATACACACTTAAGCTATAAACTGGCTCTAAACCATAACCTAAATCTCCCAAATTAGATGCCTTCAGACACAGGATTTGGTGTGATCCCATCACCAGACATATTGATGGCACACAGAATTACTAGGTGTAGGGATATCCTGTCTTCTACATTCCGCTGATTAAAACTAGATGGGGTGTTTGCAGCATCTAGTAAAACTTTGTCCATTCCACAGATAATCTCTTTTGATCTCCAGAAGAACGGGGCAAAGTCTGAAGCCCTCCTCAGCTTTCCTTACCCTGGCTCAACTCCCACTGGAACAAGTAGGACTTTTTCCCACATAAAAGCATTTTGACTTTTTCCAGCAATGATAAATATCGGCAGACAGACCATCCTCCTGGCTGAATATAGGGTGCTATTAAGGGTCAAAATTAATATATTGCAATAAAGATGTTCTAATTGTATGTCAGGGATTCAGAGGCATGAGTTAACATGCACTGCTGGTTGTTGGCATAACTTCCTCAGCTCAGGTAGACATCACCAAACAAAAAGGGCTGAAGATTGATGTTGCTTAACACTACTTTGTATTAAAATAATCTGCTAGCCCAAATGATGTCTTTCTTTTGTTCCTCTCTGAGTTTTTCATCAGCTGACGTCATCTGGCATTTACCGTACCCATCACATTCTCCAAAAGCTTATTGTTGTCAGCAATGATGAGAGAACAGTTTGGCACCACCCAGATTAAAAATCTTGGCCTGGGACTCATTCAATTGAACGGTAACTTCACTGGGTGCTGAATTCAGGACTGACATTCTTCTACCTTTGTTTAATTGTCCCATTTTTGTAGTGAAAGAAACCCAGGTAGGTAAGTGAGAAAACATCTAGGGACAGATTCAGATGTTAGTCACAGCAAGGTCACAGAGATGTCACCATGAGGGCCTGTAGGCTTTTATTACCTCCTTTCCCTTTTGTAATAACTGCTTTTTTAAATCGTTCACCAGCCACACAGCCCACCGCACTGCACTGCTTTATCTATCAGCATCCAGATGAACTACTGCTACTGGGCAATCTTGGAGGATGATTATTCCACAGCACATATTAAGCCCCAGGAAAAGGAAGGTAATTTTGTGTGTGTGGAAACAGGCTTATAACCATATCCTTATTAAGGCTTTAAAGCAGTTGTGGAGAGCCAGAGAGTTCTTATGGAGAATCTGATATGCAACATAGAGAAAACTTGACCCTTTTACCATACCTTGCATCCTGGGGCTGAGCAGCTGCTGGGATCTTCACAGGATGCATGATATTCCAGTGATACATGGTAGAATGGAGGACAAATAAAACAGAAAGGGTAGGGATTAGATAGTTTAGGTCCAAAAAGCATTAAACAGCCCTTGGTAACTCCTGGGAACTATTTATTGATTTCTTCTATGCACTGCACATTCCCATTAAGTGATTTCATTTCCTTATTTCTCCTAATCACATCACTTGGTTTAGAAGTCTTTTGCTCTCTGAAACCTGGGGGTGCACAGATAAATTCACTTTCTCATGTGGCTATACTTTTTATTACATGTAAAAAGTTGATACAGTAAGAGTAACTCCTTGGAGCCAGCAGGTCTGGAGCTTTCATCATTAGGAACCACTGCATCAAGGAACCATCAGCGGGTTAATTGCTGTGTTAGTCTCAGTCAGACTAGCATATCATTTTCTTTCATCTCTGTAATGGGCACTGATAAAGTCCTCAAAAGATGTGACTGCCTCTGAAAAGTACATTGCCACCTCAGAAATAGTAGTAAGAGACCAGTAACAACAATACTAATAAGACAGTGATGCTGTAATTGTTGAATCCTTGAGTCATTGTGATAGCTGACACTGCAAATACCCTCTGCCATAGAAAAACATGCTCTGTGCTGGGCTACACTGCTCAGAAATAATGTCTTCATTTTGCAGGGCAGGGAGAGACCGGAGAAAGAGACAGGGGTTGCTGCTTTATTTTTTTCCCCTTTAAAAATGAAAGGAAAAAGTGGAAGGTCTTAAAATTTTTCAGTTTGGCAACAAGGAAGAAAAAGCACTCCTAGCTCTAGCTCTCATGTCATCCCAGGACCATGCAGTGCTTTTGCTGCCTTTGCCTTAAGGAGCCGCCAGTGGCCCTGGCTTCTCACTAGCCAGCCCAAGGGCAGCTGGTTTTTCTTTCTTCTCTGGGAGAGGTGGAAAGTTACCTCTGCTGCCTCCCGAATCTCAGCCAGCAGTGGGAGGGTGGGGAGGGCACTGCTGCTCCCAGGGACAGGAGGATCCCAGCCATCATGCCTTCCCCTGGCAGAACTTCCAGCTCCAGAACGACTGCTGGCACCACTCACGTCTGAGCTGGGGAAAAATCTGCAGCTACACTGGAACAAGAAAGAAATCAAAACAGAGATAGAGAACATTGGGTCTATTTCTATTGGCTCTGGCTGCCAGGCACGGTATATCAGCAGCCTCTCATTCCCAAAAAGTCCCTCCTTTGCAGATATTTACAGAGGCATCCGCGGCAGTCAACCGGATGGCACCTAAATGAATGAAAAATAAACCTATGAAATGGTATTTCCCATTCTTTGGAACACAGTAAAAGTGTCTCCTGTTCCTTTCAGCGCTTAAACTAGATACATTTGTCAGTGGAAGAAAAGATGCCGGCACATGGTTTAGGGAGACACATATTCAAAGGAAACTGCGTCATTCAGTGCTTTCCAAATTAAATAAACCCCATTATTGTACATATTTTTGAAAACCAAGCTAACAGCAGCGTGAATCATTTTCTCCTGTATAATGTTGAACCCTTTGGAAGATCTTTGCTTCCACAAGTTTTTCTGCTCTTTATAGCACCAAATGATTTGCTGTTGTTTAAAAAGATACTGGTTTTCCGCTCCAACCCTTAGTCATATTCATATAGGTAACTTCCTGTGCTTAACACTCTAAGTGTAGAGCCACGTGTTATTTAAGGTTAGTAGTAAAACATTCATCACAAACGGGCATAAAGTGTCTGGTCCCTTTTTTTTTTTTTCTGTAAAGGGAAGAGGGTGAAACACAATCTAAGAAGCAGGTGCCTACTGGTACCACACTGTGTTCTGGTTCATCCGAGATGGATTGAGGGACACTGCCCTTCCTCTGCTTTCCGATTCCATGTTCAGCTGATGAGGGGTAAAAAGCCATCTCATTGCAGAGAGGCGGCATTAGCCTCCAAACACCATTTAATCCTGTTTAAGGGGGTTTAAATATTGTATGGGTCTGCTAAGCCCCCTCACAAGGGGAGAATTTTCACCTAAGAAGACCAGCTAATAAAAGAGCTCTCACCATCTGCTCACCCCCAGAAAACCAGCCAGCAGTGGGCACAGAAACAAATCCTTAACTTGAGTTGCAAAACAATCTGGATACAAACCGAGAACGACCTGTGTTTTGTTTTAAATGAACACAGTTTCTCTTACTTATTATGTTACTTTATGATTCCGTATAGACAGAAAGGATTAATTTCCCGCTCGTGTTGAGGGAATATGCACGCTAGCAGCCATTAGATGTAATTTGTCACCTGTTTAAATCCCACATGCATCGGATAGGAAAATTAAATTCCATTTCCTTTCAAGTTTCAATATCTCTAAAGATATTCTCCAATCCAGGAAAAGGTTTAAGCAACTGCTTCACCTTAGGCACGCGAGTGGTTCTAGTGATGTCAAGTGCTTTCCTGGGCAGGGATGTGATCCATAGCAGATGTACACCTGCACCTTAGAACAAACACCCAGCAAATACAGAAAAGTTAAGGCACCAGGGTACTAGAAACACACTTGATTATTGTTGAGGTCCTATGATTTTGCTCCTGTCTGCAAGATTTTCAGTTGAAAAAAAACCCCAACAAACCCAGCGAAATTAGCTACAGAAAGGCAAAGTTTCAAAGGCACATAGTTCTCTTAGTCCCTCGGGGAAAATTTTACACAATCCTAGTTTCAAAATAATGTTAAGGTTGCAAAATTGAGCAATCATAAAAGTCAGGAAATTTAAAAAGTTAGTACGTGTCTTTCAATGTTAGCTCAGCAATAGCAAATGTATGTAGTGGGAGAAGTTTATATTTGCAATTTCTATGTTAAATATAAACTTTAAAGTATTCTTGTTGACCATTAATAAGCAACATAAACTATATTGGGTATTTAATGTCTGTAAGAGGCATCTTAATCATAAGAATTTCCTGACTTTGGAATTCAGAGGGCTTGGTTTTGAAATATAAAATGTCACTGTTGTGTTGCTGAGTTATTTTGGCTCTTTTGTCACTTATGGGTGAAAGTCATCTCTGGGAAAGAAAGGGAATTTCACCTGTGTTATAACACAATTCTCACATCAGAAGAGTTTTGTGATGTTTATGAAAGACTATGATTTATATGGTTAGAGAACTGACTTAATTTTTTTTTTTTTTTTTTTTTTCCCGAGAAGTAAGAACTTCTGTGGTAAAGAGACTGCAGTGCTTCCACCTTGCTGGCAAGAGAACTAAACCTCCCATAACAAATGTGCTCTACCTGAATTAATAATACGGAGCTGTTCCGCAAAATGTTTAAAATACAGAATGATCTTTCCAGGCCAGATGTATGAGTTTCTCAAATCTACATGTCGTGGTTTAACTTACCGTGAAAACCTAAATACAGTGTGATGGTAGTGTTTAGATAAGACAGATGTAGAGTGCAGCGCAGGCTTGGTATTGCAGAAATGCTGATCCTTATAAATGAGCTGTATTGCACTCTGGGATTTTCCTGGCTGAGTCTTTCAAAACCCAGGCTAGATTAAATCATCACAGCTGGGGAGAAAATACCAAGAGTTAAATAACTACTTTATGGGAGTTGTAAGAGTGTGAAAGTTTTAAGAAGTTAAATAATTACAGCAGTCTCTGAGAGCTACAGGAAAGACGAATGAGTTTGTGGCCGACAGTCCTACTTATTCTGATGTTGTCCTGAAAGACAAATGATGCAGGGAGAATTTCACACACGACCAAAGACATAGCTATCAAAGCAAATACAGTCAAAGTGCGGCAGTGAGGAGTCCCATACATGCTTAAAGGAAAAATGACACTTTGAACTCAGTGCTTCCGCCAGTTTTTACGTTACATTTAGTGCCACGAGTATTGTCCACCAAGTCATGAGCAGCTTGAGCTCCCTGCTACTCAGCTGTCAGTTTGTTTGTTAATGGAAGTAAGCCTGCCTGGGAATAAAATATGTCTCCCATTAAGGTATGAAAATGTGATGGGGACACCTCCCACTAGACCAGGTTGCTCAGAGCCCCATCCAACCCGGCCTTGAACACTTCCAGGGATGGGACATCCACATCTGGGAGCAGGGGCATCTGGGCACCCTGTTCCAGTGTTTCACTAAAGAATTTCTTTTCAGCCTAAAGAATTTATTCCTAATATCTAATTTAAGCCTACCCTCTTCCAGTTTAAAACTCATCTTATCACTACACTCCCTGATAAAGAGTCCCTCCCCATCCTTCTTGTAGGCCCCTATACTGGGGGCCTGGAAGTACTGGAAGGCTGCTATGTGGTCTCCCTGGAGCCTTCTCTTCTCCAGGCTGAACAATCTCACTTCTCGCAGCCTGTCTTCACAGGAGAGCTGCTTCACCTCTCTGATCATCTTTGTGGATCTCTGGACTTGCTCCAACAGGTCCATGTCCTTCTTACGCTGGGGGCCCCAGAGCTGGAGGCAGTACTTCATGTTGGGTCTCATGAGAGCAGAAAGGAGGGGGAGAATCACCTCCCTCGACCTGCTGTCGTGCATCTTTTGATGCAGACCAGGATGCGGCTGGCTTTCTGGACTGTGAGCACACATTACTGGCTCCTGTTGAGCTTCTCACCAACCACCAACCCCAGGTAATTCTCAGCAGAGCTGCTGTCAAACAATTCTCTGCCCAGACTGTACTTGTGCTTGGGATTGCTCTGACCCATATGAGGGACCATATGCATGTGAATGCCCTAGGCAGCGGAGGTGCCACCAGTCCCTTGTGCTGGCCTTCTCTTCAGGCTAGATGCAGTTTGTGCAACATACACATATAGCGCACACAGGATGCACCGCTCAGAGATTGCCCGTACTTCTGTCTGGGGGGCTTCTGGGCAGAAACATGGGAAGCAAAGAAGGCAAACAAATAAAACAGAATAAAAAATGTGAGTGGACTGCAAATGCCCATTGATGAAAGCTTAGCAGGCCAAGAAGGGGATAGAAGGAAGAGGCAAAGGGCACCCTGAGACTGTACATGGAAATCATGGGGAGGCTTCCCTCTGACTCCAGGCAGCTTAGCTCAGATCTAGCAAATGGCCTTCCCCTTCCCCCTCCTCCCTCCGCTTTCTGACTGCCGAGTGAAGCATGGCAGCCCAGATCTTATTTCAGGTTTTTGCGACGGTGCATATTTTCTCCCTTAGATCTTTCAATGAGAGAGCACCGGCCTCTCTGCGTGGGACTGCTAATGCCCCGAGGACTGAGCCCAGAGGCAGGGGGTCAGGACGGGAAGGCTGGCTGCGTTGCCAGCCATTGTCTCTGGAAAGCCATCAGCAGTCCTGGGAATGAGAGGGAGATGCAAACACCTAGCAGGTTATGCTGCCAGCAGGATGGCAAATGTGATTACAGTCTATTCAACTCCTCAGAAGGAGTTTCTGAAACCACCTGCATCACAGGATAATGCTGGCCAGAAGGAATGAACAGGAAGATTTTGCGATGAGAGGATGGGTACCAGTCTGAACACTATGATCCTTTTCCGAGATCAGTCTATGTAATGGCTGAAAGGGCAAAGACAGCATAAAGTGCAATACATCACAGAGCCTTGCAACAAAGACAAAATGAAATTGGCCTGAAAACTATTTCAAGCACTATTAAGTTATGTAAATAGCACAAAAGGATGGGGCAGAAGGGGACGAGGGAGAAAGCCCAGGTGAGACATGGATAATAAAAAAGGTATGATAACTCTCAGTAGGTATTTGCAGGGCATGCACATTAGCGAGGTAATTTGTTTAGGCTGAGTCAAGGAAATACGGCTGGGAGAAAGAGCAGGAGAATTTAGTTTGGCTCTCAGGGTGTATTTCTGAACTGTGAAGTGTAGCAGACTGTAGAGCAGTCCACCACAGGAAATGTTAGAAAATGCAAGGCTTGAGTCATTTAAAAACTGACTGGGCAAAATCACCCAAGAATAATCTGGAGGGAAACGCTCATGCAACTGGCAGGCTGTGCAAGCACAACGGTCTCCGGTCATAAATTATAATAACTCAGATACAATAGGTAGCCAGGAAGCTGCGTGCATGTGAATGGGGGAGACAGAGCTCAAAACCTCCGCCTCCCAAGCTCCCAGAAGCCAAATACTGTGTTGGTGTAAATTGGTGTAGCTCCATTCCCTTCACTGAGTGACGGTGCATAGATTTATGCTAGCTGAGAGCCTGGCCCAAGAGCTTCTGACCTTCGGTCTAAAATAACTCCATCATCTCATGGTATTCTCAGGTAATAAATACTCCGATTTAGCTGTTAGGCTTTCGTAATCTGACTGGGCAGCGATTAATTTACCAGCTCACACTTGCAGACAGGAATCCTCCAGGGCACAGAGCCCCCCGTAAGTTCTGCGTCATTCGGGCTACAACCCTTTCTGCAGATGTGGTGGCCTTTTAATCTGAGGGCCTGATAAAAGGCCAGCCTACGCACAGACTTCCCCTGGTTCCAGCAGATCGTGTTCCAAAAATGGATATGGTTGTTTCCAACACGAGGCTACGGGGAGGCTTTCTGGTGTTGATTTGGCTACTTTTATTGTGGAAGAAAAGGGTCCACGAAGATGCTGGTACACAAACAATAAGTTTCAGTTCCCACGTCTCCTTATTTTGCACAAGTTTATTTGCATACCAATACAATGGATAAATACTGAGATAAACTCAAATCATGCCTTTTCCCAGTATACTAGTTTAGAACAAAATCCTATACTAAGTTTAGAGCAATGGCTTTGTGGTCTTGCTGTAAAACATTAGTGTTTCAAACACTGATGGATTTACCCTCAGTTGAAATTATTTCCATTTTGCTTATGGAGAAGAAAAGCCAAAATGATCAGAAATGTCATCCTATGTTTAGTGTTTGGTTAGTGGAATCCCATACTTGATTTTCATATGACTGAGTATTTCATAGTACCTTATCTTGTCCCATCGCTCACCGAATTTCCTATTTGTTATCCTTGTCGTGCTTGGAACCCCTTGAAAACAAAATCTGGCACTTGTAATTTGCCCAACACTCCTCAGGAGCTTTGGGAATAATGTGGATAAACCTCCCCCAACAGCAGCCTTGTTCATCTCACTTTCCTGAACACAACTCATTCCTCCAGGCCAAATGATGGATGGGCTCTAAAGCAAAAAGGGCTGTTTCATCATGTACATATACAGTACTTTAGAATGTTTGTGTGTTTGAAGATACAAATTAAGATTACCCAAGCAGGTACTAATAACTCCAGCAGAGTTTCTTCCAAAGCCACAGTCAACAAGTAAGAAAAGAGCCCATTATTTCTAGCATGTTAAGCTAACTCATCTAGCAGTGTCCCACAGGCAAACAAACACCTCCTAGATTCAGTAAACCAATTTTAGTGAAAGGATTGACTTTCTGAAAAGAAGGTTTATTGTGTATATTTGCTACAATGCTCTTTTAAGACATTAATATTATGAATACAGGGCAGAATTAAGCAGCCGCGTTGCATGTAGAGAGCACTTTATAAATGTACCATTCATCATATCCTCTATGTTATGTTATACAGAGGAGTCTCTACCACATCATGGATGTTTATTATCATTCAAAACTAATAACCTTGGCTACATTCAGTAACAAATGAGATCATGTGAGCTGCAAGTGGTCCAAGCACAAGAGCTTTTGTTCATGGGCCAGCCAGACAGTTATATGCATATATCCCTCTGTCTGAACACATCAATCATTTCAATATAATCACAATTTAGCTCTCAGATAATTTTGTCCTTTCATTCTTTTTTCCATACTGCAGATCTTATGGGTGGACATTGAGACCCAGTTATAGATGTGACAAACGATTTTAAGTTTCTCAGTTCTATGAGCTTAAATCTGTCTACCATAGAGTGGAGCTGAGCATTTGAAGGGTTTCTCAAGCTAAAGCATCCAAAATCCAAGCTGCTCAAAATCACAGGACTCTTTTGAAAGGTCTGGTAGAGATGAGCAGTTTCAGAAATATCTACATGTACAAATTTGGAAACATATACATACATATGCAAATAGATATGTAATATTTCTGGTTAGCCTCCCTTCATCCCTTAACCCTGTTCCTTATTTATGCCATGCAAACTGCTTCATGTTGCAGTCCTTGTCCCTGAGGACAAGGTGCCTGTAGCACCTTGGTGAGGAGACCCATCCTCCCAGCTGCCCCTATTGACCCCAAAAATCAGGCAGCACCCCTTGAGGGTGATTTATCCCAGTGATGATGTTAACCTCTCTCTGAAGATACCTACCTCAGCTACTGGCTATCTGGAGGACTGAGGTGACAAGACTCCAAAATTTGGGGAGTAAAATTATGTGGGATCAAAATGTGGACTTAATCCTTTTTTCATTCACATAATTTCAAGGTGAAGATGAATCTTTTGCTTTGAACCTCTAGAAAATCACAGACTCCCCAAAGTTAAATACTTCTGTGATAGAAAAAAATGCAGGGTCCACTCAAGAATATTTCAAAGGGAGGTAATTTTACTGTAGAGAGAATGCATAAGTGGACTCAGGTGGGAACAAGCCATGAAACGAATGACAGTACCTCTGGGGGCTGACAGCACCCATGACCAAGACAGGTACCCAAAAAGCTATGCAGGCAGATCACCCTGATGTTCATGAGAAGGATCCCGTCCACGTAGAAGGAAACGATGAGGTGGCAGAAGGCCAGTTACAACCCAGTAGTGCCACACGAGAAAAGTCCTGTAGGGTCTGTGGGTCTGAGGAGGGGCTAAGGCTCCTCCCGCACATCTGGCGAAGCAGCAGCTGCACTGCAGTGATGGATGTCAGCGGTTGCCGCGAGGGCTTGTTTCACAGAGAGGGGGTGGGAGTGGGTGTAGGATCAGGGTTGGATACAATGTGCTTTTCAAACTTCTATTGATTTCCTAATCTCTTTAAAAAAAAAAAAAAACCAATAAAGAGGAGCAGGGGGAAGAAGAATAAGAATAATTTTGCTGTGAGCCTGGGCAGGCCTTATTTCCCCTCAGATCTACCTGCCCACACCCACATACACGGAAGTGTCTCTTCTTACTGATTGCAAAGTGCCAGCCAACTTTTTTTTTTTTTTTTCTCTAAAAACATTTCAGCGGGAGTTAGCAATGAAAGGGACTGGGGAGGGGAAATGGTCCAACTCCCGGTGTCGGAGTCGGTAACCTCACTTGCCTGTTCAGCAAACGTGCTACCTGAGCATGCCTCAGAGCTCTGATCCAGCTGGCACACAAACATCGACCCAACCTTCATCATTCAGGCTGTGTGAGGTCAAGCAAGCATGTAAAATGAGTGTACACTTCAAGGCCTGGCTCAGTTGAGGTCTCCAGCGGGGAGTGCTTCAGGCCAGATTCTCTACTGGTCTGTGGCTGGTAAGGATAACTGCAGAGGGCATTACCACATCGTGCCACTTTGCACTCCCCTTTCAGGGGCTGAAACGGCCACATTTTTGGTGCTTTTGGGAGAAACGGTGCAGAATTTGAGGGGCTGAAGTGAAAAAGAGATTGGCGAGGGTACGCAGAGAAATATCGAATTCATTGGCAGAACCATCTGCAGCCCCGGGGGTGAGAGGCATCACAGCCACAGCCTGCGTGAGAAGAAACAATTCACAGGTCTGGAGAAAGGGCTTGGAAAAAACAGAAACAAAAGGGTAAGACCGATATGGGTAGGGAAATAGTAAAATGAGAAACAATGAAAGAGACAGCAGTAAAACATGCATCTGTCATTTAATCCTGGGTAAATACCCAGATTAGTGACATCACTTTCTGCTGTTTATTTGGAGCTTACATTGGAGCCATGTCTCCCAAGCCTAACACAGCTGTGATACAGCCCAGTGGAAAGCACAACCAAGGATTTTTCCCAGCTATGGCCATTCCCATACAACACAGGCGTTAGGCATTAGGCAAAACTGAAGTTTGTATGGAAACATTGTCTTTCCAACGCTTGTGCTCATAAAAATATAGCTGGCTTGAGCTGGCAGAGCAAGGAAATTCAAAAGTGTCACATCTTATCTTCACAAGTTTTCACATGATTTTACAATCACTCAGTGCTTCGATGGGCTTTGAAGGTCATGAAGGGTAAGCATGCACACAGCCATCCTCTGTTCTTGGTCCAGTTATGGGGCGTTGACATTGGGATCCATGACCTCATGTATGCCAGCAAAGTAACAGTACTCATCATCCAAATGTGCTGCAGGGGTTCATTTCAGCCAACTCAAAGATCCCCTTAGAAGCAGCCATTTTACCAAACTCCATCATTTTTCACCCTGGACAGCTGCCACCTTCGCTGCTCCACAAAGGCTGGCTCTGGTTTCCTTACCTTCCGAAAAAATACTAACAAACGCAATCCATGCAGAAAAAAATGGCTTGTTTTCATTCTTGTGTTTAACTAGGTCAGCCCAGGAGAAACATCCAGCCAGCTGCTCACCTGATCCCACTGCGGTGGTCATGTTCCTCCCCTAACCCGTTAGGAACAAAGCTGTAAGGTGAGACATTTTAACAAGGCCGTTGATGTTCTTGGAGATAAATGTGTTAAGTTACTGCTGGTTTTGCCACTTGCAAGTGGAGAGGGGAAGGCTGGTCCACAGCGGTAAAAGCGTTACTGAGCACCAGAGGCAGCTGGCATCCGCTGAGAAAGGCACATGGAAAACATGACGCCAAGCAAGTGGGGCTAATTAACGCTGGTTTCTTAAATTAGAAGGCTCTTAATGGCTAATGTTTAAAAATAACACCTAAATGGTATCTAAAAATAGCTGCTGCCAAGCCTTGGAGTATTCTGACCTCCATTAAATTGGGAGTCCATTTCCCGTGACTGGTGGTGTAAATCACATTTACCATTTATATCCCTTTCTCCCTGGGATTAGCTGCAAAGCCTGATGCCTGACCTTGAAAGCCTATTTGCAAACATACACGAGTAACCTAGAGCACTCTTCTGAATGGTGTGCAATACACGGATATAATGTATGGACCGAGTAATTGGATAGAGTATAATCTCAGGTTCCACTTATCTGCACAGGATAAAATACCAAGGGAGATGGGGACTACCAGGCCAGGCAGAGACCAGGGATGTGAAAGGTGATGCTGGGTTTAGGACTTGGGAGACCTGAGCTCCGTTTCCAGTTTGGTTGCAGATTTCCTGTATGACTTGGGTAGATCCCTCATCCCCCTGCTGCTCCTCAAAGCCATGTCTTGACCTCCCTGATCCTGGACGGGTATCACCAGGATAATTTCTCTAGGGTGTATGACACGCTTAGATACATCAACGCTACGCCTCACAGGAACCAAACTGTAATGTAAAAAAGGAAAACACTGCTCAGTTTTCCTTCTGCTTAATATATGAGCCAAACCCAGATAATCTGGAAGGCAAAGACACACTGAGGGCTTCTAGAGCTCTTACCCAGCATGTGGTGGGAATATTAAGTCAAATGTTCAGTACTGCTGGAGATAATGACTTTTGCTGTGCTCCTCTGTGCTGTGCTTGGCTCCAACCCATGTCCTGTCATATCGCGATACTCTGCGATAGCTGGTACAAAGAGAGAAACCTGCAGCTTGGTCTTTCTAGGCAAAAGGGAGCACGATCCCGTGGCACCTACCTGGAACAATGATTTCTGATACAAAACACTCTGCATTTGTCTAACAATTTGCAAATTAGGCAAATTACTCCAACAACTGTATAAACTCAGTTATTATCATTTAAGCATTACATACAGAATATCTGAAAGCCCAGAAAGTCCTAACATTAGGAAAATGCTTTCATCCCGTCCAACATCGCATTCCTCCCCATCCTATGTCAGTGTGCAGCAGACGCACTCCAAACAAAAGAAAAGAAACACGTATAAGTACAGGACGATCAGCCTGCATTGTTGCCCTTCCTGGCCCATAGAATCCCTCTGCTTTTCAATTTTTTTCCTTTCTTTTGGCACAATGTCTAAGGCAGATTCTGGTTGGTTTGGGCAGAGACGCCCCATCTGCTGTTATGCAGAGATTGGTGCATGCCATGATGTTGGTCTGGAGACAAATACCAGCACTGATGCACACCCCAAGCACTCCTGCCTCATTAGTGAGATAAGGGGAATGTAAACCAGCTTTCACTTTTCTCCCTCCGTGTTATTCTGTTGTTCTAATGGTCTTCATTAGTTTGGCCAGATGGTTTTCCTTCCTTTGCCTGCTAAGGCCCGGTCCTGCAAACACTTATGTTTTCTTCTATGAACATGTGTGTTCAACACATGCATGGGTCTCTGCAAAACCGGAGCCTAAATTTGTTTCTGTTTCTGAATTCCAAGTTGGATTTTGATGCAACAGTTATTTTATATATTAAAATATCAGGTTTCTGCCCACCCACAAAATGCATGATGTATAACAGACCTTGCAAGGCAGCCATTGGAAAACACCACTTAATCCGCGATTTATACAGAAGGAAGAATTACTACTCCTTGTTTTTCGACTAGAATTTATATGCAACCAAACTGTGAAGGTGTAGCTCCTCAGAAGCTCCAAGATGTACATCTGGTTTCACATGCTGTCATTTCACCCACAACCTAAAATCATAAGCTGAAATTCCACAGAGGCTAATGAAAATTATTCCCCTTTGAGTTGCTTTATTAAAACTCAACCTCAAGAAATACTGGCAAGTCAGGAAAGTGACTTTAATCCAATACTTGTTATCCTCTTCCACAGGTTTTAAATCACTCTCTTTGCTCCATACTTTGAGCAAATACACCCTTATTGTTTTCCTAGTCCTGCTATGACCTTCTGGGAACGTTTTCATCGTGTAAAGCAACCTGCAGTCCCCTACTTTATAAATCTCATTCATTCCAAGTGTTAACACTAGCTAATTCTCTGCTTTAGAAAGGAAATCATGTTTGTTTTTATGAATAGTCTGCTGGGAAGAGGAATATTTGCATTTAAAATATTTTTTTCCATTTCATAAATTGTCTTGAGCTTTCTTCCCAGTGGGCAACAGAAGACTGTTTATACAAGTGAAGAGGGAAGCTTACTTTCCCATTACTTCCACAAAAGTACGATTAACAGCGATAACTATGCTAATTATCGCACTAACTGCACTTGGAATGCACCTTACTGGCTGCAGAGGTAATGCATTTGGGTAATAATTAACTCCTTTTTTCCTCAATTACCTTTTATTAGGAGAGCAGAAGGTGTCAAAGTAAAACAGCTGCATATCTTCCAAGAAAAGCCCGTGTTTTCTGAAGGAATTCGAGCGGAGGTGCTTTATTAAGAGAACTAGGCAGGACAAACATTAACATGGCAAGCTCAGCTGTTCAGTTACTTGGCTTCTCTCTAAGCCTGCTCGGCCTAATTGGGACATTAATTGCTACTATTCTGCCGCACTGGTGGCGAACAGCGCATGTAGGCACCAATATTATAACAGCTGTAGCCTATATGAAAGGACTTTGGATGGAGTGTGTCTGGCACAGCACCGGCATCTACCAGTGCCAAGTCCACCGCTCCCAGCTGGCGCTGCCCCGTGACCTCCAAGCCGCCCGGGCCATGATGGTGATTTCCTGCGTCCTCTCCACGCTGGCATGCGTGATTGCTGTCATCGGCATGAAGTGCACGCGGTGTGCCAAGGGGACTTCTGCCAAAGCCTCCATCGCGGTCTCCGGGGGGATCGTTTTCATCCTGGCCGGTCTCGTTTGCCTGGTACCTGTTTCTTGGACCACTAACGATGTCGTTACTGAATTCTACAACCCTGTGCTTCCCAGCGGGATGAAGTACGAGATAGGGCAAGCTCTTTACCTTGGCTTTGTCTCCGCGTCTTTGACGATCCTTGGTGGCGCTCTGCTGTGCACATCAAGCCAGCGTCACGGAAACGAGACACCTTACCAGACACGGCCCGGCAGCCTAAGAAGGGCTGCTCCCTCCTACAGACCACCAAGTGTCTACAAGGGAAACCATGCTTCTTCCCTGACATCTGCTTCCCATAGCGGCTACAGATTAAATGACTATGTGTGAGTTCCCTAAGATTTGCCTGCGGGACACAGCTGCTTTATAATTTCTGTGCATGGCGTAGAACAAAGCTAAGATGACTTTTCATGTATAAGGGTTACGATACAAAGTTTACCATTGTTCGTTTCTTCCTTCCCTTTCTTTCCGGAGAAAGAAAGAATGTGAACACGGAACTGCTCGCTGCAAAACCTGGAAAATAAATACAACAGAGGCTGCGATATTCCAGAGACGGCACGTACCTGCCTAGATTTTGCAAGCAGGCAGTTCCAGGGCAGTTTTGCTAAATGTAGTGGTTTGGTTTGTAGTTTCTGCCCTGCGATGAGCACTAAAGCGGAACTGGCCACAACTGGTTGTTTGACCAGTGTTCCGATAAAAGACGCCGTTTTGCCTAAAATGGAGAACTACTTGGTGAGACACAGTGATTTTCAACAGTGACTGCCTGCTAAGTTTCTCATTTCCATAATGCATGAATGTTTTGTTATGACAAGGTTTTGCTTAACTTTTTTTTTTCTTTTTTTTTTTATAGTCCCTTGAAATGCGAATTTCAACAGCACTATGGCAGATGTATTTGACAATATGTTATAGCCAATGTTTTAAATTATACTACAATGTTTTGACTTTATCAAAATAAAATTTTAGCACATTTTTGACACAAGACAATGCATCATCGTGGAAACAAACCATCTCAGTGGATCAGAATTATGTTTTTAGGAATGTCAGTAACAGAACAAAACTAGACATTTGATGTTAAACTTTTATTTAAAAAAGTAAAAATAAAAAATTAAGTAACAGAATTTGACACAGAATGGGCATTTAACTTTTTAGTAAGTATAGCATTTTGTACAATCTATGCATTATATAAATCAGAAAAGCAATTTCTAGAATCCTTTTCCCAAATACCATGTGATGAAATGTATTCATTTTTTAGGCTCAGTTCTGGTAGTTTTTGCTTGGGGTCTGGACTGAAGGTGCTTTAGGGGTAATATGAATATTTCGATCTACTCCAGAGGCGTTTGGGAAACTTTCATTCAGGCAGGCTTTGGGGCACAAGGCAGAGGTTACACTCACGGACGGACCGTAACTGCTGCCTGTCAGGAAGAGTATAATATCAGGACATTTACTTCTAAAATCCTTGCAAAATGCAATCATTCTGTAGTGTGTTCAAACAATTAAAACCCAAAGTAATGAACAAAGAACCCCAGCCCTCTCCATTTCATGTTACAGTGAAGTCCAGCGCAACATATACTGTGGTATAAAACTATCACAAAAAATAAAAGCACTGGATTTCGGTTAACCCCAGAAAGCTATAGGTTTCTCCAGAGCAACATATGGACCAACACACTGACATTCAATAGGGTTAAAAAAAATTACCTCCAAGAGCTCTGAGGCAACCACACTTGGTATCGTTCTTTTGGCAGAAAGCCTGTTTGCAATTATGTTATCACCTGGTAGCGCCCCCAGAGCTGGGACCCTTTCCACATTTCCCCCAGTTTCCCTTTGAACCTTCCTTTCCACGGCTGATCACCTACCCATTTTTTCATGTTGATTTGAATTGTGACTGAGTGTTTTTCAGCATCAATGCAAGTTATCATCATCACTGTTTTCAAAAAAAAAAAAAAAAGGTATTTCTATGTAATTTGCCGAGACCAGCAATAACAAAAAGGATTTGGGACCAGGCTTTGGTGATCGATCATTAACAGCTGATTATAAACTCACGTTTTATTAACTGTAACTATTACATATGATGTGAAAAAAAAATTGTACAGAAACTTCACTGACGCTGCAAACTTTTTAATAACAGACTCTGAAGTGCAAGGAATGGACAGAAACTGCCTTGACAATGGCTTCTTAGAGAAGATGGAGTCAAACTGTTCATAGCCCATTAGGGAATTTCTGGGATGCCTTTTTAGGATGAAAGGTAGCCTAATGAAGGTGGCCAACTATGTAGGGTTTTTTCTGTGTTTACATTACAATAGATCTAGCCAAGTGATTACAATATCAGCTTCGAACAAGGGTTTTGGACAGCCATGAATACTGGAACACAAGTCCAAGTGCAGGAAATCGGGTTGTGTCTCATTAGGTAGTATGTTTGCTATATACTGATAAATTAAGTCCCTTGCCAAGATGTTTGTGCAGTGGGAATACTTATGTGTAGTGCTATTCTTACTGCACAAATTCCCAGCCAAGTAGGATACGTGACAGTAGTAAGAACAGTTTATAAAATCCTGGCAAAAATACCTGGAAGTGCTCTGATGTCAATGAAGAGAGGGAAATGGTTTCTTTCACAGGAGGCTGTGAACCAGTGGATCTCGCTCCATGATAAAATTGACATAAGTTTTTCTTTCTTTCTCTCTTTCTTTCTTTCTTTCTTTCTTCCTTCCTTTCTTCCTTTCTTCCTTTCTTCCTTCCTTCCTTCCTTTCTTCCTTTCCTTTCTTCCTTTCTTCCTTTCCTTCCTTTCCTTCCTTCCTTTCTTCCTTTCCTTCCTTTCCTTCCTTCCTTTTCTTCCTTCCTTCCTTTTCTTCCTTTTCTTCCTTTTCTTCCTTTTCTTCCTTCCTTCCTTCCTTCCTTTTTTCCCTTTCTCTCTTTCTCACTTTCTCCCTCCCTTTCTCTCTCTTTTTAAGCTGCCATTTGAAACAAAAAGCATATCCATTTTAGCAATCTTAGAGGCCTGGCTGCAAGTATCCCAGTATGTGTTGATAACCCGAGCTCCTCCTGTGCTGCCACACAGACGGGTGGCCAGACCTTGCTCCTTGCTTGTGTGGAGCAATGAGGCATTGCTGCGAGACCTTAGCCAAAGAGTCAATCCCCACCGCTCCTCCTTTGTCTTGGTTATCAGTGCCAACGAGAAGTGACACTGCCAAGGAAAGGGGATGAGTTTCCCAGACCACCAAGGTGCTGTTTATGGGAACGTGGTTTTTAGGCAGCTGTGACTCAGCAGCAGGGGAACAGGGCAGGGCAATGGGCTGGGGCTACCACATGCCTGATTCTGCCCTTGTGCATCTGCTGGGTTTTTGCAGAGCCCTGTAGAGGCAGATTTTTTTATTTTTTTTTTTTTTTAGGTAATTACAGCCTGATTTTTGGCTGCAGCTCAATAGAGTTGAAATGACATCCTTCCCTGCCCATGAAGGCACTGCAGGGGACTCTGATGAGCAGCACCAATGGATGAGGGGAGGCGAGGAGGGGATGCAGGGTAGGCAGAAATTCCTTTTAGCAGCGCAGGCATTGTTCATGCATGTAGTTGTGGTTACACCACATTTTAATCAACTTCAGTGCGACGTTCCTGGAAGAGCAGGGATAGAAGACTTGGCAGGTAGGCACAGATGGAGGATGTGATTTGGCAGCAAGAGGATATTGTGGTTAGCTCTGCAACAACAGGAGACAGTGGGGACTGCAGCAGGATCGGGTAGAGATGGAGGCATTTGAGGTAGGGATGGAGGGTGGGCTCAGACAGGCTGGGACCTACTGGGTCTGCAAGGAACTCTTTCAAAGATGGATCTAACCAGGACCATCATGTGGGTATGGGACGAGGTCAAGAATGCTGACTCCCACCACAGCATCCTCCCTCAGGGCTGGTGAACTGTCCATTCTCCAGTCAACTTAGGTTTTGCCATCTAAAATACAGCAGGCCTTGATATTATCTTGCAAAATATGCCAGATGTGCAACTCTGACTCAGGCCATCACAAACAACCAAACACAAATCAAAAGATATTAGGAGAAGAAAACATTTTAGTCATTTCTAAAACTGCTGCTAGAAAGTGGTTAATAGTCCAAAGGAAGAAAATGTGTAATTCTGTTATTACTGAGCCTGTGGGATTAAAATCATGAGCTCCCTTGCAACTTTGTCTGCAGGAAGGGAACCTGATCAACAGGATGTGAGAAGAGACTGGTCCAATGACATGAAGGCTAGGTCGAAGGTGAGAACAGAGGTAAACCAAGACCTTCATCAGGTGCAATGCAGGTGGACAGAAAAAGTGAGCTACTTTTTAGCTTGAAGTACAGGAATACATCGATTTTAGGCTGTGAAGAAACTGTTATGTTCAAGCCTGCTGTTCAGCACAGCAGAAGTCAAAACACTGAGGTGCTGGAGGAATATATAATCCATCAGTGAGTTTCAATGCTGCTCAGACCAGAAATCATCAACTAGATCCGAATTCAGTAGAATGCATGTGGGATATGGTAAAAGTGCTCCTGTGCCTGTAGACCTGAATCACAGTTCTCAGCTCTGGCTTATGCTAAGTTTCCACCATGATCCGTAAGTTCATGTAGCAATTCACTACACCACTAGCACCACTACTGAAGTGGTGAGATCCCATTTCCCACCTCTCTTGCTGCCTGAATTTTGCAGCACTTTGCACTTCGGTCCTCTCTGTGGACCAGTTTAACTCCTTGAAAAGGCACAAAACAACTACATCAAAAACTAGGAAAATTTTCTGGCACTGAAGTTATCTAACCTAGCTAGCGGAAAGGTGTGAGGAGAGCCACAAAAGGGATGGCTGGGAGGGAAGGAGCAGTGGGAAAGGAGGAATAAGAGTTGGAGTAAGTGAGCAAGGATTTCCCCTTTTGGTGGCAGGGGGTCGGTTGGTCAGGAGATGGACACAACTGCCCTGAAAAGCAGTGCCTGAGATGCACCATCCTCTTCACTGTCACAAAACCAGACAGAGCCACTGGGCAGACAGAAGCTCTCGGGGTCATGGACTGGTTGGTATTTTTGTTGTTTTTTCCATAATGCCTGGCACAAATACTGGAGTGAAGTAACTGATAAACCATAGCAAAGCTTAACACATTTCTTCAAGAGATGTGTCAGAGCTAACTAATAAGATGAGAAATGAACCACGTTCAGTAATTAGAAGTTCTACTGATCTCAGACAAAAGTTATCTGACCATTCCTACAATTAGCTGGTAACTGAGGTTTTCCATATCAGCTTATTAGGATTAATGGAAATTCTGTGTCCACCTGTGAATATCTATTGCCAATTTACTGTTTATTTTGCTGGATATGTCACAAGCAGGTTTCTGTGTATAAGAATGATGGCCAAGAGCAAGGTGTTTCATGAGATCTGGGAGCAGCTTAAAGAAGAGCTGAAAGTGTACTCTTTTTTTCTCTCCCTAGCTGGTCTACCAAGAGATACTATATCTTCCTTGCATGCCTTGTTTTGCTATGTTCTTTTTTCTTGTTTTGTCAAGAAATTATTCATATCTCGTAGTCCATGTATTCTGATTATCCATATTTCCTATTCTTACCACTAAATGGGTACCTGGTCATGTTGAATCACAGCTTATTTCATACCCTTTCCTATTCTTCTGCCCATGACATCAGAAAACATGTTTGAACCTATTGAGGCTTGATCCTGATCAAGCATAAATCAGAGGACCTCTACTGAAATGATGCTACCCCTCTTTCTTCACAGTAGATCTAGATCAGGTGTCTTCTTGCACTGAGAAACCTGCCAGTTTGTAAGACAGTTTCCTATAAAAACTCAAACATCGAATGGGCTTAAAATGCTCCACAGAGAAGAAAGTCAAGATATACTGACCTCCCTCTTTTTTTCTTTGAAGAAGGTTTCCTGGGGTAAAAGGTTGCTAATTTTATTTTTTTACTTTAAGCATGAGGAAAATGCATTAATTTCATTAGCTGACACCTAGACGATCTTTGGTAAGCAAACAGTTAGAAAATAGAGTGAATGAAAAGAGTGAATCAATGCACAGATTTGATCTGTTAAGAGCATATGTATATAATTCATATATATGTGGGGATTCATAAAATGGTGAAATTCTGGCTCGATTGACTTTACTGAGGTCAGAATTTCACCCATAAGCTTGTTATTATTGTCAATACTTCCAAGTCTATTATAGAGCTTTTAACTAAAAGGCCTCCAGAGCAAAGAAAATCAAAGTCATGAGAGTTTTGCCCCTGTAAGAGAGACAGCAAGGAAATACTTGCATTGGCC
This sequence comes from Gallinago jamesoni, assembly GCA_025769975.1. Taxonomy (NCBI): domain Eukaryota; kingdom Metazoa; phylum Chordata; class Aves; order Charadriiformes; family Scolopacidae; genus Gallinago; species Gallinago jamesoni. Next base: position 111,413,612 of record JAOQGH010000001.1, on the reverse strand, counting down.
ATTTCACAAAGTGTTTCCTATTGAACAGAGCAGTTGTATCTGGCAGAATGTATGAGTGAGCCCTCCCTTCCCCACTCGAGTCAAGGACAATCAATTTTATTTTTAAAATGTCATAATCACTGGTATTGATCAACGCTCCCTTAATGGGGGTGCTCTTGAATCCATACCGGCTTGGGCTATTGCCACTTCCCTAGCAATCCAGGCTCAATTAGGCTGCCTTGCTAATGCATGTCAGCTTCATTTAATTGCTCTCAGGCCCGCAGTGTGAGAAAAGGGCAAGCTGACAGAGTAAATCCACACTTCCACTTTGCAGTGAGCTGCCTATGTGTTTTATTTGTTCACATTTTAAAGGGCTAAGCACTTGTTATATGGAAAACACAGGAGAGCAAAAGTCAAGAAGTATTAATAATCCTCGGAAAACAGAGTTAGAACTTGATTGCTTGTGCAAAGAATTGCTGATGTTTTCAGTACATTGAAAATAAGGTGGATTTTGTAGCTAGGGTGCTGATGAGTAGCATTTGTCTCACGGAAAGCTCAGTAAAAACTGGGTGGAGGCGAATGTGTCCTAACAGCTACATCCTAGGGAAAACAACCTGTTTATTTTTGGTTGGCTGATGATAATGTGGCAGAAGCAACCCCTAAAGGAAGCTGATAATGAACTGGTGATCATAGGGTTATGATTTCTTCCATAATATTTAACAATAATGCAAACAAACGGTAATAAATTAGGAGATGGGGGAAGAGAGGGATGGCAGCAAGCCAGCAAAAGGGAAATAGCTATTAAACACCAAAGATATCCAGTCTGTGAAAGAAGTACATGCAGAGCTCACACATCCCATGGCAGAGCAGTTACAAGCTGAAACAAAGAAGTCACCTGTGAGTATCAAAGAAGTGTCTGCCTGCAGACAGAAGCTCTCAGGCCTTTGCATCTAGACCAGAGACTTAATACTAGAGGAAGAAAAACACAGGTATTGAGAGAAATGAGGGAAAAGACCTCGGGGGGGCCTCCCTAGAGCATGGTACCCCCTTTCTACTTGAGCCGTAGCTGCCTGGCCACCCTCCCACCTCCTGGCTAACCGCTAGGTTTACTGCAGGAATAAAGACATCAGAGTAAGCCTTGGAAGGTGGAATGGACTCCCTGTCACAAGTCCTGGATTATCAGGTTGCCCAAAACCCAATGTACATCTTGGGAATCAGACCTGCATCTGACCATAAGAGGTAGATTTCTTTTTCACTGAATTTCACTGCATTTTTAGAGTTGGAAGGGACCATAGAGATCATCTAGTCCAACTCCCCTGCTGAAGCAGGATTGCCTAAAGCATGTTAGAGCATGTTACTCAGGACTGCATCCAGGCGGATCTTGAAGATCTCCAGAGAAGGAGACTCCACAGCCTCTCTGGGCAGCCTGTTCCAGGGCTCTGTCACCCTCACTGTGAAGAAGTTTTTTCTCATATTTGAGCAGAACCTCTTCTCCTTTGTTTCTTTCTAATTTTGTTATTGCAGGCTGTGGAAGCTGCTAATCAAATGCCTGTCTGATATTTGGGGAGGAGTCAAGGTGCAACCAACAGGTTTTGAGCATCTTGATTCCTTGGAGACACTGGCTCTGCCTCAGTCACAGTGTAGTCTGTCTGGAGGGATCTTTGCCCCGGCTCTGGTTTGGAGGAAGCTGCAGGATTCAGCCAGGTGGATGTTGTCTGTCTGCTGCCAGCTAGGGGCTTTGGGGAAAGCATTGTCCTCAAGAGCAAACTCGTAATCCTGTCTCCTGGAAGAGGTAAGTGGCAACACCTCATCTCCATAGCTCTGTCCTGTGCTGAGTCTGACAGGAGTCTAGTAGGAGAGCACAAAAAAAGAAAACATGAAAATA
>JAOQGH010000001.1:111385377-111411648 GCA_025769975.1 Gallinago jamesoni | reverse complement strand
CATCTCCATAGCTCTGTCCTGTGCTGAGTCTGACAGGAGTCTAGTAGGAGAGCACAAAAAAAGAAAACATGAAAATAAACTCATTCCAATACTGGGGACGTGGTTTCTTCCCTCTGACTTACCTTCTTCTTTGATTCTTAAGTTTTTCATTTCCTACCCACGACAGGCCTCTGTCTTGTTCCCAGTTTCCTCTACTCCAGACTCTCCAGGTTACTTAACTTATATGAGTTTACTTACCTTCTAGATTTAAACTTGCTGAGGGCAGTGCATGGGACTCAATTTACAGCAAAGAAAACTGAAACCACTCAAAGACAGGCAGGGAAAAAGAAAGATGTGGGCTTCAGTCTGAGACTTTAGTTTAACTGGGCTGAAAAAAATCCAATATTCCTACAAAGACCTACAGTTACCTCATGCACAATTAGTAGTGCATGAAGACTGTCAGGTGGTAAAACTGCTTACAGAGGCCACCTAGAAGTTCTTGGTGATTCCTTACTATTGTCTTTGAATAAAACATTATCTAATGCCTACAAGGTAATAGATTTATCTGATAAGGCTACCTCTCACTTGTATTTCTCTTCTACAAATTACATTATTAGTGCTATCTTGTATAGCATTTCTTAAGATGACAAGGACAGTGCTATTTCTCTATTTGTATGTTTTAACTGTGATGTTCCTGCTCAGCCAGCCTGGTGATCTGGCAAGCATTTAAGGCCCAATTCTGCAACATTATGGCTGACAGAACTTTGGCCAGAGCTGAATGGAAAACACCAAAACTATTAATTTTTGCAATTTACACCCAGTTTTTCTGGTTTTTAATTGCCCAACTTATGATTCTGTTGTTTCCATCTGCTTTTCATTTTTAACTGCCAATAACCCAGCAGTTCTCAGTATTTTTTTCACACTGAACACTTAAGTAAAAAAGAGCACCCACAAACATTCAAAAAATTCTCCAAAGCTGTTTTATGGTTTTATTTTAAGTTTTTTTGTATGCATACTTATATATTAATTTATTTGTGTGTATTTTACCAGCTTTAGTTTTCACAATTGAAAAGACTGAAGCCCTATTATGCCTAAGAATGTTTTACAAAAATTCCTTAAATTAATCACTATATATTCTTACATATCAATTTATGAAACGTATATGCTACAAGTGTAGACAACAAGTTAGTTCTGTTACAGATTACTAAACACAGGCCTCTTTAGATGTTTAGATGTAGAAGATGCAAATCCAGATGCTGCATCCTGACACCCCAGATTTTCTTCACCCATGCTCGTTTCAAGTACGTTCAAATTTTAAAAGTTAAATTACACGGCTATTTCAATATAACGAAGCAAAGAGAAAATTCATAACTCCAGTAACATGATCAGTGATGTCTATGGGCCACATGCCAGAAACACTAAGGACGGTAATGTGTAATTTAAACTTAACTACAATTGATTATTAGCATAATAAATGTACACGCATGTACCAGTGAAATCCTTCTGAAATTAGAAGTGGCACTGAAAATGCCACCCGCTTGTAAAACCATTTTACAGTAAGAACAGTATGGTCCGGAGCAGGGAAGATGCACCACATAATTTATTATGTGTGACTAAATTAGGAATCCTTTGAACAGCAGCCATTTGTTGATAGGGTGGGAGATCTGCTCCCATTCAGAGGGAGAAGATGCCCTGTCCTGCTTACAGGATGTCCCCATCTCCTCCTTGACTAGAGACAGCGCTCCCCCTGCTCCTCCTCCCACCGCAGGTGGGTGCCGAATGGTGACAGCTGCCATCTGAAGCCAGTGGCCCTTTCCTTGCGCAGGGCTTTGATTCCCACCCCAACTCCAACGTGTGGCAAAACAAGAGATGCTCACATCTTGTCAAGACACAAAGAACTGAGCGGGTGAAATGCTCCGCATATTGGCCAACCTCTGCCCTCTGTGAAAGCCAGATGTGACAAAACATTGAGAATTAAACCAGACCTGAGTGTATTGGAAAAGCCTCTTCCTAAACAAACACCATGAAGTTCAGCGTTATGCCTGCGAACTGCAGCATGTTCTTGGAGGGCTTTGGCAGCACAAGGGGAAGGTGCCGGCTGCTCGCTGCAAGGGGACCACTGCCACACAAGCCAGGGTCTTCTCCTTAGTCCTTGCCTGGGTAATGAAACCCAAAGACAATGAGCCTGTTGCTTAGGGTTGCTGGGGTCTTAAAAGAAATTGTTTTAAATGAAAAACAAAAGCTAAGCATGCTTCTGGCAATGTATGTGTGGCGCTTTGTGTTTTCCTTACAGCAATTGTCAGTGATGTGGTGCTCTAGGTTTTGTCATGTGTATGTGCCCTGTGTACATGCCCTGTGTATGTGAACGACTGGTTTTTAATGTGCATTTATAACAGCAGGCTTTCTGGGCACCTGTAAGTTGGGTGTTATCTTTTTGTGCTGTACTTTCTCAAAAATCCTTCATGTGTGAAAGGAGATGTAATGGACCATTTTATACCATGTCTTCAGGATCTTCTTTAGAAGCCTTGTCTCTAAGTGTCCCAACCAATGCAAAAGTGCAAAAGCACATTATTATGTTTTATTGGGGTTTTGTTGGAAGATCATAGGTTTAAATTTGCTTTTTTAAAAAAAAAAATTCCAATGTTTGTATATTCTTAATCATTTACAAAAGCATAACAACTAGTTGAAAGTTTTGGCTTTTAAACAAAGGAAGATCAAAAAATAAAGGTGAGGTTTTCCTTACAAGAATGAAGAGAGACAATTTTTGCAAAAGAACATGCTAGCCAGAAAGAAATCTTGCTTAAAATTAAAATATTTGCTGCTATCAGATAATGAATATCTGGATTAGTCTTCTAATAAGATTAGCAGGGGCAAGCAATCTAATGGATATTAAAATGGAGTGTGGTCACTTAGCGAAAGGCATATAGGGACATTGCTCCCTTGGACAAAGGGATCTAGACTCAATAAACCAGAAGAGTCCTTCCTATTTTGTTGTCTGACAATGAATTTTAAATACAAAACTTGAAGGAGTATATAAAAAAATATCTTTTCAATTAGGGGAGAAAAGGTTTTTCTTAGGGAATGGATAGTGCCAGGAGTGATTTGACAGAAGGGCATGGCTAGTGAGAGGAGTCAATCACTCCACTAAAGGAGCAACAGCATTTAGGACCTGGAGATGGAAATGTGTCTGCCAAAATCCAAAGGTGAGCTGAGCACTGAAGAATAGTTTTCTGAAGTGCTCGCTAGACTTGTTTCCACACATCACAGTGCTGAGTTTGCTGGATGGTTCTTCTTATTCTACTTGCAGCAAATATGAAAGCTGCTAGTCAGGGTAGGGTTTCCGTTCATCACATACTATGCCGAGGGGAAACTGAAGATGGAGGAAGAGAAAAACAATGAAATAAAACCTCAAAGAATCAAAAACCTCAAAGAAAACACTTTAAAACTCTTCCAAACGAGGGTAGTTTGGAAGACTACAAGACCTTTGTAATTGGAGAGCCGCTCCCACCTCAACTGCTACCGAATGCTACCAATGTACATCTGAAAAGAAAATGGCAAAAAAAATTAACTGGGTTTCTAAGATACCACTGAAAAGGTAGAGAAATAGAATGCAATGAGATCTTTGTCTCATTGGGAAAATAAAAATTGGGAAAATAAAACAAACAAACAAACAAAAACCCCAAAACCTGAAAGAACTGATCAGACACATCATTCTAAATATCCTTTACAAAGATGTAGCATTATAATAACATACAAGCTATTCACTCCTCTAGTCCTAATCTGAGTGGAGTAACTCATATATTTTCTTGTCACCACCACTGACTAGTTGACACCACACTTGCATCTAATTCCTGTTGGTAAGTTGAAACGCTTACTGGGCATGGATAGGACTTGACACAAACACAGCATGCATTTGGTCAGTAAGAAATTCAACAGACTACATTTCACAGAAAGAAGTTGAGAGCTATTTGGCAGGCTCTTGGTCAAAGACATTGCCATGATTTTGCTGAGGATTTGGCCTGATCTAGTTACAAACAGAAAAATGGGACCACACATGAACAAAAGTTTAAGGAAATATTCATACAGGTTATGGAAACTTCCATTTACTTAGCCAGCATGGCTGAAGTCAACTACAAATAACCTCAGTACACAGAGAAATAAGAGACTAAAAAGGAGTTGTTGGAACAGAACCTCAAGTTCCATTCCTTTCTTCAAAATCATGTGATGTAAAATCAAAGTTCTTACATCAAATCTGTGTTTGTGAAAGAAGCATCACCATTCTTTGCCTCACTGCAGTCAAGGCTATTTCACAAAGAAAACAATCTTATAATCTTTGTATACAGCTAATCTGAACAGTCTGCTTTCACGGAGATGTTTAACAAATACTGTCATTACAAGCACTTATAGAAGGGAAGAACTGTAATGATTCATGTAAACCTTTAACTGCATACTTTCCCATTCTTTTTGTAGATGCAGCACAACATTGAATCTCCAAGACAACAATAAAGAGCTCTCACTTACCTTGTCCATTAACAAAAAACATTTATTTAAGTTGCTTAAACTTATTCAGATTGTTTGAAAGTTTTATTTTAACAGTTAAGGTTTAAAGTTTATTTTAGCACCCTCAGCTTCCTATCTTAATATGTATTTTTAAACGGAACACAGAAAACACCCTTATTTCGGTATTACGTTCACTGAATCAGTTATATTGTAAAGATTAGACAAAGTTACATCAGATTTAGGTTACATCATGTATACAAAGTTAGACCATCTTAAATCCCCTCACTCTTGGAAGGAAGTTGAAAAGGAAGAACCTGGAAACCAGGACAGTTTAGTAAAATATTTTCCTTTCACTGAGCACTGTCAGCTCGGTGAGTCAGCTTTACAACCGTTAGTGTTTGCTATAGTTTTATGGAACTGCTATTCGTTTCCTCTACAATGAGGGAGAACCATCACTTTGCAGCTACAGTTATGTGAGCTGCCAGCAGCAGAAAAGTGGGAGTGAGGAAAAGGTGTTTCCATCCCCAGTAATACAAAAGTGCTCATTTAGTGGCTTCAACACGTAACAAACACTGGGCTTCCACATTCACACATAACTCTTGGCACCATTACCTGACAGATGCCCCACCAGAAATGCCGTTCACCTTACCTCTGTGGTGAAGCTCTTTGCAGCTTGGAGGCCATCCAGCCCCTGGAGTCTGGTCAGCATCCAGCCACGGACCCTCATCTGGGGTCTCTCAGCACATCACTGCAAAGCGGATTCTGCGTCCAGTAGCACACCCGAAGCGCTGGAATGCACAGAGCAACCACCAGTCTCTGGACTCCAGCGATGACACCTCAGGTTCCTCCCACAGCTTAGACTCACCCTACCCCAGAACCCCAAAGCAGTTAGGAGTCTTCTGGCTTTTGGTTTGCTACCTCATTTGCAGAAGTCACATGGCAGACACAAGCGGGCTGACCCATAAAACCAGAAATGGGCTTTGAACAGAACTTCTGAATGTCTCATTGCTTAAAAGGCCAAAATGTGAGAATATTGGTCATTAAGAGAAACTCACACTTCATGGGCACAAGACATTTCATATTCACCTTCTCTTCCCCTGGAGGACTTATGGTCTCTAGGCATACAGCTCAGGCTTTCTCTCAACACAGACAGTCCTGTAGAAAATTCTGTTGACCCAATCTGCTGCTAGGTCTGCTTCTCTTTCCCCAGTCTTGTCTAAAGTTTCCTCTGTTCCTTCTGTGAGATATTTTAAAGATGTCTTTTGGCCACCTGCATCCTTTATTTTCTCCTTAGTGGGCTTCATCATTTCCTGAGAGGAAGGGAAAAAGATCTCGTCCCTTTCAGTCCCAGGCAACATCTTGGCAAGCTGTTTGTCAAAGTTCATTTTTTACAGTTCACTATTCTCCGACCACCTCTGGTCTGTTGCCTGCTTTGTAAGATGAATGTGTATTGACTGAGGTTCATGCTGTAGATATATTCATAGTAACAAGTATGTTATAAATACTGAATATCAGTCTATGCATTGTACAGCCAGATTTCCCAAACGTTTGTGCCTAGACTGTGTCTGGAGTAAAACACTCACTGTCTAAATAAGCAACTAAACTTTAACCTTTAGAGTCTCTGGGATATGATAGGGTCATCTCACACGTTGTTCAGAGATGAAGAATGGTGCTCATGTTTCTACATCTTTCAGACGCTAACTGATGGTATCACTAGCTACTAAACAGAGGGCCAAAAAAGCCTTATTAATTGCACCATGCAAACTCGTAACCAGGTAATGCAAGGGAAGTGCCAAACATGGGTCACTAAAGGCAAGGAGGAGAAAATAGTTTAAAAAGTCAGTTTAGCAGTTGGTTCCCTCCTGACTTCTCTAGGTCATCTGCACATTCTTTCACCGATTTGGCAGGTTGGGTATAGCTGCTCATTTGAAAGAGAACTGAGCTGTTTGTACAGCTTTTTAATACTAATTAATAGTACTATTTATTTCTTTGTTTATATTTGACACCCATTGCAAATGCTGAAAATGTATGACCTAGATGAATACAGGGGATTGACTCCATGCTTTCAGGAAGTTGCTAGTCCATTTGAATGTGTTCTCAAATAACAATTCTAAGAAAAATATGCTATGAAGCTCTACCTTCGTTCTGTACCTTGATTCTTCCATTCCTTAGATAATTTGTACTTGTCTTCCCATGCAATGGGTCATTATTGTTATCACATCAGTAACTAAATAATAAACTCCTTAAGGACAAAAACTTACGGATTTATTGGCTTTTGTGCGTGGACATTTTATTCCTCACCAATGAAGCACCCATTCTACAACCACATACTAAACACTGTAACGTTCCTTTTCCTGTCATCAAGAGCAGGCAAACATTTTGCAGCACCACCTGGGCAAAAAGAAGCTTGAAAGAAGCAACATTTCAAGTGAGACACTAAGGGTGCTTTTGCACAGAAAACATTATTTAAGAAATTATGGATTAATCAATGCTGCATTTTAACAGAGTGCAAAGTAGCAGTGACCAGTTGAAGATTTAATTCAGTGGCTGAAGAGTGAACTGGACAGATTTTAGCTTTTCTTTAAGAGCAAAACTCAGCTAAGTAGATCTGAGTTTTCTGGAGGAAGCCTGGATACAATGTTTCTTACTTACAAATATCCTCTCTTCTGATGGTTCACGACATCAAAGACGGTCAAGTTAATAATCATAACTTTTTTACACCATGGATAGCAGGCTTTCTTCTCTCTTTATAAAAAGATCTGTAAAATACAGAACATAGCCTAAACCTGTTGATAATATGTCTTAACTCTACTGTTACCACCCCTTTATATCTGGATTTGCATATGGGCTTTGAAACACTTCTGTGCATCAAGAGACCTAAAACTGTAAAGTTGATTCAGCCCATCTCTCTGACAGTTGTAACCACTATTATAATGGACAGAGAAGGAATTAAAAATCTTGTTGATAGAGTATGATAGAGCAGAAACAACGTAATGAGCTCCTGTGATAAGAACTGAACAGTGATTTTAGATTAGAAAAACTCCTAAGAAGCCCTGTTGAATGGATTGTCACATCAGTAGCAAATAAATAGCTTTGGTGTCCTACCCAACGAAAGGTTTAGCATCTAAGCCCTGATGTCCATTGCATTGTATTAATGAATGCTTAATGGCTGCTACATTTGGACATAATGCCTGCAATGTCAGCATTTAACTCATTCCCCCCAGGGAACCCTATGAGATACTTGGAATATGGAAGGTATTATTCTGTCCTGTGGGATCTACAGGGCTATTTAGGTGGCCCACGTCGCTGGCAGTCTCACAAGCGCTGATGGATTTAGCATCAGAGCACCCTCAGGAGGGAAGCAAGGATTGTTATCCCCGCTTTTTTTATGATGTGTATTGAGCAAGGGGGAGAGCTAGACAAATGCTGGGAAGTTCACTAGGGCGGTTTTGTAAAGTGACCAGCCTATTCAGCACTAACCAATGACAGCCATCCCCCCGCAGTGCAGGATGAAGCAGGTTTGTCACTGAACCCTATCATCCCCCAAATCAGCCCGAGACCCCAGAGCTGACTCTCAATGGCCGGGGCCAAACACTCAACTGCTGCCTGGTGTGGGATACTTATGGAGAACCACATTGGAAAGCTGTAGTTTACATCAAGCACCTGTGGGCATCTCAGACAGCAGATAGTGGTAGAGCACCACAACACTTGTTTCTGGGTATGGGTAACACAATGTCCAAGGACATATGGGTAACTATGTCCAAGGACAGAGACAGGGATTGAAACTGTAACCCAGACCGATGCCACCTAGAGCAGGCCTATCTTCTGTGTCCAAAGGAAAGGAATATTTCAGCAGAGGATGAGCTGAATTATCTGCTACCCCTGATTTAAACTTCAAGATATTAAATGGGAGCCAACTCCAAATCATGTTTCATCTGAATGCATGTGGAAAAAGCCACCTACAGGTCCCTGTAGGTTAATCACAGAATCCCAAAGGATGTAGCCAATAGCTCCTTTCCTATTTAAATGCAGTCTGAATTGGGTATTAACTACCTGCTGTGTTTGGCAGATCTCTTATTCCTAAAATAAATAACTGTATGAAAAGTCATAAACTCTATATTGGACTTTTTCATTTAAAAAAAAAATCAAAGTAATGTCAGGATTTTAGCAGCCTCACTTACTGCAGTAAATCTGGCTTCCACAGCTGTTCATGTTGTACTGTGTGCTTCAGCCAAGTGTAGCTGCAGTCCAACGTTTCCTTCTTAAGGTATCCCTTACCCAGCGCAAAGCCAAGTGAATTTTGGACAGGACTAGCATGCTAGAAATTATGAATGTGCTCTTATTAAAGCAGGTTGCGTGTTTTACATTAAATATTCATTCAAAAAACAATCCAGCAAAATGTTTGTCAGTATGATAGTTACTTTGGCTAAAAGAACACATTTTTCCTCCAGTCTCCACCAAAACTCACCCATATTTATCACATTGAGAATCTAAGGACATTAATGAAGATCTTGCTTAAACTCGGCTGAGCTCCTTCACTGGTGCCAGATCCTGTTCTCCTGTTTTATAGCTGTACCATTTCAGCAATTGTGTGGTTCTCACTAGGGACAACCCTTTTACATGTTCCACTGCATCTCATAAAAGGGTTAAAAAAAAAAAAAAAAAAAAAAAAAAAAAAAGAGAGAGAGCAAAAAAGGGGAAAGTGGCATTTTCTCCTCCTGCCTGTTAAAAACCTGCCTGTGTTGAGCTCAGACCCACAGAGTGCCTCATAAAGTGATTTGATTCCAGTGTCATGGTTTTCTGTGCAGAACCAGGTTTACCTCCACGCATCCCTGCTGCTGTCACCCCACTGTTACTGCTACTGGCTCAGCGTGGCTTTCTCTATCCTCCTGTCTTCAGTAACCAGCTCTTTGTGCTGGTATGCTCTTTCGGGCATTTCCCCACTCGTGAAAGAACCTTTCTTTCCACAGCCACAGCCGTCTTCTGCTTTTTTTCCCCTTTCCTCCTCTGAAGCCTCTGCCATTAGCCTTTCTGCAATCGCCCCCACTGGTGTTGGGGACTCTAAAGGCACTTGTGTTTTGCAATCATTCTGTGGACAGTGTGAAGCAGTCCCGGATCCTGCAGTGAACTAAACAGGATTGCAGAGGTCTCCCCTGCCTGGTCAGCTGGTGCAGTACATACTGCACTTTCCATATTCTTTAACACTGAGAATAAAATATGTTTATAATGACACAGTTCACAAAGTAATTGCTCCATAGAGTTTATCAGAAACAATGGACTGTAAAAAATTCTGTGACCTCAGTTACAGAGAAAACATCTTTTTCCATACTTCCTTCTTCTTGTTACTGTCCCATTGTACAGCCAATAGATACTTCCAAAGCCTAAGCATTACCCACACCCACGGTACCGCACATTTATGACTACGTGGTGTCACAGATCAAGTGGTATTGCTCTTCACTTTTTTTCCCCTGAAGTCAGGGATGTAAACATGGGCTATATATACATGGTGTATCATGTATACACAGTCAAATCATGAAAGGAATATTTCCTCCAAGAACCAGAGAACTTCAGTATTCTAGTAGAATTACATACCTTATTCTGAATCAAAACCAGAGGTAGCAAATTAGTTACATTAATAAAGTTAAAGATTAGCAATATTGCCATCATGTGGCTACTTTGAGTAAATGCGCAGGCATGATCCTGAATTTATTAAGCACCAATTCTGCTGTTAAAACTAAGAGTCGATATTTAAAGATGTTTGTTACTTTTATAAAATCTAATTGTCTTTTTATTACAGTAACAATTCATGTAGCAAGAATGCATGTACAGTAAATTAGGTTATATTGCCTGCTCCACTGTGAGTCTTATCCTCATGGATTCATAACTTATACTTAAGAATTCAATTCAAAATTAATTTTGAATTTTCCATCCAGAAACTATGCAAGTGAAAATCAACTCTTACTGCAGAAAGAAAGGAGGAAGAAGAAAGGACAAGTAGTCAGTTTAGATGCCCTTCATATTTGAAATGGCTTGTAAGTAAATTTTAATGCTCAAACCCCAGAATCTTATGGCTGCTATGACCATTTATTATTTTCAGTAATTTTATTCTATTTTCTTTCTCTAACTCCCTTCCCACTCCAGTCTCTGTGCTACCATGAACTCTTCTAAACTGAATTTAAAATATACAAGCAAATGAACTTCCACAGCCTATGTCAGGAGTGTTGGATTTTGCTTTGGTAGCTGAGTAGAAAAATAAAATTCTCTATATTACAGCTACCAAAAAGGAGGCCAAATCCTGCCACATGCTAAGATATCTCAGCTCCTGGCAGGAATTAATATAAACAACATGACTTAGATTTGCAAATTCTGTAGGAATAGAAAGCGAGAATACACTTGGTAATAGTCCTAAGTTGTTGCAAACTTCCAATGCCATTTTGAAAATTGCTTCCCTGTTTCTGGGAATCCGCCGAGTGAAATAGAAACAACACTGTATTTACTACCAGCGTCTACTCCAGCTGCTAATACATACCAGGCATTTGCAAGGTATTCCAGTTTTCTTGGTTGAAGAACTATCTGGGTACAAAGTACATTTATTTTACGCGCATACAAACACATAGCTTCCCACTACAGAGGATTCACCATTCCAAGAGGTATATGGCAATGATCAGTAACTCACCTTTGTTACTGTACCGCCTGCTCTGAATTACATGCACTTTTATCTAGACAAAATATTGCAGCAGAAAACTGTTTTGTGTTATTACTGCATATGCAAGCAAGAAACACTGATTTAACTTGTTGCTGGCTCCAGACATTGCCTTCTTGTAATAACTGTTCGTACAGCGGAGATGCAGAGTTTTCATGAGGCCAAAGCTCAAGTTTAAAATACTGGAGCACACAGCCAACATATTATCTCTCTTCTGCTCGCAGAGTAAATCCATACCTTCTTTCTTGCCCCGCTATTTATTTGTAAGTATATCCAGCTGGTGCAACCCCACTGGTGCCAGGAAAAGGGAAAACAAAAACATCCACGAGGCTCCTGCAGCTCCTGGTATGCAGGAGGCAGCACTCAGTGATTTAGCTCAAACTACCATTTTAAACTGGTTCAATTAAACAGGCTAAGATCACACAGATAGCCACAGCCATTCCCATTTCAACCTGGCCTATTTCCATTTCCCTTAGCAAACAACATTTAAGAATTCCTTATTTCAGCTTTGCTGAAATCAAAACAAAAATGCCCGCCCAGCTTATTTATTTACTTTTGCTGGCTAAAGACACAGAACACTATATTGAGACTAAACCTGACATTATTTATATCGTCAGCATTGTTGTGCCTAAGAATCTCATGATGAGAGGGAAGAACCTACAGAAGAACGTCAGACAAATAAGGCCCTTCAAAATTAAGATTTCCTGGTTAGTGTAACTCATAGCAAAAAAAATATTTTAAATGGAAAATACTAAAAGACATCCATATAGTAGGTAAGAGTGTGTACGCTTGAAGCATAGAACGAACCTAATGTGGCTGCAGACAGCCAGCTTTAAATAACTGGAGAGCACAAAGAAACTCCAAACACAGAGGCTGCGGGGAGCTAAGACAAACACCACTCCGCCCGTACAGAAATGATACCAATGGCTCCCTTGTTAAAAGACAAAAACAGGTTCTTCTCCTTTCAAGAGCACCAGGATTAGGGTTTTCACAGTCCCTGGACAAGCCCCGATTTATGACCAGTTTCCAGACAGAAAGAAATCTGTGAACCTTTTTAATTATTCATGCTCTAAGCGGCGAGCGCTCTCGGGTTGCAGGCCAAGAGGCCTCAGGGCCATGGCTTTCTGGGGTTTTCAGAAGAGGGAATAAGCAGCCGGATTCTCAGCAATATCGCTTGGCGGAAAGTGGCCGTCGGGCTCAAGAAAAACAGCAGCGTGCACTGGTTTGGCAGACATGAAAGGGAACTGGCCGGGGAAAAACTTAACTGCTCCCCATTTGCACATTCCAGCTCTTCTGCTGGTGTTTGAGCACCTGCAGCCCGGGCACCCGAGCCCTCAGGCAGGAGCAGGGCAGGAGAGGGCAGGCTCCTTGGGTCGAAAAATATTATTAGACCCCATGGAAGACCTTCTCATGCACGGCAGGGGGAGGGAAGGAGGGCAGAAAGAGCAGTGGCAGAGAAAAGCCACACCTGGACAGCCAGGTCAGGGCAACCTCAGCACCTACAAGCCACCTCTCAGCACCGAGCCGCTCTGCCAGCTCCTCGAAGAAGCAGCATGGAGAAAATGGCAGCGCCCCAAAAGACCACATGGGAGGAAGAACAGACCTGCTGTATGGGGCTCTGGGCTAGTCAAGGAGAATGATAATTGGTACCAAATGTGCTGCCAAGGAAGGGCTGGGAGATCTCCTGAGCAGGCTTGTCTGGAACAAGGTGGGGAACAGGCAAAAGTACCTGGTGAATGTAGTACTGTCTTGCACCTTGAATGCTCTTTGCCTGGTAGATTTGTCTCAATACTGAAATTCAGATGGAATTCAGACATCAGTCTCTCCGTTAGCACTGCCAGAACCTGTAGCTGGTTGCTCCCCCAGCCAGAGGTTTGGCTGGATGTGCACGCAGTGAGTATTTCATGCTCCTGCAGCCTGGGGGTATGGGTCACCTCAACCCAGGACTCTGGCTAATCAAAGGTCAATTGCATGGAGAGTCTGCAGTGCCAGATCCCACTGGAAAAGCCTTCAGACTTGCCTGGCACCCTGCTGCTGAGTGGAGCAGGAGGGGCTGTGCTCCGTTTCACAGCTAGCAGCACAGAGGCCTCTTGATTAAAGTTTGCCTGCCTCCTGAAAGAACTCTTTCCTGTAGAAGACTGTTCTTCAAGCTTTCTTCTACACCAGGTGGAAAGGAACTAAAAATAATAACTTCTTAGGAAAAAGAAAAAGCACCAAACAATAGAAAGATATAAAGATCATGAGAAATGTCTTTATGTAGACAAAAGTCTGGAGTAGAGGTGAGTTTCTGCTTTGTTTGACAGCATTCCCCAAATGCTGTCAGGAGACTGCAAAACTGAGAGCGTTATGGCAAGAAAAGAGCCTTACCACTCTAGAAGAGGAAGGAAAAAAAAAAGGTAATAATACAACTATAACTCAACCTGGAAAGTGAGGTGCTTTTGGATAAGAAGGATCATCACCGGGGTGACTCCTGCACAGGAACTCCCCAAAATAGCAAACTCCCTCCCTGCCACCTACCACTAATCAGGCTTTCTGCACTTTCAGCTTCCCATCCACATCTTTTTCTCAAATGGAGGCAGGCTGGAGAGTTGGGCAGAGAGGAACCTGATGAAATTCAACAAGGGCAAGTGTAGGGTGCTGCACCTGGGGAGGAATAACCCCCTGCACCAGGACATGTTGAGGGCTGACCTGCTGGAGAGCAGCTCTGAGGAGAAAGACCTTGGAGTCCTGGTGGACAACAGGATGACCATGAGCCAGCAATGTGTCCTTGTGGCCAAGAAGGCCAATGGCATCCTGGGTGCATCAAGAAGAGTGTGACCAGCAGGTTGAGGGAGGTCATCCTGCCCTTCTACTCTGCCGTGGTGAGGCCCCATCTGGAGTACTGTGTCCAGTTCTGGGCTCTCCAGTTTAAGGAGAGGGAACTGCTGGAGAGGGTACAGAAAAAGGCTACAAAGATGATGAGGGGCCTGAAGCATCTCTCTTATGAGGAAAGGCTGAGGGATTTGGATATTTTTAGGTCTGGAGAAGAGAAGGCTGAAGGAGAATCTGATCAATGCCTATAAATACTTAAGGGTGGGTATCAAGAGGACAGGTCCACTCTTTTTTCCAGTGGTGCCCAGTGACAGGACAAGAGGAAATGAGTACAAACTTGAACATAAGAAATTCCATCTAGACATGAGGAGGAACTTCTTCACTTTGAGGGTGGCAGAGCACTGCAACAGGCTGCCCAGAGAGGTGGTGGACTCTCCGTCTCTGGAGACATTCAAAACTTGCCTAGGTGGACCTGCTTTGGCAAGGGAGTTGGTCTAGATGATTTCCAGAGGTCCCTTCCAACCCCACATCATTCTGTGATTCTGTGAAGTGCTGGCTTCTTCTCCTTTAGTTACCAACCCTCAAATAGCTCTCTGCATCCCAGCTCAAAAAACTTAATCCACACCTGTGACTTTTCCTCTCCCAGCCATCTCCTTTTCTAACTACACTTTTACTCTCCTTTTCAACAACTAAAGCCCTTTCCCACCCCTCATGTGGCAAAGAAAAAATCAGGAGGTACTACTGGGTAGGAGCACTGTCTCACATCTGCCTCATCAAGATTTCCTTTTTCTTCTACATAAATTCCAAAATGAAATTTGCTATTGCGATGTTGCAATGATCTAGGGCCTTTGAACTGCAACAGAAAAATCATTAATAGTAGCATGAAGAGAAGTGTGAAAAGCAGATGGGTTTCATATAGCAAATCCTGTTATCACGTAGTTTCGTGCATTATCATGTAACTCCAGGCTGCCTCCTCTTCATGATCCTGAACTGCTACAGCAGAAACACAGATACAATACGGTTACTCGGTAAGCCTGTTCTCCTTTATAAGGAATAAAGTTTATGTAAACATAGAGAATGTGCATACACAATAGAGAGATTCTGTTTTGAATCCACAGGCAAACATCAACCAAATTTGGACAAAAAAGGGAGTAGTCAAATAATTACAAGATGTATTAATATAGGTAGCTGAATAGAAGAAAAATTAAAGCTAACATCAATAGCACAGGACCATGATGTCTAGCTGTCTAAAAGTGAACCATTATTTCCAAAAGTAAATGTAATGTATGTACCATACCAGAAAGTCTTTCTGGGAACAAGACAGTTGTGAATCCTCCCCCATTAAAAAAACTGCAAAATCCATTTGAACTCCCCAGTGCAATTAGCTATATATCCATACGAAACAAGGCCTCACTAGTCCAGGGGCTCCTAGAAGTATCTGGTTTTTAAGGCGGTATATCCACATATGGTTCTGCTGAGGAGCAAGAGAACCTCCTGATTTTAACTAGCAATAACTCAGCCACGGAAAAGACAGATCATTGACTGGGCAGCACCAGCCTGACACATGGTGGAAGGAGCAAGATGTGTCTTTCCAGACCAGAATAAAAAATGACACATAAATAAGGAGCTGTACATCTTTTTGCTCTTGCACGCAGAATGGATTTCACGCATGAGGACTGCTTGCATGTGGACCTTACACCTGTCACACTCCACAGCCACTCTCCTGGACGCCGTGTGACACTGCCCTCACCTCTTTCATTTACTTTTAATAGGCTGGGACACCAAGAACATGGCAGCGCAACCTTTTAAACCAGATTAGGATAGGTAAGAAGTTACTGTTAACATGGACACACACAATTAATTGGCTTTGGACTTATGGTTGGGGCGTGCAAACATTTTTCTCTTCTTTTTTGCCGGCTCCCACCCAGAGCGGTAGGTGCTACCACTGGAGGTGGCAGCAGCAGTTCCTGGATGTTGAAACATTTTGTGTACCTGTAAGCAACCTGCGCCTCGCAGCTTGGGAAGTCATGGCAACACAGTCGAAAGCTGGCTAGAGCCTATACCAACCAGATGGTCCAGGTGTCTTCCAGATCTCTCCCAATCCCTCTTCAAAAGGACCTTTGAGATGATGCTTAAGACATTCTTGGAAAGTTTGAGGCTGCACATGACATTTCAGGTTTATTGTTTTACATCTCCCAACAGAGAAAGGCTATCATGGTATGGACTTTCTTCAGCCAATGATAAAAAGTAACTCCCAAGAAAGCAAACCTGTCTCCTTAGGAGGAAGCTTGTAGAGACAACAGAAACAATTAATTTGGTGGTAACGTTCATTTACTATTTAGATTCACCTACAACTTGTTTTTCAAAAGAAAACTTGTTTTCTTTCCCTTCCTGCTGTCGGTAGCACTTTTTCCTCACAGCCCTGGGAGGAGGAATCCTGTTAGGAGAGTGACATCCAGCGGTCACTCTGCACTTTGTTTTTACACAGGAGCCTCATGGTTTGTGGTTCTGCAAGCCTGGGCCTTTTTACCCCTTCACTGAACTTAGGAAAAAAAGATACTTGGTTTAAGGTAATGAACAAACGTTTTTCTAACATGGAAAAACGATTACACATACATACAGACATATATATTTAAATACAAATATGAAAGCATGCAGAATTGGAACATAAAGATGACCTTTTAAAAGACCTAATGTCAAGACAGAGAAATATGTACATGTAAGACATGCAAGAAAACCAGTCTGAAAAGGGAAAGGATCACTTGCCTGTAGCTTGAACTCTCTGAGACAGAGAGTCCACATAGGTATTTGCATTATCAGGCAATGCAGAGTCTATCTGTGCAGTAGCTGCAGTGGATGGGCTCACTCCCCACCTCTCCTTACGCTTCATGCACCTACACAAAACCCACGTGGTTTTGAGGAAGATGGGAAAGAAGGGCACAGGAAGACCACATATCTCAGCAAACTTCCATGACTGGTAACTTCTCCATCTTAAGTATTAAAGCACTTGCTTATTCAAACTATGCCAAACTGGAAACGGCAGCATTCACTGAATCACAGAATGGATTCTGTGGCTGGAGGCTGCGAGGCTGGACAGGACCTCTAGAGGTCAGCTTGTGCTCTTTTTTTGGTTTTTCAGGGGACTGGCCTGTGGGACATTGACCTACACTGGTAATAAACATGTTGATGGGCGCAGGGCTTGGACACCCCAAATTAAGAGTTCCGTGGTCCCCTGAGTTTAAGACTAATTTGCTGCCTCTTAGAAAAGTTGATTCTATGAGTTCACCTCCCTCTTCTTACTGCTGAGAGGTCAAAAGATGTAGATAGGGCATTTTTCCATAATATTATCTCAGTAGTAGTATAAGCAGGATAATAGTCCTTACAGTGGATAAGATCCTTACAGGAGACACTGAGCAAAAGTGACCTCAGAAGATGACACCTGTTAGCATGTTCACAGCTGGAATATGAACTCAGGGTCCATTTGAAGTACAAACAATTCAACTGGCCACTTAAAAATAACCTTCTAATCAAACCTGGATTAGAGCTGAAAGAGTTATGTCTCTGCAATACATCACCTTACGAAGCAGTCTAGAAAGAAATACCACTGGGCACATTTTGTTGTGGAGCAGTCTAGTGCACAACTGAGAACAAAATATGATTCCACCGTCTATAAACAGCGTGAGAACAGTTTTCAACGTCTTAAGTATGAATGTTACGTGGGGATGGTCCTTTGGAGACTGAAACAGAGATCACAAAACATGGGATCAACAGTTCTGACTGTCAGTGTTCAAGATGGTAATTTATTATATGAATGATGGCATCCATTTGTAGAAAAAGGTTAAAAACCTAGTGCCATATACACGTTACAAAGTAGTGTGCAAGTAACAGAATAAGCAGAGAACTAGGAAATCATAGTGGCAAGAAGAAACTAAAGAGAGAAAAAAAAAATCGCATTAGGGAAGATGAAATATCAGGTGAAGCATTCTGACAGAGACCATGATGTGAAAATAGCCTTCAAATGTCATCAGCGAAAGTCACATGAACTTTACAGCTCCAATTTGAATGTAAGGCAGAGTGAAAATAAGCTGAGCAACCATATGAACAAATGTATATGCCATCTGAACAGTCATGGTATGAATTAAAGGTGAATGGCAATTGATTGCATCTGAAAACCACAGACTAGATATGCCAGTACCAAAAAGAGTAATTTACATTGAAATACACTGTGTAAAACAAACAATCAATTTAAAAATACCTATCAGGATGGCTTTGCAATTAGTATTTTGAAGTGTAAGTTTGAATTCAAAGGATCCTTTGCAGTGCACAAAACAAAACACTGCAGTACTGTGCTAAGTGGGTCACTGTCCCACAGAAAGATTAAATACCAATCTTACATCTCGAACTGGACAAAACATAAA
The DNA here is from genome assembly GCA_025769975.1 of Gallinago jamesoni. Taxonomy (NCBI): domain Eukaryota; kingdom Metazoa; phylum Chordata; class Aves; order Charadriiformes; family Scolopacidae; genus Gallinago; species Gallinago jamesoni. The sequence continues at coordinate 111,393,237 of JAOQGH010000001.1, read as the reverse complement.
ATAACAAGTCCAGCAATGCATGTTAGTTACAAATATCTGCTTCAGTTGTCAATTCAAATATCTCTACAAACATTAATTTAGGTGTATCTATAAACTTTTTTAGATGCAGCTTTGCTTGGCAATTAAGTCTTTATATTCCTCATTAGAAAAAAAACCCAGGTTTGGCTAAGTATAATGCAGCTCCATCCTCATCTCAGTGGTTGAAAGCAAAGACAGTTTCCTATAACTCTTTGCTTATTAATTTGCATTGAAAATTCATTATTAGCAACATATTAATTTGCCTGAAACACTGACACAGGTATTTGTTAATATGTCCTCCCTATGAATTTTTTGTGAATCACTTCTGAAAAATTTGTATTTTTGCTTTTCTAAAGTATTATTCCACCTTCTTAGAAACTGACAAAATTAATACTAAGAAATTTACACACCTAAAACCAACCAAATCCTGGGAAAAAATAAATGAATTGCAGCTTCCCCCCACTGTGTGCTGTGGGACTTCAAATGATAGAAGTATAACCTAAACCATGACAGAAAATTCTGTTAACTTTTTCACACTATCTTTGGCTAGAACGACTATTCATATTTTAAGAATTATCTTACTTTTAGAAGTCAAGTCCATGATGTTAAACAAAACAAAGTGGATAAGCTCAGAATACTGTGGCTGAGCACTCCACTTTTGGAGGCTAAATCTGCACACCATAGCAAATCCAGTGTAGCAATTTTCAAATATTTTGGTCTCATTCTTTTCAATCTGCAGGTCATAGTTCAATTATTAAATGCTAAATGATTAGCGCAGATATTAAATGCCAAAAAGAAGTCAGCTTTTAGGTGTAATATGCACTTGATTTACACTACATTTTATTGGCTAAGGGAATTAATATTTGAAAACAAGAAAAGGGGGAAACCTCTAACGTTCATGCTCAAATCCTGCTGCTTCAGGAAAATATTGTCTGCATTTTTTTTTTAAATACAGACTCTAAACAATGAAGAACTTTCTTCCCCTATTTAATGCTTACAACAGGTCTTCAGAGGATTTCTTCCTTTTGCTTTGTTTCTTGCAGTTACAAGTTCTGATTGGTATTTTAATCCTAGCAGTCATATTTTACTCTGGTGCATTCAGAGCATGTGAACATCAGCTTCCATTCCACATGTACCTGAGAGTGTGAATTATTTTGCACATTCCTATACATATTAAGTCAAGATACTTGAATTAAACTGCTTTTTTTTTTTTTGGTCTTAAACCACATCAAACCATTATGAACGCATTCAAGTCCTTAGAAATTCTATTCTTTTGCCAGACAGGTTACTGGAAGACATAATACTTTATAAACATCAACTTAGGAACTTTGATGGAGACTCTTAGGTTACTGTATTGCTTTTCAGTAACCCAGATTTCCTTGATTTCTCTAAACTGGCATTTCTTGAAGAATGCTGTCTTCAAGAAGTAGAAAGACACTTAGAAGTCACTTCCCAACTATTTCTTCTTCTGCAAAGTTACATTCCTGAAACTCGTGTCTTCTACTGCCAGTTTCTTTCTTCACAGCATTACATCAAATATGCATATGGTACTTTAATCAGGAATTGAGGATTTAACATTTGCAAGAACAAAATCTACTCTCAGGCTGCATCGCCTTAAGACTGTGAAGAGTCTACTAAAAGCTTAGCCTTTATTTGTTTGAATTGCAGCTGATCTGATCTTCAGCAGATGTAGAAAGAGACATATCCTCAGTTCTAGGACGTTTTGACGCTGGGGGATTTTGAAGACTGTCATCAGATGGTAATGGCCTCTCTGAAACAGACAGATAGGAAAATCATTTAAGTGTAGTAAATCCAGATTAAGAAAGTACGCCGGTTTGCTGAATTCACAAACTATTCAGCACTCATCAAAAGCACACAACCCTGGTTTAAGAGTCCAGCATCTGAACCAGTGAAGCACTGAAAGTACAAGGGTCTTTAAAATCCACCTGTAGGACTTGGAGAACATTACATCCAAGTGAATTTACTCTTCTTAGTTTCAGTGTCAGCTAATGCACCCATTACTATAAAAACTGTAGCGACATATTGTCACATAAGCACCTTTCAAACACACCAAGACAACAAAAAAGCTTTAGAATCTGCAACTAGGTTTAGGTTTGGGCTTGTGCTTTAAGCTCACAGCTTATAAGTCTATAAAGGAAAGAACCGAATGGTAAAAGACTTTGATGGATATTAATAGCCGTGAAAGCTTACCATGTTCCTGTTCTGAGGAAGAAGGTACAGGAATTGTATCTGTATATGCAGAGGTTGGCGTATCTGGCTTCAGTGGAATCAAGTTCACTCTCCTTTAAAAAAGCAGAAACAGTTCCATTGCTTTAAAACCATAATTTCCACAATATATTATTTAAATATTTACTACAGATAGAATCAGTTAAATTTAAACGTAGTTTAGGTATATCTTACTATGCATTTTTTCTTCTTATTACACGTTGAATAGAGCATTTTTTATAAGTACTTTAAGTACCACTAGGGATCTTTTCCATTAGAAAGTACTTTTGCATATGTTATACATGGCATAATGCTCGATAGCCACCTTCAGAGCACAGTATCTTGGTCAAATATTTTAAAATTAAGGCTGGCTGTGCTTACTGTTCCCTAGCTTACTATTCCTGTCCACAGTTAAGCCTTTAGATTCATAAAACTCTAGGGAATTCTTTTGCCTGCTGAGGTCCACTAACGATTACTGTAAACCTATTTTCTTCTGCTAAATCTCTTCTGGGTGGTACTTAAAAATGAAACAAAAAAAGTAGTAGAGGATAGAACCATAAAAAAAAAAAAACTTCCTACAAGTAGCACCATGCATGCTACTACAAGATGACACCCATGGCATAATCAGTTTATATGACTGAATATAGTTTCTCTCTCTCTAAAAAAAAAAATAAAAAAATTAGCTCCATCAGTCCTCCAGGAAAAAGTAACTGTCAGCTACCTACAACCCTTTGACTTCTTAGTTCCAGTACAGATGAACGTCAGTGTGTAGAAAGCCATCATCTCCAAGATTTCTCTTTGCAATTGTTGATGAAATCCACTATCCTGCTCTCTCGTTCACCACTTCCTCCCTAGCCACCTACTAATTAAAACACTCTTATGAGAAGTTATAAGGCTCCTTTCATTCTAGAACAGCCTTGTTTTGCTGACAAGGTCTTGATCTCCAATTGCATGCTTTCTCCTTACTGTTGCACACCAGCTCAGGATCTTATATTGCAGGCTGTTTTGACAATCAATACATGGATTACAATCACTGTCTAAAAATCTAAATCTTCACTTTAGGAAATAATATCAGTGCGTTAAGTTCCACACCCATGATTCTGCAACACTGAGGGGCCTGTCTATACTTGTACTTTTTACTCCTTACAATATTTCTTGTCAGAAGGGTCTCTGTAGTGCTTCTCAGCTGAAGGCTTCAGGTACCATCTTTGTACAGAAAACGGGACCTGAAGACAGACACCTACTGCTGCCATACGGACAAGGCGTAATGGTCAGGGGAACTTTGTTTCTGCCTGACATTTCAAACAGAAATATAAAAGCTGTACATTTAGGATTCAGGAGACATTTTGACCTTTCGGTTGCAGTGTACCTGGAACAAAAAGTTCCATGTCAAGACAGCTACCACCGAGACACAGGGCTAGGAATTTTTGTCTAAACCTCAACCCTTTAAATGTAGCGTAAGCACAGCTTGTCTTGGCCTTCACATTTATGACTGGAAACGGCAATATAAATCTCACCTTGGCGTCTTGCTCCATGCTTGTAAAGTGTTGAGAGTAATCCTCCTGGGCTGGTTTACTTTAGTGCTCTGGCCTGCTGGCTGGCTGACTTTCCTCTCGTCTGAGGATGAGACTGGAACATTTTTTATGCCAACAGGTGTGGAAGACAAGTCCTTACTGGCAGCGGTGGGTGTTCTAGGTTGCAGGGTTGGAGTGCTGGGATCAGTGACCCTGCTGGGAGGAGTCCCCTCTGTCAGTCTAGAGCCTGGGGAAATTACTTTGTGTGACTGGCTCTTTTTCACTTTCTTCTCTGTGGCACCAGGAGCCCTGACATTTATCTGTGGCTTCTCCTTCAGTGGTATTCCCAGTTCATCCTTCTCAAAGGTAACAAATGAACAGTATCCATCCGTGGAAGAAATGGCAAGGAAGGCTCCATCACTGGACCTATTTGTGATATTTTTTTTTCCCCATTAAAAGTGAAGGTCGGAACTTTTCTTTAACCCTCCCCATCTATAACACATCTATAACCTTCCCCAACTACATATACACATTTAAATAAAACTGCAGTCATGTGGAAGACATTCAATTAAAATGAACAAAAGATCTTAAATTCTGGCCCTTGCATCTGTTTTAATCTCTCCAGTGTCATCCGTGATCACCTGTAATATGCTGCTGCCAGCACCAGCACGCATTTGAGCTGGCACAAAATGTGGTTCAATTGCAGGTACACAAATCTTCAGCCACAGTTTCTGAAATATTGATGAAGTCTCCTCTCTTCATTCAGACCAGACAAGCAGTTCAACCTGTCTGGCTATCCTTCTTGTGCTTAGTAGAGGCAATGCTCAGAGTCACCGTGGTGCTCACCTGAATGGGCCCTCCATGCTCATTTCACCAAGTAACGTCTATCGCTGATTAAAACCACTTGATTTTCTACTCTCTTCCACTCCCTCCTGGCACACAATGGTTTTCACAGTGTCTGAGCATCAATTATAACTTCTGAAAGAGACCTCCATATGGTCCTCAGCTTATGTATACTGGCTAGAAAGGTATGAGAGAAGAAGCTGTGTGCAGCAGAGGGGTGTATCCTGATTTCAAGACTTGGGTCCAATTTGCAGCTCCAGTTCTGACTCCCCACACGAAGTCAGATAAATTACCTAGTCCCATACATGAAGAACCATTAGGCAGAATTGTGCAGATAAAGCAGAATTTGGCTAGGCATCTGAATTCAAAGAGATGACTTCCAAAACCTCCAAATAACTTCATTATTGCTAGTTACATTGCCTGAACAATGACTATTTGTCATGGGCACCCAGTACACTATCTTTCATAAAAACATCCACCTGCTTGTCCCTAGGGTGCTTGCACCTTGTTTCCCAATTGATTGTTTCCCCCCCAAAAAACCCATAATTCTTCAGTTTACAAGGCAATAACAAGGCAGCTTGCTGTTCAGACACTATGATGACAGTGACCATGTATGTCATAAACAAAACATAAAAATAAAGCAAGAAACAAGACATGTAGGACAAGACATGTAAAAAAGGATATTTCCATCACAACTAATTTTAACAATGTAACAATTACCTACCATGAAATGTCACTAAGGGTGTGATAATGTATGTTAGAAACATAACCAAAAGGGAAGGACTGCTCAGTATCATAAAAAAGCACAGAATCTTCTGAAGCAACAGCAAACACCAATCGATAGGGCAGATTAAATAGGGCAGGAGCTGATTTCTGACTGATTTCATCTAGAATGCAAAGAAATTAAGACATTGAGAGTTCTTTCTTGTATTCATTGCAACGTAGTAACTGCACCAGCTTAGTCATGAATATAAGTAAGGATTTTATTATTATTCAGTATCAAGATAATGGCTGAGAAGACAGCACTTCTATAAAACGTAAAGCTTTATGTCAAGCACTAACATTTCTGTTGCCTGAAGTTTACCCTCTTTTTTAGCTGAAGACAGAGAACTTGGCAGAAGTTTTGTCTATCTGGATTGCTATTATTTTGTTTTGTAAATTCTGTCATATATTTTCCAGCTGAAAATTTTCAGCATATTTATATGCACTTTAGTATAAGAGTCCAAACAAACACACCTTAGGATACAGGGTAAGTCAAGCTCATACCAAGTTTATGCCACCCCATTATATTCTGTATGACCTACTCAAAACAATGGATTTAGCTCTTTTTGTGTTATCATGGGTTCAGCTCCTTGCTAGTCTTACCGTTGCGACATTAGCTCTTTATAAGGGCAGATTACTCCAACTTCTTTCCACTGGAAGCTGAGTGCTAGCTAGTTGCTTTCAGAAATTCCTAGTACACAGAGCTCCTGTTCAGGTCTACAATGATTATGGAAGCTGTGCACTGAACCAGACAGGCCATTAATATAATGTAATAAAGACTACCATAGATTTTCACTTTTCTAGGTGTATGTTGCAGAAACTAAACTTAAAGAAGCTACATATCAACAGCAGACACTCATCTCCTTACTTTACCACACACCTTTACAATGGATATAAATATTATGATGAATATACAGAATATAACAATCTCTAAATCCTGTAAGGAATACTGGAGATTGAGCCTCTAAAGAAAGGTCCAAAGCTGTGCTTTTTCACCAGAGTAAGACCAGTATAAGTGCAAATAAAGACTCCTGGATCCATTGGGCTCACAATAAGGCTGGATTTCAATCTCCAGCTAAATTCTCATGTAACTTCATACAATCCTTTCCCCACCTCAGAACTCCTCTTCTGGTAAGTAACACCAGCACTGCTTCAAGGTTTGGCTTCCTTGAATAAACAGCAATGGTTGTTGCAAACTACATCAACTCTCTGGTGCCTCTGTGATGTGGGTAGTTGAGACTAACAAAGTATTTCACTGGGTCTCTCCTTTAGTGCTAAGCCAAGTTATTTACTTTTACTCACATAAAACGGTTAAAAGTTAAAGAAAAATATTAAACAGTGTTTCTGTAGCCTAAGAGGCTAAGTAAGAACATTTATCCACTATATCAAAAGCTACTTGCAAGGTACTTAAGGTGAATTCTGGGTCTTAGAATCAGGAAACAGCTTCAAAGTGTGGTACAACCCTATCTTAACGGAATGTTAAAAGGCTAGGGCATAAAATAGTAGCCACATTGGCCATTTCCCGTATTTGCTGCAAAATTATATTCCCCGAAGGACTTATAGTACCTTTATTAGATGCTCGTCTCAATTCAAAGTAGACTGGGCAGCAGCGAACAGCAAGAGTTGCCTTTCCAGGACATGGCAGGTGACCCACAGGCCTTTTAAAAAGAATCAGGATTTCAGAAAACAGCATTTCATTTTTTATTTTTAAAATTCAAAGATATTTTGCTCTTATTAAACTTTACCTTTTAAGATTGTTTCTGGAAAAAACATATGTGGTGTTTGTTACGTTTTCTCCTGATTCAACACAGCCAGCTGCAAAAATAAAGGTTAAACCATTACTCATCAACTCAAAAAGGTACTGAGTACACACTTTATGTCCATAAACATTCTACTTCTCAGGAATTAGGCTTGTCAGTTGGGCAAGAGCTGTGCAACCTGAACACAACTTAAAAAGGCATCGCAAATATTTATTTAGCCCTGTTTTTGTTTCCCTTATATACTTCTCCCTCAAAGCTGCTTTTTGATGTTGCCAGACATCTATAAAAGCAGTGCTTATATGGGCAAACTGATCCCCTTCTTGCAATGTTATTTTTACTATGACTGCAGAATGTTCTTAAGAAAGGATACAAACAAAGAGAGAACAGTCAAAAGAAACCACTCATTATTCTTTGTTTCTATTTTAACAGAGCTGTATTGTTGCAATTTAGGTTTTTTTCACTTCAGAAAAATGCCATAAATGTATTTTTATCACAGGAAAAAGTTGCTAAAGGAAGAGTATAACAGAGTTTCTATTTCCTTCAACAGGAAGAATAAGGAATGGTATAATTAAGATAAATAAGCATCCCCTACCAGTTTGAAAGCAATTTTGATGCACATTCACTGAATTTCACTGAAATTTTTCACTGAAGTTTTTTTTTGAGTTGGAAGGGACCATAGAGATCATCTAGTCCAACTCCCCTGCTGAAGCAGGATTGCCTAGAGCTAGAGCATGTTA
>JAOQGH010000001.1:111312177-111385277 GCA_025769975.1 Gallinago jamesoni | reverse complement strand
CTAAAGAGTCCCAGCTCTCTCAGCCTTTCCTCATAAGGGAGATGCTCCAATCCTTGAATCATCTGTGTTGCCCTTCGCTGGACTCTTTCCAGTAGTGCCCTGTCCCTCTTGAACTGGGGAGCCCAGAACTGAATGCAGTATTCCAGTTGTGGCCTCACCAGTGCAGAGTAGAGGGGGAGAATGACTTCCCTCGACAAACTACAACATAATAGAAACAAATGCGAGTTACAGAACATGTTCTCACATACCTGGAGTGAGCAAATAGGAGCCATCAGGAGTAAAACTGAGCCTGCGGAAAAATGACTTCATGCTGTCATCGTGAAACATCCGATAGCTCCTAGCCTGTAACATTGAAAATATGATTGTGTAAAGTGCCAAGAACATGTCAGCTGGAATTCAAGTGAGAAAAACCATCCGGTTGTACAATCCAACCTGATGGAACTTTTTAAATAAAAGATAAATGTTTGAAAAACCACAGCTCTTTCAAACTCAGTTTATCCTGTGCTATAAATTCTTCACAGCTAAGAAAAATAGTCCTTGATCCCTCTTCAGCTACTTATCAAAACACCGCAAGAGCAGTCACATTAGACCAGTAATCAAAAAAAAATAGTAATAACCTGGAGAACAACATTATTTAACAGTCAAGGTAAAAGCCTGTTCCTTAGGCATTTAATTTTAACTCTAGTATTAGAGGTTTAAAGAGAATTTCTATAATGGCAAAATGCCCTCTCTCGGGCCTGTTCGTTACTCTCTATAAAACTGTTACAAATGTTTTCCCCCCCAAAAAAGGAAAGGAATAGAAGGAATTAAAAAGGTTACAGCCAGCTTGGAGGTGTTATTTTACTATCACTTAGAACTGTTTAGGGGAAAAAAAGCTCTTTGTTTTCCCTCTTAAGGTTAGAGAGAAGTTCCTAAGTTTTCAGTAATTTGTATTTTTTTCAAAAAATCAAACTACCTTTTTGAAAATTTCAGGCTGCTGTACATATTATCCATTAATAAACTTACAGCTAGACAGACACGTTTGAAGTTTTTCCTATTAAGAATTCACTATGCATACTGTTTTTTTTCCCCACACTATTTATTGTTAACACTTACAACCAAAGACATTATGTTACTACTTTAATCAGCTGAACTTGCAAGTGTTCTTTCTTAGTCATTTCTGTAATATTCCAGGAAACCTGAAGCACTCTCTATTTACAAAATACAAAGGGGAGATAGAGTCAAAAAATGTCTGATATACGGATTGCTTGAATGGAAAACATTTGCCCCTTTGGTTTCATAGAATAGAACAACTCATATAAAATAATATCCGGCACGTTCTCCAGTACTATTAGTACCACAGCAATGTACCTCTCCTTCAGCTCCTGATCCAGACGGCATCTTGGTAACATTGAATGCTACACGCTTGGTTTGTGTGTTGTATACCCGTAGGATCCTACATGGTGGAGAGGAAAGTTAGCTATGAGCAGTTTCCTTTCACACCAAGTTTCACATGGCACTACAGTACCTCACTTCTCAATAGAAATGATGATCAGACATTAATTACAACTGTTCATGAGACACCACCATGTGGACGTGTTTTGACAGCAAAATAACCAATGAATCACTGACAATTACTTGACCCAGGGAGGCTTGTGAAGTACCAGCATATGGATTTCTGGAAGAATGAGAATTTGTGGACAGTGGCTGGTCACGCCATTCCTACCTGTGCTGTAGTAGCCATTATGTTCCTACAAAGCGGGAACTCACCTCAAAGACAATTAGCTACATCTCTATGCTTCAGTTCCCTTGGAATAAATGAAAACTAGAGCACGTCTCTGTACAGAATGTTGGAACTCCCCTGACTTCATGTCACTAAAACAGCAGGTAGCCTAAGAAAACCTAACTCTTCATCCCACCACCCCCTCCTTTCTGCCAGCTCTGACTTCCACTGAGTTATGTTGGTTTGTTAGGCTGGCAGAAAACCAACATAACACAAAAACCAGTTAGGTTTCTGCTGACTTAATGAAGAAACAGCTGAAACAGTCTTTGGGTGCTGAAAGAGCTCCACAAGGAGTCCTGGACAGAGCTAGGAAGAGAACATAGAAGGTGAGACTGTGGCAGACAGCTTGAGACAGTTGTGGACATACTGGCTCTGGATGTCATACAGCTAAGCTGGTCTGCCAAAAGAGGGAAGAAATCTCCCCACCTTGGGGCTAATGCCAGTCTTGGCAACTGGCCCAGCTCCTGTTAAGACTCCCACTGAGCCAATGCTATTCACCAAAACTTGCAGAAAAGTGTCTGAAACCTGAAGGGGTGGGAATTTCCCCTCTTCAGATGAGTTCATGCCCTTGCTTGCAACTTCACTCCAAGAAAAACTTGTGCATCATTCTATTACTTGTGTTTCACTCCTATTCATTTAAATAAAGGCACACAAATCTACTGTAACTGATTATCAGAAGGCAGCGGCTCATAATGACCTAGTCACCATTAACTTACCATTTTTCTGAGCCTATTGCAAATCTTAAATCAAAACTACTTTTCCACTATTACAGCAATTTTCTTTGCAGCAGGTGCCAGATGACATGCATTTATTAGCCAGCTGCGAACCCTTCAGAGCAGCACACATGCCCTAAACAGCTTAAGCTCAACTCAAAGTTCTGACAAGGGCCAAGTTTATGAAGTGTGTGTTTTGCTTTCCCAATGACATCACTTACAAAACTGTTGGCGATGAAGGAAGCAAGAAGGCAAAAGAAAGATATCAGTGGAAAAACATTTTAATTGATTTCTTAACCTGTTTGTATCTTTCTGTAAAACGACAAGGATGAACTTCTTAGCTCATTAACAACCAGAGAATGCAGCACTCTCCGAAGATGCGTTTGGTATCTCTAATGACTAATACCATGAAAACTTATTTCCTGAAGAAAAATTTCTACATAAGTTTATGTAAACTTATTTGCTGCTTAGAAAGGACACGCAGGAATCATTTTCCACAAGCAAAAGATTAACTAAAATACTATTTTAACCTCAACATTCTTACAGAACAATCTGAATAAAATAGAAAGTCACATTTATCCCATGCACTTGCTTTTAATTCATCCTCAAGTAAGAAAGAATACTAAGGCAACGTACTTAAACCAAGAGCTCACCTATCACAGCTCAGAGTTGCAATGTACTGGCTTAGAGGATCCCAGGTTATTCCTTGGACATAACTCTTGTGTTCATTTAATATTGAAACCTTCTGTCCTGAAATTACAAAGAGTTTCCAGAGTCTAAATTCACATGTGCTTTAAAACGATTCTTCATTTCAGAAATAAGCCAAGACAAAATATTTCAAAATAATTTTTTTAACACACAAACTGTTCACTTGATGGTACTCAGTAAAAATATCAAAACCAGTTGCTTTATTTCTCAAATCTTCATAAGTACAATAAATTGTGACATGCAAATTTAAGGCTTGTTCCCTACAAATTAACTCATAAACAGCTTGGCTTAGGCATAAAACATGCAGGATGACTGTATTTCAAAATCAGAAGCATTTGAAAACCTTTATGATTTAGAAAAATATTTTCAGGCTAGTCTAGCTGTTCAACAGCTAATTGAATTTGGCTGAGTACCAAGCCAGAAATTCCAGTGTTAAAACATAACTGTCAACTCGGGGTAGATAGCCAGGCTTTACTATCTAGGGTTGTAAAAACTCACCTACTCTGCTGGGCAGGCAGTGAAAAAAATATACTACACACATGCCTACTGATGCTTATACATGGGCACCTTTCAAAAACAGTTCTACAGCAGTGCTAAATCATTTTCTTTCACAGCTTACTCTTAATGCGAAGATCTCTCAAAGACCTCAGCTCCCTGACCCCACTGATACTACACAGTTGACTGTCTCAGATCCATCCTCATTGTGATGTGGTAAAGTTACAAATAATCTCATTAAATACTTTGTTTTGAATACTAGGGACAGAGGCTTTTCTTCTATTAGTATAGTGTTGCTTTATTGCAAAGAAATACTGTGAGCTGACAAGTTTCAAAAACAATAGCTCTTCAAAAAGATTACACAAATAGGGTTGAGGCCATGCTGCATAATACCAAAAGTCCTTCTGTTGCAGTATTCTGTCTCAGACAGTGGCCAACTACAAATGCCAAAGTACTAACAGACCAAACCCGTATTAGTATTTTTATGGGACATCTCAGAAGCTGCCAACAGTTTGACCTCAAGGACTGATTAAGCCAGCGATGCTCTCTTAGTACAAAGCCTGATGGATTTTTACTATTAATTTTCTTCCAGCTTTTTTTTTTTTTAAACCATGCAAACTTTGAACCTGGGAATCACTGGAAGCTAACCTTGAAACACTTTCCTTCAACGTACCTACAACTTCAATCACAAAACCTATGTTTTCCAGTAATGGCTTCTTACTTCCAACTTATTAGTTGTTTCCCTGCCCAGGGACAAAATGCTCTCCACGGCATTAATTGCAAGGTAAAAGCAAGCAGGGAGAATGGAAGACATTACAGATAAGTAACATATCAGCTTAAGAGGCCATCCAGCATTTTTTTAGTACTAATTCTAATAGATGTGTCCCTTTAAAGCTGTTTGAAGCAGTCTGAGATGCAAGAGACATTTGGTGATGGCATCCCTAACACATACTTACGCTCTGAGCACACACGCTCTTAATTGAATGTTCATGTATTTATGTTAAACACTTCTGGAAAGGAGTGTACATGAAAGTAATATACAAGCTGTTTGCGTAGGATTTTGGGGGGAAAAAGCCCACATTGGGTGAAGTTTACTTCCTGAATACTCCAAGGTGAAGCAATTATGTGTAAATTTTGCTGACCTGAGGGTATCTTTATATGCTGGGCTATCTGCCTCACAATCCCAGAAGTCTAGCAATTAAGTGGACTGTTCTCTCACACACACACAAAAAAAAGATGCTTTCAACTGTTTTGGTAAATACCATGAGACACTTTCATCAGGATTGGAGCCACAAGTGACAAACGTAGCGTTTACCTTTATTGACATCCCACATTATAGCTGTGTTATCTACAGAAGCAGACGCCATGTAATTTCCATCTGAGGTCCAACAAATATCATACACATCTTCTAAGTGACCTCTAGAAGCCAGAAGAGGAGAAACCAATTATTAATTTAAAAATTAACAGCTACATGTAAAAATTAGTTTTGTGCATTTTTAGGTTAAAAAAATAATCAGAGGCAAATAAAGTATCATTGAAGTGAAATGATCAATATGATTTTCAGCTTTTAAAAAAATTTCAGCATTCAGAAAGCCGTAGAACATTAAAATCAATACATCCATTCAATCATTTTCATAGGCAGTGAAAACACTGCATTTGAACTAATTATGAAATTTGTACCTAGAGTTCTGAAAATGCAAGTTTCTAGGATTTGTACAAACAGATAATAAAACACTGAAGTAACTAGGAAGTGTCACTATTCAAGAAAAATTTCCTCATATTTATGGGTTTCATAAAAGTAGTAAATGAATGTGCATACTCAGGAGAACCACATGAAACAGAAAATTAAGGTTGATTTAGATATAGCTGAACAAACACTGCAAGACATTCAGAACCACCTAGGAGGGCTCCATCAAAAACAATTTGCAGTGCTTGTAGTTTGAAGACTTATCACAGTGTGATAACTTTAATAATAAATATTTGCAACACGAAGTTTAGGGAAGGACTGTTTGCTTTCTTGAAGAGATTAACTCTGATGTTCCTAAAGGACCATGCTGGTGCTTCATTCAACCCCACTAACACTTTTGAAACTGTTCTTACATACATTCTTCAGCAGTTGCAAGGAATGTATCAGTTACGGATAGCAGATTAATTTTTTTTGTGAAAAAGTGTAAATTCTTAATGATTGTATCAGCATAGGCAGACAGAGACCAAAACTAACAGATACTATACAGAAAGCAAGGCAGTTATACATATTGCTCATCCAAAATGCATTTCAGAGTCCAGGATCACTAATTTCTTCCAGATTTCAGCTGAGACTGAAAAAAAGAACACTGTTGTATTCCAACTGTCAGTAATGGTTTGATGCCTTAGCCACTATTAGCTAATACTTACCCTTAGCAGGCACAGTATGTATAATTTGTTAGCTATAGAATCATAGAATTGTCTAGGTTGGAAGGGACCTTTAAGATCATCCAGTCCAACCATCAACCTAACTCTGATAAAAAACCCCATCACTACATCATGTCACTAAGCACTATGTCAACCTGTGTTTTGAACACCTCGAGGGATGGTGCCTCAACCACCTCCCAGGGCAGCCCATTCTAATGCTTAATAACCCTTTCAGTGTAAAATTTTTTCCTAATAGCCAATCTGAGCCTCTCCTAGTGTAACTTGAGGCCACTTCCTCTTGTCCTATCACTTGCGACTCGGGAAAAGAGACCAACCCCCGCCTCTCTACACCCTCTTTTCAGGTAGTTGTAGAAAGCGGTAAGGTCTCCCCTCAGCCTCCTTTTCTCCAGGCTGAACAACCCCAGCAACCCTATTGTACACTTGAAACAAACACTGTACAACACAGTAGATTTTCAACTAGTAAAACAAACTCCTTGAAAAGACTGGTCAAGCCTCACAGCTATCAGCTGGCAAAACAGCATGAATCATTTTAATATACTGATGCTTTTTGCTTTAAAAATGATCAAAATTTCCATTGTAAAGCTAGTAAATAAAACTTCACATTTATGTTATATACCTCTGTGCTAATCTTTAAGTGACAGCAAATCTCAGGAACCAACTCTGGAGCACATGAGTTATATCACATAAATGCCAAATGAATTTTGTTTTAACAAAAGATGTAGGTTGGTACTGTATAAAAGAAAAGGATTAAAAAACAATAAAAGGATGCATATTAGAGCAAGCCAATTTTAGACAGCACTGAATTTCAAAATACACTGGACAGAAGTCTGTACCAAATGACACAAAACACTGAGGAATCAAAAACACTGAACAGAAAACATGCTCATAAAATATTAAGCTACCTTAAAGTTTTAACAACTGTCCAGTTCTCCTTGTTGAGCTGAGCTTCATCTTCATCCTGAAAAGCTAATGGTTCCAATTCTTTGCTATCATTCAGCTTCCACAACAAAATAACAGCATCTGTAGAAAGAATCTTCATATGATTTCTTCTTTCTCACTCATTGATTTGTTAATGCATTAGATTTAATGTCGCAATTACATCATATAAGACACATGAAAAACAGTTCTTACTTTGTGGTGGAGAAGTGTAGATGCTAGACTGCTTTAGCTTCCATTTTGAGCTACTGACTTTAATAAAGGTATTTTAAAATCATTATTTAATTATCTAATAAAAAAGATTAAGATTTCCAGGTGTAAGATAAGAGTTAAGTGCTTAGCTTTCAATCTGTTTTTGATTAGTGCTGGCTACAATTCTGTACTTCAAGAGCTGTGGGCTCTTGAAAAATCAAGTTAACACTCGGCTCTGTCTCGGAGAGCACACGCTTATCCTAAGGCTGTCCTGACTGTGACTGAAGAACCCATGTGGCCTTGGACAGACAGGCCTACACTTACAGATTATGCCACAACTTCCCAGTATGACACTAGATAATCCCCATCTGAGAAATGGGGATAGTAATTACTTTCTATCTGGAAACAGAGCCTCTCAGACACACACCGAATGAGAAGAAGTTACTGAGGAACTGCACAACATGCATTTACTAATTACAATCATAGGGCACATGTGAATCTAAAGCTGGAAGCATGATAGGGGTACAAACAAGTTCCTATGTTCTTGTCTTCCCCCCCCTCCCCACCCCTTCACTCACCAGATGCATATATGTAGCTTCCTTATAGTAGTTTCATTACACATTATTACTCACCATCTCCTCCAGATGCTAGGATCTCACCACTTGGAGAGAAGCGTACAACATTTACTGCTTTGGTATGGCGGGCAAGGTTGGATAAGAATTCCACTATTGCTTTTCCATCTGGTCCTTTTTCCACTTTCCATATCTAGTCACAAAGTCATGAGAGAGAGTTTTCAGGAACAAGTCATAATATTTACACACCACTTCAGTAATCCACAATTTACTCACTGGGCAGTCATTCTGAACTTATTATCTAAAACTTTCAGAGCTAAAGCTACAGTGGCACCACAATATTTTCCTCTATGAGCTACAGATGTGTACTGGGTTTATGTGGCAACGCTTTGGTAGCTGGGACAAGGGGATGTCTTCAAGGGTGGCTTTTGTGAGAAGATACCAGGAGCTGCCCCCGTGTTGGACAGAGGCAGTTCCAGCTGCCACAAGACTGTCTTGCTCCTGGTGACTCTGTGATAACATATTTAAGAAACAGTAAAAAAAACACTGCACAGCACTTGTGAGAGAAGAGTAAGAAAAATGTGAGAAACAGCCCTGCAGATAACAAGGCCAGTGAAGCAGGAGGGGAAGAGGTGCTCCAGGTGCTGGAGCAGAGATTCCACTGCAGCCCCTGGAAACGATCATGGTGACTGACACACTCTGTACCCCTACAGTTCATGGAGGTTCACGGTGGAACAGATATCCACACTGCAACCTGTGGAGGACCCCAGCTAAACAAGGTGGATGTGCCCTGTAGCACGTGGAAAGCCCACACCGGAACAGGCTCCTGGAAGGAGCTGTGGCCTGTGAAGAGGAACCCATGCCAGAGCAGGTTTTCTGGTGGGAACTGCGACTGCATGGGGGAGCCATACAGGAGCAGTTCATGAAGAACTACAAACCATGGAAGGACCCATGCTGGAGAAGTTTGTAAAGACTGTACCCTGTGGGATGGACCCCACGCTGCAGCAGGGGAAGAGAGTAAGGAGAAAGGAGCAGCAGAGGCAACCTGTCATGAACTGACCACAGCCTCCATTCCCCATCCCCCAGTGCAGCTTTGGGGGAGGAGGTAGAGAATTTATGAGTGAAGTTGACCCTGGGAGAAAGGGAGAGGTAGGGGAAGGTGTTCCTAGTTTTGTTTGTACTTCTCACTATCCTGTTCTGTTACTATTTGGAAAGAAATTAATTTCCCTAAGTTGTCTGGTTTGCTCATGACAGTAAGTAGTCCTTGTCCCTGTCTTTATCTCGATCCATGAGCTTTTAAATTGTATCTTCTCCTCATCCTGTTGAGGAAGGGGAGTGATAAAGTGACTTGGTGGGCACCTGGTGGCCAGCCAAGGTCAACCCACCACAAGCTGTAATTATATTGCAGTATTTTTTTTAATTCTGGTTAAATATATTATTAAGTATTTCCAATAAATGAAAAAAAAAAAAAACCCAAACAAACCAACAACTAAAACCAAACAAACACATGCCATCATTCTCTCTTCATTCATCAACAAGCTCTAGCTTCAAGGGGATTCGGTAAATACAATGATTCAATAGTATGGAATTACAGTATCTTGCTAACAAACCTATCAACCACAAATAGTAAGAATCTGAAAACAAACCTGATTACTAGAGGAGAAAAAAAAAATTAGCTCTCTTTAGAAGGCTGAGCAAGTTGAAGAATTTTCCAGTACACCCTGAAAGTCAATAGATTTACTGGTTTTAAACAGATAATTTGAGTAAGAATTACAATAATTCCAGTTCCCAGTGATAATACAGCACTAAGGAAGTTGCATGATATAGACACTTTTCCAGCAATGTTGGCTTAAGGAATTTCTGATCCCACTTGTTCTCAGTTTTGCAGGGCATAGTGATGCCACTCCTACCCCTTGACTTGTGAGCCAATTCAGCCACAAGATCAACACTGTTATGTCCCTATAATGCAGGACTAAGGCCACACATAAGTAAATCCCATTAGATGCTTAAAATCATCTCCTCTTAGATGCAATTCAGCTCAGAAAAAAAACACGAAACAAACCCAAAACAAACAAACCAACCAACCAACAAACCTCAACAACCAGGCCTTGATAGGAATATATCAAGCAATGAAGCAGCCTGAATAAGGACCTCTGTAATTTTTGCCAGCTTTCTCTTCTTATTCAACAGCCCTCCAAAAGAAGACATAGCAGCAGTGTCTTTTATGTCAAAGAACATAGAGACTTTTCTGGCCCCCAAACATGTATATTTATAAATATGACTTAAATATTTATTTGGTAACCTAAACAAACAGCCTAAATCCCTGAGATGTGTGCACTGTCAGGCAAGAAGTCAATTTGCCAGTGACAAAGGGCAAAGTTTTAGCTGCAGTTACTGAAGTAAACCCCTAATTTTTAAAGACTTTTATCCCGTTTATCATCTCCAAAAGACGCATTCCAATCATGCACATATCATAGCAGTTACCATTCATAACAATTTGCTAATAAATACATTAACAAATACTGGCATATTTCACAAAATACTGCACCGAGGATCCTGAGGAACAAATCTAGATCCAATCCAGGCATTCCAAAGTGTAAGTATAGATCTGATCTAATTCTCTGCTAAAAGAGAATATTTCCCTATTCATAAGAAAATGCAGCAGTAATAAAAAAGAAAAATTTATTCTGTGTCTGTTCCACATTTAATGAGGCCTTATGACTATATTTTCTATTTCTTCTTCAAATATATCACATGATGGAAGCCTCACAGACTGTGAGTAGGCCAAAGAGGTAATTAAAATTACCATGTAAAGACAGGGAAAGAAGAGATACATACACACATAGCAGAAAACCTACATGAATTTTTTGCATTTGCTCATTACTAAGGAGCACAGGAAGGGTCCCAGGTTGTAACCCTTCTTTATTGCAGGATGAGTTTGAGGAACTGTCTCAAATTTAAAAGTTAGCTGTAGAGATTTTAGTAAACAAAACCCCTCAATTTTTTACAGGAAATCATCAGATACCAAAGTGACCTACAGGAACTCAAACATGAATGAACAGCCCAGCAGTGACAGATAATCTACTCTGTTTCATTCTCAGCTCTGAAAAACAGGGGATGCAAATTTATCAGTTTTTCAGAAATGCTCTAATGCTCACCCAAAAATCTCTGACCTCTATGTCTACCTTCCATACTGAGAAGCTGTTAAAAGAAAAATAAATAAAGAAGTTGAGTTGATATATTTCTCTGCAAAGGAAACTGTACCTTACTTTCCCACCAACTTTATCTAAAGAGTTGACTAACAGGCAGATAAAAAGAAGGTGTTTTACCCAGGTTCACAAAGCTCTCCAACTAGGGCTAAGGCTTTTAGAGAAACCAAGTGCTCACTGAACAATGGGGGACAGCCCTCACATGCGTTAAGGATCTGGAAGACAGTAAACAATTGCCTGATTTTGCAAGGGTGACTCTTACAGCTACATTTTTGGGGGCTTTTGCTACTGAACATTTTCATAAGGGATTCTCAATTTTCCTAAAGTTTTGCTAACAGCAACACAAAATTACTCAGGAGAATTGCACGGGAAGCTGAGTGAAAAGGGCTGTAGAAACGTCTCATACTGCTGAGTGATTACTTATAAAATGGCAGATAAAATTAAACTTTGATGAACATAAAGAAATTAAAACCAGGATTTTTTTCTCATTAACCCACAAAGACTATGCCCTAAGTTAGCAGTTACTATTCAGGAATATCACACAGTAATCAATGCAGGCAATTTAAAAAAAAATAAAAATAGTTCTGACCTCAGCAGCAGAAGTCAAGGGGAACCGTCATTCTGTATACTGCTATACAACCTCACACTCTTTCCCTAAACCATCCGCCACCGGTGTCATGTACTAGCCAGCAATCTCATACCTTGGATAACAAGGTATTTCACGCTCTGCACATGCTACAGAACCAAAACAAACAGGTTTGAAACTTACACGAACGGTTGTGTCCACACCTGCTGAGGCCAATCGATTGATCTTCCCATCAGCTCCATGTTGGAAGTCTAAGCTGTAAACAGGCTCCTTATTATGCCACGCTATTTCACAAGTGATGACCTTCATATTTGCTAAAGAAAGCAGAGCAAACACTGGATAAATTCTTGTTTCTTATGACCGAGGCAATCAAAGTTAGCACAGGCTTTGCAAGCGCTGCAGAAAGACCCCGTAACAATTTCACTGCAGAAACCGACGGAAGGATGGTTTAAGGAAGACCATTTCTAAGCACTAGGATTAATTACGGCCAAAGTTACTGCTGGGACACCGCACGAGGAGGGTAAGAAAGCCATGCCTCTCAGCAGAAGTAAAGACTGTGACAGAAGCGCGGGACAGGGTTAGGATAAGCAAGAAATGCCGGACATTTACTGCTTGTTGGGCAGGCACCCCAGCTTCTCTCTACCAGCCCCCAAAGCGCTCCCCTCGGCCGCGCCGGCCCAGCTCCTGACGGGGAGTGAGCCCCCGCCGGGCAGCGCCAGGCCGCGCATCCCTCCATCCCTCGGGGTAACAACTACTTCAGTACCGGCAGCGAAGCGCTCGGGAGCCAAACCAAAAGAGAGGTACCAAGGCCCCGGCGGGGGCACGGAAGAAGGAAGAGGCGCCCGTCGGCCGCGCAGCCTCTCCCGCTCCCCGGGACCCACGCACCCCGGCCGCCGCCGCCGCCCTAAGGGGGCTGAGCCACCACAGGAAAACCCAACTCGCTCGCCAGCGACAGCCCCGCGGACGCCCAGGCGAAACAGCTCCCCCCAGTTCCCCGCCGCTTGGCCACCCGGGGCCTCTTCCCGCCCTCAGCATGCCGCGGCTCTTCTCCCCCACAGCACAGCGAGGCACCGCTAACGGCCCCAACCGCC
Source organism: Gallinago jamesoni (assembly GCA_025769975.1). Classification (NCBI taxonomy): domain Eukaryota; kingdom Metazoa; phylum Chordata; class Aves; order Charadriiformes; family Scolopacidae; genus Gallinago; species Gallinago jamesoni. Next base: position 111,372,601 of record JAOQGH010000001.1, on the reverse strand, counting down.
ACTAACGGCGGGGGGGGGGGTGGGGGAAAGCGGAAAGCAGCCCCTACCTGCGGCGCCCCGCGGGCCTGGCCGGGCTCCAGCGCGGGAGCGGGTTTCCCGCCCCGCTCCGCCTCGCGCCTGCGCGGGCTGAGGCGCGGCCGGCAGTGCGGCAGCGCCCCCTGGCGGAAACGGGAGCGGCGGTAGGGCAGCGCTCCGCCGGGCCCCTGGTAGGACCGTGGCCAGCGAGGGTCTCCACCCCTCTCCCCCCGGTTTCGGCAGAGGGGGGTGGTTGGGGCAGCTTTTTTGCCTGCCGTTTCTTCTGCCTCGGCTGTGTTTGCCCTGCCCTGAGGGCATTGGCTTCCCCCTGAAAAAAACCACAAAAGTTAAACCAGCCCAAAGCTCTCCCGCTCCCCGAAAGAAGAAGAAGAAAAGAAAGCCTTTGCTGTATTCGAGATGTTTTTATATTGAGACTGGCCAAAGGGTATTCAATCTGCTCCGCTGAGACCCTACCCTAGAGTACTGCATCCAGCTCTGGAGCCCTCAGCACAGGAAGGACATGGACCTGTTGGAACACGTTCAGAGGAGGGCCACAGAGAATCTCAGAGGGACGGAGCACCTCTCCTGTGAGGACAGGCTGAGGGCTGGGGTTGTTCAGCCTGGAGAAGAGAAGGCTCCAGGAGACCTTACAGCAGGCTTCCAGTACCTGAAGGGGGCCTACAGGAGAGATGGGAAGGGACTCTTTATGGGTAAGTGCGAGTGATAGGTTGAGGGGTAATAGCTTCAAACCAGAAGAGGGGAAGAGTTAGATTAGATACTAGAAAGGAATTCTTTAACCTGAGGGTGGTGAGACACTGGAACAGGTTGACCAGAGAAGCTGTGGATGCCCTATCCCTGGGAGTGTTCAAGTCAAGTTGGATGGGGCTTTGAGCAACCTGGTCTAGTGCAAGGTCTCCGTGCAAGTATGACGAGGCTTAGGAAGCCAGGTCAGTGCAACTCCTCGTGCTTGATTTGAAATTTCACTCACAGAGCAGAAAGCATGGAAGGACACCAGTTGTCCCTAAATCAGGGTTCTTCAGCTGGTGTGCGAGAGCCAGTCACCACTCCGAGTCAAGATATTTGGTTTTATTTCAATTCTGCAGAATGGGGTGCTGGGCATTTAACAGCAGCCAGCACAGCACACGTTTCAAAATCACCCAGTATTTCTAACAATAAAATACAACTGGTCAGTTAATAACCATTCATTCACCCCTCCTAACTAAGTCCACATTTAAAATATTTAGGGAGGTTACCTGATTAGCATGCTTATTATTCAGAAAGAGGTGTGCATTTTAGCATTATAACTCCCCACGGTTAGTTTGGCATACACTCTTGGCTCAACTGTGGTCCGGAAGTTGTATTTTTTGCTATCTTATGTCTAAGTCAACAACAAACGAACACGTAAGACAGTTTTACATGCTATTCAACCTTCTGTGAATTGGTTGACGTCTCAACCACGTCCTACTGACACTTATTGATAAACTTTTTTTTTTACTACATACCCATATATTAAAAGCAGGAAATTCCTTGAAATTCAGTTAACACATACCCTGGATTATAACAGCACCGTTTTCCCCACAGCCAGAAAGCTTCCATACCAGGTTTCCATAAGAACACCTTGCACCCTGCCACCTCTGTTAGTCATCTGTCTGCAAAGGCCGACCAAGTACAGGTTAGGGAAGAGCAGTCCGCCTCAGCCACAAAAATGTCACAAAAATAACTGAAAAGCCTAGAGTCTCTCATGCTGGGGAACAGATCAACTAGCCTAAGGGCACAGTTTCACAAGGAGAGCTGATCTGATCCAAGAGCTTACGGTCACGCCGAGGGGTAGGTGGTTCCACCCTGCCTCACTCTCACCTTTGCCTTCCTGTCACTCCTGCCTTAGCACCACGAAGACAAGAGCTCTCTAACAAGGCCTTGAAAAACAGTTTTGTCCCAAAACCTATCACAGTAAGAGGCTTGTAATTGAGTAACGGAATTCCTTCCACAAAACTGACCGTCTGAAGCAGCACAGCCAGCTGGTTTTGGTTCACAGTTGGGATGCCGACCTGGTCTGAGGGCACACGCAGTGTGCATGTGTCCTCTGCTCAAAACCAGACTGAGCCAGCTTTCTTCTAATATCAAATACTCAAAATAAGCCAGAAACATTAGCCATTCTGCATAGTGTTTATTTATAAACAAAAACATTGCATTTGATCACATACAAGTTTTGATCCAGCAAACGCAAATTTATATATTTATTTATTACAAAAAATACATTTTAACAAGTAAATAAAAAACATTTCCATTAGTCCACTGTTCTCCAAAGTGTAAATGTACAGGGTAAATTTGCCATTTTCAATATAGCCATTGCTATATTTCACAAATTGTCTATAAGAAATTAAACAAAGTCTGATGAAACATAATAAATAATGATTAAGAAATGGAAAACTACACACCAATAAATGGAAAATATAAACTTTTTAAAAGTCATACAAACAGTTATATTACAGCCAACTCTTCAAAAATCAAACATTCAATTTATCCGTTATAAAGTACAACAGTACTGCATTACCCTTATTGGCATATTAGAGTAGATAGCATCTTAAAATTGAAATACTGCCCATCGGAAAAAAAATGACTGAACTATAACTAAAAAGAACATAATCTAATTAAAACAGGACAGTAGCAGTGCAAAAGCCAAAATTGTTGGCTTTATAAAAAAAATACAGTTCCTAAGAATAAACACAATGTATGTTAATTCATGATTCATTTTTTTTAACATGTTTTAATTAATTTTTTATTTTTTTAGATTTTTTTAAAATCAAGAATCAATTTTCTTGATTGCTGCTTGGATGACAAATACCACCACAGAATAAAAAGATGGATTTGTGGTTTTTGCCACCTCTCTTCTGACTCCTGATGACTTCAGAAGAAAAGCATGCAATTGCCTGAAAACACTGTCACCACTGTAACAGTGATTTCTCTCGGTACTATTTCTTCCAGGAAGTTTTTACAGGAGCATTTGAGCACAGAATTAGTGTCTTAAGAATCACTATGAAATATTTACAAAAAAAAAAAGGGGGGGACGGTAAAAGGGAATCCCCTGTTGCGCCTGTAATAAAAGATGTTTAAACCTTAAGATAGCCTAAACAATTATATTTGAACATTTTCAGCTTTAGCTCACTCTGTAGCAGTTACACCAGATAAGGAAATGTGCCCTCTTTTCAAAGTACCTCCAGTTCAACTAGTTAATCAAGGAATTAGTTGCCTGACTTATCTGTACTCAGCATGGTATATTCTGATAGAAAGGTAGATTTTGTCGACAAGTCTCAACACCCTCACATCTCAGCCTGAAAGACTCCACAGCAGGCTTCATGTTTAATACTGAAACAATATGAGCATTTGTATACATCACAGAACGTCTATGTCAACCCTGCTCAACACTGGGCTTCCTGAAAAAAGGCCTCCAGGTCTAACGAGGTGGCATTTGATGCAGAGCAGAGGTTGCCCAGGAATCCTACCTAGCTTTGGATATGCCACCCCAGCTTGTTCTCTCCAGCGGTCCACCAGGATGCTTTCCATTCCACAAGCTGCCTTTGACTTGGGAAAAAAAGCAGGCAAGAGCTGTGTGTGAAATCTGACCATTGAAGCTGCGTACTGGTACATACCTGGACTTGTGAACCAGCACTGCTGTGTTCAAATGGAAAGTCCAGGGCAGAACTAAAGATCCCTCTGACTGTGCTCAAATACAGACAGCTTCTTAGATACAGGAAACAACAATCAAGTAGCAAGGGCAGGACACAAACTGGCATGTGGTTTCCATCACTGAAAAGGCTGAATTATCCTAGCCAAATCACGTGGAGTTGTTTATGCTTCAAAACTATGTACAGATAATGTTCTTTAGTGACATCAAAAAATCCAGAAGAGTCAAAGATGATCAGTTTTCAGGATAAAACCCTTAAGGAATTTTTCTTCTTTTGGTAGTCAAACACAAATATCACCCATGTGGCCAAATTTCTCATCCACTAATTACATCTCTATCCTGTTAATGCAACATATATCATTGCTATCAGCAATGAAACAATATTGTAGTATACAACACCACCACTAAGATTTGTTCTGAGAAGGAAATAAAGGAAGGTTGTTCTTTGCATTTTTAATAGATTCTACTACTTAGAATTTAGAAGAGGAACTAATTCCAAGTATTAATGCTTATATAAGATCAAAGCCAACAAAAAAGCTTTTGTAGAAAAGTATTAAGATTCCTAATAGTAAAAATATTTGCAAATTTAATTACAAATATATTTTAAAAGCAAAATCCTTAATTAAGTACATCAGGGTTGGTCAATATTAACAGTGTTCCTTTAAGAGGAAGTGAATATAACACCCTCTGCATATGTGGGAACATCTAAGCGCATATAGTATATACCCTTATTGATCAAATTGTGTCAAATATATAAAGTGAAGAAGCAGTATATACAATTTTGAACCTACACAAAGGATATAATGGAAGATCAAGAAACAGTCTGCTAAAATCTTAAAATATTAAGTACTACTGATTTCATGCATTTGTTCTACAACTTGTCCTAAAATTTCATCTACTACATCAATATCGTAATTTACTTGCTGCAAGTCTAGATCAGGCATGATTGTAGCCAGAAGTTGCCCAACATTCACTCGAAGAGAGCGTAGTTTCAGGCTGTGAAGAAATAATTAGATACAATTAGATGAAGTTTTACATTCAAATACTCAGTACTTTGTTAAATAAAGCAGGATTAATACTTTATTACTGGAAAGGCTCTGTACCTGATTTCCATAAACCAACAAAAAACTGATGCAGTTAAAGCTGCATCAAGAAAATTTCAAAATTTACCAGGTTTTCAGAACCGAGCCTCTCAAGTTTTAATTTTGAAGGTGAATATATACTATTAGTTTCAAGTAAATACTAAGGGCTAAACTAAATTCTGCCTTTCCCAAAACAGATCTGAAATATTTTCAAGTTAGCAAATAAGGACTTGCACATGCTTTATCCCATACCACCTTTTTATTCCTCAAAACAGTATTAACCCCCCAGATTTTTATACATTTAGAAACACAAACTACTACTGCTTATGGGAACAAAAGAAGAGAAAAAGAAGAGAGAAGAAGAGAAGGCAAGAAATAGCAGTTCATCTAGAGGCTTTAAAATATAAAGAAGAAATAAAGAATGAATTATAGTACAGGCAAAATGCTCTGCCTCCTCTTTTTGCTTTCTTTCCTGGATCCCCTTGCTCTGTCCTCTTCCTGATCAAATTGCTTCCAAATCACTCATCCCTCCCTTAAGAATTTCCTTCTATCAGTTCCTTCATCTCCAGCAGTCAGTCTTGACAGCTCCATCATACCCCAACAGGACTTGTGGTGGAAGTTACTTGCAAGTCCTGAATATGTTTGCTAATTTTTCTAGGAAGCACAAATCGGGTGCTGTAAGAAGTGAAAGATTGGCAGATATAAGGGAGATAAAAAAGATAAAAAAAGTCAGAAAGGGGTCTCTGGAAGTCATCCATGTCCATTCTTTCCTCCTCCACCCCTCATTCAAAGCAGTGCTAACTCAGTTCAGGTTGCTTATACCTTCTTGTGTTTTGAAAGTCTCCAACGACGGAAATTCCACAACCTGCCTAGGTTCCTTTTTCAGGGTTTCATTACCTTTGCTGTGAGCACCCCTTTTCTCCAGTATTTAAACAGAATCTCCCTTGTTGCAGCTTGTGTCTATTGCCTCTCATCCTTTCACTGCACTCATGAGAACAGGCTGGCTTAATCTTTTCTACCCCCCCTCCCCCCCCCCCGAACTAGGCAGCAGAAGAGAGTAACAGAATTTCAAAGTAACCCACTCTTTGTAAGGCTATTTACCTCAGCTTCCCCTTCTATATCAGATGCTCGAGGCCCTTACCCATCTTGCTGGCCCTTCAGTAGACTTGCTCCAAAATTCCAGTGTCATTCATATACCAGGGAGCCCTAAACTGGACACAACACTCCATGACTGGTCTGACAGTAGGGAAGAATCACTTCCCTCAAACCGCTGGCTGAACTCTTGCCAATATAACCCAGTAGGCACTGGGTTCTCCCACAAGAGTGCACTGCTGACTCACATTCAGCTTTTAGTCCTCCAGCATCACTGGTCATCTTCTTCCAAGCTCCTTTCCTATGAGTAGTCTCCAGCTTGTTCAACTGCATGGGGCATTTCCAACACAGGTGCAGAACTTTGCAGTTGCCTTTCTTGAATTTCCAGGAGGTTTCTTTCAGCCCATTTTTCCAATTTGAAAAGGTCCCTCAACAGCAGCCCTACTCCCCAGAGTATCAATGGTTCCCTCCAATTGATGTCATTGTGAATTTACAGACTTAGTTTTGCTGCATCATCTAGCCCATTAATGAAGCCATTACTCATTGCTCACCTCAATACTGATCCATAAGCTCAGCAGTCTGGCCAGTTTTACGGCTACCTATACAAATCATACCTCACAAACTTCACCATTATGGTATCAAGGCAGCCCACAATGAAAGCTTTCCTAAAATGAAGGTCCACAGAGCCAGTCATCTCATTGTAAAAGGCAATGAGGCTTAAAAGGCATGACTTGCCCTCAGTAAGTCCATGCTGGTTGTTCCTAATCACCTTAACTATCACGGGGCTGCAGGTAGCTTCCATGGTCTTCCCAGGGACTGAAGCTTCATTGACCAGCCTGTAGTTCTGCCTATCCTAAATACAGGCATTCTAAATACTGCCTTTTTCCAGGTGTCATTGTAAGGCCAACTCTCAATCAATCGGCCAGTTCCCTCTGACATGTCTCATGTGGTCCATGGACTTGTGTATGTCCAATTTGCTCAAGTGGTCCCTTAATTCAGCCACCTTTTATGCTTCACTCCCTAAAATTACCACTTGGCTCAGGGACATGGGCAGCACAGGGCAGACCTTACCAGTAAAAAAAACAAGGTATAGATACTGGGTACCTCAGTAATTTGTGCCTCACATACTTCATGTCCTTTGCTGCTAAGCATCTGCCCCACTGAGCAACAGACATACATTTTTCTTAGTTGTTCTGTTGCTGCTACTGTGCTTACAGAAACCCTTCTGGTTGCCCTTCATAGGCCTTGCCAGTTTTAACTCCATCTGAGCTCTAGCTTTCAGTTCCATCCTACATGCCCAGGCACTGTGCCTACATTGCTGATGGAGTGCTTATCCCTGCTTCCATCTGGTATGTGTACTTCTTTTGTGTGTTTGCTGTTTCTATTAACTGAGAACTGCAAGCTCTCTATTTGTAAGTTTAAATCTTCATTTAGTTCAAAAATACACTCTGGGCACAACTTAGTTCCATAGGATTGGTCTGCAGCAAGAAGTTCGTACAGGAAAGGAGGTAAGTTTCAATAGCAAACCCAAACTCTTTTCAATATGGTACTATTGATCCAGGAAAGAAAAACAGAATACAAAGGTGAAGTTCATCTACATAGCATAGGCTAATGATCTCCCTCTTTCCTGCCTCCTTTCTCTCTCCTTGTTCTGTAAGTTGTGTCTAGAAATTATATAACATTTTTGATCTTCTAAGAAGTGTCACTATGGCATTCCATTGTGCAATGGCCAACCCTTCTCGCGCAAAAATCTAAACCATAAAAAATATATTAAATAAATTGCTTGATAAAAAAATGTCACTGCATTAGGAGTCACAAGAGGCAGCAGAAAAGAATTCCAAGCATCACATTTTATTATATTATTATCAGACATTTCACATACAATCAGCCAGCCAAATTGTTGCTCAAAAAATAGTCTAGAAAGAAGAAAATGTATACCTTTCTCCATCAGAAAAATTTACAGAGTCTTCTACATTACTGGTGGTAGAATCATTTGCACGTGCTACTGCTTGTGGAATTGAAGCTTTTAACTGTGCGATTTCTGCTTTGAGTTCTTCACATTGGCAGGCAATTTGATTTTTTTCCACTTCTAGTAGTTCAATCTGGGAAGTAAATAAAAATAATTTTATATACCAAATTAAATAAACATACACAAATTTAAATCACTTACCTTTGTTAGGTTGACTGATTTTAACTAATTTTTCAGTGGTTTTAATATATGACAACCTAGACAAACCACTTTAAGATAGCCAACGGTCAGCTGAACCACTGTATGTGTACTCTGCCTAAGCCTGCTCCATCTCTGTATTGCAGTCAGAGCCACTCGGAGCCTTGCAGTCTCTCTCAATATTACTTATTTCTATCCATGGAAGCAAAACCACAGAGGCTCCTAGCCTAATTTCGTATTTCTTCCCTGTTTTAGGTGGCTTGGTTAGCTACTAGACTGACCAATACAACACACTGCATACTAGAACTGCCATGAAACACCCATTAAAACAATAAAAATAATTTGTTAATTTGAATGATACCACAGTTTTAACAAACATACCTCACTTTTATATCTGTCTCTCTCAATGCTGCACTTGTCCAGTTGCCTGAAAACATCATCCAGTTGCACGGCAATTTCATCGACTTCGCTCTTATTTTCACCATCAGCACACTTGCTGCATTCAGTTTTTAAGTTCTGCAGGGTACTGCATTGTTCCTTTAGTTTTGCTATTTCTTCTAAGGCCTGTTCATAGAGAGTGGTCACTTCTGCCAAACGTTTTTCATGAACATTTTCTTCTTCAAATGAAGAAATTGTCTCCGTTGACTGATGGCACATTTCTTTTTTTACATACTTATTATTCATTTCTAAAATCCTCTGTTCCAGTGTTTCTACCTGTTTGGTTAATACTTCACATTTGTTTTGGTACATTTCTTTTTCTTTGTTTAATAACTGAAGCTGATCTTTCAGTTCAAGACCTACAGATGTCTCAGAACTGTCATTAACATTGTACTGTTTAGTTCCCACCTCTGCCGTGGGAACTTGAATATCAGTGTCATCTTCCACCTCTTCCTTTTTAACAATTAGTTTTGGAAGCTCGGTTTGTGTTGCTGAGGTCAGCTGTTCACTTTTTGATTCTGTAGGAACCGCACTGCAAGGTTCTCCAACATCACAGTTTTCTTTCTGCTTCTCTTCTTGATCCAAATTAATACATTCAGTTTTTATTACAGGAACATCAGACTCTGCTGAAGGCTTCGGAGTACTGCTCTCCTCTAAAATAATGACATCTTCATCATCATCATCATGGTTGTTGAATGTTTTGTCATTTAATCGCGGTGTCTTTAAAGACACAGGTGTCGTGCAACTAGGTGTCTTCCGTTTAAGACTGAGAAGCAAAATATTAAACAAAATATTGTATTGCTCAAATACTGCAAAATCATTCATTTCAAACTATGTTCAGTGTTTCTATAAGCACTATTAAAAACTACCACTCAATAACTAGAAAGAGCTGTCTCCCCACATAGTATTTTAAGATGTGTAGCCATAGTAAATATCTTTCCTGTAAAAATAAGCGGCTGGCATCCCCACAGTAAATTATTACCTTCAAACATTATTCTGAAACAGACTCAAACTCAGCATTTGCAGTAAGGCCCCCCCCAAACCGCACCCATTCCTTAACCAACAGAGGTTAAAGAAATCAAACTGCAGGGTGTGCTTAACACAATAGTCTTTTCCTAAAGAGACAAACCACTAAGAATTTCCCTTGTCTGTGCACAGTACTTTTTGTTGCATTCACTTTTATACTTCACAAGGCTTCTAGGTGCTTTTAGTCAGCCTACTGCTTCCTATATTCCCAAAAGTGACATATGAATTTTGGCAGCCATCACCTGAAGATGAGACTACACTCAACACTTTCACTTTCAATAACAAGTATTTAACAAGTTATTAATTTTAGAAATAAATAGGAATCTATTTTGTACAGGTTCACTAACCTGTTATCAGAATCAGAGTGAGATGAAGATACTGGTCTCTGTAAAATAAGCAAAGATCTTTTGACAGAAGCATTTGATGTTTCTGGTAAAAGTGATCTTGGAACTTCCTTTCCACTCACAGCTGAGAACGTTTTGAAGTCTTTACTTGAAGAAACAGGTGTTTTTAAAAACATTTCATTATTGATCTATAAGATAATATTAGTTAAGAATAAAAAAGAAACAAACATTAGTAGGTTTAAGCAGTTCTCCTAATTATCTGAAGAATCCATCTACCAACACCTAAAATCCTGAACAGCACTTCTTTGGTATACTACAGGGAATGCCTTGAACCAGGGCCGAGTACTCCTCCCCCAAACTATACTGATGGGTGTGAAGTATTTCCTTCATGTAGATTTAAGACATACAACATAATAGAAAGCAGCAAGTTCTAGATCATGATTGCAGACTTCCAACAGATTTCTCAAGGGACTTCAAACGCTATACACCAGCTGCATATTCCTTTCCACACACAGATTTATTGCTGTCAGAAGGCATCTTTCTGATCTTACAAGTTTTCTCTAGATACAGATATTTTATAGTACCATGTAGAATCTCAGGCAATGTTTTTTCCCAAGCTTCTGTCTGAAGTCTGACTATCATACACAAAAGTACAGGACAGCTGTCTGTTAAAGCCACTCATAATTAATTCAGTTTATCTACAATGAACAATATTTCACTGTTAGAAATTACTTTTGTACTTTTGAGTAAAAGTAATGCAGAAAAATTAATACAATGAAGTATGTAGGTTAGACCAGCACATGCAAAATTTCTTCTCCAGAAATGGAGTAATCTTAGGTTAGCACTTTAGTTTCAAAGCAACTTAAGCTGAATTACACTTCGGAAATTTGATTCTGATTCACAATCTACACATTCTTATCACTCAACCATGTTGACTTGCATCTGTATTTAATTTGAATTTGAGCGTCTCCTTGCAAAAGTGCAGCTACTACAAGTCTGTCCATTCCCACCCTTGGCCTCAGTTTTAAGGGTATCTTTACTTTCATACCCTCATCACATCTCCCTACAAAAAATCCACTTTCAATAGTTAGATGTCATGCCATAAAACCAGGTACGAGTGACTGACATCTTTTCTAGTACTATTTTGTGAGGGGCTTCGTTCCTCTCAAATTCTCTCTTAAGTACTACACAGAAAGCAATGGTGTATTTTCCACCATTGGGCAGCAAAGATATGGGATTTTTGATTTACTAATAGTGATACGTACAGCCATCAAAACACAACAGGAACCAGTCAGTTTAGTGGTTCCTGGCTGAAAGTCCAGCTGGCTAAAGTGAACTGACCCAAAGCCCAGTCTGTTCGATCAGACTGCCTAGTACTGTTGCCAGCAAGAACAACTCTGCTCCTAAAGTCAGTTCGCTATCAACTTCAAGAGTTACCTGGTGGCTGTACTCTAGTCGCTTCTTCAGTTTTTCCCTGTCTCTGCACAGCAGCAAAGAAGAAAAAAAAAAAAGTTAAGAACTTAGATTCAAAAATGTTAATTCATTATAAAACCAAACCAACTTCAAAGTCTAAACACAACACTCCTTATTTCAGCTAGATACGACAAAGTTTTAATGAACATATTCTGGTTTATTGAATGAAAATTTTCTGCCTGAACTTAGAAGCTAGTATAGCTGAAGTCCTAATTTTGATTTAGGAGGGCAAATAAGTATTAAGTCAAAGAGAAAAATTTGAATTTAATGCTATTTTGCTAATAACAGCGAAAAGAACAATGCTATTCATCTATCCACTGCTACGATCAAGACTTGATTTCAGGGCACTGTCTTCTGGATGGAAATATTCCCAGAACAGTTACAATTATACCACAGGTGAGAGAAAAGGGCATTTAGTTTTCACATTCCTTTTCTAGTGTTGAGATACTTGTAAGAAAGTCTCTAGTACTCACTTTTTCTTGTAAGTTTTCTCATATGTAGGGTGTATTAAATCATCATCTTCTGGTTCTTCTGGCACATTACAATTCCTGAGTTAAGGGGAAGGGGGAAGGTGACAAAAAGAGCTTAACATCCATGCTTACAACAGATAAGACAAGAACTAAAAGCAGTATTTAGATATTAATCAAAATCTAATTTTACCGGAATTGTGGGTCAGGGTTCAGCGAGCAATACCACTTTTCTGGCAAGTGCTCTATTCCATCTGGTAGCTTCCGCCACTTCAAACATGCATCACACTGTACCCATGTCTGATCAGGCTGTTTTCTGTAATGGAAAGATACCATTACTTTGATGTGAAAAGTTCGCCTTTGTGATTAAGTGTAAAATAGTAATAGGAGTACGTAAAATTCTTCTATTTAGAAGTGATACTCACTGTATCTCCTCAACTGGCAAAGCTAACGGACATTCTTCATTTTTCTTCCTTTTCATTTCATTCCAGTAATCATTAAGCTTTTCTCCTAGTGCTGCTATTGTAAGTCTAGAAAGAAAAGGTTTAAAAGATCACCTTAAATAACCAAATCCTAGCACAAAAATAACCTTTATAAACTACAGTAAAAAATAACCATATGAACCATTCTTTTGTGATGAATTTCTATCTGCACAATAGTAAGCTTTTTGCTTTTAGTTAACCCTAGAAATTATGAATTGTGTGAAGTCACGTTTGTCAGCAAAAAAATTACTGGAAATATGAGTCGGGGCACAGACAAAGACTGAAATCAAGAGTGCTCAATTTAGAGGCACTGTGAATGCACAGTGCAAACCTTGAAGTTACCTCATCAGTTCAACTCTTTGCAGAAAAACCTTCATAAAATATCTTTCAATTGTAGATCTCTATGCCCACACTAGAAGTGTTTTAAAAAAGACAGATGTTAAAAGCATTCAATGCTCACTGTGCCAGCCTGTGGGAAGACAGTACAGCCCTTGGTCAACAAGTGACTATCCTACAGCATCCCTAATTCCTTCCCCCTCTGCCATGGGAATTCTTAGTGCTACTGCACAGGAAACAGTTCAGGGAACATCTGTATTGAAAAAAAACCAACAAGAACTATTTTCCAGTTTGACCAATCCCCTGATCTTTACCATGTGTTCTCGTTAAGAGCTCTGGTAGCACAATGGTGGTAGAAACACATGAACTGCTTAAGCTACCACAGCACAAACTGTGGGCACCACTTCGAAATACAGGTAGATTGAACTGTAGTAGCTGTAGCAGCTACCAGGCTTGCCACTCCTCCTCCAGAGTGCTGCTGTTTCAACAGCAAGAATGACGAGATTAATCTTACTACAGCCCCCTCAATTGCTGCAATTAACAGCTCTGTTTATTACAACATTCTGGTGTGGTTTTGGGGTTATCTTTATATGCAGAGCTGTGTCTGCAATCAGCAATTCAGGCAAGGCATTGTGGACAGCTCGGGTTGCCAGTGGAAGTTGAACAACTGGTTGAATAGCAAAACACGCAGCCTGAAAAAGGTAATGACTTCTCCTGCCGGAGTTTACCCCACCTATGTTTGCAAGTCGGTATCTTAAGTTTTTAAGTCCACACTGCAAGCAAGTGTTAGGGCACATATGGTCAAAGGAGCCAGAAACACAGATATACCAACAGCACTGACAAGGTAGCAACAAGAGCAAACCTCATCAGTTACTAACTGGTAAGGCTATGTGAAGTCTAAGAATGTCTATTTTTTCAGTTGGGAGGATAAGGAAAGGGAAGGAGACAAACACAGAGAGTCATAAAACCTTACTAATTAGAATTAACAAAGAAAATAACCAGAAACAAACCTGGTCAGTCACACTAAGCCCATTCTTGATAGCCCGTTAATTGAGGGGCTGTCAAGAAATTGTAGGCAAACAGGGATCTTGCAACTCAGAAGGATGCAAATCTTAATGTCCAGGATGTTTGGAGGAGGTCAGTGGAACTATGACAATTGATGAGGAAATGTGTATGAAGAATGGGGAGCAGGGAGGAACAAAGACTGGGAAAGAGAAAAGGGTGTAAAAGGAGCTGGTTGCATGTAAAACAGGTTTGGTCAGTACAGTTGTCCAGCTAAGTCCTGTGCTTGATAACCACATTCTGTCTTATCTTGTATCTTATTTAATGCTTCCTTAACTTTCTACATAATCTCATTCCCTATCCCATGTGTATGTGTATGGCAAGGACTAAGCGCCAGCTACTGGCGAGAGCTCTGTGTGTGTGTGTGTGAACAGATTTGGTGCCAGCTCCTGGAGACTGAGTGTGGTTTGAGCTACTGGCACAAGCGAAGGGTTTCAGCTGCCACCCACTGAGGCAGGAATGGAACAGTGTGTCCCCCGAAAACCAGCTCCTGGGGCAGACCAGCACAAGTAAGGGTCTCAGTTCTGGCAGCTGGAGCAGGACTGGGGGTCACAGCCTGTGTGCCTGGTGCTGGCTGTGGGGTGGGACAAATGCCTGTGTCTTCCCCAGTCCTGGCGTCCTGGTGTGCATGGAGTGTTCATGTGCATTTGCTAGCAAACTCCAAACTGGACTTGGCAGTGAACAGGAGGCCCCAGATACAGGCAAGGATTTGTTCAGGTATACCCAGGGGGACTTGCTGATATAGACTCTGTGGTACAAGAATGCAAAAACACTGGGTCTCTAGGCTCCAGGGCCAGGCAGGAAGGAGTCATGGGACAGAACTGCTGGAGAAGGTGGCTCCTAATATCCCTGAACATAAAGCAGCACAGAAAACAAAGTATCCTTGTCATCATGAAAGGAAAAAGTAAGTTCCACAGAGTGGAACAATTCTCAAGGTCTGTATTTGGGAAGTTTTCCCTGGATGGTTTTTACATGTCAGCCTGAAAACTTGTTAGGTAACACATGCCCTCTGCCTTTCCTCCCCCACATGCCACCTACTACAATGCCAGCACAACTGATTCACAGCAGTGTAAACAGTCTAGGAAATTCACCTGACTTAAAACTTTCAGAGATGATAATTTTTTGTAAGTCAGACTCAATCAGTTTAACTATAGGAAATATAACTCTAGATACAGACTGATGGCACTGATGCAGATATGCGAAATGAAAACTGAAACAAAGCAGCATCCCAACTCATTGCTGCCTTCAAGATGTCAGGCATTTTAAATGCTCTATCAGGTAGCAAGAAATTTGAGGGTATTCTTTTAGGAAACAAACTGAAAAGAAGGGCTAAAAAACATCCAAAGCAGCTTTTCCAAAAAAAAGACCAAACAAAAATTGTAATGAAAAAAGTTAGTAGTCTGGTATTCAATTTTAGTCACGTGCCACTTCTCAGCAAGTTATTCTGTGCTCATTTTACAATCAGTGAGGGGCATAATTGCAACCAAGCACTATTGGGGCACTTGCTTTAAAAGTATGTATATAACACTCTAGACTTCAGGAGCTGCACAATGCAGTACAATCCATATAGATGTAAACATCCTACCCCTACTGTTCAGTACAGCCATGCAGTTTAATGGCTTTTATTCTTACTACTAAGAAAATAAGCAGCCTTTAACGTCAAGTATTTCATAGTGAACCACACTACTCAATAAGAAGTCTACATAAAAATATACATATACCTGTATTCATTTGTGTAGTCAAAATCTTGTTTGTTATGAGTTGGTTTTAGGAAGTTGCATTCAATAATCCCAACCACACCAACACCCATGTTGTTCGCCTGTAAGAAATTAAGATCTATCAGGAGAAACAATATATATTCTGTGCTAATACTGCAAGAGTTTGTCAGAGGTAATTATAAGATATAGATACTAGGTAAAAACAATTTTCTAGTTTGTAACTCCCCTCCAAAAAGAAACTCTCAACACAAGCCCCCTAAATAAAAAAACCCTGCTCCACCCCTCTCTTTGTCCTGAAAGATGTGCTCAAGTCCATACAATTTAATATCATTTAACTGCTGCACAAACTAAAAAAAGGTGGGTTTATTTATTACATCAGTACCCTAGTTTCCAACTGTGATCTTTTTTTAGAATCAGGGTTTGAGTAAAAGTGATTTCTAAAGATGTTAAAATATTTTTAAGCTTTAGTTTCTTACCTTTAACTGACAGCCAACTCTTTCATAAGCTTTGATGAGTCTGTTTTTATGGTACATCATTATTCCATAATGATCTTTGTTTCTGCAGTTAAATCCAAAAGTAATTCTTACTGTTTTAGCCTTTTACCAGATATTAAGGAAAAATCTGGTTAATCTCATATAACACAAAAATATAGTTACTCTGAGTGTTTGTTCTAAACTGGGTTCTGGAACTTCCTTTTTTAATATTGAGATAATTCCTTCAGTATGCCTTTACAAAGAAAAACCAAAACTCACATACAGTAACATACCCAGTATAATCCAGAAAGCTCACATAAGAAGTCACATCATTAGATTCAGTGTGCAATGATGTGAATATTAGTAAAGGATACGTTTAAAAATTTTGGCCTGTATATATCGCGTTCAATGAAGGCAAGGCTTTTGGAAACCAGCTGTGTTTTCACTTTTTGTCCTCGCAGAATAATCTGCATTGTTGGCTTCAGATACAAAATACTGCAGTAAGCCTACAAAATATATAGTATCTCTTGTTACTAAAAATACCCCAAAACCTCGAGATGTAAATATTTTACAATACACATTATGTTCAGGAAGACAAATTCAAGTTTCAATTGAATTTTATAAAAAGTGTTTTTTTCCAACTTGAATATAAAAACATAGGAAATCCAAGTGTGCATGATGAGCATACATATAACACAAATTAAAAGAATAGCAACTGAAGGACAACTTTTATGAATGTGAAAAGTTAATCAAGTGTCTGAAGATGCATTTTTAAGAGTAAAAGATCTCTCAAACACACAAGCCTCTCTTTTCTTATCCCCTAGTGAGAGTATAAAAACTCTACTACAAACTTTAAAATAACAAAGGCAAGTGTGTTAACTTTGATCCAAATAACTGTGTATTATCATAGCTTCATAATAGCTATGCAATCTTCTTATAAACATGCAGATCTATGAAATTTAATTTGCATTTCATTTAGCATTATATTTACAACTTCTAATAATTGCATAAAGGACTTCAGCGAGTCTTAGAATAATTGAAGGTATTAGTTCAACTGAAATAATATTTCGAATATTATCCACAAGAAGTGCCCAGAACACCTAGTAATTCTAGATGCACAAAAAAATAAGCTTTCAAACCTTATAAATCAATAAGGGAGACAATGGTCGTATCAACTTGCCTACAGAAAAGCTTTGTCCCTGTCTGCATGCATGCATTCAAACAACGGAGCTGCTTCCCAATTCCTTTACCCCTTTTTGAAACGTAGAAATGACACTCTGCCAACCAAAACCTGTCTGTTTTAAAAGATCTACATGACATAACATCAATACTGTATGCATGTATATCTGCACTACAATGGAATGTTTACTCTGCTGACAACCATATACACACCTATTCAATTTCTGAAGCTACTGATTGCATTTCCTTCTTGTTCCTTAGTGGATAATGACGGCTACACGTAACAGAAAAAGTTATTTGCAAGGCAACAAAGACCCCAGTAATTTTCTTCTAAATAAACAGCAAATGTTTACACAAGTTTATAAATAGATTCCATCTTCAATTTTAAAAATAAATGTTGACACATTGCCCTAATATTTAAATTGTAACATTCGTCCTCCCCCAATAATCAACACTTCTGTAGTACAGTACATTACAATAAAAGCATACACCCTCCAGCTTCCAAAAATAAACAAACAAATAGTTTTTAAAAAGTGGTATACATACTCGCAGTGAGTAGTCGCTTTCTGGAACAATCTGATCCAGTCTCTCTTGTTTTTTATATCCTCTTTTGCCTGTCTCATCTAAGTCTTCTGGAATTCTGATGTCATATTTATCCTTGTCAAAGTCAAATTCTGTTTTATCATTTTTATCTCTAAGAAATAAAATTTTAAAAATATATTAATTATGGGAATTAAAAAAAAAAGCCAACACAAGACAAGATATCATGGTGGACCCAGCGGGTATCAAAGATGCAAGAGAATTCCTTTGACCCATGGTGGTTTTCCTCACAGATTTGTTAGAATTCACATAAACAGAGCTCACCAGTTCCTTTCTGATATCCAAGGAATACAAGAGAAGTGATAGCAAGTGGGACATTACTGAATTCCAACTTAATTCTAAACAGGTCACACTTAAAAAGTAGATGCAGTCAGTATCAGCTTTAAACTCTGGATGAACCAAGACACACACATTCCTTCTAAATATAAGTTTCTGAACATTATAAACTGCCTTCCTAAGATTTTTAACGCTGCAAAAATGACAGTCACCAGATTTCCCACTCGGCAACTATCACAATGTATTATTGTACCACTCACCAGACGTATACACTATACTGAGTTGCAGATGTATACACTGCAGTAGACCGGCAGTACCTTTGCACAACACTGAGATATATCATAGTTGGCACAAATCATCATAGAATGTCAGGTTGGAAGGAACTTCAAGGATCACTTAGTGTAACCTTTCTTCGCAAAAGCATTATTTAGACAAAAACGGCCCAACATTCTGTCCAGCTCAATCTTAAGTGTCCAGTTTGGGGGAATCTACCGCTTCCCTGGGGAGATTATTCCAATGGCTGATTGTTCCCATTGTGAAAAATCTCCCTCTTCTGTCCAATAGGAATATTCCCAGGAGTAATTTGTACCCATTATCCCTCATCTTCCCCCAAAATAAAGTGTTTTAACAATGAAACAGCTGTGTTGGTTTGGTTTTTTTTAAAGTAATTCATTTGCAACATATTAGAAACAACATAAACCCCACCAAAAGTGTTCTTTCCCATGCCATACCAAGAATATACTCCAAAATTCAGAACATGAAAGTTAACTTGCCCAGTCAGCTGAGTTCACTGTATTTTCTTTTGCTCAAGTAATGAGCAAAGATTCCTAAAAATACCTAAAAATAAAAGGAAGTCTACTACTAAAAGTGATTTGGGACTCTAATACTCACAAGACATTAATAAAATAAAAACACCCCAAACTTTTCACCTGCTACAACTGAATGAGATCTTTTTTGCCCTGTAACATTTAATCTACACTCATAAACATATCGTTTCCTCCCCCCCCCCCCCTCCCCTTTTTCTGATGGGTGACAATAAAGATAAGAAACTGAAAAACAAGCTAGGGTTTGTTTTGCCAAATCCACAGGACTTAAATAGTTCCAATCTGCCTCCTAGGGATAATTTGTTATTTCAGGTATTTAAAACTACAGTAAACTAAATACTTAAAATGTATTGCCAACCAATTAGTGCCATCACAGTTAAAAGCCTGCTAAAGCTTTTCTGGACAGACCATCAGACAGATTCCCTGCTAATAAGGCAGCAGCAAAGATGTGAGGGAAAAGAAAAGAAGTGATGGCACCCATCTGCAACCGCTACAGCAACAGCTGTTTAAAAAAAGAAGGCAACAAGCAATTCAAAGCCAAAAAAGGCTGGAAATCTATACTGCTTTGAATACTCCTGCAGAAGCAAGTAGATAAATAAGATAAATACACACAACTGTATTTACTTAGATTTTTTTTTTGTATTTTATGATAAAGTTTAGAAAGGTCAAGTTCCCTCTAGAAAGATACTGCTGACTCCAAGCTTTAAAAGCCAGTAATACTTGCCTGCACATAGAAGTATTTTTTTGAATCTTTGCATTCATAATTTCACCGGTCTGAAATAATATTTATAGTTTATCTGTTTCAATTTTCCTTCTGGCAAAAGAAACATTATCTTATCACAGGAAAATATGAAGTCCTCTGCGCTCTCCTTCCTTCGGTGTTGTTTCTTGAGATATTAGCAGCAGTTCTCATGCAACATTCCAGCCCTTCAATCATGCAAGTTTGAGTCTAGTTTCCCAGTTACAGCTAACTACAGCTAACGGTCTTTTGGAATTATTCCACAAAAAAAAAAGAACCTTGTATGTTTGCATACACTGAAAGATAAGAAACTATAGGAGACTGGACATCATCTTACCTTCTAAGATTCCAAATGATAATTCGTGTTCCTTTTTTTCCTATTATGGCATCTAGCTCTGCCAGTAATTTCTCCTCAGTAGAAAATAAAGAATGTGTTAAGATGGCTTTGAGGCTGCTTTTGGATTCTGTTGGATCACTTATCTGTCGTAAGCATTATGTTAAGGACAGTAAATTTGAAGGAAGTAAGCTTTCAGAAGGTGAGGAAACTTCTGCAACAGTATCCTGTACTCACTTCACAGGTTCTCACAATCTCAGAGCTTCTACAAATTTAAAGGCTTTAACAAATCATAGCCTTTCTTGCATCTTACAATTTGTTTAGGGTGTCCATAAGACTAGACAAGGAGAATGCTTCTACTGATACAATTATCCAAATTTTGCACGTCCTCAACTTTTCATTCAGAAATTGTTGAAAGGATATGTTGGTTGTTAAACGTCACTATAGGAACCATGACGTGTTCTGCTTTTGTGACTTCAAGGAAAGTCTGCGATAACAGGCCCACACTCATGGTTTCTCCATTCTTGGTGAAGACTATTGCATCTTTTCCCAGGCGCATGGACCCTGATTTAAACCCATTTCCATACAGTCCCACTGGCACACGGCCATTCATTGCAGATTTCTCACTGAAGCCGAAGCTGAAACAGATGAAAACATTAGTAGAGTGTAAAAAAACCAAAAAACAAACCCAAAAGATACATGCAAGACCTGCTAAATTGGACGTAAATACGAGTTAATCTCTTGCTTTAGAGATCAGAGACTACTGTACAATTAAACAATGTGCAGTGAAGCAAATCCTGAAAGTTACCCATATAACATTGCTAAAACCACACTGCAAAAATTCAGGGAAATTTACTTTCCTTTATAAGTATGGAAACAAAATATTATCTGTCTGGAATTATGCAATAAGCATTCTAAATGGGTTTCTAATAGTGATCATGTGGCTTCACAATAATCGTAAGAAAAGCCCCTAAAGCTCCCCCACCACCGCCACTTGCTTGAAAAAGTGTGATCTACACATTTTCCATTACTAACTACATATTGCATTTAAAGTAAAACAGGTAGCTGTATATGGAACAGCAGCAAGCAAGATAGTAATTACAGTATCTAACAAAGAAAGAAAAGTAACAGTTTGAATTCAAGCGTGCTCAAGTTGAAACCCAGAGATTTATCTGCACGCAGAGCAATCTTTCACACTAAATAAGCGAACAGCAATCTCTTTGCTAAGCGCAGAAACAAAAGTTGCAGAAAGATCAGTTCAAACCCTACAGAACATTTAAAGATAAACAGAGAAACCACATCAATACAATTACCATTCCCTGAAGTTTTCCACAATACCATCTATTTTCAATACTCCAAAGGGTTTGAAGTGAATCTCCCTTTATCTTTTGCTTGCTAACTTAAGCTAAAGCAATCTTAAATAATAATAATAGAAAAAAAATATTAAATTCTCCTTAGCTCCACTAAAGGGCACTACAGAGAGTTTACACAGCACAACCACTGCTTGGAAAGTTAAATGGGAAAGTTGACAGGATAAAAGGAAGTTATAGATAAAAATACACTGACAAAGTTGTGTAGAAGTTTTACTAGCACCTGTCTATTCTAGAATCTCACTTGGATAATCACTAACCTTCAAAAATGTTACATTTGTGAACAAAATTAGTTGATTACATATGAGAAAAAGGAGTAAGCTGAGCAATAATAGAATTAGAAGCTGGAATCTTTACAAGTAAAAAAAAATGCAAAAGAGGTTATCCACCTTAGCATTTTGTGCAGCTTCTCTGAGTTCATACCATTTCCATTATCAGTGAATGTCAAGCATATATTGTCGTTTATCACCGTTTTGTCTATCCATATCTGTTTAGCACTCACATCTGGATCATAAGCATTATCTGAAGAGAAAGAAAGCAAACAAGGTTGGGGCACTAAAAAGCAAAAATTAAACTGTTTAAGTGTGAACATGTTTTAAAGTATTTAAAGTGTTTAATTCCAGGGAAGATGTCAGATCACAACTTGTCCAAAGTTACTTAAAT
The DNA here is from genome assembly GCA_025769975.1 of Gallinago jamesoni. Classification (NCBI taxonomy): domain Eukaryota; kingdom Metazoa; phylum Chordata; class Aves; order Charadriiformes; family Scolopacidae; genus Gallinago; species Gallinago jamesoni. The sequence continues at coordinate 111,350,756 of JAOQGH010000001.1, read as the reverse complement.
CCATCTGTAACATGCAACAAAGTCTTATCTAACAGGAATACATATATAATCTATCTGCCAAATGTCAGTTTTGCAACATTGCCAAATAGCTATGTGGAATAGCTGTCCCTAACTTTATTATGGTACTATGCTTGCACATATGTTCATTTGGTAAACATGACAGCTTAATGTAGTTCCCCGATTGTGGGCCTATCACCCTACAGAGTCATATGATAACTAATGGATCTCTAAAATTGCGGCCATTTCTCAGGTCCACAGTTAGGTATGTAATAAAGTAGCAGAAATTGTGTGCTGGCACAGATAGAAATTACTCAGCTAAGTCACTTAATATTAGTCATCTTTTGTACAGAAGCAAGAAGCCATGGTTTTTAATAAAGTAAATGTTACACTAAAACCTAAATCTCTTAAAACATTGTCTTCTTTATAGATGACAACACTAAATCAAAACATTACAACAAAATCTGGCAAACCTTGCCCAAAAACAAACACACAATTTCTCAACTATTACAGATGACAATAATATATATGCAAAAACTTAGGTGGAGATGAGTGGCTCAAATGAGAGAATAGAAAACGAAACCAAGACTAATTTCTACTTTCATTTCCTCCCAAGCAGGTGTCGCAATATTTACTTTCTCCCAGCCATGCAAAAAGCTTTTCTGACTGGCTCTCAGGAGGCCAGGTTATTGTTCACAATGCAGACAAGGGCACATTACTAATATACATGGCTGCAACAACATCTTACATGCTACAGGCTTTCTAATTGGGAAATCAGATTTGAAATACTATCACAACTTCAGATAATCAAATTTGAGACAATAAAATAAACCCAAAAAACCTGAAAAAAAAGCAAAAATCCTGAAGCCCAACTCCCGATATCCCAGATGGTTCTGTGGAATCTAGAATTTTGACTCCACATGTGCAGGAGGTATGGGTAAAAAAAAAAATATTGCTGCTCAGCTACCATATGTGAGAACCCAACAGAAAAACAATCGGATCAGGGCCTAACATCACATAACTTCCATATTAACAGTCTGTGTGTCACAAATACATATTTTTGCTAGTGAAAGTTGTTCAAATCTAAGAAGGTATGACTTTGACAGAAGGAAGTACAAAATGCTTTAGACTAAACTTTCTATTTACAGGTCTTGAAACAGCTTGCAGCATTGCTACCACAAGTGAAACAGAAACCATGGCTCCACAGACATTTTTTTTGGCAGCAAAGCTAGTTTAAATCTTATCCGTCTTAACACTAGTTTCTTGCATCTCTTTCCCCCCTTCCCCAGCACGGTGCTACTCATGGAATTTTTGACGTGGGGAAAGTATATGGAGGAGGAGGGGTGAGATGTGATGGCAGAGCAGAAGGCAGTGCCCCTGCCTCACTGCCTGTTTTGCAAGTTCAGCTCAAGCCAACATTGTGGCCTATAAAAAGGAATCACACTGCTTGGTAGCTTGCTTTCTATAAGCATAAATTACAAATTGCATCCACATTAAAAAAGTTCATAAAATATATTTCAGCGTCAACAAAAGAGGCCATTTCAAGCACAATTGAGAGTTTGAAAGTATTCTTCTAAGACCATACTTTGTACAAGTCTTCTGATTTGCTAGCTCGCCAACTGTCTCTAAATGTCCCATTTACCCTCTTCCAAGTATCACCATTAGTTCACCTAAATTTAATCTGAATGAGGACTAATGGGAAAAGCCAGCAATATAACAAGCAAGAAGTTGACAGTAGGGACAAAGGGTTAGAAGGCAGATTTGAGCTTAACCATTTTGGTTAAGTTCACAAAAATTCAGGCCTCCACAATGTAACCCTATTTATATTATTTGATATTTGGTATATGGTATGGTCTGTTACAGCATGTGAAAGACAGATTACAGAAGTTATCTAAATCAACATGACTAGCTAGAAGCCTTTACAAGCAATTATTTGAAACTTTGCTTTTGAGGCTTTGTTAAAGCAACACATGATAAAACAGAGGCAAAGGAGTAAGACAAGTTTGCATGCCTTGCACAGCACATCCACCATCATTCTAGCCAGGTATGGCATGGGGTATTAAAACAGTTGAAACTACTTAAGATTTTGTTACCCCTAGAACAGCTGGCCTTTCCCTGAACCATGTGCTTTTGGTTTCCTCCTTTGTGACAGCTCTAGCCTTATCTAGCTGAACAATTCTTACTTTTTGTTAGGTTACTTTTCTGGACTAGCAACAGCAAAACTCATGCACAGAAAGTAAAGGAATGTGTAACCAGAAGAGTTGCTCCCTTTGGCAGCAAACTGCTAGATAAGCTTGGCAAGTGTTTCCAAACCACACCTTAATTTTGAGGAACCAGTTAAATAAAGTCTGCTAATCATTCACCAACTAAGGAAAGAAGCAGCCCTGAAGATATCCAAGTAACAGCTATTCAAAATAAAAGGCAAGATGATCAACAGGAGCTAATAAATTAACCAGATGCACAAGTCCTAGCTAACAGCAGATGACAGAAAAAGTAACAAAGAGCAGAACACTTTGGATGTTGTTGGATGGACCATTAAAAGAAGCCATTAAAGTATAAACCCGAAGATGTTCAGCCAGAAACTCGGTAATCCAAAATAAAAAAAATAAATAAAAATCAGGATGTTTGAGGGGTATTGTGACAACATACAAAATTAGTAATGGATGTATGATTTGAAGCAGCATTGAAGAAAAGAGGAAAAGTCAAAATGGATGGGAGAAGAACGGTATCAGGGGTGGGGCAAATAACACAGGCTGATTGTGTGCAAGCTGGATGCTGGTCAGTATGCTTGTATGACTGGACCCTGTGCTTCCCTTTTATACATTATTACTGAACACTATTTGTAATGATTTCCTGCTCTCTATTCTCACTGTGAGCCTGGATGCATTTGCTCTGATAGCAAACTTCAAGTTGGACAAACCAACACTTCGGAAGAAACCAGCAACCATCGAGATCCAAGTTCTAAGCCAGTGACTGGTAAAAAGCCCAGGACAAAGGCACTGGAAGGACTCTCAGGTCTTGGCAAAACACCCAGAAACATGGTTAGGCATGACTGATAAAGTACACGTATGCATCACTAATGAACTTTAAACCTGGTTAGCCAGGAAACAGGAATAGGATAAGGCCATTTGTGCTGTTCACGTTTCGAGCACAGCTTGTATTTATGCGGGTTCCTGCTGTCCTCCTGTCTGTGCTAATCTGTCCGTGGCCAGCTGTGTCTGTATAGGATGCAAGTGTGCATGCACATTTTTGGAACGTGCACTCAGCCTTACTATTCTCTGGGCCTAGGAACAGCAAAAAGCAGTAGGCTTGCATTTGGTGGACTACAAGGGCAGGAATGCACTTGGTCCCATGGTCTTCTATATTTAGCAATCCTTAATAAATTCAGTAAAAAGAAATCAGCAAATCCTACAAGTCACCTACTACTACCTGATAGCAGATGCAGGGATGCTGTTAAGGAAGAAATAAGTCAATCTGACCAAAAAAAGATGTTGTAATATTCTTAATGGTAACAACAGGATCAGCTCCTTCCCTTACCTGAAGGAAAAAAGTTTTACAACAAGAAAAAAAACTATTACAATCAAGTACTTTGGCAAACAATTGATCCACATACCTATGAGTTCTGCAATTGCACTGAAAGGCCAGGTGTGACTGGTAGAGTTGGTATGCAAGAACTTTGGACAAAGCTGAAACAAACCACAAACAATGGCATTAGATTGTGCTCTTCAATGATACCAAGCCAGAAAACAGTACGTTAAGTAAAGTAACATTAAATGAAGTTGTTTTGTACAACACTACCAAAGGGCTGTAATTTAATTTACTTTTACATACTGGCACACTAATAACACCTTTTAAAGGGAACATTAATTCAGCTATTAGCAATACGGAATTCAACACAGTATCATACTATATTCTGAGCATGGATTATACTGTCATTCTTTCAAACTCTCTTTGTCTTTATAAAAACATCAGGAACTATTACTATATAATGATGCTAGAGGTTACAAGAAAACATCAAGGCCTTAGTCCAAAGCAAGTAACAGAATTGTATGCTCCCAAATCTTAAAAACATATATCTTAAACCATGAGTATTAAACTTAATCCAAAAAGTGAGCAGCACCTAATATGCTCTGTGGCTCTCTGTCATTGCTCATTGTCTGCATTGATCAAAATCACTGGTCAGATTCTCTCAATCAGTGGTTTGTGCTTTTAGCATTTTGATTTTATACCTGTTACACCCCTATATGATAAAATGTAACCAGAGGAATGTAGACACTCCTAGAATTAGATGAAAATATGCAAATGAAGTACCTATTTATGGAACGTATCTTATGGATGTCAGTGACAAAAGTATTCTCAAGTAATATATGAATGAATCCAGGCTTTCATAAGTATATATATATATTCACCTAGATCAAAAGGCTAGGAAAACCAGAACTAAATATCCACATAACTTAAGGATTTGTCAAAGCAAAGTTTGGAGAAATTTAACTGCTGAAACTGATACAGCTGGATTAGCACTACCCCTGAGAATATCTGTGATTACACTTTTACAAGGCCTTTAACACAAACCCACTGCACACAGATGCTTAAGCCTTGCTGGCATAGTTATGTTGATGACATAAAAAGGAGTATCTATGAATACATAACACTGGAAATAGTCCTTGTACAGTGCAGTTAGATCAAAAAACATAATATAATCACATTATAATGTACATAAAATCAGAAAAATATTTTAAAATGTGTACATATCCATACTTCATAAATTTTACAGAATTACTACACTGACATGCACTGTTATATAGTCAGTAGTGTTTAAATAAAAAGCAAGCAAGCACTTCAAATCTCCAAGTTCATTTATCAGAGAAAAGGAATAATGCTACAAGCAAGTGCTAGAGCCGTGAGCCAGGTACCAGAGTAGGAGTAAGGCAGCAGCCCTAGTTCAGATCAATATAAATTGCCAGGAAACCTCACCTTGTTTCTAAGGTCATCAGAGCACAGGACACACTTTCAGACTGCAGCTTAATCCCTGCATTTCTCCATTGAGCTAGAGTACAAGTGTGAATAGACAACACATTCTTCCTTGCCACCTGTGCTTTAAAACTACATTTTTATAAAATTGGTAATTTGAGTCAGGCTAAGTAACTGACCCTTTTAAATTCTTAACAGGCACCTACAAGTAATTTAGAATCCAAGAAGAAAATGACATCAAGCCTATTAATGGAAACCTCACATATTCTATGGCACATGGTTTTAAGGATCTTTCAATTTCCTCCGCCATACAGTAACTCAGTAGATTTTAAGGTATCTGTATGATTCTCTTCAGCCTTTACCATGCTAGCAGCATTTGTTCCTTTACTTTCTAAGCTTCATGATTAAGACATACAAGAAACAATTGGGTTTTTTTCGCCTGCCTGAAATCCCTCCTTGTCAAAACATAAACACTAACATCCAAAAAAAAAACCTAAAAACAAAACCAACAAAACCCCACACAGACGCATGTGCAATATTCAGCATCTGCTCAACTCCCTGCTAAGTATTTCTCTGCTGCTAGCCAGTGGAAAAACTGCAGCAATAGACAATGTAGGCTGGGATCTCTGGAGTTGCTGCCGGCATTGTAACCTCAGCAATATGGACTTGAAGAAAAGTCCTGACTGTAGTTTTGATACAGGTATGAGTTCACATACATGAACCTCCCCTGGTCACTAGACAATACCGATGAAGGAAGGAACCTCAGCATCACCAATACTAACGTAATTACAGACAGGCTTCCCCTCTTCTGTGAAGCAAAGAATACAGGTGCACTGCAAGAAAATCTCTTCACACATTGTCTATGTAATGCAATGCTTTTCCATCCCTCATTTCACTGCTACACATGACTGATTAACTTTGAAAAGAACAGCCTTTTAATGGAACAGCATCCATCTTCTATAAACAAACACAATAATTATGCTGATCTTCTCTGGATCGCTGTTTCAAGTGGTAAGGTTTTGTGAAAGGCTGGAAGCTGGCACATAAAACTTGAACTGTTTATATGAAAAGACACAGGTTGGAACACAGAAATTGTAAGAAACTGATTCTTGGCTCTAATATCTCCCCCAGCAAAAGATGAGCAAGTATCTCACAGGGTTGTTCATGGGAAAGTCTACCTCAGAGCTGATACCACCACTTGTTCATGTAAGGCATTGGAACAAGGGCACACAACAGAAACAGATTTAAAAAAAAAAAAGGATAACAGTGGTTTAAGACCATTAGCTTCGTAGTTTGCTTCGAAGCATACCCAGCTGTCAGCAGCAACTCATTTCCTGATGAGTTCATCAGGAAATATTTAGCCCATTTTGTGCCTTAACATGCCATTTCATCAAACGATCACTTCAATTAGCTCATGAATAATTGAAGTTCAATAAGTACAGTAGGAAAGAGTTAGTTCCCTAGTGAAGGCTCACTTTCAGCTAGGTTAGCATGACCATAGCTGAGACAATTCAGGTTTTTTTTTTTTTCACTGGGCCTAATACATTTTGTACCAAGTGGTTTTGGTTTCACTTTTTCTCCTGAGACCAAGTACAGTCAAATCCTTTTTGGAGATACAACTAAATCTCCCCCTCCTTCAAACTGCATACACAGTGAATATTATAAAAAGACTCAGCTGCACTGAGAGGAGCATCTTGAACCACTATGACCAGCAAATATTTAAGAATAAACTAGCTTTTAACTCAAATACAACAAGCAGCTTTGGGGTTTTTAATTTTCCAGGAAAACTGGAATTCTTCCATCCCCTTCAGAGCATAAGGCATGCACAAATCAAATTACCACTGAACAATCTGTCTTGTCTTATTAAAGTATGTTGCAACTTTTGGGGAACAACCCTATTGCCATTTTCCCCCTCCTGCTCTTATCCCACCTGGCTGCTTGTTTCTTTCCTGATATGTTTTCCTTTTTTCCTCCACTAGTCCACTTACATGACTGTGTAATGAACCACATCAAGAAGCTGATCCAAAATAGAAATAATTTTTGAATCTTATTTTTAACCTGGATCACTTCCCTGATCTGTCTCATCATGCAACTGAACAAAAAAAATAATTTACCAGAGCAACAGGAAGAGATAAACACCCGTTGTGGGAATGAATTACTAGGCCTGCTCACATTGCCTATGTTGTTTATATATGTTTCTGAAACCGATGGAAATATTTTGGTGAAATTCAACATATTTCCAAAGAACAGCTGCTGACAGAAGAGACTGTGACCATCAGTTCTCTGTTGTCTAGAGAATAGAGCCTTTTATGCCATAGAGCAAAACCTGCTAAAAAACTCTATCAGCTGCTTCACTTCTTCAGCAAAAACCTACAAAAATCACAGCTTTCACTGGAAATAGACTGAACATAAACTTTCAGCTATAACTACTGAAAACCAAAACTAAACAGAATCCTAAAAATAATTCAGAAAGTTACCAACTGCACCAACTTTAGCCTTTAGCTTAGATTTCTCATTCACATCTGTAAGAGCTCAGCTTGCCAAAGTGATTTCAACTTGAGTGATTTCAATTTTAAACTCCGCAGTCTGACTTATGATATGTATTATTTTTTTTTTGCAAAGGCTGATTAATAACACTGGTGTATTTTTCCCCCCTCAAGAAGATTAACAATGCATTAAAAGCAAAGGGAGACCTCCCTCTTTTTTTTTAAAAAAAATTGTGTTATTTAAAGAAGAACACTAATGAAATATATCAGACAAACCGTTCATTTCGAACACTTAGAAGAATTAAAGACCTGAAATTAAAGTGTAATTCTTGAACTTCAAGTGGATGACACTTATAGCTAAACTCTACAATCATGGCAATTTATATTAAGGTAATTTAAGCAGTGCTCAAACATGTTTTTCACTAAAAAGTTTGACAACTACTGTAATGATCCACCTTCCTTCCACTATTCTATAAGTAAGGTTCTGAACCAGGTGTTTGCAACCGTGTAACTTCCAGGCATTGATAGCTGAAGTCAGAAAGGCTTTAAAAACCGTCCTATTTCACCAATGATGTGTCAAACACTGAAAAAGTAGCTTTAACCTAATTTGTATTAGAACAAATAAGGAAATGACCAATTGTCACAAAAGGACAGCAACAAGAAGATACTGTGACTGATAAGCACAACACAGTCATGGATTTAACCGCATTTAACTGCACATTTACCACCCTCGTTAAAATGTAAGGAGGCCTCTTACAAAAACAAACAAACAAAAACCCCCCAAACAAACAGTTAAGACTTTTAAGTTACGAGCTTCCATTCAGAGGTCACTACGTCCACAGCTACCTACAACAGGCTGTGAAATCCCCCTCCCCTTAACCCCCCCAGTAACGGAACCAACCCTCCCACAGACAATAACTGCCCCCCCCCGCGCAGCCTGAGCGAACAGCGCTGCTTCTGCGACGGAGACTCCCTCCCAGACCCGGAGCTGGCGACAGCGGCCCCCCGGGGGTTCCCCTTCTCCACACCCCGGCTGGCCCAGCAACCGCTGGCACTCGCCGCTCCTCCTGTCAGGGAAGCGACCGAACGCAGCCCGCCCGGGGCCGGGTACTGCCGGGAGCAGCGTAGGACAAGAGGGCATCCTAAAGGAATGGCGGGGGCGGGAGGAGGGGGTGAGTGCTAGCTTATTTGAGGCGAGGGTCTCCGCAGCCCGCCCCTTCCAACACTCGGGCGACAACTTTTTAAACCCCCGGAGAGGGTCACCCCTAGCCGACTCCGCTCTCGCTGAGGCGAAAGCGAGGAGCAGCTCAAGCGGCGGCGCGGCAGTTCCCGCCTCCCAGGAGCGGCCTGACCCTCAACCGCCACCGGCCTCACACAGGTACCCCCGCTCCCCCACGACCGCCAGGCAGCGCCGCCCCCCGAAGGGCGGAGAGGAACCACCGAGGAGAGGAATAGAGAGAGAGATCGCTCCCTCAGGGACCCGGGACCCGGGCCCCGGCTTCACCGAGGTCCCACACCACTCACCGCGCTGAGGCGGATGCCGCCCTGTGTTTTCGCCGCCATCTTTTGTGCCGCAGCGAGAGCCGGGGCGGGGGGGGGCGCCGGGGAGCGCCCAGGGCCCGGCACTTCCGCCTCGCCCCCTCCCCGGAGCCTGCCGGCGGGGGAAGGCGGGCCTTTGGCGGCCAGGCCTCGCCCCCTCCGGGCGGGGCCGGCCCGTAGCAGGTAGGTGGTGCGGCCCAGGAGCTCGGTGGGGGGATGATGGCGGCGGGGGAGGGGGGAGGAGAGTGTCCGGGTGCCGCTGGCATCAACGGCGGGGAGCGCGGCCGCCGCTCGTTGGTCAGAGGCGGCGTGAGTTGGGATTGGGACCGGCGGTTCTGGCAGCAGCCGTTTGTCCCCACGGGAGTGAGGCGATTGGGGGCGTCGGGAGGAGCCCCCCGGCTGCGAGTGACGGGAGTCTTAACGGGAGGGCTCAGCGCCACCCGCGCTCCGGGGGGCGGACACACACGGGCTCTGCCGCCGCCCAGGGAGCGGGGGCCGGGGGTTCGCCTTACACACGCTGTCCCCTTCGCAGAATTAAATTCCTCGGGTGCTTCGTGGCCATTCCTGCGGCTCGGCCGCTGGCACGTAGTCTGAGCTGCGCACAGGTGACTTAACCTTAAATCCAGATTAGCAGTTTTCTTCCTGTAAGATTAAAAAACCCAACCAAACCAAAACCAACAAAAAAACAACCCCACCTGAGCGTTACGCACCTTTAGAGCTGGGAAGCTCCCTGGTGCCTGTTCCAAGCTGGCCCTGTGCTACTCTCCAGGTCCTTTTGGCTGTCCTGTCTGTGATCTCAGCTTCCTCCGGCTGGATGTGATTTTGGTGGTGGGCAGATAGAAAAATACAAAACAAACAAACAAACCACAAAACACACAAAGGTGTAGGTACACATTGCAAAAGGAAATTAAAAGAAATGCCTGAGATAATTTCATGGTGAGACAAACTTTACAGGTCACTTGCTCCTTAGTTGGGGAGCAGCCTTCAACAGACTGAGAGGGAAATGCTTTACCTTATTATCTTCAACAAATGCTGCCTTTTTTTCTCTTTTCCTCTCTAGGTGGGGCCTCACAACCCTGCCCCCCAACATCAGTGGGACTAATGACAGGGTTGCAAGGTTGCCTGCATGAATGCCTCTGCTCAGGGCACTATCATGGAAGACATCAATTTCTGGAAGTGTCATCAGTTTCAGTTGATCATTTTTCACCATCCACCTGCTCCCTCCATTCCTTTGAACTATTTGCAGAAATGGGATCTGGTAATCCAATCTGGTGAGCAATCCCTGCTGCCGTGAGCCTCACCTGAAGCTCTGGGAACCAGTGCCCATGAAACAATCAGAATTTAAGTAAGGGAGCTGCACTTGGGACAGTAATTGCAAAGGATGGGGGTTTGCTCTTACTGCCAGACATAAATGGCCAGCCCTGCTGTTCTTGAAGCAGATACTCCAGAAACATTGGGTGCTTTAGTATTACTAGCTGCTGTGCTGCAGCCTTTCCCAGCGTTTATACAGCATGTATCAATGATTTTCAACATATAAAGTGTAATCAAACATCAACCTAAATGTTTCTATGGTTAGCAGCTTCTGAGGTGCGAGGTACGTCACACAACCTTACCCAAGATGTACAGAGAAAGGATGAAATCTGAAAAGCAGCATTCACAAAGCCATCAAAACTACACCTCTCTGGCCTTCTGGACGAAAATGCAGCACTTTCAGGGCATTTGCCCTGACCATATTTATAGTAGTGACTTTGTACTGTGTTGCAAGACTTGTGAGTGCTTTACTGATAAGAATATTTCTGATAATGCTTGCACACCAGAGAAGTCTGTTGAGGGTGAGTAAGCGTGCAGCTTGATGGCAGATGAGATTTGCTGTTGACACTGAAAATCATGCACAGCGACACAACATTAAAATCACTGTTCATTCTTAAGCTTTCAATAAAAACGTGTACAGACTGAAGTTTGGAAAGCTCCAGCACACACAGAAAGCATTATGCAACAGCAGCCCCTAATTTCCCGGGGAAGAGGTGCTCCCTCCGTAAAGGGAGGCAGCACCTGTCGGTCAATCCATGAGCCCCTGATGCTGTAGGAGCAGCTTCCTCCGTCTGCTCCACACAGTTCTTCTAGACACACAGATCCTGAAAACTTGTCCCACAGGACTGGGATCCCAGAGTGCAATCTGGTGATCAGGAGTGCAAAAGATGTACGAACTGGAGCAGTAGGAGCTTGTGATGAGAAGATCAGGGAGGCAGTGGCGCAGTCTTTCCCTAGACAAGTGCCACAGACTAGCACTGAGACACTGCTGATGGGATCCAAAGATCCAAACTCAGGTCTATAGACTTCTGTACAGAGCCCTCATCTATTGGAATTGAAATTTGAGAGTTTTTACAGAATCAGATAAAAATTAAAGCTGGTGTGTGAGAAGTAATCTGAAAAATGAGAATTGCATTTGAAAATGTATTTCAAATTAACATTTAATATTACTAGAAGAATTACATTTAAATATAGTATTGAATACACTTAACCATTACTTAGTGCTCCGTTATTTCAAGTTGTGCTGTTCTTTGGCAGTTACCTTGGTTGCACCTACTATATTTTTTTTTTCCTTCAGGACAATTAAATCCTTTTGAATGTTTAACTATGTCTCCCTCTGTGTGTATCATGCACTGTTGCTATGCTATCTCAAAGCTGAAGTGTCCAAAAGAGAAAGCCAAGCGTGGTTATTCTGCAAACAAGCACAGAACTACACAGCAAAGCAAAAGCATTTTCTTTCCTGTTCTTGATAGTGAGTTCTAGGCAGATGTTTTTCAGTTTTGTCTACAGCTAAGTTATTCTGCTTTGCCAGTACCAGTGTTAAAGCAGTACAATCCTCCTTCATATGGATTTGACAGCAGTAGCATAAGAAGTGAAATGACTACAGTTAGTCCCATATAGAAAAGGAATAAAGTTATGCTGCTGGAGATACCTTTAGGACTATGCAACTGTGCCCCTCCACCACCCAAATAGGACTTCTTTAGTTGGAGCCTTTTCCTCCTTATTCACACCATATTTATCATGATAGAAGATCTGCTTATATACTAATTTTTTAAAAACTTTTTCTTACTAAGAATTAGATTCTGCTTTGGTGAAGGCATTCTGCAAGACACAAATACCTGAAGCCATTGAAAGTGGGCATCTGCAGAACCACAGGGCAAAGGTAAATGTACGTACAAAGGCATGAGCTAGAAGCAAGTAGTATTTTTGTACAAGGTAAGATGATCTTAGAAACCCTCAATCTAATCTAAGTTACTGGTTCACCATCTCCACTTAGTGAAGAAACTATGTGAAGACACGGGTTTATAGCTTATGGGAGAATGCAAAACAAAAGGTTTTGATGGTAAAAAGTTTTCTTAGATTTTAATAGCCCATTTGACAGCATTTTATCAGGATTTTAAAAGAAATATCCACGTATGGAATGCAACCACCAGAAAACTGGAAGTAAAACTACGAAATCATCCTGAGTGTTAGCAATATTCTCTTTAAAAATTATTAAAGATATGTAAATAACGAACACAAACATTTAAAAAATATCCCGCTCCAATTTTCAAGTAATGCTTTCAAAGGATAACTTTTCACTTATGTTCATTCCAATTGCATTAGAGATCATTAATAATTCATATTAATACAAATAATTCACATTCTCAATGACTACACAATATTACACTTCAGTCTATCACTTTCCTTAACTGTAAAAATGCACATAAGCTATTTAGCATAAACATATTATAGTATTATCTTCATAGAGCATTACATGGTTCAGTGTTTTGTTATTTTATTTTATAATCCAAAGATGAAAACTTCATATATCTGTAGGTAAAAAACACTGCAGAGTAGCCTTCCATGTTTGTTGTGTGAGTTCTGAAAAAATAAATCCAATCCCTGACCTCACAATGTAGTGACATTAAACCATACATTTTTTTATGTGCTCTTTTAATTGGCAAAAACAAGACTGGTGAAGTCCAATATCCAACACATTTTCCTCAGCTGTGATGTTCCATTTAATGCAAGTAGCCTGTACCAGTCTGCAGGTACTTCTTACAAAACCAATTTCTCTGCAGGCAAAGGTGTTTAAAAAATAAAGAGCTTTTCACCATTAAAATATGATAAACTTCAGGACTCTGAGACAAATTAGCATTGCAAATTCAGTCTGATAATCCACTAAATATGAAAATTCAGTGGAGTCTACCTCCTCATTTAAAAAAATAATAATAATTCTGCTAAGCCTTTTGTTGCATGTATTGTTACGATGGTGCTTATCCACTGGCCATCAGAAGTGTCCTTCAGAGATGCAGCTGGGCTGTTTGGTGGCAGAATTAATCCCTCTCTCTCAGGTCCTGGGTGGTGGTAGCAGTAGAGTTCCGAAATAAATTTTACCTTGAACATTACTGTAGTCATGGCCCTGTGATGATCTCCCTACCTCTTTTAGCACTTAGGAACAGCCAAATACATTCTTTTGCATAAAAAGTGTTGTTTGTTTTGGTTTTTTTTTAAGATTTTTCCATTTTAATTAGTCTTCTGGTATACAGCAATCTGCATTTTTATAGTATTATCTTGATTTAGTTGCATTTCAGAAGTTGCAAAGCGACCTTAGTCACTGAAAGAGCAGAGTTTTTTACTTAAAAAAAAAACTGAATTAGGGAATATTTTTAGTCAATTAATGAACATTAAAAGCCCTCAAATAATGTAAATTACAAAATGTTACTGCATTGGTTTGTCTTTTATGCATGTATTTATCTTTTATTTAGGAATCAGTAATCCTGAAGAATGCTATTATAGTACAGAGTTGAAATTACAAACATGGTAAGTCTGCAGTTACTTGCATAATGCTAAGACTTATAAAATACATCTGTTTGAAATTTAGGTGATTTGTTTACAAGTTGGTAAGTTTTCAGACAAGTTAAAGAAAGGAGAAGTAGAAGTGGGCTTTAACCTCAGAAAATGGCGTATGTGCAAATTGATTGTACGCTGACATGCAATATTACCTTTTTCTTAAATTTACTTTCAGAACACAGTTCCAAAAGCAGTTTAAAATACTTACTGGAGAAGTTACTGGACCAATGGTACAGTTGCTACTTTCACCAAGTCAAAAATATTCTTCCTTTATTTACAAAATCTCTTTAATCCTTCACATTGAAAACAAGTAAAAGAATACAGTAACTATGATAAGTTACCACTAAACTGTACTTCTTTTTCCCCCCAGACGAACTGAAGAATCCTGCTTTTTAACACCAACTCAGAAGCCTGGATTATTGAAGAGCACTCCACAACAGCAGGAAGAAAACCCAAAAGGTAGTTTCAAAACTGGGGAAAAAAGAAGGAGAAGAACTGCAGTAAAGTTTTCCCTTTTTTTTTTTTGCTGTTTATTCACCACAAGCCTCGTGTCCAACGTGCAGCTTAACTTTCCATGTTTTCAAGGAAGTCACATTCAACACTCTCTTCAAGCTGTTGCAAGATCTTTATGCCATTACTGCCAACATAGTCCACAGAGAGAAATGCAGAAGTATGTGAATTCTGGGACTCGCTCCTGTTCGCTGTAAATGCACAACACAGAGTCTTGAAGAAAGGCATGAGCTGGGTGATGCTAGATATAGAGCGGAAGTTCAAAAGAGGACATTTGTGCTTCTTGGATATTCCGTCACTGTTGTTTGGTTCCTGTAAGCAAAGGTTTTGCATTAAGACACAATGTTGTTACGGCTTGTCTGAACCCTGTCCTTACACACTTTTTTCATACAAAGAGATCCACAGCCTGAATCACGATACAACTGTATCATGAAGTTTCCAGTAAATGAAAGTCTCACAAGTTCATAACACATCAAATTTAGACTAGTCTTCAGAATCAGATACCAAACAACAACTCAATACAGAGATATCTCTGAGAAATACTAATAACCCTGTTTCCTTTTCTGGAAGAATTAATATTAAACCTTAATGGTAATTTAAAATGCTATTATGATAAACTTTTTTGACAAAGTACAGCATGGTCTTTTTTAGAAATACTGGTCCTGTCTGAGATAAATTGTTTTAACTGAGTGGTTGTGAGCAGATTTAAGGGAACAATAGGAAAACTGCCTACTGTTCCCTTGCTCAAAAGCCATCTGATATCTTCAAGTTATATATATATGAAAGCAGGCAGATCATTTTTAAAAGTCTCATGAATCTTATTAAAATATCTAAAACCTCCTGCCTAGCTGAAAATCTCATCACTTATTTAGAAAGTAAGTTAATGGATTTAAAAAAATAATAATTAAGTGAAGCATTCTTTATTTACCCCATATTTCATCTTCAGCAGATCCATGATTCTTGCAATGTGCGGTCTGCATTCCTGATGATTTTCTACCAGATGAGAGGTCACAGTAGATGATTCTGTGTCCACCTCTGGGACAAATGCCCATTTGTACCTGAAACAAATGGATTACTTGACAAGATGACAGGCAGAAAAAGATCCTTGTTTGGATCATACATAGTTTATAAGAGCACTGGTTTACAGAAAGAGTTGTCATAACGATAATTTTATGCTATTACCAGAGCCAAACTTAATGAGAAAGGATGTTATTATCACGTCAGTATTTTCATGCAACTGGCTCCATATGATTTCCAGGTATCAACATCTGTACTTGTAAAATGGACTGTTGGCAAAATTAAGTCTATAAGAAAATAGGTCTGTAATGACTTTAAAGGATAAGAATGGTAACAGTGTAGAGAACAGCTAAGTAATTAGAGAACTTACATTTGAAACAACTGCATCCTGTCAGGTGGAAATGAAAGTGCTGTGTCCAAAAACTTACAAGCGGATAAGTACAAGGACAGCTCATTCTGCTGTATGTCAGATCCACTGCCATCACCTGAGACTTTCTGTTTGCTTATTTTGCTGTTGCTCCTGTGTTAATTACAATGAAGAAATGTAGCGTTAAACCATAAATCCACTAGATGTTTTTCCTTCAGCAAAAGAGAAATGTACACATTTACACAAATGAGCACTTGCATATGTGTTCAACAAAGACTATTTTTATTCTGTACGAACACTATGATTAATATAAAGGGCTGTTAGAAGAAAAAGGGAAGTATTCAGAAAAAATGTCAATAAATTAAAATATTCAAATGCTGATGTATCATCTCTTCTATTTTTGTATAGTGGTTAAGTATATTTGTTAAGTGATACTTATGTTTTTTGAACATATCTTGATGTTAACTGCTGAAAAAAAATCCAAAACTATGGAAGCTATACTAGTACCAGAAATACGCATGTGCAGTAACAAAAAAATCATGTTGTCTCCTCTCTATCCCAGATAATTAATTAAATAAATAAATATTTGCAGATACAGAACAAGTACAATTGTTACCAGCTTTCACAAGTTCTCTATCAGACAAATGGGAGTTCTTACTTTGATGGTTCATCTTCCTCAGTTAAATCTTCTTCCAGCTGTAGAAAAGTCTGAATCTTTAAATAAATAAATAACTTATGAGGATGCTGAAACATTCATACTTCTCTATTACCAAAAAAGATATGCTTTACATAGTATAAGGAACCACAGACTCTCAGTTTACTCTTATGACTTGGAAGAAATTAGCAAATAATGCAAGAGATTACATTAGCAACAAAACCAAAATTAATCAAAAAGGTATTTCCCAATGACAACATTAATTTTTTTCCCAAATTATCAGACTAATGTAAAGCTATGAAAACATTTCTTTTTTCAAACAGCAGGTGTATTTGGGAGGAAGAAGAAGATGAAATGGGCAAAGACACACACTAATTAGTTTCAAATTACTACTTATTCCTTACCAATTCAGTTACCATAATTGGCCACAACGAGGTTAGATGCTGAGGAGAAATCCTTAGCAAAAGAACTCTGAAGAAGAGAAACATCTGTGCAGCAACTATAGAAGTCTGCCCAACACGGAGGTTCTCAGTCAGTCGTTCTGAAATATAACATTTGGCAAAACAAAATTTGTGCTTTATCATCAGTTCTGGGTTGAGTCGTTTGCACTCTATTGACAAAATTGTAATTCAGAAAAGTCTGAAGATGTGGTTTTATACTGGACAAAATTTTGTCAAAACTGACATTTAGGGGGAATGACAACAGCCCAAGAGTGGCTCGAAGATTACTACAAAATAATCATGTTTCAAGTTATATGTCCACATCAAAGGCTTTGGAACCCAGATTCCTGTCTCCCTCTGGATGAAGTTATTTATTTGTTAGAATTCAGAGATTCACAGCATCACAAATATTGTTTAAAACTTTTAAAAAATGAAATTATGGGTTGCAAAATACATAACATTCTGTTCTTACACAATTTATGTATGTGTTACAGCCAAAAAAAAAAAAAAGGCAGGTGAAATTGCAAATCTTACCTTGTATTAAGGGAAGATAGAGATGATACTGGTCAGTCTCTCCACTAAAGACAGCAAAAGCTTGCCTCTTTAATAACATTGCTTTTTGCTCAAAACTTGGGTAAAGTTTTAAGGCGCTGCTCTGCATATCTATAACAGACATAAGAATTATCTACCATATAAAGTCTTCTTGTGTTTTGGGCTGAAAATAGTGCCCATGTCCTGAAATCTTTTAAAAAGAAATACTCCCTTTGGGTCTACTGACTGGTGAATTAGTCTTGCATTGTAAGCCTTTAAGACTATTCTTTTAGACCATTCAAAAACGAGACTAAAGGAGCATAGACTTTTCATTTTGTAGCTCTTAGGAAAATTTAAGGGGTCCTATCCCACCCTTTCCCACAGGACTTATTCTTCTACACTCTCCTCAAGCCTGAATTACAGGTCAAAGCATATTTCTCAAAAGTCTACTGTACTAGTGGACCACATTCCTACAGCTCGATGCCAGTACACAGACACCTGCAAAGTTTGCCGAAGTCTCCTTGCTTTCTAACAGGGAACAGCTGCAAAAGGTCACACACTTCAGCAAATTAAAGTTATGGCAAATTGTGAATGCGGGAGTTCAACATTAGCACTTCTAGAACAAAAATACTTATAGTGTGTTTTAGAAATGACTAAAGTACAGAATTAACACAGCTTTTAGCTGTGAATAAAGTTGGCAATATAGTCACTTATGCAGCTGCAGCATTGCCTGCATTTTATTGATACATTAGTATATTAAAAATGTACCCAATAGCTCAAATGTAAATAGATTTCAAATCAATCTAGAAGTCAGAAATTAGTAGCCGATACTTACTCATCAAATCTTTAAACATAGTTTTCTCGTGTGTTAGAAGATGATCAATAATGGATCTCCAACTGAATATAGAATATAGAAGATATAGAAGACGTTAGATAACCAGAGAAAGCTTTGGTATAAATTCACCTCAGAAAAGGTTTTGGTCAAACATTTAATATAAGGAAACAGTTTCCAAACAATATTCAATATGCAGACTCTTAACTGTTTAACACATACTGCATTCTAGGTCCTCCAGCTCTACTGTATGCAGTTCCCTATTCATTAAGTGGAGTATCAGCATAAGACAAGCTAGTTCATATGCACTATAAGGAAAACTTAAGTGCTTATAATGCATTTAGTAGAATTAGTGATTGAGACCCATTTTTAACATTACTATATTCTGTAAGAAAGTACTAAACATAATTTTATTTCAATATTAGCCATTCTCCTTTACAGCCTTTCTTTGCAAATTCAGAAAAGTATTTCAGGAATGCTACAATTTAATGTCTTACTGAGTGCATGAAGTATCCATCTGGAAAAAAGCTGGATCCATGTACAACTCAAGAACCTCTTTTTTCCAGGCTCGCTTGGTATAGGCATATCCACTCAATGAGCTGAGCAACTGAGCACCAGCACGAAAACTAGGAATGTTGTAGGCACTGAGGGAAGAGCAATAATGATAAATATATGTACATTTAAAAGTTAAGTTTATATAACCAGAAAATAAACTCTAGGGTTCCCCAGAATTTCTAACCAAATTCTCTCAGTAATAGGCTACGGTAACTACTTTGCCCATGGCTGAACAAAGGTTTCAAGTTGTGGAGGTTGTGCACAGACTGACAGGAACATGACTTCTGGTTAAGAAGGGATGCTGTCAAGGTCTTCTGTTGTGAGCTGGCACCAAACCTTCACAGAAGGCTTCAACAGCCCCTGTGTTTTCAAGGTGCATGTGTGGGAGAGGCTACTGCCTTTTTGTGATGCCCTGCAACCAAACTCCTGCCAGTCAGGGAAGGAGTTGGTACGAAGGCAGTCTTGGAGGTTTTAACTCCTGAGCAGCATGTATGAGTGACATGAAAATCACACAGCCAATCTATGGGCATGATGGGGGCTCCACATTCCTAACCTGTGCTCATCTTATCATAGAATGGTTCAGGTTGGAAGGCACCTTGAAGATCATCGAGTTCCAGCTCCCACAGCCATGGTCAGGGACACCTCCCACTAGACCACGTTGCTCAAAGCTTGCTATGATTATGGCTACACGGTTGACAAGGACTGCTGGCCTTGCCAGGCTGACACTGGAGAACCATCAAGGGACACCTCTAGGCATCTCAGCCACTTCATCAGGACTCTGATATCCATGGCTTTTGAACTACAAACCTCAGACCAAAAGGTATGATAGTATCTTCTTTTCCAAGAAAAAAAAAAAGTCAGCTGGTTCCTGGTGTTCAGATCTCCATTTGTATTGCAGAAGTCGTCACTCATTCCCTGCACCAATTCAGGTAGACAAGGACATCATGACAGCAGTAGTGTCCATGCCAATTGTAGCTGTGCCATTTCCACACATGGAGCAGCGATGGAACAAGTGCGTGGTTTGCAGCCACTAGCTCACAGCAGGCCAAGCACGGCAGCATGATGCCAGTATTCCCAGAAACAGTTTCAGTGGTGGTTGTATGCAGGGATTTCCATACTTGCTGCAAATGGCCAGACCACCAGATGCATGTGTGTGATAGTATATCCTCTGGTCAACAAGAGTGACACACACTCCATAAATCAAGAATCTGACTGACTTGGTTCAGATTAAAGTAGGCAGAAAACATTGTAATAGATACAATGGAAAATGCACACATGTAATGAATAGAAAAGAATAGCTTCCTAAAATTTCTCTGCATCATTTTTCATCCATCCTCCTTGAGAGGGAGCATGGAAATATCTTCAAACCCTGCTGCACCCTGAGGCTTGCTGGCTTTAATGCTCAATTCCCACTGACAATCAACCCATCATCCCTTTCAGGCATGCCTGGTTAGATTGAGTACTGTGTCCAGCATTGGAGTCCTCAACACAGGAAGGACATGGACCTGTTGGAACGGGTCTAGTGGAGGGCCACAAAGATGATCAGGGGGCTGGAGCACCTCCCCTACGAAGACAGGCTGAGAAAGCTGGGGTTGTTCAGCCTGGAGAAGAGAAGGCTCCGGGGAGACATAGCAGTCTTCCAATATCTGAAGGGAGCCTACAGGAGAGCCAGAGAGATACTCTGTCAAGAAGTGTAGTGACAGGACAAGGGATAATGGTTTTAAATTGGAAGAGGGGAGATTTAGATTAGATATTAGAAATTCTTTACAGTGAGGGTGGTGAGGCACTGGAACAGGCTGCCCAGAGAAGTTGTGGATGCCCCATCCCTGGAGGTGTTCAAGGCCAGGCTGGATGGGGCTTTGAGCAACCTGCTGTAGTGGGAGGTATCCTTGCCCATGGCAGGGGAGTTGGAACTAGATGATCTCTAAGGTCCCTTCCAACTCTAACCATTCTATGATTCTATGATGTCTTCTCTGACGCTCTATACTCTTTTTTGCCCTTCACTATATTAACTGGCTAGTAGTTCTGACTGTGATGTAACTAACAGTTGAGACAATCCCCACTCTCCCCCGTCACCTGTGAGTTCTGGCTGATGCTCTCCCATACCTCAGTATAGACAGATCTTTTCAGTAAAAACAAAGTAGCCAAAAGGTAGCAGCCAGGAGGAGGGCAAGCTGGATACATGCTACACCAGGAGCAGCTGCATCTCAGAAAAATGGAACTGGTGGCGAGCAGAGTAGAGAAGGGGGGGGATGCTTCCTGCCACTTGGCAGAGAGCTGCTAGAAAAAGGAGGACTTGCTTTCTAAGACATCTGTGAACAGCACTTGGAGAAAAGCACGGAGAGATGCGTGAGGAAGGCTGAGGAACCAGCACCAACCAATAAGGCCCTAGAAGATGGAAAGGAAACCTCCACAGCAAGGAAATGTTCTCCTCTCTCCTCCTGTCTCTGTAGGAAAAGGGTTGTACTGTTTGGCTGACAGAGGATATTATCCATCTCTCCCACACCTATGTTTTTGGCTGAAAAACTAGGCAGAGTATAGGGAGATATTGCACTCTTTCTACTTCATGATGGGTCCTGTGACCTGCCCAGTGCTCTGCTGCCCCATCCCATGGCCTCTCTCAATTACCTAACATACACAGAAAGGGGAGCTTTAAGGAAAGGCAAAAAACCTCAGATGGGAGGAACACCTACAGTTGCACAGCAACAATTGTCACAAAGCTTAAACAATAACGGTTTCAGACCTTGGGGGAAATACAGCTCATCCCTGTTTTCATTCTAATAAGGTGAGAGGACAAATAGAAGAAAAAGCAAAAGCCTTATAATGTGGTCCAAAAAAATCAGACTTAAGAAAAATTACATGTGCAGAGAAAGAAGTCACCTGTGGTTGCGTAGATAAGGAAATACATAATAAAGCAAACGTGAAATCAATGGCACAGCTTTCTCCTTCTCATCACTCCGGTAAACCATGTCCAAAAGAGAAGCAAGAACCTTAAAAATGAAAAGAATGTCTCTTTAAATCTCTAGTTGGTATTTCTGACAAAAGGGGAAAGCATGCCATGTTTTAGCCTAGAACGTGTGGGCACATGAGATGCCTCAATAAAGATTTAAGCTCCCATTTAATCTACCAGGAAAATCTAATGTATTCCTCTGCTTAATAATATCAATAAACAACAACCCCACAGATGAGAGCAGCAAATACAAAACTGGCTTCTACTTACTTCTGCAAGGAGAGAAAGAGCTTGGACACTGTATATTGAAGGAGCAGAGGCAGAAACCATTGAAGATGGTGCCACTGACGTATCTAAAAGAGGCAAAACGATATGGTTTTCCCTTCAGACGTTTAAATTTTGCTGTTTCTTAATTTTCTTCCCAAACTGAATGGTAACTTGCATATAGGTATTACAGTGAAATACTTCTGGGCCTTTTGCCACAATTACATACTTCATGCCCCATGCTGCTCTGTCCCATGTATTTCATGCACCTGCAATAAGTTTTCCTCCATATTACACACAATCTACAGGTATTTACTAAACCTGCTTGGGCTGACATTCTTATTGGAGAATAATGCGTGTTTTTTTGGTTTTACTTTTGCCTGTATTCCTCCTGCCTCATGCAAACTACACATTGCCAAACACCTTGTACTCTTCACTGACTTAAGCAGAAGAGAGAAAGCAGCAGAATGTCAGACAAAACCACATTACCATTCACATCTTCAATGTTGAAGTCATCCGGTAAAATCTGAGGCTGAGCTTTCACTTCTAAGTTCCGGCTCAGCCAGCTAGTCTGTTCCAGAGAAGAACCAGCAACAGTTCCTACAGCATCCAAGATTTTTTGGGTCACCTCCTATAACATAACCAAGCAATGTGGCATCAGATGAAAGCTATCAACACTTGGCCAATCCAGTGATGTCCTTTTTATATGGAATGTGTTAAAAAAAAAAAAAAAAAGAATTACCCATAGAAAACAGCTTTGAAAACTCCACAGTTACCACTGTGATTTCATGCATCTTCAACAAAATTTTGTTAGGGATGTTCTGCATAATATGCCTCTTACATTTGAGTCTCCCATATTTACCAGGCCTGAGCCAAAACACATGGATGCACATTAACCCGTTCTAAAAGCACAGGTGAATTCAGATACAAAATACAGATCAAGCCATTTCCACTTTTACTCAGATGTACAGTGCCAGATTTATGAACTAAAAGGTATACACATATACACTGTACCTGCAAGTCTTTTTGGTCTTTTTTGTTTTCTAGAGTAGGTGTCCTAGTCACAAAGTCATTCAGAATACTGTGGGAAAATCAATTCACTCTGAGTTAGTAATTGGACAGGTCTACTCAATACATCTATAAACCTTCTTCTCTCTTACGCAGTACCTGAGAAGGAGAAAGTGTCCAGGAGGAGCCAAGTTCAACTGCACAGACTCTTTGAGAAGTCCTAATAAGGACTGGAAGTTCTCCTGCAAGGCTGAGACAGGCAGTCTGCCAAAAAAATAATACCAAAAACATACCGAAGTCTGAATTTAGAATTAATGAAAAACCAAAAAACAACATACATGGGTAACTCGGTTGCCTAAAAGCTTCAATCAAGATCAGTCCTTTAGATCCTGCCCCTTCCTAACTGATCAAACAACACGGTATAAATATCTGGCAGCACAGGCAATCTGCATACAGCTCATTGCATACAGTATATTGTACAGTCTGACGTATCCCAAGGCTTCCATATGAGAAAAGCCAAGTATGTGAAAGAAGAATTTTGATCGAAGGAGTATTTCCAATCAACTGCCTGACACTCAACATGTCCAGCGCACGCTGCAGCCATAATATAAACCATTGAATTTAGAAATTCTCTATCCATTCATCTGGCAACACAGAACAGATAAGGAGAAAAATCATTAGAAATTATACAAGTGTCTTGCTGATAAGGTGTCTGAAGTATATTGCTCTATTATTATTATATGAGGCTTTCAGACTGGCATTATAAACAGAACAATGGAACATAATGTCATACTCCAGTTATTTTGTGTTTATCTGAAGCAGCAATAACCATTCTCTACATAAAGGTGTTCTGTGACATTGTGACACAAAGATCAAAGTAAAGCAGAAATAGTGATGCTAGCTGTTATCTTAAGTCAAACAGAAAATTGTCTTTTATAATTATTGTATTACCTTTGAATGAAAGCATAACTGAACTGCAGCACTGGAATATCTACAAGAGAAGATTTCTGAAAAATAAAAGCGAAACTGCAATTATTTGCCATCAGAAAAAAAAAAAAGGTCAAACCTCATTGAACTTATGTTCAATGGTTAACACATCCTTTTTAGGAGCCACTTGTACTCCAACAGGTGATCAACTATGATAAAACTATCTATACAGCAGTATGAGACAATTCAAAGCTTTAATAGCAGATCCTAGTTCAGAAGCAGTCACAGTACTTTGGAATAACCAGCTACAGTCCATTCAGAGCTGTAGGAGCTCCTACAATGGCATACATAGTAGGAAAACCGGTTTCCTTGAAAATCAATTGGAAGATAGCAGACTCAATGTGAAGTATTTCTAACTGTTCAGGTAAGGGTAGAAAGATAAAAATGCATCACTGAGTTGTGTATCTGCAGCAGTTTTATGAAAACTGTCAGCATCTTTGGTACTGGAGGACTCCACACCTTTTCATTGTCAGCAACTTCTCTAGCAAAATGTTCTGAAGAACATATTTACATGGATCAAAACACAGAAACCCACATTCTGGAAAATATAACTTATTCAGGAGCAAAAGAGAATCACGTGTTTAAAAAAAAAACCCCAAACAAAACAACCAAACTTTCATTCTAACAATATTTAGAAGACACATAGGAAAAAATCCAGAAGAGAATATATTAAGAAAAGGAATTATCTTCATGGTTACCTCTTCACCCTTGATTTGTGATGGTTTCTTGACTACTTCTTTGACTAGATGTAATACAGTGTCAATTTTCAATGTGCTAAGTGCACATACTAAATCCACAAGAATAAGCTGAGATGCACTAGCCACTGGAAGAATCTGACAAAACAAAACAAAAGACACACCCCTCAGATCACCGTAGCAGGCAAAACATGAAGTTGGAAAAACAGCTTTTTGTGTGACTACTCAAATAGCGATACTTTGACAAAATGTAAATTAGACAAGTTAAATCAAGCGTGCAACCATTTGCCATATGCAGATCTCCTCCCAACACATTCATGAAAACAACTTCAATATGCTCAAATGAAAGCAAAGAGAGGTGTTCTACCCAGAATGCTTAGTACCAGAGAATACTACAACTCTAACCTTTCTCTGGAAATGGAATTGATTCAAGATCTTTAAAAAATAATTGGCAAGTTGCAATCCTGAGATTACAATCCAGTAGTGAATAAAAAAATGGCTATTACTGTCAGACTTAAGCTGCCACACTGTCCATTTTATTTGGTTACTTATTTAGGTTTAAATGTAGCCCTGATGCTTAGTGGAATTATGTATAAGAGTGTTTCAGACTTTTCAGTGGCTTACCATTGTTACATGTAAAAAAACCCAAGGAATCTATAGACAAGCCCAGTTAGAACTGATCACATAAATGTAATGTTTGCCTTTACACTGGAAAACTACGGGTGCCTTTCTTTAGTTTCACCTTGATTTTACTTTGATTCCTATGAGGTTTCTTGCTATTCCATACTGCTGCAATTGCTGCCATCAATTGGATTCCAAGCTGTGCTGTCAATGGATTCAGGAAGTCCAGTATTTTAGTTCTTAATGTCTATAGAGGGGAAAAAAATAACTGTCAATGCTAAACCTTGCAAGGGAAAAGCTATCTCATAGTTTTTAAAACATTCTTCCTCTTCCCAAGATCTTCAGAAAATACACAACAATAAAAGAATATCTTTATATACTTGGCAGTCAGACTAGTTTCGACAATTTATTTATGAGTTAATATATCCCTCTTAGATGGAAGGCACGTTTGTTGGAAAACAACATTTGTTGTTGAAGGCAAATTTGTTGTAAAATAGAAAAAAAACCTTTTTGAGTTACATTCTCTCCTCTTCTACAGATATTTTTAACTACTATGATTTACCAATATCCACAGAAGGGAAAAGTCTAGTATTTTTATTCCTTCAGGTACATGCTCTACAGCCTGTGTAAGGTGCAGACAAGTCAAAGGTGGTTGGCTCTACAGCAGCTATCATCAGAAGCCCACAGAAAAAGCATAACATTAAACACATTTTGCAGATGGGCAAAAAGAACAGGGAAGTATCTGCAGTTGTAGGTAGGTACTGCGCAAGTCATGAGAGTTCTTAAAAAATTCTTTGTGGCCCAATACCAGTTCTGGGAATGGCAAAACTATTCCTATGAACTCCATGTAAAATGGTGAGGGAGGGGATCATAAGGATGATGAGATACACAACAGTTTAAAAGAGCTCCTACTTTGGTTGCTTTAAAGTAGACAGAAGAAGAGCCCTTAGTTGTTCCAAAGAAGTCAGTTGGTCTTTTCTGAGAGTCTTCCCTCTTTATAACACTCCAAAGAAGGGACATGGTATTTATAATGTGAGGCAATTCTTCCAAAATGGCATTCCTAGCGTTTCTCAGGTTTGCAGGTTCAGCTGAACATGATGACTAGAAAAAAATATATAAAATTAAAATACATAATATCATGCACCACAGAGTGACTACTCTTATTCTATAATTAGGAGAATTATAGTCAACTTTTGTAAAGAGAACTTTGAAAATAAGTCAACCATTCCATTTATGAAATATACTGCTGCTATTAGGGTCTATAGAATTTGCTGTTCACTATTTTGGCACAGACAGAATTGATTTGTCTAGGAAATTATTAGGGTAATATCCTCTTCTGACAAATGTTTTAGGAATAAAAATTGTAGAGAATACATCAGCATGTTATCAACTCAAAAGAAAAGATTTTATTAATGACAGAGCAATTGTAGATAAGCTACACAGAACTAATATCTACGTGACTGAGATCATCATGAATGTCTTCTGCTTAAAATTAACTTTCCTGTCTTCAAATAGAAGAATTAAGTCCAGTCTCCCTTCCTTGCACTTTTAATTATTTCACTTCTTTTGGAATGCTATGAGGCTTCTTTAAGGTTATTTTCTTGTACAAGTGCCATTTTACTACTTATATTCATCTCTGAATGAAAAAGGGGTATTATGACAAACTGGTGCCAAGGCATCAAGCAAGTGGTAGGCATTAAAAGCTTACCTTTCTAGTTTGATTAGGGTGATCCAGAAGGCAGAAGTGACCAATGGTTGTCAGACCTTCCAAAAGGGTTAGTGGGTAATCAGGTGTAACATTTTCTCTTTTAGAAGTTAAACTTTGGAGGGAAAAAAAAATAATAATGGTTATTAGGCCAAGTAGCATTTCCTTGATTAAAAATTCCAATAGAAATCTGTTTCTATTCAATAGTTAGAAGAATACCGGAATGATAAGATAGCAATATCAAACCAAAGGATTCACAAACTATGCTTGGACAAGCTTGCTTCATTGCCTATATCTTTTAAAATATTATTCCCCCTGACTGTAAATATTCAGCATTCAATTATTTTTCCCTAATCCTTTCACTTACTGCCTGTTCTGAACGGCACCACTGTATTTTTTTTTCTCCAGGGTGTCTCTCCTCAATCCTCCAAAATCTTCCATCTTGTTGAAAATGGGAACTTTTTTACTTGGATGGCAGGCAGAAGGGGACAGGAAGTATTACAGCTGGTGGTCATTCTTGCTGCTGGTCCCCTGTCCTCCCTTCCTCCAAATACAGTGACCCCTGCTGCAACAATACTGCCTCTACCTCACCTGGGGCTCAAGGGACAGACACCTGCAAGCGTAGCAAGGTTTGAGGATCAAACTTTGGGACTCACAATGCTAAAGTCACCATGCACTACTCTGTAGTAAGGTGAACTTTTCAGCACAAGAAATCCCACACTGCGGACTCTTACCTTGCAGATGTTTTTGCAGATGTCTTCACAGCTTCATTTTCATACTGTTTGACAAGCTCATCCAGGTTTTTACATATCTGTACAATAAATGGTGCCACGGTCCAGCCTAAGGACTTCCCAAAATAGGGCAGGGAACATGTGACTAAGCCTACCCAAGTGGGATGCATCCCATAGCCGTACTCTGGTTGCAAACCTCTAACCACAGCAGAGACAAATAATCCCTGTGAAGTTATTGGGTGTGGGTAGACATATTGCATTGCACCAATAGCCTGTTGGAAATTAAGAGCCTGCTGCCACTCCTTAGAGAGATCTGGCTGATTCTCCTGCTCCTCAGGAGTCTGTCCAAGGTGGTGCTCCAAGACAATCAATACCTGCAAAAGCTTCAGCAACTCAATCTGGAGTGGGTGTTCGCTCCATATTTGATCATGCCCAAAATTGATTAGGCTCTCTTCAAAAAGTTCTTCTTCAGGAACATCATTAACTCCATCTGCCATAAGCAGCTCATACCGTTTCTGACTTGTATACATAGATGCAGACAAAGAAAGGAGAACAAACTCCTGAATTTTGCACCTTCCTAGCAAATTGCGTATGAACTCTACATTCTTACTCTCTGATGCCTTTGCCATGGTAGCTAGCTGGGTCATCATTCTGATCAGGACTTCCACACTTTTTACTTGAACATCTCTGTTGCCAAGCACATCTCTGTGTGTGACCTTCAGGTAGCATGGATAATATGAGCGCAGAAAACTGAGACAGAGGTAAGTGAGCAATTCTATTAGGAGAGAATGGGGACACACAGTTGGGGACTGAGTCTGAAGCTTGCCGTAAAAACTTTGCCCTACAAGAGCTTCCTGATGGCGAGCTAAAAGATTGTAAATAAGATTCAAATGTGCTGTGGAGCTGGTATCCATGCTTGTACTAGCTACAGCTTCAATAAATTCTTTAGGGTTTGTTTTAAGCACTGCCTCCAGAACAGAAAAAGCATACAATACCCTCTTAGAATCATAAGGCTGCAAATATAGCAGCATGTGTTTAAACAGAGCCTCAATCATCTCCTGTTTCTCCTTCTGTTGCTTGAGCAACCTAGAATGGGTAATTTCCTGGAGCTCCAAGTCCACCTCTTCATCGCTTGACAGAGACTCTGATGCTTGAGTTCTCTCAGAGTCCGCACGCACAAGGTTTAGTGCTGCACTGGATTTGGAGCTTTCAGGAAGGAACGCATTGAGCAAACTCATATGGTGTGTGGTCTCTTTGCCATCAGTTGCAGCACTGTCATTGTCCTCATTGCTCATTTCTTGTAGCTCCAAAGAAGGAGAAAAAGAGGATGTATTTTCACTGTCATGGCCTGTGCTGGTGTCTGCTGATTCTGTGTGCTCACTGTTATCTTGGTCACCATCTGCTTCATGTAAAGTTATTGGATTACAAGAGCCATCGTTTTCAGACTCCCCAGTTTTTAACTCTGGCTTCTCTGGATCTTTTTCCACTTCTGCCCAAATTGCTTCTCTATCCACGGTAGTAAACTGGCTAAATGGAAGATTTTCCTCAGAATTGCTCTCAGAGATGCCAGACTCTTTCAAAGAGGCCTTTTTCTTGCAAAGCCAGTCACGTATATCTTCTGAAAAAAAAAATAATTTTTTTTTTCAAGAAGAGCATATAATAATCTATTTAATACATAGAATCATAGAATAGTTTGGGTTGGAAGAGACCTTTATAGGTCATCTAGTCCACACAACTTGCTTTATATTGAATAAATCATTGTAAGAAAAAAAGGTTAAAAAGCTACCCTGATTTAGTCTAGTATTAATTATAATGAGCAGACCTAAAAAAACCTCTGGGTTAAGGCAAGAATTACTTTTTTTCTTAAAGTGGTAGAGCGCAAGAGAACAGGATAAAAACATGAAGCGCATGCTGCTTCTCCTGTGCTACAATTCCCCTGATGTGACTTTTTTTTTTAATGCTTCCTGAACATAAGATGTTTGTTAAGATCAGGAGGGAAATGAGAAGGATAGCAACAGAGGTGTTTGTTTTTGTTTTTTTTTTTAAAGAGCTCTTTTCCTTGATTACATGCTGTGGAACAAGGAAGGAATATGTTAGCTCTGAGTTTGTATAGCATCTTATAAACAGGTCCCTTTGGATGCTATAAATGTCTACCATCTGTCTATTTGCCAATCAAGACAGAAAAACAATTATGCAAGCAGATGACTAGGTTAACAGTAATGAGACAGACAGGTGACAAGGAAGTTTCTTTACACAAAAATACTGGACACTTCTCCACTGTCTTCCTGCTCTGCTCCAGGAAACAACCTTGGCTACTTGGGCCAAATGGTGCAGAGTGTCTCATATCCATACCACTCCCAGCAATCCCAATCCTGAACAGACTGCCAGCCTTTGCAGGCCTCTACACTGTGAACAAACCCTGGCTCTGTACCTGTCTCAGTCTTCCTCATCTGCTCCCCACA
This sequence comes from Gallinago jamesoni, assembly GCA_025769975.1. Lineage (NCBI taxonomy): Eukaryota > Metazoa > Chordata > Aves > Charadriiformes > Scolopacidae > Gallinago > Gallinago jamesoni. The sequence goes on along the minus strand of JAOQGH010000001.1, from coordinate 111,320,567 downwards.
GGTCTCTGTCACACTTGTCTGTTCCACATTTGACACACAGATCATATATGGTTCATAAGGGTTCTCACTATGCGTCTTAAAATGGACACCTTCCAGCTGTATAATTTAGCCTGTCAAGGTAAAGACACCCTGCCACATTCCTAAATGTGGCTGGCTGGAGGTCATCTTCAATTCCAAACACCTTTCTACTTCTTCATCCTACCTCTAGGATACCTCAAGACATATGCCACAAGGAAAGCTCATCTTTCCTCTTGAAGATTGACCTTCTTTGGACAAACACATTTTAATCTTCATATGTTAGCAGAATAAGGTGGGTTTTTTTTTGTGGTGTGCCCTAAATATCAAGATGTTCCTCACACCCCGTCTTATTGTTTTAACATGATGCTGAGGGAATTGTTAACAGAAAATATTCTGAATAAAGAAACCTGGTATGAGGGTGCATGGTGTGCTGGGGCAAGACTGGGTGGAGAAAGTAAGATTTGCCTGTCTGTCCTGCCTGCTGGAACAGTTCCTGGACTGACACAGTCACCAAACTGCTCCTGGATTTCATTTGGTTGCAGACCTAGTTTTGCTCAGGAAGGGATCCTGTAAACAGTCAACACACATGCAGTGTGGATCATCTGGGAATGGCAATGTGAAGTGAGGGACAAGATCCCAGAGCAAAGCAGGGAGCAATCCAAACCAACAGTGTAGGTGCAGCCACCACGGTAGAAATGATCACTAGGCCTTCAACTAGCATAACTTACTCCTGAACTCTGTTTTAGGCATCAGTAGAGGTACCTGGATGAGGAAGAATCTGTGCAACTGATGCAAGACAACTCAGGATAATAGGATGCCATTGCATTTCAGAGATGACCTTTAGTAGGTGTTCAGGAGTATGCAATGCTATGTTAGCACTTACAGTTTCAGTCCAAGGACAGTTTTACCTGCTGAATTTTTCTGTTTGATGTAGTGGATGGACGTGCGCTGTGTCTTTGGATGAAGCAGCAGCAGCAGGACTGGTTCAAGAATCCGTGCAACATCATTAAGTGACAGAGCACGGATCAGCCAGCCCTGTGCTGCAGCACCAATTGCGCCATCTGAACAATTGAGACTGTCCAGTACCACAAACAGAGACCTGAGTGGAGAAATCAGAATGAAGAAGTACAATTGAAACCCCTAAAAAAGTTAATGCAAACAACAAAATAGTGGCAGGGATCAGACATAGTGCATGTTCAAGTGAGCACCAGCCAATGGCTCATGTCTGCTAACAACAGCTTGATCATGCACATTTTTCTGAGTTGAGGTCAAGTACACATGCGTTTGTAGAAGCAAGGCCATACATATACTCACACTCTAGAAGAGCAGCACGTTTTAAAGTTCTTTCACACGTTTATTTAGAAAGACTCTTAATGCCTTTGTTTCATTTTATAAAAACATTTTGGTGTCGTAAATAGGAGTAAAAATAAACCAAGATTTTATAATTTTTTTCCCGCACAAGTAGCTCGTTCTATTTTCTTTGGAAAAAAGTCTAACCCATTCCAAGATAAAAAATGTCTGCAAGCTACTCTTCACATATGAAGCTCTTTTTATTTTTACAGAAACTTCTTTCACCCAAGAAAGTAAACCATGCACACAGAGTGCTTTACAAAGGTAATAGTGCAAGGAAGTTGAAGATCTTCCTTTTACTCATTTTTTGATTGTTCTATGGAGAGCATTTTCCCATCTCAGAAAAAAAAACAGAGCAAAGCATGATATAGTTAAATATATAAATGCAAGTCCAAGCTAGTGGAAATGGAAAAATACCTATCAAAGGACCGATTGTGAGAAGTCACTCTGCTGCCTTGGATCTCTCTGGTCAGATGCCACATGACAGAGAATCTGAACAGTGCTTCCAGCCTTGTCCCCTTTGCAAGGAAACAAGACAGATACATATTTTTTGCAGCATTTATCTCCGAGTAAAGTTTTAGCGATTTTTAAATGTCTAATAGAACAACATTTATTGTGTAGGTGACTGCTAATCTTTCTTGGGTAGTTTGAGAGCACTTTTTTATTTTGCAATAGAACCAAAGTGCCATATAACCATGAATACACAACCAAAACTTAACAGCCACAGTGTTTTTAGGAGGAAAAAAGTGTGCTGATATACCTAAATGTATTTCAGGATTCTTGCGTATAAACATTTTAGTCTTGATTTGGTGCTAGGGAGGTTTAAAAGTTGGATGACAAATGGGAAGACGTTGCATTATTAGGTAGTGTTTGTTACTGGTAATTTTGTTTGAAAGCTTTTAAAAGATTTCAAAAAACTTTTAAGTTTCAAAATTGCAAAAGCAAAGATAAGAAAGTAATACTGTGAAGAATGAAGGTGGCTATTTTAAGTTTTATTGTGCAAGGCACTTCTCACAAATATACTGTAAGTTATTAAAGAACTGCTCTGTTATTAAACTAGGTAAGTAAAATAATTAACTGCCTCACTTAAAATACAGTTTACTTATTATGAGAACTAAATACTAAGGCGGACACATTGGTGGACAAGTGTATGTCAACATTTTGTTTATTGTCAACATTTTTTTGACATACACTTACAAGGTAAAGTCTTTTGTTGAAATATGAAGTTTCAAAATCAACATAATAAAATGATTTTAGAGTTATTGGTGGAGCTGGGTCAGTTTGGAAATACTGACAAAAATTGCAAGTTTTTAGATACTACATGATTTGGCCAAAATTAAAAAAGCTCCAGCATTGACTGATAGAGCTAGTATCCAGGGATTATGTTTAGCAGTAGTCCCACGAAGAATAAATCTCAGGGAATTATAAAGGCATGGACAGAGTGTGTCAAACTCTTGGAAGATAGAGGGACTGTGGGAGTGAAGATGTAGGGTGGGAGGGAACTGGAGGCAGTCTAGGAAGCACTGGAACAACTCTACAGTGATCAAAGGGATTACAGAGAATACAGGACTTACTTTATCATGATCCAAAAGTGCATGGCAGATAATGTCTTCACAGATATTTGCTGATGGTGCCAAGCAGTGCAGCCTGTAGAACAGTTCCACACAGGCAATATGATGCTCCCGTGTCTCTTTGTTCAGCTGATTCCAGAGCACACATGCTACTCTCTAGGGAAAAATAACAATATATAGTAATAATAATAAGAACAACTATAACAATAATAATGCAACATTTCTTCCCTGACTAAAAAGCTTTCCATGGCATAAATGCCCACTATTACCAAAAGGGATTTCCAAATCCTCTTAGTTCAGCAAAGAACAAGAATTCAGGTCATACATTCAGACCTAAAGAAATGCAACTTTCTGACCCTAGTAGGACAGGTAATTCAAATGTATGTGCACCAGAAGTTAAGAAAAGCATTTCTGCTTTTCTTTTTGGGGTCAAAACTTAATAGATTGTACATGTGTCAGGCACAGCAATTGGAAACACAGTAATTTAGAATAAGATCTTGGAACCAACCCTCATGCCAACACTAATATCAATAAATGGTCAGGAGAAGGAAAATATCTTTGAAATATATATACCTAAAACAAGGTGGAGGGAATGTTTTCATTATTATTCACTCACTAGCATATTTTCTTATCTGAAAACTTAGAGAGGTACCGATGTTCTCTAATGTATATCTTTCAAGCTAATGAAACTAAACCCTTCAAGTGAGAAATCAATTATACCTACCCCCCAAAAATCTGGGCAAAAAACCAACTAGCAATTGGAAAATAACCTGTGGCTTTTTAACATTCCATTGGGAAGTACACAAAGAAGAATGCAATTTATTTCAAATGCTTATGGAAGCAAAAAACAGCAATGTGTCACTGTAACACAAACATGCTGCCCCAAACATTCATGCAATTAACATTTGCTTTCCCACTCCATCCTTGGAGGTTCGGTGTAGTTGGGCAGTTAAAAGAGAAAAAGAAAATTGGTACCTGGTAGAAATCTGTTTTCTCAGAGATGATCTTTAGAACTCCGGGAGCTATGGGAGGAAGGGTGACCATCTGTAGCTTTCCAAAGAAGGGGTTGTGGCCTGACACTTTGTATCGCTTCATTCTGTCTTCTATCACAAGTGCCAGTGACTGGGAATGGTTGATCACCTCCAGCAGCGTGAAGATGGACACGTTCTGAACATAGCAGTCATTCACACAACAGCATATTGTCATTAAGGACTTCAGCCACAGAGGGAAGCTGGCATCACAACCTCCTCAGAAGATAAGTGAGAAAAAGTTTTTTAATAATCTCAAGGTTATGGTCATCAAGAATTCTTCAATCAAGCCCACAAGACCAACAGACAAAAATGACTGCCCAAATCCAACTGTTATGCTATCATTGAGTCCCTTTCTTCAGCAGGGACTTGCTTCAAAGCAAGGTATATTACTTTCACTATTTTCCCCAGCAGAAAGCTCTTGCAGGACCCTAGCAGCCCAATAACTAGTGGATTTCTGCTTTCCAGTTTATGCTTAATCAAAACTAATTTTTAGAGCTGCTGTTTTCCAGCTGCCATTGTCAAAATCAAAAGAGGTCTGCTGATCCAAGGATGCTCTCTTGGATAGCATTGAGGTGTATCATTTTAGAAAACACGAAGAACACAAGGAACTGATATGTCTAACATCAAGCATAGCCTCACTCCTGAGTAAATAATCAGATGAAGTTTTATTACTACTTGACTGGAGACTCTGAAGTAGGAGTTCACACCTCTGGCTTCAAAACCAAATGTTTTTGCTGCTTTATTGCCTCAACAAAATGAACACTCTTCCTTCTCAACATCAGACAACTTCTGTATCATATTCAATGCAGACCTTCATTATCAGAAGTTCTCTCCTTTTGGCTTTAAACCTTACTTTATTCTCTGGGGTGTGCAGTTGAAAAAAATTTTGAAAATAAACTTCTATTATCCTAGGATGATGTTCCAAAGAAACACAATTACAAAAGCAAGCCGTCTGGGTTCAGCTACATTGCTGAACACATGGAAGGCACTGCATATTTTCAAATATGCGAAAGTGTCCATGTCAAGCAGACAGCTCACCTATGTAGATGATGGGCATGTCATCACTTTGCTAGTAAAAGCAGCCAAGATTTGTAGTGAGGTGAGGAAGAGAACCCAATTTTCCAGTTTCAGACCTCTCCATTCACTACAAGCCTATCTTGTCAAGTAGCCTTCAGGCCAATAACTGCTCCTGCTAAAGTTAATGAACTTGAATTCCCAGAACAAACAGGCCTTCTGATTATACAAGACTATTCTTATGTGGTAGCTTACCACAACAGACTTCTTTGAGTTCTGAGGGTTAGCAAAAGAGCTGCAAAATTTTGCTTCTGTTATGGTTTAGAGCTCCAGTTTTCTGCCTACACCCATGTTCTTCTAACACATCCTTTTTTGGGGCGGGGAATGGGATAATAAAACATGGACTTCGATGGGATGGATTTTCTGAAAATCCTGAACCACGCCAAAGGGCTTTACAGGCCAGAAGGTCTTTTCATTCCTTCAGCTACAAGTTTTGTAGTGAAAGCTTCCAAAATAATATGAATTTTAAAAGGTTGGTAAAAATCATCCCTCAGCTGCAAGACATAAAACACATGATGATGTGGGTAAGTCTTTAATTCACATGCAACTTGCTTTCCACCCTGTCAAAAGGCTACACTACTGGCCCTGGTCACATGGCTTGCAAATAGCCAAGCTCAAACTGCTATTTGCATCCTCAAATGCTCAAGTTGCCCATAAAGGAATATTTTCTTACCAGGAACTTGAAACAGGGAGAGGTACAACTGTTCCATCTCCTCCTCTGAGAGATAAACTGGAAATGTGGTACAATCCAACAAAAGATGACAAGCTGCAGCGAAAGCTTCCTTGCAGTCACCTCTAAGGGGTCCCAAGACAAGCATCACTTGCTCCAAGTCCCACTCTTCTTCCTCCTTTTCCTTTTTACTACCAGAGTTGCAGTCAGAAGGAAGAGGATTAGAACTCTTATTCTTGAATGGTGACCCTCGAACTGAGAACAAGTCTGAAAGCATTTGTTTAAACTGAGGTACAGTGATTTGCTTTGCGTCCCATGGGCTCTTTTTCTTGCTAGCACTTTCAGGTAATCTGTAGCCATTCTCTTTTTTCTCTTTTCCACTCAGATTCACTGCTGAGATGTTTTCATTACTTGTTTCTTGAAATTGCACCCCAAAAATGTATTTACTAGAGAACTTGGCAACCAGCTCTTGGATGCAATACAAAGTCTTCTGAATGCTCCCCCCTTTCTTCCAGATGTCATCTCTCTCAAGGGTCACAGTTGGCACCCCCAAGTGCTGAGAGAGCTCTGGGGAAGAAGTGCTTAGACCAATGCCACTGTCTTCTGACTTCAGTGGAGGGAATGGAGTTTCATCCTCCTCCTGCAGCACAGACTTAGTCTCCAAAGTTATGTCCACATTTTCCTTTTTCACTGGGCTCTAAAACAGGAAGGTTAATGTGGTTAATGTGGCACTGCATAGATAATTTTAAACTATGTAGAACTGTAGCAGCATGGGGGAATGGCAACGACAAAAATAAAAAAACCCTAATATTTACAAGTTCCAGATACAGATTACATTTACAAAATCATGAGACATAGTTATTTGTAAGTACTTCAATCTGGCTGCATTTAAAACCAAACAAATGTTTGTATAATTCTCACACCTTGACTTATCAAACACCAACAGATCCATAGCTACAGATACTTAGGAAATGGAAATGTTCCCTTAAAATCAATTCACCTTTAGAAGTATATTACATACGTTGGACTATTTCTAGCCAAATGCATGTATTTGTCCTACTGATAAACTTTGGCAGGCTGGGCTTGTGTGATTGCTTTATGCTATCTATTCCTTATTCCCTATCATGGTCTCTTGCACACAAATAATACCACATTGTGTTGAACGCAAATATTAATTGAAAGCCTTGCAGACCTAACCAGCTGTAAAGCTGGGCTTGATTTAGCAACTTGAATCTTTAGCAACTGCAGGATGCTGGGTGCCTTTTTAAAACCACAAAAATCACATTCTTCTCAAGAGGTAGAATTATAGCCCAAGTTTCAGACAAGACTACACTCCTTCACTGTCACAAATAATTTGTCATCTGTCCCAGCTCCTTGTGAAAATTAACCCTATACCCTCTGGAACCAGGACATAATTCAAACAAGTCAGGACTGAATACCCAGTAAGATAGCTCTGGAAGGGGCTAAAGGAGATAAGTTTCAAATACCTTCATTGCTGCAGTTATCATCTAGGTTTAAATTAGGAGAAGGAGCATTTCAAAATAAGCTATGTCACTAACAATTTTAAACATCTGTAAGTATCTGAAAAACACTTACCCCATTTCCACTTCCTGTCTCAATGTCCAAATAGGATGGGGGCATTTGCACTTTGCTAAGCACCTTAAAACAGGTCTTTAAGGCATGAGTGAGTTCTGGTAAACCTAATACTTCCATATTTTCCAGGAGAGACTGCACCATGTAACTGAGCATCTGTGGAAGATACTGAGTCTGCACTTCAGAGTAGAGTTCCTAAAATACATAAGCATTGTTTAAAATAGTTATCACATATTATTAATCAGCTGTCTAGCAACACTGACCAAAGATTGATAAAGTCAGTTCATGAATGGTTAAGCTGTACAAACTTGCTTCAGTACTATTCTTTCTTTCTTCATTCTACATGATGACGACTGAAGCAGAACCTAAAAATCTTAGGATAGTCATCCAGCTCCTAAGAGACCAAAAAGTCCCAAGAAATTATTTACCTATAAAGAAAAAGGTACATTTTTTTCATTCCTTTGATAGAATCACCATATTTTAAAATTCCAACAATTTTTATTTTGCTAGGCAAAAGCATGGGTAGCCATATATGTCAACATATAAAACTATACTTTGTAGGACATATATGGCATATGCACCATTTATGTCAATCACATGTATGTCAATTTGCCTATTTTCATTTTAGGTAATCACGATATGAATTATTTGATTTAAAGACTTTGAAGTCTTAAAAGTCTTTCTTTTGATTTTAAGACTTTGAAGCAGCTAACTTCAGGTTGCCTTACCAAAGGAATCACGTCAAGAAGAAACACCAACAGTGTGCAGAGCTCTGAAATTGTAGGAGTGCTAATATTTTCAAGAGGATATCTCATCTGTGTGGATTTGTTTCTGGATTGAAAGAAACATTGTTATGTAAGCTTTTTTCCTGTCAATATTCTTGTTACAATAAAAAAGCTTCACTAAAATGAGCACAAAATACTGAACAGCTAGGCTTTCTGAAGCAAAGTAAAATGGGACTTCTAATACAGCAGGATAAAACATTCTGTCAAAATCACCTAAACTGTAGAATCATAGAATCATAGAATCATAGAATCATCTGGGCCGGAAGGGACCTCCAAAGGCCATCTAGTCCGACCCCCC
>JAOQGH010000001.1:111300521-111312077 GCA_025769975.1 Gallinago jamesoni | reverse complement strand
CTTTGTCCTCCATGTGCCCAAGCATGGTATCTAGAAGGATCCGTTCCATGATCTTCCCAGGCACAGAGGTGAGGCTGTAGTTGGTATCTGAGATGCTAAAGTGCCTCTAATTTTCAAACTGAATCTCTATGCACAATCTCACTAGTTAAGGTATAATCTTCTCCCTTATTTAGAAAGATAAAAAAGGTATCTTTGTTTTTCTTCAAAAAATCACTTGTTCTTCCAAGGAAGACCTCTTGACCTCCCCTCCCAAAACTTTTCCTGCTTCAGTTGTCAATTTGAAAGTAACTTCTTTTGTTCTCAGGTTGTTAGTTTCCAACTAATTGTATAACTCTTTGAATTCTTGAATTATTTTAGAATGCAACTTGCGTATCTGTCTGATTCTAACATGTGTTATGTCCCTTCCAGAATTTAAATGCTTCAGTAAACTTTGTTGTCTTACACAGATAGTTCTTAAGTGGTATTTTTAAGCGGAGTACTATTGTTTGACAACATACACACCTGAAACAATCTTCGAAACATTTGGTCATGTAATCCCAAAGAAAATCCGTGCTTAAGGATGTGATCAACAAATTGACTGTTTTGACAATTTCTGAAGCATTTTTATTCTCTTTGATTGCACTGTGTGAAAAGGAAAAAAAAAAGAAAAAAAAAAAGAAACAGATGTCAGTGAAGATTTAAAAATCATGCACATCAAAGTATTAGCTGATGTGTTCTAAAATCTTTTCCCTAGAAGCTAAAAGACATTGATTGTTTTAAATCAAGGACTAAGTCACTCTGGAGTAGCTAGAGTTTGAGCATCTTTCTCCCATATGAAAGAAAAAAAGCTTTCAACTTTGAAAATCAAAAGGCTAAGAGTTCTGTCACCAGATTGATTCTTGCCCATCATCACTGGATTTAACCAACACCAAACATATGCCGTGTACTTCATTTTCTTCTCTGTTAATCAAAGAGAAATCAAGCATGTGTGGGGAAAAGGAGTAGTCACAGAAAAATCTCATCTTCTGTAGGGAAAGTCAATTTGTTAAAAAGCTAACCTTCCTTAAATTGCTTAGATTTTAATAAATTACCTTAATATAAATGATATAGTTTCAGTTCAAAGTTGAAAACTGCTAATTATACCTTGCAAGTATGTTGCCACTTTGATTGTAGCTCAGCTTGAGATCAGAACCAAGTGCATCTTTGCAGTAGGAATAAAAGGCTCTAATAACTTCAAGGAATAGATCCCCAACAACCTGTGGCCCTACAAATGAAGGAAAAAAGAATCCAGTAGTTGCACAAAAGTGATTTCTAGGCAGCTCAGTTATATACTCGTATAGACTCAAATTAGGGGTAGCTAGACTGAAAAACCACAATCACTCAAGTAGGAAGAAAATGCTTACATGTCTTTTTAAAATGTCAGATTTTCCAGATGAAATAAAATTAAATATGTAGGTTAATATTTGGGATTTTTTAAAATTCTAGTTAAACACCACTTGTTCATTTTAGGAACTTTTAAAAGTGATACTTGCAAAGCCATAGCACTGGCTCCAGATTACACTTAAGTTACTTCAGCAAGGCACTAACACTGCAATCATTTATAAGTGGGGAGAATCATTACTGTAAATCGGAAGTTCATGTGCCAAAAGTAATCACCATGTCTGTATCCATAAGGAAAACAAGCAGATTTCCCAATACACATTTAACATAGTAGCCTTGATAAAATTTTGAGGAACAGAAGCTGGAAAAATCAGCAAATTAAGGAAGTTCAAATGCCTAAACATATATAGAAAAATGCATATTTATAAAAAGTTTTAAGAAGAAAGTATGTTAGGTGCATGCTGATAACTGTAAGCTGTTTTCAAGGGTCAGCACTTTTTTGTTTTATTTGAAATTTTCTATAGAGGAGGTGAACAAATAATAAGTACAATACTCTAAAATGGAACCATTAAAAAAAAAAGTTGTCCATAAAGCATTCCAGTGAGTGCTTCTAAAAAGGAAAAAAAATGTTTAAGCAACTAAGAGTAGCAGAAAGGGTCAAAGATTCTTGTTATGTTTTAGTTCGCTACCTTAAGAAAACCAAACCAAACCAAGAAGTTGCATTGCCAAATCCATTTCAAAAGGAAGTGAAAGGCTCAAAGTTTCTTGGCTTAAGGCTCAAGAAGTTATATTTTGTGTGCTGACTGGAGCAGAAAGATTAAACTGTATAATGAAGTTCAGCTAAATAACCCTTATTTATAGTTCAGATTAACACTGATTGCTAGCCAAATAAAACATACAATAGGGTAGTATCTGTAATCTACTTTCTAAATTAGATTAATCATTAAATTGATAATGTAACAACCTTAAGTCTTCTTCAGAGTTTTTGTCAGGAAATAAAAATGTGTTATATAAGAGGCTTTAATCACAATCGATTTTTTTAAAAACAGCTAAAAATCAGCTAAAATCAGCAGACGGAACCACTACCACCACTGTCACAAACAAACTAACTGTTTATACTAAGGTAGCATTCATTTGTTAGATAAGCAATATAGAATTCTCATTTTTTCTGGCAGTACTTTGATAATTCTTTAACAGGAAATGGGCTTAAAATTACTTTCCTGACCCATGAAAGAGGATAAGCTTAGCAGATACAGGAGCAAAACAAACTGCCACTTAAGTGTTTAGTCTCAACACATGAGTTTTATTCTAAGTCTACAGGCTTAGTTAATGGTAACATCACTCCCCACCCTCAGGATGATACCTGGAACAACACTTTGGGGTACAGTCAATTGTTAAGACTTTAGCAATACTAGTTAACCAGTCCGTAGGCTTTTCATAACTGTCAGATTCACAGAATATAATTTCAAACATTTATCTACACATGGTTCTTACTGAATACCACCAAATCCTAAAAATCTGTCAAGTCACTTTGGCTTAATATTTTGATGGTGAAAGGAGAACTTGCCCTTTAAAGTAAGGGCTGGCAGAGCCTCACCCTTCTGGTGCTGGCAACTCCATGTAGACAACAGGACAGACACGTGACAGGGAAGAAGAGGAAATTCTTTACTGCTTGGTCATGAAGTCTGAAATCACAGCTCCCACGGTGGCGTCAGGCCGGCAAAAGCTGGGAGTGCCACTGCCAGAGGCACCCCTATCTCCTCACACCCACAAGAGGTTATTTCTAGTTGGAGCACCTGCAGGTAAGTCGTACTGCCCACTTTGGCAGCAGAACCACATAGGCCAGCTGCCAGTGGGACTACAGCGTTGGGAAAAGCACACGGTGACGACAATCTGATGCAAGTGTCTATGAAGGCCTGCAAGCACAGCCAAGCACTGGAAACAAACCCAGGCAGAAGTAGTACCGGGAGGTTTCCAGACAGAATCCGCTTTATAAGGAAGAACAAAAAGAAGCCTGACAGTGTTTTAGAGATTAACACCCAAGGAAGGAATTGAGCAGAACATAGAAATTAGAGCAGACGTGGTTCTTTTTAACTGGCTCCTCAGATCTCACTTCTGGGCGTGGAAGAGTGTTATCCTCACTAGGATATGTCCATGCTACACACTGGAGTGCTCTGCAGAAAAGCCAGGAATAACCTGGAGAGGGTGCTCCAGAGCACTGTTCTGAAACAGGTCCAAGGCAAGGAACAGAGTCCCCTGCACACTAACACACACATATTCAGAATTAGACAGAATTATACAGGATGATGTCTTGAGTCCTACTGCCAAAGGTGATGAACAATGAATGGTAACAGTCTTTAGCAGCTATAAGAGAAGTGAGAAGCATCATTACCTATTTCAGGTTTGTCAAGGAGACTGATTAGGATGCGGAAGGGTTTCAAATAAGCTTGATGCTGTTCCTCTGTATCAGACTCCAGGAATTTCTGATGTAAAATATCAATCAAACTCTAGTGAAGAGAAAACATCAAAATATTATATGTAGAAGAGAGACTGCAATTTTATTAAGACTTGGAGTGTTTCTAAATTCGATTCTGTTTAGTACCAATTACAATCGAACTTCCATTTTCTATACAGGATAGACAAATCAATGACATCTTTTCATCATCTGTACTCAAGAGCTGATCTATTCAGAGAAGCATTTTTAAATAATTCAGGTAGTTCATCAAAAATGCTACCCTTTGGTTTCATTAGATTCCATTTGTATTGTAAGTACATACAATATTGGGATAAATATAGCACAGCAGGTATTCAGATAGATGAAAATATAACCACCAAAAGGATGCTGTCTCTAGGGACAGAAAATGAAGGACAAACCCAGCAGCAGTGAACAATTTTAGACACAGTTTGTGCTAACATTTCAAAGGATCATAAATACATCTGTATACAATGAACACCAACCTCAACCAAAAGATCTTTAGAATATTTTCCAAAGAAATAAATAGCATGGTCTTCAGAAGTTGTTGAGTCTGGAGCAAAAGTACCACCTTTAATATCAGAGCCTATAAGATAAACAAAGGGATGAGGAGTACAGAGAAAGACTAGTACAGAGCACTACTCGCAGGTCATTTATACGAATACTGAAATTACACTGTGTTTTTAACCTTTGTCATTTCAACACTTTTCTTGAAACTAGCTCAGGCACTGTCCAATGACAGCCCACATATCACAGTTTGAGGCATCCAGATGTGCTGTACTGAACATATATGAAAACCAAGGCCAGATCCAGACATGGGGTCAGCAAGATTTGCCTTCATGCAACTGCATGGATGCAGCTCTTGCCCTGTTGCTTTTAGCCTCCTCTTATGCTGTTAAAAGGAGGGAGGTGAAGAGAAGTTACAGCTCTCTTATGAGCTCCTTGACAATCAAGCCCACATGGGAATTAATAGACTATTACTTCTATAAGTAATAGTTAAATAACTTAAAATAGCGCCACACTCCTTTCAGTCCACTAAACCACTTCAGAACAAATTGTGGATGGGACCAGAAATAACTCAGCAGATACCCTGTGCTTCAGAACAGTGAAATTAGTTCATCTTGGAAAAGAAGACCCTTTTGCCAAATGAATCCTTAATTTTATTAAAAAGGTACTTAATAAATGGCAACTAAAAACCAGTTTATTTTATCATCATTCACTAATTGCTAAAAAACGTATTAACATTTTTAAGCACTGATTTTTTTTTCTCTTAGTTATTCAGGATATTGAATATTACTGTATGTTGTACAGTACCTAGCAACCATGCATATAATCTTCTATTGAGTGACATGTCTCTCCTCAACAATGTCTGTGTAGCTGCTGACAGAATATAGACTACATCACTCCTGTGCAGTAGAATAGTGCTTTCATTGCAGTCCTAGGATGAAAACCAAAAATACTTTAGCAGTTTATGAACATTTAAACAAGTCAAATTGATAATAAGGTTGTTTTTTTTAAACTGGTAATATTAATGTTCTGGGAAAAAAAAAGGCAAAAAACCCCATCATCAGCAAGATATTTTGTATACTAAAAATATCAAGAAATGGAATCTGACAAAACTGACAAAACATTTTCCTATTTAAAATACAAAGCTACAGTTAAGCTAAAAATACTAAAGACATCATTATGTTAAGCCTTAAGACTTAAAATGACTTGCTACTTTCAAAATACCTACTATACTACTAGGTAAGATAGGAAATTATGGGGAACAGCTCTTGTTTGAAGTAGTATTTTATTTTCCAGTCTGTAACAGAAGTATCTTAATTTAACACAAACAATTCCAAATCCTGAAATCCTATTTGAAAAAGCAGCTCAGTATTTTTTCCATATGCAGTTTCTGAGATCTGAATACTTCAAGCACATTCCAAATACCATGCAATATTAATTGTGAAAGCACATCTTCATTTGAAGCTGTAACAAGTCTGAGAAGCAGCAGTCTCCTCTACTATTAGAACTGATGCGGGAACAAGAAACAGCAAAATTTGTTCATTGATTTTGAAGGTACAAAATTCAGACTTTTGGCCATAACAGAGGTAGGAGATGGATTGGTCTCACAGAAAACACCTTCCTGCACAAAGCGCGCATGTAACATTACCAAAATAGTCCTCTTACCAAAGCTGTATAAAATGGGAAGAAGAAGAGAATCACTTCTAGAGTGTTTCTTTGCACAAGGACATTTGAATCCAATACTGATACACACAAAGACTTTATCTGTAAAAGGAAAAGAAAGCACAATGGTGTTTTACTTCCTGATAACATTTAAACTATGATAATAATCACAAGAAGGAAAGAAAGCAAACTTGGTTAAAAGTGAACAATATCTTTTCAAATAAGAGGATAATTACTCAGCCATTTAACTCCTGCCCCCAAAAGGAGTTTAAAAAAAAAGTTTTGTTGAATACTACTAAAAGAATTGTTAATACTTACAAAATACTTGTGTTTGCAACAATATAAAATGTCACAGTAAGATCACCAGCTATCAGACAGAATGTGAGGTCTCACAAAATGCAGATATTTAAGTACTCTAACTAGCATTAGTTATTTCATTACTCAAGATTAACAGAAATTCCTACCTACTGAAGATTTCCATTTTACTGAAAAAAAAGAAAAAGATACTAAATTTCAGAACTGTCTTCTAGAACTGCAAACACTTTGAGAGAACAACATTAAACATTGTATATACTGTATTATAGAAAAGTTGGTCTTCAATCTTAAGCACAAATTCAGAACAAGTAGAGAAAAGTTACCAGGTTTAACTTCTGATTTGAAACAGAGTCAGTCTCTTAAGGCTGTATGCAATACTGATTACAAAAACTGCAGAAGCTTCAGAAGACCTGTATTCTGCAGGCTGACCAAAATGGGAGATTCTCTGCTATGTTTCAGGTAAGATGCTCCCACGAAGTAATCGTATTAAACAATTCCACCAGCCTCTCTTTCTCTCTCTCCTAACTATTTTTAAGAGCATGTCATTCTCATTAAATACAGAGAAGGTAAAATCTGCTAGTGCACAGGTATTATAGTAGATAAGACTTCTGCAAGGACTGTTCTCTTCTGACTGTTCTGAACTTACTGTGAGCTTATAATCAGTACCAAGCATGTACTTCTGCTGTTTTCCAGACAGCTCTCTGTTGATATGACTGACAACAAAAAGAGAAGCAGGCAGCCTGATGGATGGGCTGACCAGGACGCTGCCCCAGAGTGCTCCATAGAATACTTCTTGGCCCATCAGCAAAGACAGCTTCACAAGCAGAGCATCTGTTCTGTATGGAAATATATTTACATGAGAAAATAGATTTTTGTTAGTTCCGTTTTATACGATAAAAAGGCAGTTTTATACAGAATTAGTACTGTAGTTGATATTATTTATTTAATTTCCTAATTTTTGTATTATCAGTATTGCCTTTCTTATGTGAAGATGGTCAGCATCTAGCTGTACAAAAACAATGAAAAATCTCTCAATCTTTTGTCACTGTGTACCCTCACTAAAGCAAAGTTTCTGTGCGTACTTTGGAAACTTTTCCAGTAATTATCTGCAAACACTAAGCTCTGATCAGTGAGAGGTGTGCAATGCTGAACTGGAAATAATTGAAGCTGATATTAGACTCTGAAAGTCAATTTTATCAGTCTGTGAACTAGAAGTTATCCTACTAAGTATTTGTACTCACAAATCAACGGGCTCAACTTTCAAGTCACTGAATGAAAAAAACCCGTGAGATAAAATGACATACTGTCAGTTGTTGCCCACAGGACCGGTACATTGAAATTAGTTTAAAGACAATCACATTGGAGGTCTTATGACTGAAGGCACATCCTCTGCTTTGGCAACTTTGTCAGTACTCTGTTATTTTATTAGAATGTAGGAATTAAGATGTCATGTGAGAAATGTAGAAGTGAGAAAAGAGGAGGAACTCCAGCATAGAAAAAGGACACCCACTCCCCACAGTCTGATGTTCTTTTCCATTTCTCTACAAAGCAGCCCTCAAAGTAGCCCTCAAGCCATTTTTTCTTTTCTGTTTTGTGTGTGTGTGTGCGAACTTACACATATGTGTGTGTTTAAGAAGAAAATAGTTTCTAGGGTATAGCACAACCTCAGCCAGTACTTCTACCACTTTCAGGAACAGCAGGGAATATATTAGTGTTAGTCCTCAATGTTGAAGATTCTGAAAATGTTCAGTGAAGAGTATTTCATGAGCTGAACTTAACATTAATCTCACATACCTTCCAATAAGATATCTTGGTCTATCTTTCCTGCACCAGAATCATTATGATGGCTAAACTAAAGACAGACTTTCTCATGTAATTTTATATTTCACAAGCTAACATTAATCTTTCATAATCATCATAAACATCATAAATCTTTCACAGTGAAATATATGGTCAGTTCCTGTCCATAATCCTGTTTTCTCAAGGTAAAGAATCATAGAACACCAGGTTGGAAGGGACCTCAAGGATCATCTGGTCCAAACTTTCTTGGCAGAAGCACTGTCTAGACAAGATGGCACAGCACCTTGTCCAGCTCAATTTTAAAAGTGTCCAATGTTGGGGAATCCACCACTTCCCAGAGGAGATTATTCCAATGGCTGATTGTTCTCATTGTGAAAAATCTTCCCTTTGTGTCCATTTGGATTCTCTGCAAGAGTATCTTGTCCCCTGTATTTCAATGTGACTCCTTGTAAAAAGGGAGTCTCCATCTTCTTTGTAGTCACCCTTTAAATACTGCAATGTGGTGACAAGATCTCCCCTAACCCTTCTTTTCTCAAGGCTGAACAAACCCAATTCTCTCAGTCTTTCCTCATATGGCAGGAGTCCCAGTCATTTGATCATTTTGGTGGCCCTTCTCTGGACCCTCTCCAGCTTGTCCACATGTCTTTTGTATAGCAGGGACCAAAAATGAATGCAATATTCCAGATGTAGCCTGACAAGAGCTGAGTAGAGTGGGATAATGACTTTTTTATCTCTGCTGGTGTTGAGGAAAACAATGCCATCAAGAATAGGTAAAAAAAGATATAAAACCATATGTTGGATCTGCAGTTCCCATTAACTCACTATTTCAAATTAAGTTAGTTTCAAAATAAGTTCAGCCTCCCTAAAAAAAGCTTCAGGTAGACAGGAGGTTTCGTTCCAAGGGATCCCCTTTCTCCCCTAAGTTCCCAGCAGCTAGTGCCGTAGGAAAGAGAAAACCACACACCATCACTTAGAAGCCTGCCTGACAAAAAGCACATACTAAAATTCATGTTTCTACAGCAGATCTATAAGAGATAGATACCTCTTATAAAAGGTATCTACCTCTCAGAGAACATTTGCTGTTCTGAAATTGGCAACTGAATGCTAGTCAGCAAGTTGGGAACACATACTCTTAGTCACTCCAGCGACTGATATGAGTCTTCAATTTAATACTTGTTTTTAAAAAGAGGCATTAGAAGTATTTTGTTTATCAACTGTAATCTATGCAGCCTGGCATAACTCAGTCTTCTTTTTTTTTTTTTTTTTTTCCCTTTCTGATATGTACACACAGCTATTTAAGATTCAAAAAGGGCAGAGAGAAGAGCAACATATCCGGACTGCTAATACAGAAGGAAGTTCATTACCAATGCAACATTTAGTGACTCTTTAAGCAAGGAACAATTGGATGAAACCTTCAGTGGTTGAGTTCTTACAAGATCTTACAAAACAGTTCTGGTAACTGACTTAAAACCACTACACAAATGGGTGCTGAGCTGCTCTTCTCAGCATACTCCCTGATCCTGACTTTATCATACTGAATGCAGTTGTCATTACTGCCATGAGCACCCAAGAGTGAGAGAGATACATTTTTCCACAATATATTTTATAAGAGTTGCCTCTTGCTCATGTTTTCAGAACCTGAGGGTAAGTATCTGATATAGAAAGACCAGAAGAAATTCACCTGCTTTCTCATGTTACAATAATTAAATTGAATTTATCAACAGAGCAGTGGTTTGGGGAGTCAGCTTAATTATTTAGGAGTTCAGAGGAGCTTTAAGAAATATTTTTTATTCCTTTCTCTCACCATATATTTTTTATTCCTTTCTCTCAGCCTATCTATTTTTAACAGTCCTTTTCCTCTTTTCTCCTCTTTTTCTCCTGAGATGAAAATAGAAGGAGAAAGTTCTTTTCTACTTCAGCACTATTCGTTGCATGTTTCAGGGAATCACCACTCTTCCACCCTTAGAAGCTCTTTTATGAAGCCTTCTATATAGAGAGCTGACAGAAATTTCTTGGGATTTCCCCAGGAAAAGTGAAATACTGTATATTGCTTTTAAATTAATATTAGTTCTCACCTGTCATAAATTTCCGATCCTTCTTCCAATCCAGGCAGCAGTCCAATTACAAAGGCTTGAAGACCAGGCAGGAGGGACTTTTGGAGAGGAAGAAAGTATTTTTCATACAAACCAAGGAGAACAGGCCTCACTGACATTGCTGCATTTGCCAGCAGAGGAAACAAACCAGAGCTTTTTTTTTTTTAAAGAAAGAAAAAAAAAAAAGAAAAAAATTAGTTAATTAAAATAGACTGTGAAATGCATATGCTTTTCAATATAAGTTTACCTGTACAAGAATAAATCCTTGGCAAGCCATTTTGTCCCAATAATTTTAAAGATTATTTCATAGGTTTCTAGTGCCTTTAAATGCACTCCACTAGGTAGTGCTGGATGCAAACACTGAGATAATCTTTTACTGATGATCAGCCGTCTTGGTAATAGAGAATACTTCAGGTTACTCTGAAGAGCCTGTGGAAGAAAGGAGAGGAGAATAAATAGCTGTAATATAAAAGATGATGTGTATGATGACTGTATGTCAACTACTAGCAAACTGAGAACTAAATATGTTCAAGAGTTTTCTCTCATAAATGCATTTTGTAACACTGAAACAGCAAAATTCTGTAATTGCATTTTCATATGGAATCAGTCATGAACAATTTAGGAAAGTCTGGTGTTACTTTGTCTTGAGGCTGGAGATGGAAGACAAAGGGCAGGACAGAGACAAGAGTACCTGTACTCTTATCCTATCTCCAGGGGAAGTAGGGAAGTGACAAGAGCAGCCCCTCACCTTTTAAGCACAGGGAATAAAGTAAGAATTAACTAACTATCTTTCCTTGTAAATTTCACATATAGTTGAAATATAAACAAAAAAGCTTTGGACAAAACAGGCATGATTAAATGGGACAACAGTATCTTAGAAGATACTTGTAATTCAGTGTGGCTGCATTCAGTAAACTTTGTTAACTATAGCCTCTGTATTGGTGTATAAGTAAAAGATTTTCAGGGCAGGAAATAGTTAACTAAGTATGTCAGAAAGGCCGAGTCTCTGGAAAAAAACAAAAACTGTGGCACTTTTCTGTGGAAAGATTACTCTTTTCCTTGAGCCATGCATGGATTTCAGCAAGTAAGTATGCCTCTTCAATTCAGCAACAATTAAAAAATGAAGGTGCGAGTAAACAGCACTTTAGCCTTTGATCGCTGCCTGCTAACCCAAACAGATATTTCACTACAGATTGACATTTGGGATGTTCAGGATCAGGCAAATTCTTGACTCTCCCAAAGGTTAAGACATGGTCTTATCTTACGTAATTGCTTGACAAACCTGATCTCCTTCTATGACAAAGTGACTCGCTTGGTGGATGAAGGAAAGGCTGTGGATGTTATTTA
>JAOQGH010000001.1:111274432-111300421 GCA_025769975.1 Gallinago jamesoni | reverse complement strand
TATTCAAGAGACGAGTTGACATGGTGCTCGGGGATATGCATTAGTGTTGGGTGGTGTTTTGTGTGGTGTGGGTGGTGATGGGTTTTTTTGGGTTTTTTTTTGTTGTTTTTTGTTGTTGTTGTTGTTTTGGTTTTTTTATTGGTTGGACTAGATGACCTTAGAAGGTCCCTTCCAACTTAGGTGATTCTGTGATTCTGTAATTGTTTTAACTTGAGGTTCTTCCATCCTGCCTGCAAAACAGTTTTGAAAGAGCAGACAAGTGAACTATCCCTTCCTTGCTCATTTCTGAGAAAAAAACAAAACAGTTCAGCAATGACCACGGCATTCACTTGAATGCTGAATACTCTCATGAGCAGTAAGAGGAAGAGATAAACCCCATCATCTTTCAAAGGCATGTGCAACTTATCATTTAAGACTTTGCACTTGGCGGGCATGAGAAGCTAGAATCTATGAGACTACAACAGCGTTATTTCTCCCACTTGCTGCCCTGCCAAAACTGAGACACCAGCTTTAGAAGTAAAGAGCTTCTAGTAAATAAAATTTACTCAAGAAGAAAAAGGCTGAGAGTTTGTAACTACAGTAAATAGAAATGTCACACCATTCTCAAACATAGACTACAGATGCCTTTTATAGCTAATTAATTTCCTTCCTTCACTCCCCCACTATGAGCATGAGATTTGCATTTTAATAGGTACTAAAAAATAGAATCCAAGAATATAGCAGTATTTCACACATGAAACTAAACCAGGTTATATTTGTGGAGTTATATTTTATATATTTTTATATCTTTTCCATTTGAGAGATTTATATTACACAAGTAATATTATTTCAATATTAAGGATTAAAAACCTTAGTACTTGTAATAACTTTGAAGACTGCTTGAAAACTGGACTTTGAAACATTCTGTTTATATTGGTTGGTATGTATTTGCCCACACCCTCTGTATATATAAAAGAAGGTGATTACAAAACAAAAAAAAAAGACATCAGAAAATATTTTTCCTCTCAATCTTAATATTCTGTCATTTAAAATCTAAATATCAAATAGGTAGAAAATGAAAACATTCACTGTTTATTACATAGAGAATCTGATGCATTACCAAAATAATGCCATCTAATAAAAAATGTTGCTTGGCCTATTTCATTTCCAAGGATGTGAAGCAAATCTTCACCAACAAATAAGAACTCTCCTTTACCAAACATCAGAAATAGCTATGCAAAACATTTAGTCAGAAGAGGCAAAAATACTCCAGGCATATTAGGAGTTGAATAGTGGATATTCAGGGATGATTCTGTTTTAAGTATTTCTCCTGGGTAACTCCAAAAGCTTTGTGTGTCCAAATTCTAACAGGTGAGACTAAGAACAAGGCTACATTCATGTACCTGTGCCAACTGTATATGTATACAGGAAGCAGTATTGCTTCACCTAAAGAATCAAAAGACAAGAACAGGAAGCAAGATCTGAAGACCTTTATTATGATCCTCATACAAAAGCTGAGGAGAGTTTCAGCCCATCACATCAGAATGATTCTGAGATGAAACCCCCTTCTCAAAAGCATGTCATCTATTTTTCTAACTTGGATTGAAGAAATGCACAGTTGGACACAAGCTACATTTTTTCACAAGAGTGGGTGTTCCTGGTTAACAGTTGTCTCTGATCTTCCAGCAGATGAAGGGCTGCAATATATCAGAAGACTCTGGTTTCACCATGGCTGGCTGCTACCTTGCTGAAAGATTTAGATTCTTAACAGCTTCCCCAGAATTGCAGGGCTTAAAGAATTTTAAAACAGTTGAGAGACATTAATTAACAAATGGATCTAAAAGCATTTATTGAAATCAGAGTGACGTGATAATATACATATTTCCAAATGCTAATTAGTTTCTGTGAGCTGACAGGCAAAGGTAAAAAGCTTGATTTTTAAATACCCTGAGCTCCCACAACTGTAAAAAAGAATCAGTTGTCTGTGAGATCTAGTACTGCTGAAATGCCATCATAATCTCAGCTGTTACAGGTAATTAAATGTTGTGGTAGTAAGCCTGGTATCACTGGCACTGTATTCAGATGAAGAGCCTATCCCAAACCATTGCTTCCACATTCAGAATCTGACACTAACAACTGCAGGTGGACAACTCTGCTCATGGGATTCAACATCTATTATTCACCCATTCTTTTATTTTTTGTGAGCTTAATTTGACTGTCTTTAGTTACATATGGGCTGAAGCCCATGCATGGTATGCTTTTCTTCACTGCTTTCCACATGAGCAGTTATGGTGGTGGAAGTGTTAAATGTCACTGGAACTGCTAGTAAGGGTCCTCTTGTGAAGCCTGGACTGCCAGCAAGCACTCCACACTGAATATGTCATCCTAGAATTTGGTTTTCACAGATCAGTGAGAAATCAAAAACCCCACTAAACCAAGAAGTATTTGACCTACCACTGGCTTTTAAAAGAAAGACTTTAATCAGTAAGTCAGGAAAAAATGAGACATGCAAACTAATGACTTTTGTCTACGTGCATATCCAGTTTTCAATTTCTTACAGATTCTTTTTCTTTATCCCTGACTAGACAATACTTTACATATACTAAACACTTGCTAATGTATATGCATGCTCAGAGTTTTTTTGAATATGGGCTCTAAAGGGTAGATGATCTATTCTTCTCAGCAGTGTACACATGTGCCTTAAAAGAAAACAAACACAGACACTTGTGCACACAGAGGAATATTCCCATTTCACAGAATCACACAATGGTAGGGGCTGGAAGGGACCTTTGGAGATCATCTAGTCCAACCCCCCTGCCAAAGCTGCTTAACCTAAGCGGGCTGGACAGGAATATGTCCAGGCAGGTTTAGAATATCTCCAGAGAAGGAGACTCCACAGTCTCTCTGGGCAGCCTGTTCCAGTGCTCTGCCACCCTCAAAGTAAAGAAGTTTTTCCATAGTTACTGGCTTAAGTAATTTTGCACTACTTTACAGCACCACTAAATATCAAGTAAATATTTTTATTTATATAACTAGAATTCCAGAAAAAGACAGCACATCAATTTATAAGATTGTCTTCAACTAGGAGATACCATAATTCTTGTTTTAGACAACAGTGGTTGGGAGGAGAGGGGGAGAAGGAGAGCCTGTGATTCTGTTTTCCACTGATTCATTTTCCAAATAAAAAAAAAATTCTAAACAGAGCTCCAGCTTCCATAAAAATAGCAGCATGAAGTTCAAAGATGGTTGTGAGAAAACTGTAAGCTAGGATCCGGAGTTATACTAAAAAGCAGGGGGAAAAAAAAGATGTATGAAATACCCCTAGCCCTGCACATTGCATCTGTGCAGGGGGTGTGGTGAAGCTCCATAAAGCAATTAAGTGGCAAAGCTTCCCTTCTTCTCAAAGATATGAAGCTTGCCTTCAACAGAAGGCAAGTGGTGCTTGTGCCTGTAATTCAGCCAGCAGTTGTTATAAAGCCGTGGCAGTCAGAATTCTCTTATGAAGCAACTGGTGTAATTAATGGCTATGCTCATTAAATCCGTATTTCAGAAGAATCCTTCTCTTCTTTCCCCCCAAGAACAGACACATTGTCTGTTTCTGTAGTAACACTTAATGTCACAATAATTGTGCAGCTGCAATGATTTTTGTGCTTTCTTTCCCCTTCCCTGCCAAACAGATCAAGTGTTTGGTTGAGATCATATTCACCTTGAAGTTTTTGAAGCAAGAAAAGCCTCCAGAAACAAAAAGTAACATACTTAGTTTCTATTGAAAGTCAAATTAAAAAAAAATAGTTTGAAATTGCAAACTAAATATGCATGGCAAAATTCTTGTCAAACAGATGCAAGTTGGGTTTCTTTGGTAGATAAAGCAACTTTGTTGTTGTTTTTTAATATATATGGATTAAATGACCGGACAGGGGAGTTTAAACATTCACATCCCAAAACCCCAGTGAGATTTTGTGCTTTTCTATGAATCAGTAAATTTCAGACTTTTGAAAACCTTCTTTCATAGTTTACCCACAAAAGCAGGCTGTGGAATCCAATATTTACTACTGCTTGGTTCTTCATTTTGCAAACTGTGTTATTTATCTACTGTTTGCCTGCACCCAGAGTTAAAATTTCTGAACAATATATGCTTATGATCTGGATTAAAAACCCTAATGCAAACGGTGCACCTGGATTTTCCTAACTTCATAATATTTTTAGCCTCTAAATTGCCCAAAGTTCCCCTTACATTAATACTTTTATATATGTATGTTATATAATATACATAGCTGTTTATACTCCAAATAGACAGTGGCAAAGATTTTGGATGTGAAAACAATGTTAAAAGCACTTATTTAATTGACAAGCTGACATATGCTGAACCACCACCCATCTCTAGGTTTAAAAAGATAACACCTCTACTCCCCCAGCATTTTTTTTTCTATCAAAGCATTGAAGTGATTTTGCAGAGCTGTATCCTTTTAAAACATTGGGAAAAGCTGGCAACATCTGCAAAAGCACATTCACATTTTAGTACTAACACAATTGAAACAGATTACTGTGTTCTGGATGCAGCAATCTGTGCTGAATATCTGAAAACCTCAGTCACAAAACAGTACTTTCCATACTGAATGTATGCAGATTTGCAATAACAATAAAAACATGGTTCAAAGCTGTATCCAAGAATAGTACTAAAAATACTGAAATAATCCTATATCTTGAAGAATGGAGCAGCCTAGGCTGCAGCTACTAAGTGACCTGTTTATAGTAACTAGAGCTGGAACAGAAGCAATGCACGGAGAGAGAGATATTTACAAGTGGAATATGAGTTAAGTTTCAGAGCAAAGCTGAAGACCCTCTTTGAAACACTAACATCCATATTTACTGCCTGTTTAATTCACCTGCTTGCATCTGTCCATTTACATTCTTCTACAAGTTTTTATAAATGTTACTTTCCACTGCTTCTCCTTCACCATGATGATGCATAACACCCACACTATTCAAATTAAAATTCAAAAAATCTTTCCCTTACAAACTTGGGGTGTAGCGTAAGTTGGCAAATTCTGCCAAGTCTAGCTGTCTAGAAAACATGTTTTCTCTCCATCCTTCATTCATGATCACGCTTGGTGCCTGCAGTTCTGCACAGAAAACTGCAGGGGACACTCCTCTTACCTAACCTTAGAAGCCTAGGTCAGCTAAAAAACTTGGACAACACTGCAGTAACTCACCTCAGGCTCCCTATAAAACCCGTGAGGAAGACACGCAATTTTAGGACAGCGTTCGTCTGACCTACTTTAAATAGCAAGAGATGAGTCACAACAACAACAATGACAACAAATAAATCCCTTATTCCTCTCTCAGCCTAAAAGTGATTCAAGGTGAAACTGTCCACACTGAAGTCATGTGAAGTTAGACAAGGCTCATCTCCCTTAAGTGACAAAAAATAATCTTTCTAGATCTACAGACGGACCCATTTGGCTGACCATTCAGATTAAAGTCAACCGGTTTCTCTGGTGCTTTTTTGTTTCTGCAAGCCACTGTGAAACATTAGTTAGAACCACAGGAGCAACAGAGATATTGTGAAAAACAATCTTCAGTATAACCTTGGTAGCTAAGTAGTAACAGAATGAAGTAGCAGAGTTGTCTCTTTTCACCAGGAGTAATAGCAGCAAAGGCTCCAAGATCACTTGTTTCAGCCAAGGCCAAAGGGATCTGGATCAGCTCCCTCCATTCTTTTTCCCTCACCTTTAAGTAGCAAGAGACTGTGCTGATTCCTCCAGACCTTGTATTGAAGGATTATTGCCACTGAGCTTCTATAGAAATGAGTGTGTGTGTGTGTGTGTGTTAACTTGCTGGACTAATCAGTGCAAAATATTGCTGAAGTGTGCCTACAGAAGAAAAAGCTCCAGAAAATATTACACCTATATAAGCAAGAACACCCACAATTAAAGTCAACAATACAAAGATCCTTAAGAAATATGTGCCTAAGAGACATCTTCCATTCTACTCTAGAAGTGTGGAGAGTACTTCCCAAACTCCACTACTTACTCATCCTCTTTTATCTCTCCCTTTCTCAGCATTTTCACATTTGCTTAATAATATGCATCACTGCACAGCAGTTACTAACACCCAGGGTCCTGAATATAACCATGTGCAGTGTTTAAAAACACTTTTATCATTGAGATATTGCTGATGTCCTCCCTCCTACCCATTCTCTCCCTGTTCATTCATTCACTCTCAGAGCTGACTGTAGAAGCTCTTACATGAGAAACACCCTCACCCTCCCCTAACACTGACAGAACTCAACAACTTTATTTATGTTTTAGGATGTAAGAGACCAAGTAATCACAGGAATTAAAAGAATAGCTATTGACATCTTATTTCACAATCTTCCTTTTGGCAGCACATTCTCCTGACATATCATCCTTATTTTCAGATAGAAGGCAGAAGTAGATGAACATTGGGGATGATTTGCTCTCCCAACTCCTAAGCTCCTAAAACGATTAAGTCCATAAAATACCACAGCAGATGGACCGATGTAACAGCTAAAAGCTTTTTTTGCTTTGTTTCTACTATGCTGCTACATATTTTGGCAATTCTGTAGCTGAAAAAGAGTTTCAGCTAGGTATTAATCAGTTCAGTGTGTTCATCTAGGTCAAGATAAAAGATCAAAGCCTACTTCTTGCCACAGGTAAAACAATCTATGACTCTAATTATTTCTTATTTTCCCTTTTGAGAGAAGCACTCTGAAGACCTCTAGCCCTCCTTATTGACTTGAGAGGAATCATGATGAAACAGCAAAGGTAGAAATGTGTAAATTCTATTGCCAGAAAAACATCCAGCTTCTCTCCTCTGAAGAGAAAAGAACATGGTTGCCCTTTAAAAAAACGTCAATCTGACAAATATTGTCCCAGTTTTCAAGAAGGGTAACTATAGGTGTGTCAGTCTCATTTCAGCACCCAGTAAAATTAGGTAGAAGGCTATTCTGGGACTTACTGAAAAACATCTGAGAGACAGCACAGTCATTGATCATAGCCAGCATGGGTTCATGAGGGAAAAGTCCTGCTTAATGAGCTTAATTTCCTTTTACAACAAGGTCATCCATCTAGTTGACCAAGAGAAGCCAGTAGATGTGGGGTTTTTGGATTTTAGCAAGGTTTTTGATACTGGCTCTCACAGTACCCTTCTGGATAAACTGTCTAGCACACAACTAGACAAGTCCATAATGCGTTGGCTGAAGGTCAGGCTCAAAGGGTTATATCAGGCTGGCGGCCAGTCACCAGTGAGGTTCCCCAGGGCCCAATTTTACAGCCAGTGCTTTTCATGTTTTTATAAAGGATCTGGATGCAGGAATCGAGTGTACATTAAGGAGGATCTATGGGCTCCCTTGAAGGTAGAGAGGCCTTACAGAGAGATCCGGATAGGCTAGACAGCTGGGCAATCGGCAACCATATAAAATCTAACAAGAGCAAGTGCCGGATCTCCACCTGGGATGGGATAATCCTGGTTACATGTACAAACTGGGGGATGAGAAGCTGAAGAGCAGCCCTGTGGAAAGAGATCTGGGGGTTTGGGTTGATGGCAAGTTGAATATGAGTCAACAGTGTGCCCTGGCAGACAAAAGGGCCAACTGTGTCCTGAGGTACATCAAGCACTGCACTGGTGTGGCCCTGCCTTGAGTACTGTGCGTGGTTTTGGGCACTTCAGTGCAAGAAGGAACTATTACAGCGTGTCCAGAGGGGGATGACCAAGATGGTGAAAGGTCTTGAGGGCAAGACTTACAAAGAGTGGCTGAGGTCACTTGGTTTGTTCAGCTTGGAGAAGTGAAGACTGAAAGGTGACTTCATTGGAGTCTACAACTTCCTTAAGGAGGACAGCGGAGGAGGAAGAGCTGATCTCCTTTCTGTGGTGACCAGCAATAGGACACAAAGAAACAGAATGAAGCTACATCAGGGGAAGGTCAGACTGGACATTAGGAAAAGGTAGTTCACCGACAGTATGGTCGGTCACTGCAACAGGTTCCCCAGAGAAGTGGTCACAGCACCAAACCTATCAGAGTTCAAGGAGCATCTGGATGAATGCTCTTAGTCATACGGTTAAATTTTAGGTAGTCCTTTGAGGAACAGGGAGTTGTTCCTCACGATTCTTATGGATCCTTTCCAACTTGATATATTCTATGATTCTATAATTCTACAGATTCTCCTCTTTGAAAACACTGTAGAATTAATGTTTAGCAACGACAGCAAAGGCACATGAGGCATCTATATGGAAACAACAGATGTTTCCTTATGAATTCTGCAGAAATTGCCTCCTCCCACTCCTATTTCCTTAGTGACTGCAACTCTGTAACTACTCTTGCCCCACGAACATGTAAGAGCTTTATGTTAAAAGAGGCAAAGTGGGACGCAAAGAACATACATGTAGTTTCTTGGGCAGGAGGAGAGGACATGCTTCCTAAGTGTTTTCCCAGAGAAGTCTTCTTCTCTCTTCGTATATTCAGCCATATTTTCCATGGTCACACAAAAACACCACCACTAGCAAATCAATTATTTCCCCAAATACAAGGGAAGGGCATAATCAAGTAAATGTGATCTTTAAATATAAACTTTGACTCAGAAAATACACTAAAACTTGTGACCTCCTGTTCTCTACAAAGACTTTTTTAGCTGCTCTAGAGTGAGTAACCAGCACCCTGAGGGTTTCTTTGATGCAAAAACTAGATTAACTTAGCCGCATGAAGGAAACATTGAAGGAAGCCTCTGTTGGTTATACCAGAATTTCTCACATTTATATAAAAGATACCGACTTAGCTGCTTCCATTATCCTTCCTTTATGAACTAATATTTTTCTTGAGTGGATTTTCAATTCTGCTAAGTACTGTAAGTTACAGAAAAGTTAATAGCAATACAAAGATAATAAACACATGAAAAAATATTCCTGTGACACTGTACCTTATTGAGTTTGCCAAGGGAAGATATAAGATCTGCCCATTCACTCGATGATTCAAAGTTTCTCAAAGCTTTCTCAATGGCTGAAGAATAATTTCTATATCTGTAATCACCAAGTAACTCCTGCTCTTCTGGGTCCATCTTCAGTTCTCATAGCAAGATGAAATTTCCTGGTAAACTAAAACATGCACACAGTTACAAAAAGATAACCTGCATTTAAGTTCTGGCAAAGCTGAAGTACTGTAAGATAATAATAAACATGTAGAAGCACAGATAGATCACAGTAAACAGGTCATCTGATAAAGTTTCAACACAAAGTTAAAAATAATTTAACAGGCGTGACTCCAACTCCCCACTGCCTGTTTTAGAAGTTTTGCGGTCACATTTTCCTGTTTATGAAACATCATTTTTCCTTCCATGCACATGGATCTCTCACACAATAACAAAGTAAAAGAATACAGATTCTCATTATAAATGGCCAAAGTACTGACAAGGAGTTAGGGATAAGTAAATAGTTTTCATAACTTATCACCTGTGCAGTGTTTTGAAAGGTTACCTGTAGCTGTGGAATGAGAAATATCTCATATCAAAAGTCAACTTCCCAGAGGAATCCCATTAAGGAGCCTCACAGCCCACAGCAGAAGGAGCCCTTAGAACTCTGCATCTCAACTTGTCAGCAGCAGATGCTGAAGTACAAGACTAAAGCGCTGTGCCAAAGTGTCAAGGCATGTATTCAAATCTTCCTTTATTTCACAGCCCGTCTATTTTTTGGGGGGAAAAATAAGCTATTCAGACCTGATTTTTTCATCTTTTGCAACACATTTAGATTAAAAAAGCAACACAGTTGTTTCAGAACAATGGCAAACAGGCGGGGCTGGATTTCATGTACAGAAAAGTCATACCTTTTTTCCTATGCTAGCTATGACACCAGTTCTCCTGTTAGCTAATACAAAAAATATTCTTCTAGAGAGATGCTTAGGTTTAGGAATGCCAGGTTTATGTCAATCCATGCTACAGCACTGATACAGAAAAGAAAGCACAGTCCCATTACAAAATATGTTATAAAGTTTCTGACAGACACCTGCTCTCATTTTTCTATTGTTAGGACACAAAAATAAATCTAAGTAGTCTTCTATGTTCTTTTAAAGCAGCTCATCTCTCACACCACTTAAAAAAATAATCAATGGAACAACTCTCTATCATCGTTAACTTTAATGAGCAAAAATAACTACATGAAAATTTTGGTAGCAAACTCTTAGAAACAGAAAAACGCTGGATGTGCCCACAAAAGAGAAAGGATTTTAAAGCCAGGTTTAAGCCACTTTTGCACTCCCTGATAGTAGGGTTCAGCCATTGCTCCCAGAACCACTCTATGTCCATTCTAGATGCATCTCTATGAAAAAAACCTGAAAAACAGTATTCTCACACAATGTCATTAGAGCCATGGTTGGTTGGTTGGTTTTATTTGGTTTGTTTCCTACAGCAAAGGTTGAATTTTCTGTTTTCACTAGGTTGTATATAGTGCTTCTCACAGCACAGAGAGTAAAAAACCCCCACTGCCTTGCAGGGTATAACATTCATCTGGGATACAGCTATCCTTGCTCCAACAAGGATTTAAAAAAAATGTTAGCTCTCCATAAAACCTAACTAAGTGGCAAATTTGCCATATACTGTCAGCAGGATATGCAAATATACTGCAATTTTGTATTGCAAATTATGAGTAATGTGACACAGACACTGACCCAAAATAAGCAGGACAAGAATTTTCCCCTCTTCTCATATAAGTACCTTAACCATTGGACTAGTGGGTTGTGTTCATACTCCCTAGAAAAAAGCATGAGCTAGGAAGTATCCTAGCAGCTCCCTGCCAAGTCAAGAGTGCTGCCACTTTCATAAATAAGAGATTTGTCCAGATGATTTAGAACTGTGCAGCCGTTTTGCTGACAGAACACACCAGAATTCTTAATTTGTAAATGGAATATACCCACATGAATCCACTTTGAGAACAGTGGATCAATCAAATTATCAATAGCACTTAAAGAGAGTCTAAATATTCTGTCCTAGAGCATTCTCATGGCATTAAAACCCCATAGTCCATTTAACTAAAATCTAGTTAGATTCTGAGGCTAAAATAGAATGTACCTATTCAAGAAGAAAAAAAAAATCAAACTAATAAAGCTTCAGTTGGGGGAAAGATTGTCTCATTCAGTTCTTAAGACACTTTATTTGGACTTTGCTGTGAAAAGACGGGTGAATTATTTATTCCCACCCGGAGAAGCAGTGATGCACTTAATGATTTATCGTGCATTGATGTTCACATTCCTATGTTGCTAGACGGCAGCAAGGTTTGAAAAAAAATCCAATAATCTAAATATGGCAAATAGATCCTATTTGTGCTTATATACAAAGGCAGGAAGATTTAAAACAAACCCCCAAAACCAAACCAAAAAACCCAAACCAAAACAAAAACCACTTGCCAGTGACCTTCAGGCACGTCTTCCAAATCCCGGGTCACAAACTTCCTCAGCAAACGAGGACGCTGATGGTTACTCATCGACTCCCAGCATTGTCTTAGGGCAGGTGAAGGAGGCGGGCGCTCCGCCTTTTATCCCAAGGGACCAGGCGCTGCCCCCTCCCCGGGATGCGGGGCCTCTGCGGGCAGCCCCCCCTCCCGCCGGCTGCCGACGGCTCCCAGAGCCCGGCTGCGGATCTGCAGGCTCCCGGGGCTGGGGGTACGCATAGACCCGCGGCGGGACCCGGGCCCCCCTCAGGTCCCGTCCTGCCGGGGCGGGCCGGGGCCCACTCAGGACCCTCTCCCTCGGCGGACAGGCAGCTCCGCCGCAGCTCCCCTCCATCCTCACCCGCCGAGGCCGTGCCGGCTGCGGCAGCGGCGGTGACAGGGCGGGCTTCCCTCAGCCGGGCCACCGGCCACCGCCGCCCCCACATCCCCCGGGCTGAGTCACCCCCAGATGCCCCCGCGTTTCCCTCTCCGCAACACGCTCGCGCCCGGCCGCGGCGGCACTCTGCTCCCCGCCACCCCCGTACCTGGGAAGGGCCCCGCGGACCGCCCGGGCTGGCGGTGGCAGCGGCGACAACGACGTGTCCCAGCCCGGCGCTGGACGGGACGGGACGGGGCGGGACGAGGAGGGGGCGGTGCCCTGCAGTCTCTATGGTAACAGGAGGGCGCAAAAAAAAAAACCAAAAAAAACAAACCACCCCCACCCCTCGCGCTCCGGCAGGTCCGCGCCGCAGCCGGGGCGATACTACTGAGTGCGGGGGAAAGGAGGGGAGGGAGAAGGGGGAAGCCTGTAAGCCTGTAGACCGGTGCAGGAATGCTCCGGATGTTTTCGCCCAGCGGCTGCCTCTCTCGTCTTTATTTGCTGCCGAGCATTGAAGGAAGACTGCCAGCGTCGGTGAGTGCCACAGCACGGAGATAGTCATCCCCCCCTCCGGCCCCCCCGCGGGGAAATGGTACACCCCGGCGGCCAGCGGCGGGCGCCGAGCGCCCCCTGGCGGCGTGTGGCCGTGGGGACAGGGCCAGGCGGCCTGGTGCTCTCCCCGCCCGCGGCCCTTCCCCGCCGGGGCCGCTGGGGAGGTGTCGTGGCGGTGGGTCAGGACCGGGCCGCTGCCTTTGCTCGGTGCATCAGCTCCGGCTGGTGTGGAAACAAGGCGGCGGCTGGGCGGAGCTGCGATCTCACGCGTTCGTCTCCCGGCGGGGCGTCACTCCGCCCTCCCAGCGCGGGTGCGGGCGTCCCTGCCGCGGAGGCGGGCAACTGGGTTATAGAATCACAGAATGGTTAGAGTTGGAAGGGACCTTAAAGATCATCGAGTTCCAACCCCCCTGCCATGGGCAGGGACACCTCCCACTAGACCAGGTTGCCCAAAGCCCCATCCAGCCTGGCCTCGAACGCTTCCAGGGATGGGGCATCCACAGCTTCCCTGGGAAACCTGTTCCAGTGCTTCACCACCCTCACAGGAAAGAATTTCTTTCTGGTATCTAAACTATTAGGGTTGTCACCTCCTCCTACAGGAAAAGCCAGTTTCAGAATCTCCCTTACGTACACTGGAGCCAGGAAAAGGAGCGTTTAGCAGTTTTGCTTCTCTTAGGCATGATGCACTTCTGACAAATTTGGGAGACACAGCTTTCATGGGGGAGTCAGTGGCCACGCTTGTAGCAGGCTCGAGTCCGAGCTAAGCAGCCCTCTGCTCTGCTCCTTACAAAAGCCTTGAAAGGAATTTAATGTGCTTGGGTTTTAGCACTCTTATGGAAAGAAAAAAAAAAGAAAAAAAAAAGGAACTAGCAAAATGCCCATGGAAAGAAAAATACATGATCTTGCCTGACAAAGATGTTTATACTTTATATATTATAGTATATCTATTATACTTTATATAATATATAATTAAACATATTATTTAACCTCAGTTTTGGGGTTTGGCTTGAGTTTTTTTAATATTTTTTTTTCACATGCAGGCAGAACATAATCCTGGCAGGTCAAAGTAGCTGGAAAAGTCAAGGAAAAAAAACCCAAAACCTGCTCAGTTATTCAAGATGAGAGAATAGAAACTGTGGCTTTTAAGATTATGACGGATACTGTTTCAGCAACGATCTCCAGTAAGTTTTACCTTCGTATTCTTTTTTATTTTCTTTCCCCTTCCCAGCTAGATTTCAGTAATAGAATTTGGCATGTTCTTCTTCTAGCAAATAAAATCTCGGGGTACTGGCACCCAGGGAGATGGCTTTATGCACGTGCTGGAAGCACGAGGGGAAGGTGGGAAGGCTTCCACTTGTGCTTTCCCTCCCCAGTTGTGTGCATTTCCAAAAGCTGCATCAGGCACTGCTGGCTGAGCTTCAGAGTGTGCCACCTCACGACAAAATTTTAGCAGTTGTTCTCAAGCTTTTGTACAGCCCACACGGCTCCTGCACATCCCATCCATGTGGGAAGCCAATGTCTGCCTGCAGCGCTGAGGACCACGGGGATGCCTGAGAGGCTGGGTAACCTCAGAAAAAGGTGTTACACCTGGGGGGAATTTGTGTGGCAACATATTAAATCGTTTTGCAGTGATTTCCAGCTGTATTACAGATCTATTGTCATTTTAAAAGAGAAATCTTCAGAAACAGGGTGGCATTAGAGCATACAAGCAATCAGGTTCTAAATTCAGACGGGGCTTCCTCCTAATACAACAAACTGACTCAATCCTTTGAATGTAATATTTTTCTTTAGGTGTACAAGGCTGTCATGGTTTTGGCCAAATTTACCAAAACCAGACTGACAGGTGGCCTTCCCCCCCTCCCTGTTCCCCTCTCCCCCAAAAGGGAGGAGAGGAAGAGATAAGGAGATTTAGAACTTTAGAATGAACTGAACTACTTTAATGAAGAATCAATATTAAAATAATAAAAAAAGGAAATAATGAAAATACATACAATACATACAAAACCGTATCAAGCTCCCAGGGTGATGTCACCGGCAGGCACTGGGGAAGTCCCAGACTGGACTCAGCGATGGATGGGAACTGGGTTCCAGCTCGAGTCAGGAACACATGGATCGGGATCAAAGGCAGACAACAGACAGGATCCTCTTCAGATGTCGGCCATTGAAGAAAGAGGGCTGACCCTTTGATCCCTCAGCTTTTATACTGAGCATGGAGCAGATGGGATGCAATACCCCAGTTGGTCAGGTTTGGCTCACCTGTGCTGTCCACTCCTCCCCACAGGTGGGACCCCTCTACGCTTTTTCCATTTCCGACCCTCTAATGGGGCAAATAAAGAAACTGTCTGATCTTGGTTGTTATAGCAATAAGTATAAGCAAGAACCTCTCTGCATACCACTCCTAGACAGTTTATTGTTATTCCAAAATGAAGCCTTTGCAGAACAAAAATGAAAATGAAGGATTTTCATTGTAAAACATAACTATTGTTCCTTCTTGTTTTTCATTATTTGAGATTAAAAAGCGAGAAACATTCCTATACTAATGGGAGACTGGAGTTTGAATTATATTCTGTATCGGAGTACTTTAAGTAGTACTGGGCAGCATAAATAATCTAAATTTTTTTGACACATTTTTAGGTCGAGAGGAATGTCACAGCATTCAAAGTCAGGACACTGCCTACACATCAGGTTATACTACTATAAGAGATGGGTTCAATTAAAATTATCTATAGACTTAAATGGATTTTCAAGAGCTCTTGCCATCTTCTTTATTTATATAGGAAACCAGTTAAATGGAAAATTTAAGGAAACAATGTGTTAAGCTGGATATATTCTCTTCATCTTTTTAGGTAAACTGACTTCAAACTCTTTAGGAACGTCTATGGTGGAATTGTGAAAACCAAATGTGCTACACTAAACAGCACTGGAACTGGAACGGACATGGAAGTCTGGCCCACACTGCAGTGATCAGCGTTGCAGAGGATCCAGATAGAAACGACCTGGTTGTAATCCCCTTTAGTTTCAAAAAGGTTGAGAGCAGACCAGTCTCCTTACCGATTGCCTCTGTACCTTCATATCGCCAGCTTTCCAAAGCAAAGCTCTGCTCAACAACCCAAGACAGCCTTTGAAAATGATGGTGGCACTGTTACCAGTGGACAGGGATGTCTTCTTGTGTCTCCCTCAGGAAGTCCCGGAGGCCTTGCATGCTGTTTACACCCAGCTGATGTGGCAGCAGGAACAGCTTCTGCTCCCGAAGCTTTGCCACTGCTGCCTGACTATGCCCTGTGCAAGCCATGGCATCCTGAAGAAACTGCCTCTACTGAGCTCCCACAATTGTGAATCCAATTCCTTTATTGTCCCATGTCACCACAGCTACTGCACTGCCAGGCAATTTCTTTGGCTAATAAATTCCAAAGTGAAA
Organism: Gallinago jamesoni; assembly: GCA_025769975.1. Lineage (NCBI taxonomy): Eukaryota > Metazoa > Chordata > Aves > Charadriiformes > Scolopacidae > Gallinago > Gallinago jamesoni. Next base: position 111,284,660 of record JAOQGH010000001.1, on the reverse strand, counting down.
ATGGTAGTGACGTGCCGTCAAAAGAAAAGCAGTAAATCACATGTACAAGTTTTATACAGTAGAACAGATCATTATTATTTCATCCCTTTCCTAGTCCTTAACCTTTACACAATAACCCCCGGGCAAGCATGCCAGCATCTGAAAGCAATAAAATACTTCAGACACAACAGACATGGGAGAGAAGCAGGGAGGCAGCTTAGAAAAAGAGAAGACATTCTGGCTGAACAATGCAAGCCCCGTCCAAAGACCCAGCCAGCCACACACGCTGCCCTCTCATTCTGCTGCCAGCAAACAGCCCTCCCTGGGCAGCCTGCCCTGTGCAGTCCCAGCTCCCTTCCTGGGACACAGCCCTTCTGCCAGCGCCACCAGGGTACAGGCTGCTCCTGCACAAGCTCCTTCCCAGCTCTCATCCACCCTGTGAGCAGGCAGGATTTTCTGCCTCTTTTTTCTCCCTCCTAGAGCTGAGGTTGATTCCGCACAGCTGACTCTCCTTCCTCCAGTGCTGCACCACAGCCGCAAAGGCTGTGAAAAAGATCTCTCCTCCGTTCTGCTTTCTGGTCATACCAGAAGAAACTCTGCATGGTAATCAGTTTCATCATGAGAAATGATGATTCTGAAGATGGCGACTTAGACATCATCTTCCACTTTGCTTCCTTACCCTGAAACAAACCCTTTGCAAGCCAAAAAAAGAATAAGCACCATGAAAGGGCTTAATACAAGAATTTGAAATACATCTTCTGTGAAACTTTTTAACTTAAAATTTGCTTGGCTTAAACATTAAAAAAAAAAAAAAAAACAAAAAACAGACCCTGAGCTAGACTTAAGAAGCAGCTTTACAAAACATGGGGGATACTTAGAAACTAATTTGTATTTAACAACGGACAAGGTCTCTCAGAGTCTGGTCTTTGCAGAAACCATATGAAAGCTGGGTCAAGGTTTGTTTGGAAAGTCTGTACATGTCAGCCAGAAGGACGGGCAAGTTTTGAAACTTAATGACACTTTTCAAGTATGAAGAACCAGGTATGATTCTCCACTGTTGGACGATATCTCTTAAATTTGTTTAAATGTTTTATTTTGCTGAAATACCATTAGCACGACTAAAAGAGCACATGCAAACTATAGTTCTTTCTGTGGCACATCAGAATGACATGTTACTGTATTAACTAGATGGCTTTTGGGGCTATCATACTGTAGGCAGTCTGTTGGTAGTACATGAAATGCATTAGAAATTTACGCAGGGATTTTGTAACTGATCTGTTGCCCTTAAATTAAAGGCCTCAGATTTTTTCCTTCCTTGAGAATAGATGATGATGATAACTGTTCCCACTCTTCCATGAGCTCTGGGGCATGACTCACTTGGCAATACTTCCATCTTCATAAAAACAATAGCTACTGTATCCTTAAAAGAAACACAACTAACAATCACACCTTTGTTCTGCACTGATATATGATTACCAAACCCACACATATTACTTATGTCTTTTGATCCAAGGCTTCTCTGAACACAAACTGTACCAGGGGGAGGCCCATGTAAAACCCAGTCAGCTAAGCCACTTTGGCTTTGTCTTGACTCCTGATTAAGAATTAACATGTCCATTGCCGATTTGACAAATTTATGACAAATGACAAACTCATGACAAATTTATTGGCAATTGTTTCCAGCTCCTTTAGCTTCTCACAGCAAGCTGAAGAGGGCAGCAGCCTCCCCCTGCCCAAGGCGGGGCTGTGAGCATCTTGCTGGAGAGGGTGCTGCAGGGTTATAGCCTGGGGATATCCAAACCCCAGCTCGCTCCAGTCCCCTACAGCCCTCTGCCCCACAGCCTGCAGCTGTCCCAGACCCTCTGCCCTAACCCCAGGCTGCTTCTGCTGCCACACGGCTCCACCCCTACAGCTTGAAATGCCATGGTAACCTTTCAAGATTAAGCATTTGAAATGCCATAACCAACTTGTAAAATAAGAAAACAAATTTGGTGCTCTCCATGTCACTGCTTCCTCCACTTGTGACTTTCCTTAAATACATAATTATTACGGTAACAAAGTAATCTAAGTCCTATCTTGTAATAGTAGTGTAATATTTACAGTTTGTTTTCTCTACTACGTAGAGAACCTTTAATCCAGGTTTTAAATAAGGAAACTTCTGGCTGTGCAATAAATGAATTTGAAGTCCAGAGGAACATTTTGCTACATCAGTTTTGTAGTTTATTTTCTCTTATATAGTCCAAACATCACATGTTCCAGCTACAAACTTAGCTGCAGAAAGTGAAAGTGTATTTTCAAACATTATAAATTTTTAGTATCAGAATAAGCCACTTGGATGAATATAAATCAGCAGCTAATCATTTACTGATACACATATTAACAAATCAATCAGATTAAGTTCTATTAATGGTATATCACTGAAATTTATGTTTTCACCTAATTTCAGTTTGTACTGATAATAATCTCTATACAGCAGTGATTCTGTCCTGGTCTTATTAGCCTCCCTCCAAACTGGTCAAACTGTAGATCTCAGAACAACCTGCTCCCCCTCTAAGAAAACCTGCACCACCACAAGAAGCAACTATGGTCCCTAGAAAGATCTATTGTGCTGAGAAAGAGTAAGGCATCTGCTGCCTCATCCCAACTCATGCCTGAGATCTGTCTCGGGGAAGTGGGAGAAGGGCTGGCAATGATTTAAATTAAGAGTAAACTCAGGTAAACAAGGTCAGGCACTTCTACCTTAGGGCAACCACAAATTAGCCTGTATCATCTGGGCTGGAATACCCACAAATCAGATTTGGGGCTATGCAGTCAATGCTGTGAGCAGGCCCACGGAGACTGTTGGGAAGTGTACCCCTGTGTAAACTTAATCCCAGGAGTACCATAGCTGTCACCTCATTATAATGATAAAGCACTCTGCTGCTGCTGTGGACAGAATGTGACTGCTCTGGCTAAATGTCCTACCAAGACACAGACTAACCCACAGTCATATTACTGCCTGCACAGGTCCACATACATATGCTCACCAGGTTCGAACAGTTTTGTTACTAAGAAACTCGCCATGAGGACCATCAGCATCAGAAGGCAAAAGGGCCAGATAAACTGGGGTCTCAGCCCCCTCATCTGGTGATTTAGTGGCTTTAGGACCTGCCATGTCTGTTCTCACCCATCCAGGACAGCAGGCATTGAGAAGGATGTGGTCATCTTTTCTTTTCTCATTTAACATCCGGGCCTGAATCCTGGACAAGACTGTGACACCAATTTTGGATACCCCGTAGGCAGTATTTGGCCAGCCCTCTTTCTCATGCACACTTTTCTTGGTATCTTCCACAAATTTGTTCATGAGTTCCACTAACTCATCCTCAGTGATCGTGTCGCTGCGAAACTTCTGCTGGAGTTCTTGGCTGCAGCCTCTCAGAGCTGAGCTACTTACCATACTAGAGACATTCACCACTCTACCTGGTAAAAGAGAATAAAGACTGATTACTTTTACACAGATAAAACAAGCCCAGACCCTGAAGTGGGCTTGCTCTACACTTATGTATACCTGTGAAATATTTTGTGTGGGCTATTTTACAGAAATTCTGGAAGATCACAGTTAAATCAACGTCAAGTGTTTTTAGTGAATACCATTAGAGAAGGTAATTTAATATGTGAACCTGCAAGAGCTCTCTATTGAACTTCAGGTATTCTTCCAAGAAATAGCCACTTACTACTATGAATATGTCTACACATTGAAAGAGGCTCTCAGTAATAGCAGCCGGACTTTACTCTTGAAGTTCTGGTTGAAAATGTTCTCACTTTGGCAACAGCTTAAGGAAAGTACTGTGAGAATGCACCTCAAAAATCAGAATACTACAGAATTCAACAAGAGCAATCTACATCTTAATGCAATGAGACCATCAGCTTGTTTACAGAATACCTGAAGATTTACAAATCCCAGCATGCAAAACTGCAGTAGGTTATTTATCTCCCAGCACTTCAGTACAGAGGAATGAGTCAGCTGAATCAGTAATTCAATCCTCTTCCCTAAAATTGTTACACTGTTTCCTTCCTTCTTGCTAGATTATGGCCATTCAGCACATCAACAAGGGAACAAACATGAGGACAGATCTTAAAAGTTACATAAATTAATCCTTTCCGCTAATGGCTTTATTAGCACATTTGTCCTTCACCCTTAGTAAAACTGAACTAAATTGCAATTTTGGCACTGTTTACTCTCCCCTACCAGCCTCCCAAAATTTATTTACTCTATCCTTTTCTTCATCCCTAAGGACTAACAGTTCCCAATTTCTCTCTCATCTACTCAACTTCTTTTCTCTTAAAAACCTAGATGTATTCAAATGTTGGTGTAGACAGCATTTCATTCATAGCAGCAAGCACATATGCAAGTATCCATGAAAATATCTCGTGATCATAAGTCTCAAAGAGAACTATATTTACAAAAACCTCTTGGATTTGGTGTGAGCATTGGACCATGATATCCATGATATGCCAGTAGTGCTTCAGTAGCTTCCAGTGCTCCCTGGTTTTGAGAACAGGAACATTCTGAGCAGAACAATCATCCAGCAAGTACAGAATATTTACGTACTGCTAATACCTCTCTATTATTGATGCATCTGTCTTCTCTGACACTGATCCATTCTATGTACAATTTTTGGTAAAGTATTTTCTTCCAGTTCCCCCCAAAATCACCAAATCACAGTGACTTAATGTACATCTTCAAGTGTAACCTTCATCTTTAAGGTTGGATCAGATGATCCTTGAGGTCACTTCCAACCTAGTGTTTTCTGTGACTCTATGATAAGTGACATTTATAACTACATCACTAGACGCTTGCAAATATAGTGGAGGCTGTGACCTAGATAGAAACAGACTAACAGCCTATTGAAAAGGTTTCTTGAGCAGTGGCAAGTACGGGCACGTCACATCAAACTCAGCTGAAACACTGGTTTTAGGTACTTCCTTATCCTAGTTTGTATCATCAAAAAGTCCTTTCTGAAGCAATAACAATTTATGTAGGCAGATAACATGAACAAAATATGCATGGGTAAATTCTTCATGTCTTCTCAAGGGCACCATGAGAATTTCACTTCAATCCATAATTCTACTTCAATCCGTAACAGGAAAGTGTGACTGGCTTGAAACCAGATATAAATATACACAGCAGAGACATTTTGGGGGTCTGGAAAGGCCATCTGTTCTCTTACCTACAGTACAGCAGGGTGCACTCCTCTTGCTATGGAGCAGTGTACTTCTGACACAGGACAGGATTTTCCTATTTAACAAGGGCTAAAGTTCATACAAAACTATTTCTCTACTTGTTATGTTACACTTACCATAAGGCTTTACAAGAGGCAACAATTCTGTGCAAACATTCCTGGTTCCAAAAAAGTTTGTCTTCAGTGTAACCTCGGCTTGGACTGCAAACGGAGTTGTGTCATGAACTTCTCATACAAGGCGGCAGCAAGGGAGAGGGAAGAAAGATTAAAAAAATAAATAATCAGAATTGTACTACTGTTTGAAAGGAAGTTCAAGAACTATCAAAACCCCAAAGTTTATCTTAGTTCCTTGGGGTTTTTTATATACATAAGAAACGGGCATATGATCAATTAAAATACATAAAAAAAGCAACATCACTGACACATTAATGAAAAGATCCAGCTCTGCAATACTATATTAATAATGAGCTAATTATGTTTTCCCCTGTTCTTAACTGAAGGCTTTAGCTTTGACCCAGGAGAAGCAGTTGTATTGCTCTGCAGAGCCATTTGCCAACTCACAGGCCATTTATCTTTCTGCCTTTTGTATGGAGGAGACAAGGAAAGACTGCTCTCACAGGGTGTGCTGCCCAGCCTGCCCAGTGACCTTCCTGCACTTACACCCAGTGCTCAGTCTGGGCTGCCACTACCTTTAGAGGTGCCCTCTCCTCCTAAATGCATAGCACAGCACTTTGCCACCATTCTGACATACCGAGGAAGGGGAGAGGGAAGAGAAGAAATCAGAAGGGAAGATACTGAATCTAAGATGCTGCCACTGAAGATGCAAAAGTTCGACTACGACCCTGGTACTAACAGCCAACAGCATGGCAGACAACTTCTTCTATATCCTGACCCTCAGGTTGTCATGTCTTGATTTCTTAGTTGGAGCTTGAAGCCAGATCACTGCCAAATTGCAACAATCACTATAAAAGCTTCTATAAAGAATGCTGGGCTAAGATTTGGTGCAGTCTGAAAAAACTAACAAATCCACTCCAAAACTGATAAATAACAGATAGATCGGTGCTAACACAAGGGAACAAACGGGAAGGAGCAGCTAGGAAAGGGAGGTGATTTAGGCAAGCATAACCGACCATGAACTGCTCTGTAAGGGCATGACTTCAGCAGACAGAACTAACAGCATGCCACGACAAGTAGGGCAGGATGCACCATTGCTGACAATTTGGCTCAGCCCTAAAGCCATATGCTACACGTCCTCCACTTTGAGGGGGAAGTAAGAGTTGAAGTAACAGCATTCCTCCTCTTCTGCTGCAGGCTCTGTTTCTGCAGTGATGAAGGCCACCTACATAGGTTAGGCAGGCCTTCACTTATCTCCATAGCTCAGACCTTTGTAAACTCAAAAGAGAAGCAGTGTCATTTAGTATTTGATGTAGTTGTGTTTTTATTGCAAAACACAGTTTTAATAGCTAACTTATTTATACTCTCAAGCAATGGCCATGACATCAAGTTTTGCAAATCACTTGCATTTAAATCTGAGACACGAAGCCAGATCATGACCTATTGCAAGAGTTACGACACTGGGAGAAGAAACTAAACTAAAAACCTACACAACTGCAAACTCCCACTTCCATACCCACCTTGAAAGACAGAAGCTTCCCCACAGTCCAAAACCTATGCATTTGCCTAATAAGATATTTTACTTGTAACATCTGATAGATACACGCTCCTCTGATTTAATAAGCATTACTGGAATGACTGTTCTCCCAGAAGCTCATCCAGAAGGCAACGCACAGCTACGTAATCATTTCATACATGAATGGTTTTTGCTGGATTATCTGTAGTGCAGCACAAAAACTGAACAATAAATTAAATTTGATGGTAAATCTAATCTTTGACAGACAGCAATGATACACAGTACTACAATAAAAAAAGGAAAACCAATCTGGGATGGCAGCAGAAACCTGGCGAGGCAAGAAGCAAGTCTGGGTAGAAACATCAATCTCAGAAACAAGAATTAAACCCAAAATATGATATAAGTATCACAGCAAGTTCTTACACAGGTATTAAATCCTCTACCCTCCGTCTTAGATACTTACACAACAACAGCTACAACTGGCTCCTCTATCACATTTGTTAATTGTATGACCTACTGCTGATTCCTACTAAATTATCAGCTTGAAGAAAGTCCAGGCTAAACATTTGGAAGCACCTTCTAAATAAGAATAGAAAATAAAAAATCTATGGTGTAGTAAAGGACCTTAACGGGAGCTCCACCAGTCACGCTGTTTTGCCTATTTATCTGCTCAGTGGTTCCATGATAATAAATCTAAGACCTCTCACAGATGAGCTCTAACAAATCTTGCTGCAGCAACTTGAGGAGCTTCTATTTCACCTGCCCAGGTACCCACATTGCACTGACTGTAGCCTCCATCAAAGTCAGCACCAGGAAACACGCACTGCACTGCAACTGCTGTAGCTGCAGCTCAGTCTTGCAGCTAACTCACTGTCAATATTAGGCTGAGCTAAGGCCCTGCTTATGATTTGAAGAAATAATAGTCTGAACACCTGCAGGCTTTATAAATGATAAGCAGGGACAGAGACACAATCTTTTTGCCTCCTATTAAGGTTATCTTGAACATGAGTAATCTTCCTGTGAAGTACCATGCAAAGCTGTATTACAGTGACTGGCCTTCAGAACACCACGGCTGCACTCCCACTACATGAGAAGCTCCATCTTCAGCAGCAGGCGAGGTCTGATCCATACTACCTGACAGGCCTCCTTAACTTGTGCAGTAGGCAGATGATTCAGCACAACACTGGGCTTCAACGGTTACACGTCCTAACTGGAGATCAGGCAAAGAACTTAAAATAAAACCAAAAAAACCCCACCCCAAAATATGGAAAGAACAAGTTTGTACTGGAAAAGAGCAAATCACAAGCATGACAAATTCAATCTAGAGCTAACATGATTCTCAATTTCTTTTTATAAACACCTACAAGAAAAGTGCACTCTTCTACCTTCCAACTGCTGTGCTTTTCTCACTTTCCTTGCCTTTCTGTCCACTAGAAGATGAAAGGGTTAAGTTCTTGCTCAGTACAGCAAGATTTAAGTTAACTGTTCTATATGGCTAGAGAAAGTTAAACATAAACAAAGATGACTATCACCCAGGGCCAAAGATTCATTTTTATCAACTGAAATCCTTAAGCAGGTAATAGAACAAAGTATGGAGCTTGCTGAAGAGAAAACACACAGATGCCCCAGGAACAAGGCTGTTATTCACAGACATAGTTTCATCAGGCTCCCACGGGCCTAACGAAACTCATGGGCACTGAGGCAATAAACCCAACTCTGCTCACATGCACTGTGCACCTTTCCATGCTCTATATGCGATGTAAATACAATACTCATGGGAAGCATGTTTACATGCAGAGGTAGCCCAACAGATGCTAGAGGAAGAGCCGTTTCACATTGCCTTCTCACCATGCTTCAGGTTGGCAGCTTGCCTAGCCAAAAAAGTAGCATGCCATTGGCACAGAGTTCTTGTATAAGAAGCTTTGTAAAATCCTCGATGTATCTCCTGTCCTTCTCCACGTAACTTTGTAGAAGATAGTCCTATCCCAGACAGTCCGCTTCCTACCTTTGAAAGCAATCCCGGCATTGTTAACCAGCACATTCAGCCCTCCGTATTTCTCCTTTAGGAAGTCACGGAGAGCTCTGATGCTCTGCAGATCATCGATATCCAGCTGATGGAAGAGTGGATGCAGCCCTTCCTCCTGGAGCTTTGCCACTGCTTCCTGGCCACGGCCAGGGTCTCGGGCTGTCAGGTACACGTCCCCTGGAAACTGCTTGCATAGAGCCCGCACGATGGCGAATCCGATCCCTTTGTTGGACCCGGTCACCACAGCCACCGGCACACTGGACATTGTCCTCTCTAAACGTACGCCAAAGTGACAGTATCTGCAAAGAGCACAGAAGAAAATTTCACACTTGAATGGACAGAAATGGCAATTTAAAAATGGATTAAAGTGTTTTTTCTTTAAAATTCTATTTACCATCTTAAATTAGGTAAAACTACATTAAAGTGCATATCCACTGTAACTTACTAAAGCAGCATGAGGTATTCACAGAGAAATCAAGTTTGGTGTAAATGTTTTGAAGAAAGCCCAAGCAGCAACTGGGTAAAAAAAAACCCAAAACAAAACACCAAAAAAATACAAAAAGAAAGAAAGTCAGTGACTAATCTTCAGTACTAAATAGGACTTTTGATGGGACTAAGCTCTTCTGGACATACAATTTACAGGAATACCATTTCCTTCTTTTGAGAATCTTCAACTGGTTCAATCCAAGCACTGATGCACTCAAAGCTGAAAAAACAGGCTCAAAAGAAAAGGGGAGGAATGGCTTGATCTTCAAGCATCAGGCAGAGAACCAAGTCAATAATTTTTAGAGGGAAACAGTGGACCATAGTGGACTACAAACAGTTTCTCCTGTTTAACACACCAGTCGGCTCTAGATACAAAGCCTGCTTTGCTGCTTTTATTTTCAAAGCCATAGCACGTTTCAAGAAGATGCCTTTCCCCCATAAAAGGCGAGTTTACAACGCCATTTTTGTTCACTTTTGACTTAGTTACCATTTCTCTTCCAAACTAGCTCGCAACTAACCACGAATAGACAGACACCGAGCGAGGGTGAAACCTTAACCAACTCCTGAAAGCCTGTCCAACTACGGACCGACATCCCCGGGGCCAGCAGCAGCCCTCTCCCGGTCCACCTCCAAGGTCCGGCCTCACTGTAAATAGCTACATTTCACTCGCTACCACCTCCTCGGGGTCGCTTTTTCTACCCCACAAGGGAAGAAGCCCCCAACGCCTCAGGGGACTCCCTGCTCCTCACGGGGCGATCCTGGCTGCCGCACCCCGCAAAGGGGCTGAACGCAGCCAGGAAGATTCAGGGTAGTGATGCCGTGAAAGACGAAATCAGGACTCAATAGTCGGGATGACTATTAAGCAGGTATCCTTTATTGCAGCGC
>JAOQGH010000001.1:111126698-111274332 GCA_025769975.1 Gallinago jamesoni | reverse complement strand
AGCCAAGTTATAACTCATCCTTAGGTAAGCAAACCTTCAAGCCATACTTAGCATAACTCATCCTTAGGTAAGCAAACCTTCAAGCCATACTTAGCTTTATTCTTTAATTCAGTAGGCTCAGAGGAGCAACCGGCACTCTCTCACCCACCTCCAGCACCGTGTACCTTCTCCCCTTTGCTCCTCAGCTCTGCTCGGCGACGAGGACGGGACCACCTGGCAGCCACCCGCAGCCACTCACACAGCGCAAGGGGCGGTCGGACGCACCTAAGATGGCGGCGGGGGAGGCCCGCCTCCCGGGAGGGGAAGAGGCGGTGCGGACGGGCGGGGACCGGCAGTGGCGGCGGTCGGCGGCGGTCTCTGACTCCTCTCCGGCAGGTGTGCTGGCGGGTGGGCTGCTGTGAGGCGACGGCGGGTACCATGCAAGTGTCGCCATCTCTGCCCTCTCCCCCGCCGCCATTTCAGCCCGCGAGTGAATTGGGAGCCGGAGCCGCTGAGGGGAGATGGCGCTTATCGTTATTCTCCTCAGTCTTTTCTGCCTTAAAATGGGAGGGGGGCAGCGGTGGTCCCAGGCGGTGTTCATATCGCTCGGGCGGTTCTCGGGGCCTCGTCTGACAGGGCAGGGAGGCGGGGAGAGGCCTGGTTGTGCGGGAGGGGGGCGCCGGGGCTTTGGCGAGTTATGGCTGTGCCGTGACCAAGATGGTGTTTGGAGAGGAAGGGCTTCCCCTCTTCCTTCACCCCGAGCACCCACCCTCCTGGCGGGCTTTGCCTTTTCTAAACTTTAAAGAGGCGGTTTATTAAGCAGGCGGTGCTCAGGTTTCTGTTGCTGAGGTGAAAGAAACATATAGCATTTGAAAGGGACTTTTAACTATTTTTAATTAACTTTTTTGGTTCTTTTAAAATTCAGATTGCCTAAATAAGGCATAATCTGTCTCTTAATATGAAGAAAAGCAGAGGCCGGACAGGTCGAAAGAGAAGAAGAAAACGCTTGCAGAGTTTTGTGGATGGAGGTACTGCTGCTGGAAGTACTGCTAAATAATAAAATGACCAGTTGTTTGTTAAGGTGTCATTTTGCAGTGCCTTTATGCTTTGAAAATGACGTTCATAAATGTTAGCTTTTTTTTTTTAATGCAAGTGTTCTAGTATTTGTTTATAGTCCCAAGCAGAGCGTGGTGAATATTGTAAGCTCTTTTTTCTGGCTAATGGGAAGTACTATGTAATTCTTAAATTCTTTGACCCTTGAGTATGCTGGATAACTCCTAAAGTTGTGCTAGTTCCCACTTCCCAGAGGCCAGTAATTTACTAAACTAGTTCAAGGGGAGCCTTTCTTGCTTGTCTATTATACTATACTAAAATGTCCAAAATACGTTTTTTCTGAACTTATAGTAAATTTTTTTTATTTCCTTTATTTTCCAATAGAGTGCTATTATATAGCATTAATCCCCCCCCCCTTTTTTTTTTTAGTCAGCTGCAGTCACAGACTGGAATACATTAAACTTAAGAAGTGGCTGAAAAGTAGAGGATTTGAAGACAGTAATTTAAGGCCAGCGCAGTTCTGGGGTAATGTTTTCATTATTTATTAGTGGTAGATATTTCATTCTTCTAAGAATGTTAGTTTCCTGCTTTTGTTTGGAATCACAAACCTGGCTGGCATCAATAAAAAAGCCAGTCACTGTGAGCAAATGCATGTGAACATCATCTAATGTAAACAAGTAGGTATGGAGGCCTGAAGTACTGTCAGCTGTTTCTTATATAAAGATATTCTCGTGTATAACTCTGGTATGCTACAAAACATGCACACCTATTTCAAATTCCTTGTAGAAATTTGACCTTTAGGTGTTAATAGCACAGTTTTAAAGAAGAAAGTAGTATCTCTTAAATTTTTACAGTATCAGAACTAAACCTTGTTATAATTTCTTCCTCTTTTTTTTTTTTTTCTGTACAAGTTCAGCAGATCTAGTGATATGGAAAAATAAATAATTTTAGAGCTGGAATTCACTTAGTACTGTTTACAGTAAAGGCATATACTTGTATTTTTTCTCTTTAAGTAGATTATGTTACAAAAACTTTTGCAATATCAAAGAGAGAGTAGTATGAATCAGAGGAAAAATATCATTGATAGGAATTGTAAAGTTTAGTTAAAACTTTGAAACCAAGAACAGAAGTCAGTGATGAAAGATGAGTTTAAATAAAAAATTGGGGAAAAGCAGTTGAGTAATTGCTAAAACTGGACAGCAGGGGAAGGGCTTTCACAGGGTCCTGAAAACCAGAAAGAGAATCAGAGAACAAAGAAATGAGTTATCTATCTGGAACAATACACAATTGGCTTTTATGATTTGTAGGAGATAATGTATGTCCTTTTAGAGCTTTTCCTTGTTGGCCTGCTAATTTATTGCAGCTTATCATAGTCTCTGGTATTTTACATATATAGATGTATTTAAGCATCCTTTTTGTTCCTGCTTCAGATACAGGAAGAGGACTGATGACAACTAAAGCTCTTCAGGTTAGTAATATTGATTCTAAGGGAAGAGCTCCTCAGGTGCTTACAGATGTCATGACTTTTGCAACAGGCAAAGCTCAAAATTCCAGGCAAGGTCTACATAGTCCCTGTTGTGGATGTAATTTCTAGCATACTACCAGAATTTGAAATACTGACTTATCTGTAAGATGATAGCCTATGTACCCTGATGACTTGTAGAGTGAAGACATTCCTGTACTCATTTACAGAGATCTAGCATGTAATCTAGTGTTTCAGTTTAAGACAATCAGTGGGTAACTGAAACCATAAGAAGCAGATCTCTTCCCTCCTGTATGCCTTCTCTCTCAGCCACTGGCTCCCACAGCTTCTTTTTCACTGGCTGTAGCAGTCTTCCCTACTCGTGTGGTAAGTTGTATTGGGAAGCTAAACTAACAGAAAACTCTCTTTTCAAAAAGTTATTAGCTTTGATAGCTTTGCTCCTTGAAATCTTCCACCTTGGTCAGGCCAGTGCTGGAAGAATATCATATCAGGAAAGGGGACTGAGGAAAGGGATGGGACTTTAAGCGGCATTTGGCTTTAGATTATCTTAGCCATAATGTGAAACCATCGCTTTAACCTCATATGATGGTCCTCTTCTTTGTTGGTATACCAGCTAATAGAATAATAATTTCTATGATTCCCAGCAGAAAAGAGGAATGGTATTAAAAATACCTCGTCCTTCAGATACTGACACAGAAAGACCGAACTTTTACTGAAAAGTGCCTCTCAGGAAATGGGCTTGTTGGAGAAATTTCCGAACTGGTATGGGAATAGTATATCAAATAATGAAGAATCAGACCCAGAGCCTTTTGCAAAATAGTAGGAAGGTGGTGTAGTGGAGATATCATATGTTTGCTCAGGGTTAGAGCCAGCAGTTGAAGCCAGAGGTTCAGGTTGTTCACAGTGCTGGGAGTCTGCAGTGAGTGAAGTGACACCTAGACTTAACTGGGCTTGACCAAGATAAGGAAACTCCCGAGAAGAATTCGAAGGGGAGAGAACTGACATGATTCATGTCCTCTCCCTATAGGCATTGACACTTATGGCTCAAGCCAGGCATGAAACCTAATTTACACATGCAATAGCTTAACAAACAAGGTCAGCATATACATGACCTAAATTAGCCTTACCATATACAGCAGTATGCTATGTCGACAGAAGTTCGGGTATTTGTGAGATCTAATATCAAATATATTTCAGCACAAAGAGTAGCCAGACACCACGTTTTCTGTGAACAGCTAACTTTCTGCAGGTGACAGTTCCTACTGACTGCAGTCATCCTTCTTCCCTGGACTGTGACTGTCTTGAAACCATGCCAGTTTTCATCAAGTTCAACATCTCATCTGTTTGCTTTTTGATGTTCCTCTGAGGAATGTCTCTCTGTTCAGAAATCACATAGTAGATGAGTCATTTACACTTGACCTTTACTATTCTTTGTGTGTGTTGTGGGTTTGTTTTTTTTTTTCTCCCTCAAAGGCAGGGGATCTGGTTATTTCATTGCCTGAGAAATGCATACTCACCACAGACATTGTCCTTAGTAGTGGCTTGGGAGAATACATTATGAGGTAAGTGAAAAAAGACAATTTATGGGCAAGCTGGCCTCTCCTCTGGGTTGCTCATTAGTAGATTAATTGTCTTAAGTGGTGGTAGGGCTTTAAACTGAATACTCTAACTTGTGTGACTGTTTTTTGTGGACTTTGATGCCTGTGGAATGCTCAGATAAGTAAGGCTTGGATGCAGAGCATCCCCTTTTTAGCTGGGCAGAACTGGAGGGATGGTACAGGCTTGAACTTGATCTGCCCCTAGAGCCAGCTTGGACCTAGATGCCAGTCATGAATGTTTTCTTGGGAATTTGTCGATATGCTTCAATAGGAGAGGGGAGATAAAATGGGGTTGCAAAGCAGACACATGAACATAGCCTTTTAGAAAATTGAGAACAAAGACCTATGTTGGACATTGAGTGCTTGTTATGTATCCTAACCCCCTCCCCCCCCAAAACAAGGCCAAAAAACAACACAAGTGAGCCAGCTTTTTATAGCCCCTTTGAAATCATCAAAAGGTCTTGGAGATGAACTACAAAGAAGTTTAAAATAGAAGCTATTTATAACATTTAAAAGAAAACTAGGAGAGAGATAAAATACTGCTGCATCCATTTCCTATCTCACCTCTGTGTATCTGTTCTGCTGATATTTTTATTTTCTAATAGATGGAAGCCTCCTGTATCTCCTTTGGGAGCACTGTGCACATTTTTAATAGCAGAGAAGCATACTGGTGAGAAATCTCTGTGGAAACCATATCTTGATGTTTTACCCAAGACATACACTTGCCCTGTTTATTTGGAGCATGATGTAGTGAGCCTTCTTCCTGAACCTTTAAGAAAAAAGGCTCAGGAGCAGAGAACGACGGTCCATGAGTTGTATGTGTCTTCCAAAGCTTTTTTCTCTTCCCTGCAGCCTTTGTTTGCTGAGAACACAGAAACTATTTTTAACTACAGTGCTCTAAAGTGGGCTTGGTGCACTGTTAATACCAGGACAATATACATGAAACGTTCACAGAAGGAATGTTTTTCTCTTGAGCCAGATGTTTATGCATTGGCACCATATTTAGATTTGCTAAACCACAGTCCAAATGTTCAGGTAAGAAACTAGAAGTAGGTCACTTAGTGCATTCACAAGTAAATAAATTATCTCAATACAGTATGCGTTTATGTGATGTATTAGGAGTGTCTTGAGGTCAATGAGAGATCTTGTAGTGGGGAATTGTCTATTGAGGACACACACAGGCTGAGTACTCATGGTTCGTCTATAACCTGGAGCTTGCTGTTCAGCCCAATGCAGTTGAATAAAGAGGATTCAAATGTTTCAGTTTAGGTAGAAAAGCAAAGATATGGGGAGAACCGGCAATGGCTGGGTAAGATTTGCATCCAGGTAACTACTGGGAAGAGCTGCTTTTAAATATAACCGTCCTTGGCTCTCCCAAAAGGCTCAGCTCCTGAAACAAATCTAGGGTTACGTGGTCCATATGTTACTTCACCTGTGGCTGAAGCTTGTGGGCAGCCTTAGGAAAGCGTATAGAGTGGTTCCACCTTATGTCAGGGACTGTGTGCCAGCGAAGAGCTGGGATAGCACAAAAGTGGCCAGCTCTGCATGAAGCCATCTTTACTTGTGGATTTGGGGCCTCTGTAATAAGTCTACACAGTGGGTGATGCATCCTGAGGATTAAGGTTTTGATATTTGTTCTTCTAGTATTTATAGAGTAATCCTGGTAGCCTGTTGTGTAATCGTCCAAATAGCTTGCCTTTTCAGACATCTGTAACACTATCTGTTTTATTGCAGTTAGAGGAATGCTCAATATTGTTGGGTTTTAATATTCAAGATCTGATTTCTTTTTTACCCTGTCTTTCTGCCAAGAGTAAAACTTTTTCTTACTAATTTCTTGAAGGTAAAGGCTGCATTTAATGAGCAAACAAGAAGCTATGAAATTTGGACAAATTCACAGTGCAAAAAATATGAAGAAGTATTTATCTGCTACGGGCCTCATGATAATCAGCGACTGCTACTAGAATATGGATTTGTTGCCATGAATAACCCTCACAGCAGTGTTTATGTCTCATCAGGTTGGATATCTAGATTGTCTTGGCATGGAAAGGCGCAACACTAGAGAGCAGAGCATTTCAGCATATTAATGCTGTCTGTCTTCATCAGGAGATGTGGGTGCAAAGGGATAACTAAAGAATAGTGAAGAAATACACTTGCAGGTAGATACATATACATATATGCAATGCATAATAGACACAATACATACTGCACAATACATAGTGCACTATGATTTTTTCAGTGCCATTAAGGTATTTGTATCTTTAAGAAGTGGAATAGAGTTGGATACCATATGTGTAGAACATAAGAAATGGCGTTTTAAAATTGAGAATTTAAATTCTCAATTTCCAATTTAAAATTGGAAACTTTTCCTTTTGTAAAATTGCAATTCTTACCAGCATGTATGTAGAGTTTCAAACTGTATGTCTTAGACTGTACCATTGAATTCAGGATTTAAGTCCTGATCCCCACAAATTGAAGTTGTTGAGTGGTTCATAACTTTAGTTTGAGTCACAATTTCCATTTTAAAGATACGATCTTGTAGACTGCTGATAGCTCTTGAGAAGTAGATGCTTTTTTGATTATGTTAAAGTTCACCAAAATGTAGACGGTTTTGGTCTTTGTCCTTTAGCTACTTGAAAAATATAGTTGAAATATCACTTCAACGATTGTGGTTTCTTCTGTATACCATTTATTTAAATATCTAAAATGGTTTTTTGTGCAGATACTCTCCTCAAATATCTTCCCCCACTGGACAAGCAGAGAAATGCAAAAATTTCAATTCTAAAGGATCACGATTTCTTAGGGTAAGTGTTTGTGGTTTTGCTTCCCTGTGTGTTTTCTTTTTAGTTTTTCTGGGAGTCAAATTTGCTTCTAGTATCAAAATCCAGCATAAAATAATTACTTGTTCGATTTAACAAACTGATTTACTTGGTGTTTGTGGGAGAAGGTGGAAGTGGTAAACACCAATATCAAAGCTTGAGATAGGTTTCAAGGTCCAAGCTGTGTCCTAGCTGTGGACAAAAGCAGGGTAAGGGGAGTAAAGGAGTCCTAGTGTCAGGAAGGAAGCTATCATGCTGTAAAAGATCATCTATACTTTCTGCATCACACCACTTCTGACTTCTTAGAAACCTGACCTTTGGATGGGATGGACCATCTTGGAGACTCCTCACAGCCCTTAAGTTGTTAAGTCTCGAAGCAGATGAATTGTAAGTTTCAGTACTTTTTGAATGTTTATACAATGTGCATGTGCCATTTTCCTTTAATTGCTCTTTGCTCACTGTGTATGAGATACTGGGGCAATTTAGATTTCCTGTGTCTGTATGATTGACTCCAGGTGAGAAGCGAAAACAGGAAAGGCAAAGAACACCATATAATGTAAAGTCATTGCTTATTTGGTGCTTTTGTCTTTTACTTTCTTGTCTTAAACACTAGAAGTGCCCCATTGTTTTCCCTTTCTATTTTGAGAATGAGATGTTACTTTAAGGTTCAGACTCCAGACCTTTTTCCTGTTGGTTTGATGGGACTTTTAAATGCTGTTGACCTTGCTTGATTTCTTTGAAGCATGTGTTCCACAGGCTGCTTCTGAAATTCTAGGACCAAATAAATTGCTGAAATTCATCTCCAGTGACTGTCAGTGCAGTTTTGATCTTTTGTTCCAAACTGCAAACGTGCCTTGAACAGCATTAATAGAAAATTGTTACCTGGACTTTGCTTGTAATAGTAAATAATAATTAAAAAAAATTTCTGCTGTTTGAATCTGTTTATTCTTTGAAGATGCATTGCTGAGTGGAATAAGTTGATTAAAAGAAGTAAAACCAAGTCCCTGTGGTACTGGTTTCAAGTCCATGAAGTGTGTCAGCATGTGAGGGGAGGTTTAGCAGAAGCTATTCACTCAGAACCTATTAGAGTAGCTTTTACTCCTCACTGGTGCTGGTGGAGCTGGTTGGCAGCATGGCAGAGCAGTGAAGACTGGCAGCCTTGGTCTAAGTGTAGACTGTGGCTTGGGCTGAAAGCGTGAGGGTGAAGGACTGGGAGGTGAAGTTCTCCTTCAGACCATTAAATCCCTCTTTTGCTTGCCTTATAAGTCTCATATCTGAAAGGCATGTGCCTCTTTGATATATGCTGACCCTACTTGCCTTATGCCAGCGATGTTATTCTTAGCATAACCATATGTTTGTCATTCAGTTGGGGAATACGCAAGTGATTGTGTCTTTTCCAAACATTTTTGTTGTAGTACTTCCTGGAGAAGAATACTGCTTGGTGATGTAATTTCAGCCAGAAACGAGCAGCAGGCTTTGACTATAACAGCAAAAATATGCCATTTTTTAATAGAGGAGACACAGCATGTCCTTCTTCAGGTAATTTGACTGGAAGAACAAGGGAGCCCAGATTCCATTCTCTCCTAGCATAAATGTATGGCAGTGACAGAATGATGGAAGACATTGACTACACTGGGGTGGTGTAGAATTTGGTTCCAGGGTGACTGACAGCAGTAAATTGCCCAGTATAATTTGTGGCTGCACCAAAGGAAGGAGCTGAGTTACAAAGCTTACGTGAAGCCATGTAAACAGGGGAAGTGTTTAACTTGCTCTGCTGACAGTATCGATGTGTTTGTTGAGGTTACCTCTTAAAAGAAAATGCAGGGTTCTATGAGGTGGGCACATAAAGACATTGCAGACCTGCCATGAGTGCCTTGTTGCAGAAAGTGAAGCCTGTGTTCATTAAAGCCAGTCAAACCAAAGGAGCTACTGATGTCAGCTAGTCTCCTGTGAGGGAGGTCTGTACTCTTAGAAAAACAATCTCTCCTTCCTTTCTGAATTTTGGCAAACAACATGTGTACTTAATGTCAAGTTGGATAGCTATCATGGAAAACAGTTACTAAAACCACACGTTTTGCAAAGGAAACACTTACATGCACAGAGTATGAGGTGAATCTGGTCTTGAGCAACATCTTAAGGATAACAGGGCTTAGGAGCCCAATATCAGGTAAACATTTCCCTTCCCTTCCTCTCCTTGTTTTTGGTGTGCTTCCTATCAATGTATGATCTTTTTTCCTTTATTTTTTTCTTTTTTGCTTCTCTTCCTATTACAGTGGAAGGTTAAAAAAAAATACTGTATTTTGACATAAGTCATGAAATCCCTACCGTAGAGGAACTTTGCACAAATTTTGTGTTCATGTAAATAATGTGAATTTTTAGTAATTTAATGCTATTTGTATAAACTTCAGATTTCCCAGTTGAAAAGGAACAAAGAGAACCTCAAAAACCAGCTGGTTTTGGTAGAAGCGCTACGCTTCGAAGACCTGAAGATACTACAAAAATCAGCTGAGATTCTTTGCAACTTGAACATGGCAACAACTTGACCCATCTGGAGCTGTGGTAGCATTGGCTGATTGGAGCTCATTTGCCATGGATGTGCCTTGCTCAACTGTTTTAATGGACTTCAGTAGCAAAGTGTAATATAAATAGTCATCAGAATATGCCTAGTTTTGTTTATAGGGTCACACAACTTTGCTGACTTTCTTAAGAAATTCAAAAGGTTAGCCCAAATGCTAGGAGGGGTGCACAGGTGGCTTTCATCATGTCTCATCCAAATCACACTGCAGTGAGCAAAACAGCTTCTGGGGTAATTTGAGCAGCCCCAGGACTGTGAGCTCTAGCAGTCTTAGACTTTATAGCTGCCTGTGTGGCTAAAGCACAGATTGTAGGGTCAAGCAGGTACTCCTCAACATGTATTTGAGCTCTGGCACTTGACAGAGAGGAGGAGGACAGAGCCACTTGTACTTGCCCTGTGCTGATCCTTTATGTTTTCCCTGAGATCTGTACGTGTCCCCAAGACTTAGCGGTTCACGTAGTGTCTGTTAGTTGCTGGTGTAGTAGATACAGGCTTAGGCACAGATGAGTCCTGTTGTGACCAGCTCCAAATCATTCCCTTCACAGTTTCATCCCAAATGAACATAAGGAAGTGTGAATTTCCCTCCTGTACTCAGAACTCCCTCCAGACTTGCTAGTTCCTGTTCTTACTCCTGCTGCGAATAAGAACTGAAAGGATATATCACTTTGAACTCTGTTTCCGGTCAGTTCTGGTGATCGCACTGAAAAATATTCCCATCCTGTCTACAAGGGGGTAGTCTCATCAACTGCCTTTCAGGACTAGTTCTACTTCATAGCGAGCTGAAGCTCCCTGCTTTGGTTTAGAAAGGCTTCCTCAAAGGGTATTTCAGGGCAGGACCCTTATTTAAAGCTGTATAAACTTCATTTATAATTGTGGTTGTGTTGTGATTATTTTCCATTTTGTGGGGAATCACATTTCATGGAATTTTTCATTACTGCTTTTAGCATTTTTTAAGAACTGTGTTTTTTTGAAAGTTTATTTTTGTAAATGTATTGGTTCATTTTCTATGAGACCTCTCTATTTTTGAAATAAATGAAATTCTATACAGCAGTAAAGGCATTCTAGCTAATTATATATTTTAAAGAAAAAAATGCAACGAGTGAAAACAAGTATTCAAGCTCAAGCGCACATTCAGACTTTCTTTGATATCTTGTGAATAAGAATGTTTTTGTGTATGTAAACTTGCTTGGATTTGAGGATTGCAGGGTTTTTCCATGCTTTTTTTCCTGCATCTGTCTATTTGAGTGTGCTGGTTTTGTTGGGGGTGGAGTTAATAGTCTTCATAGTAGCTAGTACTGGGCTATGTTTTGGATTTGTGCTGTAAACGGTGTTGATAATTTGGGGATGTTTTAGTTATTGCTGAGCAGTGCTTACACAATCAAGGCTTTTTCTGTTCCGTCACACGACCCCACCAGCAAGTGGGCTGGGGGTGTGCAAGAAGCTGGGAGGGGACATGGCTGGGATGTCCAGACCTGGCTGACCAGGGGGATGTTCTGTGCCATGTGGCATCGTGCTCAGCATATAGGACTGGGGGCAGAAGAGGGAAGGAGGGGATGTTGGGAGTGATGGTGTTTGTCTTCCCAAGTAACCGTTATGTGTGTTGGAGCCCTGCTTTCTTGAAGATGGCTGAACACTTGCCTGCCCATGGGAAGCAGAGAATGAATTCCTTGTTTTGCTTTGCTTGCGTGCACAGCTTTTGCTTTACCTGTTAAACTGTCGTAACCCGTGAGTTTTCTCACTTTTATTCTGTCCTCCATCCTCCTGGGGGAGGAGTGAGCTAGTGGCTGTGTGGTGCTTGATTGCCAGCTGGGATTAAACTGTGACATTGGGACAGGAACTGTCTTGATACCTGGAGCTCTGAGAAGGGCTTTCCTTACCTGGAAGGAAATTATTTAGATTCAAAAGACTGGGAGTACACTGAGAAGTATAATTGTTTGCTGTTAGTTTCCAACCCCAAAAGTTCTTGGTTTTGACATGCCATCTTCATAACCTCTTCCTAGAATTAGGAAATACTGAAAATAGTTTTACAACCTTCTTTTAAGGTGTTGGTGGACACTGTGGGAAACAGGGTACTGGGCTAGAGGGATCCTGGCTTCAAACAGCTCCTACGGTTTTGATGATTACAGTTGAACTCTTTGACCTCTTACTTTCTCTTAATAAAAATTTTTTCATTCTCTAAGAACAGATGTGTTTCTCATTTTATAATTTTATACTGACGTGGTACCAGAGTTAAAGAAGATAAGGATGTTTGGTTGTTTTTGTTTTTTTTCCTGCAGATGGCTGTTTTAAGAACAGCTTCTGTACGATGTGTCTTGCACGATGGATACTACTTTTGACCGAAGTTTATTTGCTTCAGTGTTGCACTATAGACTACGCTTTTATACCAGGTGGTTTGAATATGGGCTCTACTTCTGTAACTCCTACCCGCTCTCCAGGGAGTGCAGGAAGGGGATCTGGCAGTGCAGGAGAGTAGATGGTATGAATTGCTTGTCTGTCTCGTGGGTGTAAGCATGGCAGAAAGCCCCCAACTTTACCTTAAGCACTGTAGCAAGTGTTCTGAATAGAGCTGTGTGTGTTTAATGTCAAAGGCAAAATCCTGCCTGAATAAACTATGGGATTGGAACTAGTCAACAGCAAAGGGATTTTTGACAGGAATAAACCAGTGTAACGCAGGTCATGATTCAGCGTTTATGTACGTATGTGTCTAGTCAGCAAAAGCTTAAATTCTTTTTTGAATCAAACCTAAACTGTGTGCGAGACATGGTGTTCTAATCTGGGTTTAGAGCTAGGGTGCCTGAGGAAGTGACTGCACTGGGAGTGCTCTCCAGCTGTCTTACAGAACACTAAATCAAGGTTTCAAAGAGTGAAGATGCTTACTGTCAGCCTTTACTTTTAACTAGAGCCCCTTTGAGCTGCAAACATCTTAATCGCTTAGCTTTAATGACGTGCTGTTAACATTTGGTTCTGGCTCTCTTGTTACTCTAAGAAGGGATTTAGCTGTGATCTTAGCGTGGAAAGACATACTTTATTTCTCTCTATGCAAAGTTCCTTACAGATTGTATCTGCAAATCTCAGCGGTAGTAGGAACAAACCCCCAGCTGTTTACCATTAGCAGTACAAACCTGGTATAGACCATGGCAGTCAGCTAGATTCTCTTCCAGCTGGTGCAGTGTAACTCAGCTAGAAGTAAGAGTGCGTTTTGTGACTGCAGTGAAAACACTGAGCTTGGGTCAGTGTAAACCAGAGAAGCTTTATTTCTTGAGAAGCTTTTCATGGTAAGACCATCAGACAGAAATGGCATAGCTTGATTTTTTCTTTTTTTTGAGGAATGACTTGATTTACGGCAGTCTGAAGTCACTGAAAAAATGATAAACGTGAAACCTCATGACAGTATTTTTCCTGTGTCAATTTATGTAAATACAGCAGGGATTGTCTTTGATCTGCTACAGAAAGTGGCTTCTAGTTTACAGTTTTCTTCAGCTGTAATGTGTGGAAATCATCCATCATTGCTAAGTGCCTTTAAACCTGTCTGTTTCAGGACAAGATAAGGGAGTATCAACTCTCATACCCTGATAATTAAAGCTTTTAGGTACACTATGAAAACATTTCAAAGATGACATTCACAAAGAAAGAGCTTTTAAAAATTATAACTCCCAGGGTAGCCTTTCCCCACTTAGAAGGTAAGGAATACCCCTTAAAAATGCTGCACTTTGGAATAATTTGAAGTGTTTGTTTCTGTTCAGTGCATCTGTGACTACAGAGATGAAGATAATGCACTCTAGGACAGAGGGAAATTGTCCCAAAATAAATTTATGGGTTTCTTTACACAATAGATATGAACTAAAGTTGTTAAAATATTTACAAATTTTCCATCAGTTTTGACTAGCAATTGGTTTTGAACCACATGAAATTCATGATTTATGTCATTTCAGCACAAAAGCTCAGTGACTGAATTAAACTAGTATAACTGGATTTTCCTACCAAAGCTTGGGTGGCATCAGTCTGTTACGTGTTGGAGTGAAAAGGAAAAAAACCGCAAACGTTTCCAATTCATTCTATTCAATATTTAAGCAGATCTCCATAATCCAGAATTAAGTTTTAGAAAGCACTGCAGTGAGCTATATTCAGTGGAAAAGCAAAGATACAAACTAAATGGTATAAAACTAGTGTAAAACTAATGCGATCTCTGTGTTGTCCACTAGATGCTGCAACTGCTCTACAGAGAAATAAATTACGATATATCCACATGGAATTGTAATCCTATCTACTGTATTATATTCTTAATAGTAAAAAGTGTTGTCTTCAATGATGCACCATGGTTGATATTAGATAAATAGTTGAGAATGTGTTTTTTGTTCTTCTGGTTTCAAGGGAAATGTGAAGCTTTGTAATCTTTTCTGTCAGTTTTATTGTATTTTAACTATTTTGGAGTTGCTTCTCTCTCAAGTTGAATCCATTTTTCCCTGAGACAGTCACCGGCTATATAAGTAATAGTTCAAATCTTTGTTACATCAACTTAACCCTGTGCAATGGAGAACTATCTGCTTCTGTATTTTTTCTTGTTTTTCTTCAGAGATTCAGGACCAGATTGATCTTTTGCATACATTGCTTTCAATAATGTCCATTGATGTGGCTAATTGAACTCTGGTTGAAACATTTCCTCTGTGTAGGGCGATTTTGTGGGCTCTCACTCACGTCAGTTCTCCAGTGTCTAATAGTAATAAGCTGATGTTTGACTCTTTCCTACACTGGGGGTTTCTTCACAGCCCGTTTTCATGACTTGTGTCTGCTTATTACTTTTGATGTGTGCTTGTTGTCTTTCCCAGGGGCTTCTGAAACAGCCAGTGTGTATCTACACCGCATGTCCTCAGAGACCCTTCAGATTGTCCCAGTTGCCCTACAGCTAAAAAAAAGGAGGAATGGAGGGATCTGCTGCTAGCAAAGCTACTGATGTCTCCTGAGCCTTCTTTGCTCTTCCTTAGCTTTTTCTCCCTGACTTTAGTGCTAGACCATATTGCGACATTCCAATCTTGGGAGCACTGGAGTGGAATGAGCTCTAGTATCCCCCTGTGCACAGCAGGAGGCAGGTATTTGCAGTGCACTTTTAATGTAAGAACATTTTTCCCCTTTACATACACCTGGACTTGTTCCAAATCTGACAGGACCAGCTGTGTCCAGCGCTTTACCTCTCCGCAAGTATGAGGGTATATTAGATATTAGGAAGAAATTCTTTACTGTGAGGGTGGTGAGACACTGGAACAGGTTGCCCAGAGAAGTTGTGGGTGCCCAGGCCAGGCTGGATGGGGCTTTGAGCAACCTGGTCTAGTGGGAGGTGTCCCTGCTCATGGCAGGGGGCTTGGAACCAGATGATCTTCAAGGTGCCTCCCAACCCAAACCATTCTATTATTCTATGATGCTAGGCTTGGGTTGGAGAAGCTGTTAGAGGAGCTCTGTATCCTTTGCAGATAGATCCAACAGGCACTGGATATACTATTTTAATAGCTCCCTCCTGCTGGAGCTGCTCTGGAAGGAGCTGGCAGTGGCAGTTTGTCTCTTTTGACCCTTGGCAGGCAATGATGACCATTGGAGAGGACAGAGGGACATTCTCAGCATGAGGCTGGTGCCACTGCCTGTCTGTACCACCCTGCCTGGGCCAGCATCCAGAGCCTGTATCTCTGTCCGTAAGAAGCCATCAAGAAAGTGCCAGTGAGTTTGTGTCTCCTTCCCACGAGATGAACTTTGCATTGACAGAGATGCTTTGGTGTGGGTGGGCTGGCCTGCAGAGGACGTTGGCAAGAGATCAGAAGGGACCATGCCATCCCAAGATGACTCATGCTGCTCTGAACTGTTTCTGAGGAGTACTTAGATGCTGGGCTAGCCACTCCCTGCCTCTGGAGTGGGAAAACACTGTGTGGGTCATGGGAGGCTCCTAAAGGCCTGCTAGGGGTGCAGTGTGGGCTGGGCTGTGGAGGTGGAAGTGGAAGGGTGGGCTAGGACAGAAGGGGCAAGAGTGGTCCCACTGGAGAGGGGATGTTTTATACACTAAAGAAGGGCACACACTCTCATCTGGCTGTTCTCTAAGTTAATGTAGATAACTGGACAGGCCTGATGCTCCCTCAGAAATGGTGTGGCGGCCAGTGTGGAGATTTCCGTGGCTTTTTGGGAAGGGGTGGGAAGGTGAGAGGGGTAAATGTACAGTCTGGACAGTAAACCTTGGAAGATCATATAGCCTCAGGCAAGTATGTATGTGTGTGTGTCTCTGTGTGCCGTGCCGTGGCTAGCCAGTGCTATCCTGGTTTCACAGGAGCAGGGCTATTTGGTTTACTTGGCTGCATAACCCTGGTTCGTCATTTTTTTCTGCAGTGTTAAAGCAGGGGTCTTAGGCTGAAGGACAGAATGCTCTTTGTGCCGGAGCTGTAATGACAGAGGGAGCCTTTTGGTTGTGCTGGTCCATCCGTCTCACTGCTCCCTGCTGTCATGCAGAGATGGAGAAGGGTGTGGATCCCTCAGTGTTTCCAGGTGGGAAATCTCTCATATCAGGCTTCTGGTATGGCAGTATAGTCAGTCTCTGTGTTGTGGAGAGACACGTAATACCTTCCACTGTCACTCACTGTGGGGGTTGTCCCACTGTATGGAGTGGGAGTTTGGAGAATATGAGTTGCTCTGACTGGGATGGTCTTGGGTGTGGAGGTGTCGAGTGAGGCAGGGAATGTGTATTGGAGGAGACGGAAAGCAATGAGCAGTCCCCAGATTTCCTCTGGTGTTTCAAATGGGGTGCTCTCGTGATCACCCCTTTGAATATGCTCCAAGGCTAAGAGAACATGGATGGTCAGAGAGCTGGGCTTTGAGCATACAGCCAACAGCATTCACAAAGACAGCGTAGGCGTGGCATTTGGGACTGCTCTTCTATGTCACACTTGATAGAAATTGGCTAATGTGTTCAGAAAATAGGTGAGTGGAAGAGTAGCATACTGAGATATACAGAGATTTTTCTTCTCATGCATCCAGGCTAAAATCACAATATAAAGTCAGAAATTTTGAACTCAATCTTGAGCTTAACTATGTTGGAGACAATGGCAATGAAGGGTGCTTGTACTCCTCCAAAGAAACCCCTGCCTTTGGGAATGGCCATTCCCTTTCTAGATACAGGTAGAGAACCACATATGCTTGTCATAGGCCCTGAGGAGCACAGCAGATCAGCCTGGTCTGAACCTCAGACTTAACATTGTCTCTGTCCCTGGTTGCTGCCAGCAAAAACTAGTGAAAAATTAGTTCATTTTATGCTGATTTAATTGCACTTGACTCAAATGGAGTTACACCTTGCCTTTGATATCTGGCCTCAGGGCTTCACTAGGCATAGCTGTAGTCCAAAGCTTGCTGACAGAAATCAGTTTATGTAGGTCCAAGCCTTATTTTCTTTTCTTTCTTTTTTTTTTTTTTTTTTTTTTCTCCAAGAAAAGGACAAAATGCATTGCAATTACAGGGAAGTTACTACTGCCCTGCCTGGTAGGAGGATCAGAGAGCATGACTCCTCTTCCAACCTACTGTCTGCACTGGAAGTACCAAGGTGTAGGTGGAGGTCTTGCACTTGGGGAAAGCTGTGTGTGTGTGTGTGTGTGTGTGCATGTGCGGGAGAGAGAGACAGAGAGAGAGCTGAAACTCCCCCCTGTGCAGGGTGGCTGGAGGAGGTAAGAGGTGGCCAGGTATGGTACTGCTCAGTCTGTCAGCAGACATATACCCCGGCCTCAGCTCTCCTGAAGCGCTTTATACTTGAGTCATGACTGGCATAGCATCCTGCAGTGTGGGTGGAAGTTTTGTGGTCACAGGGCTAGCACCACTTCAACCTGCTGAGTCTTGAGGTAGCTCTTAATCTCGTCCGGTGCAAGCACAGAGACAAAGCCATAGAGGAACAACACCTGGCACAGCTGAAGTGCCATGGCTGGGCTGCCATATGCCTGACTTTTTACTGAAAAGAGCGTTGTTTCGGTGGAAATAGCTGAATTTGTTTCAAACTCTGGGTCTTCCAGGAGGCAGAGAGCTCCTTTGGTGCAGCAGTGATTGGAGTGTGCCTGAGCAGCCACATCTATCCAGTCGAGCAGTGCATGAAGAGCTTTTCATGTCCGATGAGACCTGCACATGCTGGTCTTAATGTATGGGTGCCAGACAATCGATTTGCTCCCATGCAGTCTGATATATGTCACCTGTACATGCTCTGGCCACCTGGGTCTTATAAACAAAGCCATACGTGCACAATAAAGCCACCACATTCATGCCTGTGGGACTCACAAGTAAGCGCTTGGTTTATGCCCCCCTGAGAATAATCAGGGAGCCTGAGGCAGGAGGCCTTTCCTGAAGTCTGAAAGAATATCCCTGCTGAAGTTTTGAGACACAACATCAACAGTAGGTGGAAACTCATATTGCAGCATTGTTTATTTTTATTAACATATTTTTCAAAATTCTTGGGAGGATCACCTGATGAGGATAAACACCCCCCTCACCTTAAAAAAGAGAAGTAACAATGGAAAAACAATGGGTTAAACATTTCTAATTTCAAAATAAAATGTTTTTGTTAAATAAAACGTGCAGAGAATTGTTAAACAAAGAAACCCCAGACCATTGCAAAATGAAACAGCATGAAAAATGTTCTTAATGTACCCACATCCTCCGGAGTTTTCCCTCTGCCTTCCCCACTGGTTCAAGATGAAAGTAAGATTTGAATCTAAGTCAATAACAAGATGCAACTGTTGAACATCAAGTAGGGGGGAAAATGTGATCATTACTTGGATAATTCAGAGAACAGCTGCTGCAGCTACTCAGTGTTGCACTAGTTGGAAAAAGATGCTACTCCCCTAGGGAAGAAGAGGCAAACTTCTGGTAACTTGATGTCCTTGGGGCAACAGGCAACATGGTGGTGATGCTGTGTGAGCCCAGGCCAGGCAGAGATTGGGACAGGGATCTGGCAGGAAACTGTGAGGGTTTGGCATCTCTGTGCCATGCTTCCTCCCTTCTAAGTGCTTGCCTGCCTCTGGTGGGGTGTAGAGTTAGAGACGGTGAGATGAGCAGATACCACGATACAAAGACCTGAGACAAATATACTTGACAGTCTTAGGTAGTAAATGTGTATCTAAATGGACCACAATCCTGTGTTTATTAGTCAAAAGAGGACTAATAGTCTGTTATTTAAATAATTCTTTAAATACCTCTTACAGTCATATAGCTTGAGCTATTTTTACCTGTCTCAAGGCTCTCCATGACGGATAAATATTTTTAAAAATACAGTATTTCCTGGTTAATACTGCTTGCAGGTTGCAGCTTATATGTAAATCAAGTGCTGCTGACAGAAAGCTCCACTGTATGCCCTCTTTGCACTCTGACCACTTCAATGTTAAAGAATCATTCTCTCCATTAGTGCACTTAGATTACGAAGAATGATGTGGAACAGAGGTACTAGCAGCTCCTCCTTTGTTTATAGCTAGAAAATATCTGACTGCTTAAAAGAACATGAAAACGAGTTTTGTCTTCCTTTCCTATTACTGTCAAACAAACTTCACCTCCACGCTCAACATCACATGGAATTTGTCACTGGCAGGAAGCGTAAACCCTACCTTGTGAATATATAACTTACAGTCACTTCAGAGGGAGAAAAAAAATCCTTTCATCATGTTCAGTTTTCTTCACTGTTTTATTTCACTTAAAACATCACTCACTACCAAATGGTATTTGTCAGTAGTAATTGGCAAATGCTGGAGGCGGTTTTCAAGGCTGCCTGAATGGAAAATCTCAAAGCAGTTGTCTGCACTGAAAGAAAATATTACATTTGATCTTTTTATGATTCTTGCAGACATGATGTATGTCTGCATTCCTTAGTGTGAAGAATTCTTGGTGTTTGGGTTTCTTTTCCTTTAAATGACAGGAAGTAACACTTCACTGTTATGTTGCAGTATTGTCTGAGAATTAACCACAACATAATGGTAATGTACATTTTTTTTTATGCTTTACAGAGTTTCTTTTTTATTAGCCATTTATTGTGGTTTGGCTTGTTGGCAAGCTTCAGATCCTCTGAATGATAACTATGGCTATTGCATTTCAACTACGTTTGTATTTAGACGTGTATTTCTTCTAATGTCTTCTTTTTAAATAATGCCTCCCTCAAAGATTGCCTTGCAATAAATCAGCTTACCCCTAATGCAGTTGTACAAATGTATTATTGACACCTCTGCCTCTCTACTTTTTGTTCATCAAGACAAAGGATGATAGCATTACATTAACACCATGGTTCAGGTCTGCAGAGCCGGGATGTTCCTAGTGCCAAGTAAAGATACCAGGGGGTAGAGGACAAAATAGTAGGTGAGTAATAACTCTGAGAGGCCCTGACAGCCTCAAACACTGCTTAAAATCACCATTGTTGGACTCCTCAACATTTTAAAACCTATTGGAATGTGAAGCGCAACTGATTCCCATCTTTTAATACTTTTAACTTTGGTTTTCCATATTACAAATTGCCCATTGAGGGCTTCTTTTACTTCCAGTGTTGGTGATGGCTAACCCTGCAGTATGCTAATAGCCTGGTAGCACAGATCAGACATGCCAGATGTCCCTCTGTCCTGGAGGTGAGCATGTTATTACTGGTGGCAGACCTAACACCTTGCATCTGAAAAAGTCACTAACACTCTGGCCTGGTGATTCCCAAGCATCTGAGGGCAGCAGTTCTCTGCAGATACCTGAAACACAGCAATAACTTGGTGGTACCATGGTCTTCTCACCAAAAAAAGAAAAAAAAAAAGCAACAGGTGGGCATGCAGCTTTGCATGGGATGCTGCTTCAGTGGTGGATGGCTGCTTTCTGCAGCTGCTTTTCTCCCCCCTGTGCCCTGGCATCCCGCGAGGATGACTACTCCCTTCTTCCTGTGACGAGGCACGGCTGGGCTGGCCTCTGCCATCAATGTCTGTGTGACAGGCAAGGCTCTCCTCAGATAAGGCTTGTGTGATTGCAAACGGAGACCTGATCAGCTAAATTAGGTGTTTGGGGTGGCTATAGGGACTTCCCTTAGGGTGCCTGCAGTAGGCTACAAGTGGGGAGAGTCAGCTCACAGGTTGGGAGAAGGGAGTTGAAGGCACTTCCGGTGCTTGCTCCTCGAAGTGTTAGAAAGGCTGCTGGAGGCTTGAGGGGGCTGTGAGGGTCTCACCCTCCAGCCATACTGCCCCTGCCCACAGCCTTCCATCTGCTCCCCCTGCCCCACAGCCCAAAGTCCCCCACACAGAGAACCAGGCTGCTTCAATCCCAGCAGAACCATTCCTCCTGTGTGGTGGAGGCATCAGGCTGCTGGGGATGGCGGATGCAGACCCATAGGAAGTGGCAGTTTGTTAATTTTGCTGCCCGTGGAATAACTTGGTCTCAGTGCAGTGCATTACTTCATGTTTTCTCTCTCTTGTTCGTCTGCAATGAAAGCTCACCCTCTCCTGTGTATAGGGGTGCCCTCCCACACTCATTGGGTGGTACTCAATAAGAAATACCTTTTTTTTTTTTTTTTGCGGCCTGTGACTTGAGCTATTCAGCCACATATGCTGTGGCTCTGAAGACTGTCGCTTTTCCACAGTTCCCAAATTAATGCCACATCACAGATTCCTAAGCCAATAACACAATTAGTTAACAAAACTATGCAAGATCATGAGCAAAAATTAAAGAGAAGCTGTGACAGTCTTCTATCCCCCAAAGTTTTGTGGGCCTTCTTTAATTATTATCCGCAGGCAGTTACTGTTGTCTTCTTGTAAATCTTGTGTGACAGTATTCAGGAATGTTTTGCTTTATTTTTGTCACCAATCAGCAGAACAATAAATGCACAAAGAACCCTCCATTTTTCTCTCCTCTTTTGACACATGGAGCTGAGGACTCGGTGATGTGCGTGAGAAATGATCAGTCTTTTACAAAAAAGTTCCAGTCAAATGTTTTCACCAGAAAGGGAGGGTGGGATGCCAGATCCAGCAGAATAGCTCTGCCTTAAGTTCTTACTTCTTGTGCAACATATGTGGGACCATGAGAAGGCGTGGGGAACCATGGCAATGTTAGACCATCAGTGTCCTTCAGGCATAGAAGGGTGCAGCAGCTGTGGATCCAAATAAGGGCACTGGGTCTAAAATCTGAAGGTTTTGGGGTCTTTCAAATCAGTCTAGATTTGATAGTCTGAATCCATCTCTAGATGACAACTTGGGAACAGCCTTGCTCCAATGAACCTGGCAGTGGTGGAAGGTGCATTCTAGTGTCAGAGATGGGAGGAATGGCAAAAAGAAAGGAAGAGAGAAAGAGAGAAAGAAAGAGAGAAAAAAATAATGAACAGATGTGACTGCAAGGCATATAGGAAAGAGAAGAGTGTATGCAATAATCACGAGGGTTTCAGAAACAGTCTTGGTTTTCACATGAACAATCACTTCTTGAATAGGTGATGAACTTTTTCACAGCAGAAGCATTCTGAAGAACTGGTGGGATGCTTTTGGGTAGTGCAGTATCAGAGTTCTCTACTTAGCTTTCCCCAGGTGCCCATCAATGAAGTATGTTTTTAAATGGTCTTTTAAATAAAACCTGTAACCTGAACTGAGATTAATTGTTTTGTTATATTTGAAAGCACACTGAAGTTCCAGCCAAGATCAAGACTTCTTTGATTTGAGGTAGTCACTAGAAGTTGTTTTTTCATTAAGTCAGTTGCTCTTATTTGTACATAATATTTTAGAGCTTAAAAATTCAACAAATGCATATTTTTACTTGCTTTATTCATTCTTAATATATTTTAATAGCTAAAATCATTAAGTATGTGTAGTTTTAAGATTATTTTAGGGTCCATTTCCAAATGTTCATCTCCCTATCACAATGCATACAACTGAACTCAGTTTAAAACATTTTATTGATTGAATTAATTCATCTTAGTGTTCCTCTCAGACAACGTATGTCCATGCTCTGCAGCATAATTACTGTGTTCAAGAGCTATACAGATCTGCAGAAAGCCATCAGGAACAAAAAAAGTGGAGTTAGGGAGTGCTTCCTCCTGTCCTAGAACCGGACCTGTTTATGGTCAGAATGAGCAAAAAGCATTTGTATCTGTCAAATATACACTGTTTCTGACCTTTTAAGGTTAAATAAATGAATCAGAATATGTCTTGCTGAATTCATGTTGATTTGAACTGGCTGGCAGTTCAAATTATTTGGGGTAAAATTCAATCCTATACAAAATAGCCATTCTTCCTCTTACTTTCTAACACAAGCTATTCGACCAGGAGCAAAGGGATGCGCAGGCCACATTTCAACCCTTTCTTCAGGAACAGATTCACTCCATTGCGCATTTGTTCTTCATTTGAGACACTTTGAAGTCAATGGGATATTTAAACTGGGGATTTGACTGCCTTCGGGGTAAACCTCGTGACTGTTGGGCTGTGGTATATGAAAGTACAGGTTCAGTGCTCAGCAGCAGATAAAAAGGCAAAAAGACTATTAGAGATTACTCGGAAAAGGACAGGGAATGAACAGAGCATTTTTCAGCTTTTGTATGACTCATGAATATAACTCCTTTTAGATAGCAATAATATAGCATAGTGTAGCATAATGAAATGCAATATAATGTAAATAATATAGCACACTCCTCTGATTATCACTTCTTGAATACAACAAAACTAACAAAGGTAAATAGAAGAGCAAAGACTGAAGTGATCCCTGCAGAAAGTAAGTTTAAACATGCCAATTTTCCTAAGTTTTGGAAAACAGACAAATGGGATAGGAAGGGGTTATGACAGAAGACTATAAAATCCTAAATAATATGGGAAAAGCAGATAAGGAAAGGGTAAATATCCTTTGTCAAAACACAAACAGTAGGGGGTGCCTAGTGGGATTATAAAGCAAAAAACAAAAAGGAAAAGTTTTTCATAGTAGTGCGTAATGGTTTATTGAGCTTATTGCTGCAAGATGTCCTGGAGGCCAAAAGGAGAAATGGTTTCCAAAAGGGTCAAGGCAAGGACAGAGCTGATGGTCTGGATGCAAACTGGAACAAGACCATCATATTTATTCTGTGCCTTATGCTTTTCCCTTGGGCATCTGTCCTGACTGCTTGTCAGAGACTGGACATTGGGACGAATGATCTTAGTTCTCATAAATGGAATTGTCATTTCTTTCTATGTTTTTATATTCAGAAGCTGCCAGCTGGTAGCCTCACCAATGTATGTTTTGCTGCTTGCTCTCTTCCAGTTCCATAACCATGAAAGGTGCGTTATATGCCCATAAGGTGCAAAGTGGGAACAGGAGGTGATTTCTACTTCCTGAACGGATAATTTGTGTCCTAAACTCCTGCCCAAAGCAACTGAAAATGTAAGCATGCCATTATATTTTTCAGTAATGTAGCTCACAAAGATCTATTTCATCACAGCTAATTTCTGAAAGACGTCAGTAGGGTTGGACTAGTATAGTGCTTGAGGAGCACACTGGTCAAGAGCAGAAAAATAGATTGTTTCTGATTTTGCACAGGATCAACTTGAGAGAGGACTCCAAATAACAAACCAAACTATTCATAGCAGAACGAAAGGAAATGATAATATAGCTTCCCAGAATGATGGGCTAATACTTTGGTGCTGCAATAAATTTGAGAAAGTTAAAACAAAAGGAGGAATTGGCACAGGTCTGCAGTTGTTTCCAAAGGACCAAAAATACAGTGCAGAGCCCACATATTAGCAGCTGATAGGGTTGCAGTTTGGAAACTCGCAGTGTCTGCCCTTTTATCTAGACAATTGTTCTTATTAAAATGTACAGGTCTCCTGTGTCTGCTTAAGCTGTCCAACTTTGTGACTTAACAACAGACTTAAGAATTGCTCAACATTTTTATTATTAAAATCTTTAAGAGCCTTTCTTTGGCAAATCCTTTCTGGGTTACAAATTTCATTTAGTCAGGCTAAGCTTTTAAGGGGAAAACACTGGCACTATAACAATGTCCTACTCCTTATAAACTGCACATAATTTAAAATCCTATAATGTTTAAAAGAGAAATATGACCAGTTTAGTGGATTTCAGTGGTATTTCAGGACCTTAGGATCCTGAAAGTCCATTTCAAAACTAAACAGTGTTTTATTTCTGCCTTATAGTTCTTCTCCAGATGTTTTGAGACATAAATGCAAGTTTAAAAAAATCATATTAGTATTCTTGGCTTGATGTGTCTCTTACTCAAATTTTCATTTCTTAATTTAAAATTATTTAGAATAACAAATACTGACAAATATTTGGTTTAAGATTCTTGGTGTGTATGGCTTGGATTTGGTGCTTCATCACTTAGCT
Source organism: Gallinago jamesoni (assembly GCA_025769975.1). NCBI lineage: Eukaryota > Metazoa > Chordata > Aves > Charadriiformes > Scolopacidae > Gallinago > Gallinago jamesoni. Next base: position 111,249,525 of record JAOQGH010000001.1, on the reverse strand, counting down.
GCAGACAAGTGTATTTTTAAGAAGCTCTTGTAAGATTTGAAGGAAATACATATGAGATTTAAATGTCAGGTCTCAAGGGAGCTGAGCACTATACACAATTGCTTTTAGTTTTTGAGTTGTGTGATTCTACTAGTGACGTGAATGATGTTTTTTGCCTTTTTCTGCTTTTTCCAGGATGCCTTTGCAATGACATGCTTTGCTGAAATAAGATTCTCCTTTTTCTGTAGTCCATGCATTATTTTAAGAAGAAACCAAATGAACAATTATGGAAATGTAACTCTGAGGTGCTAGTGAAAAGGAAGCTAGGGAACCCCTGTTAAAGAGGCAGCAGGAACCAGAAAAACTAGCTTCTAGGTCTACAACTACGTATCCTTTATCTATCTTTTGTCAGGTTACCTGCCTGTAAGAACTGGATCAAACCCAGTACAAGATCCTCTGGAGGCTATTTTGGCTGTAAGGAGAGCAGAGATCTCCCTCTGCCCCCAGCCACCTCTGCATGGGATTCCCTCATGGTTGTTCATATTTGTTCTTTGTTTTGGGGAGGAATAAAAGCATGTGCAACACCTGTTCTGGTGAACTGATTACTCTGTTGAGTATTCAGCAGTGAGGTATGAATCACAACATTACACGGTGCTGTTTGCTTTCATAAAATATACATGATGCAAGAGTGGTCATATCAGATATTTGCTTATCTTTTGGCTTGTTTGAAGACCAAACCACAGCCATGTTGGGATAAAACAACTGAGGTTAGATAGTGCTAGTAGCGTGTTGTTAACTCCTCTCCCAGCTTACCACGAAAACCTCAGCGCTGATATGCTTTTGCAATGTGTACAGACCAGCAGAGCAATTAAAAAAAGGTAGCTTACTGGAACGTCACTGCTGGCTGTCATGGAGTGGGGTAAGGGAACTGCAAGCCTGCACTGGGAGACAGCAAGGGATATAAAGCCAGTGCTCTTCCTAGCATGATCATGCTCCCAGGGGGATACATCTGCTTGGAAAAGCACAGGAACTGGGATTTTCAAGGGTGCGTATGCTGAGCCCAAAGAAAATCAATGTGTGTTGAGTGCCTGATTGCCTTAGGCACCTTTGAGAGTCCAAAGCAAACGTGATATTGTGGCTTATTCTTCCAACATACGTACAGAGCCAAAGAGCTGCCTTTAAGACAAGAATTTTACAGCATTTTCACTGTAATTACACTTCTGACTGTACCCAGGAAACAAGACACAGGATATGTATAATGACATGCCCTGCAAACACACTTGGGCTGGTGCAGAGGTGGCTCCAGTGCTGACAGTGGTGCAGGGAAGCAGCCCACAGCACTGATCAGAGATGCTGGTCAGTTTTCAGAAGATTAGAGATGCTAATGGTCTCACGTATTCACAGATGATTGGAGCTCCATCCTGCTTAGCCATCCAGTTAATCAGAACCTCACAGCACAGACCCAACTTTTGACTGCAGTACCAATGTACTTACTGTAAGTTGTACTGACACAAGCCACTGTGTTTTTGTCAGTGCTGCCTTGGGCTTCATACTGCCTTCTGCGACCTGTGCATGGTTAAAATGTACCCCGTGAGGATGGCTGCATTTCATTCATGTTGCACACTCCTAGAAGTCTGCATGAATCACAAAACTACCACCTCAATGTCTCCTCCATTGTCAGGGCATCTTCACTCTATGACATGTTTTAATGAGAAGTCTATAGGATTTGGGCACTCTCTAGCTTCACCTGGCAGCTGAGCACTTCTCAGTCCACAGCGCTTGTCCACGGTGCAATTACATGTTTCAATTGCATGCTAACACAGCAAATTTCTGGATGAAACTTTATAGCTCAATGGAACAAATTCCATTTTACTATGTCCTCACTTTGTACCAATAGGAGGTGAGAAACAGACCCCTGTCCAGTAATAGAGCGCATACTGCAGTTTTGTTTGTCTTAGCTCCCCTTGCATGTAGGATATTTTGGACCTGCTGGTCTCCTGAGCCAATTGCCTCTTACGCCACGTGCACAATGCAACAGTTATGGGCCCTAAGAAGTGTATGGTGTGGATCTAAACCAGGTTTCTTAGCATCTGCAAGGCCTCAGTTGCCATTTTCTGCATAGAAACATAGAAGACGTTCTGCTTTTCAGAATGTCATTGAGAGTAGCACTGACCTAGGGATGTTAAAATTACAACTTCTTCAGCCTGAGCTGAAAAATAAATAAATCCTAGCCCTCAAAATAGTAGCAGCCAGTCCTGTAGCCCACCCACTGTTCAATGCTGCCATAGCACCATGCTGAACATGTGTGTCTGGATGAGAAAAAGCCATTCTGGCAAGTGCACCTCTTCCTCTGTTGAGGTTTCCATCTGTTTCCATTTGCTGCGAAGGGATGTGGGGAACACGCCTCTTGAATATTTGAAGATAACTGCACGCTTCCGCTCTGAAGAGCAAACAGCTCCTTGATGATAAGATCTTTGATGACATTCCGTGGATTTCTGCAATGAAGGATTGCTCGTGTCCTGTGCTATCAGCACATGGAAGGGCTGCTGCCCTGGCTGATGACATGCTCACTGGATAGGACATGTCAGTAGCCTCCTCCTTCCCAAGCCAGCGGTGGAGATCCGTACATCGCAGTGCTGAGGAAAATGGCAGCAGGTGGCAGGGAAGACGCTCAGGACCACGGGTGAGTTCATACCCTGAGATATTAGCCATTATTTTGGCAACAGTGCTGTTCTCTTGAAAGGGCAGTGCATTTTTTTTTTTTTTGTATTGTAATGTTAAATGTGGAATTTACCGCAGCACTTTCCAAAACAAATACACCCTCTCTTTTGCGTCATATGAATTGTCTGTACCTGCTGCAATATAAAACACGATAAAGAATTAGTTCAAACATATCATGGGGCAAATAAGTGGCAACGTTAAGAAAGATGGCTGCTGCTGTTCTGCTGAAGTTTCCTTTGAGCTGGATGTACCTCTAATAAACCAAATTTTTATAATTTTACTCACTTTAAACATTAGACACTTATTGCATAAATAATTCTTCTGCAATCTGTGAAATAATCTACATCTTCTCCCAGGATAATCTCACTTGTAAGCACAGCACTAATCTTTGTACCACTGAGTCAGAGGTACACCTCTCTAATCCAGGTCATCACCTTGTGTCCAAACAAAAATCTTGGCTGCCCCTTGGCAATATCCTTATGGATATTGCTGTCTAGCTGTCAGCTCAACAACAGCATCACTGTGAGTGTACAATAGCATCATTTTGCCTGTCATTCAGTTTATAATCTGCATATTGATATGGGGCCAATTTCTTGTCCATTTCAAACAGCAACAAAGTCACCTCTCCAAGTAAAAACCAAAGAGACCCAGAGATACTGAAGAACAACTTCAGGACTTTACCCTGGCTTTAATAGGTCTCCATCTGTTAACTGCAAGTTAGATCATACACAGGATGAGGTGCCTGCATCTGCCAAGCCACCTTGTTATCATTCCTTTACCTTGCTGCATACAAATAATTGCACTTGTTTCCCTGTGTTTCTTGCCTGCAATGTCTCTTGGCTTGTACTTCAGCTGTAAACATTTTGGAGCATAGGAGGATTTGGTGTGCTAAGCTTGTGCAGTAGTGATCACATTTGGGTCCTAGTCCAAGAGAAAGGCTTGAGGACACTTAAAAACCAAAATCCACATCAAGTCTATAAAGACCTTTGCAAAGCATTGTCTATTAAACCACAGTACAGGGTTAGAGCCTGGTAATTTTTAACTTGCTGATGATCTCTTGCAATTATGCAAAAAAAAAAAAAAAAAGGCCTTGTCTTTTTCATTCAGTTCTCATTTATGCAAAAAATTACTGCTTAGATTAAATGACTGAGTCTTCTGTGCAGATACACTGCTGCTGTGTAACACTCAGTGCAGGCACCCAGTGACACAGGCTGCATCTGAAACTGCTTCAATCTACAGTGCTTGATATGTCTCTGAAATTTATCCAGAAAACCATTTTAAAAAATAATCTTTCAGGTTGGTTTTCAGTCTAGGGCATTTTTCCTCTGTTCCAAGGCACTACTGCAGGCAAAGGGCCACTTAATGCTTTTGTTGACACTTGTAGTTTAGAAGAGGTGCACTTTGCAAAATATCACTGCCATTTTATTTTTCAGAAGGCAGACAGGCAAATCCTATACTTTGCAAAGGCAATCCTATACTTTGTTACAAAGCATATGACCATGTCAACAAATATATGTATAGCATCATGACTCAAGCCTGAGCCCACACTCTGGACACCCAAAACTGTTGTGATAGGCACACAAATCTGTGAGTAATGTGTCACTTATAGTAAACTGGGCTTGGATATTGACTGGTCAATACGTGCCCTTACGCTGGCCATCACTGAGCTCCTTGAATGTGCCTGATACCTTTCCTGAGCAGTGTGACTCTGCTACCTAACTGGAGCCCCTGGTAGCTCCTGTAGTTTAGCCTTTCCAAATGTCTTTTATTAAGATGCTTTCTGCATCCAAGGCAGGTCAGGTATTCCATTTGGATACTCCTGTGTTCAAGTGACAATAAGCTAAAGAATAGCTAGCCTTATTAAAAAAATTCTTGATGCATTCACTGTTGAACAGCAGAAGAGACAGAGACACACGGAAAGTAATGAACCCCTGAATGCAATTCTGCGAATTTTCCCCTGATCACTTCCACGACTGTTTAATCTGAGTCTCTGCACGGCTGCCTTGCACTCTCCCTTATGCTCTCTTAGCAGGGAACAGTCCTGTTTCCCGTCAGCCGTGGCTCTGTCTCCATCCATGTGCTTTGCACAATTTCCAGGCTTCTTTTCTCCTTCACTCTTATGCTTGTATTAAAAGCTTTTTCAAGTGACTGTGGGCTAAAAACGTAGCTCCTCTGCTGGACCAACACCTCCAGCATTGCTGGCCCTTGACTCCTCTGCCACCCTTTCCTGGACTTAGGTTAGTATTCTCTCCCTGTTATGAAATGTGTGCTGTAAAGTCACAGCAAAGGTGACTTTTAAAAATAAGTTATCATTGCTTTCTGTAAGAATAGTTTCCTTAATTCTTTACATGTGGAGATAGCATAATGTTGTCGATTTATCACAGAGCCGACCTCAAGCCCACAAGAAGATCTGATCAGAGAAAACTTATTGGAGGTTTGATGCTGATGTTCGGACCATTTCTCAAGTTCATGTGATGTTTAGGAAAACATCCCTTAGATCACAATCTGCCGCTGTGGATTTCAAAATGCAGCTTCTGCCTGGGCACATAAAAGAGTTCAAAGGAAGGGAGGCCCTTCCTGTGTTTGGGGTACATGATCTCTTTCTTCAAGCCCAGAGGTTCAGGCAGAGGAAGAAACCAGCCATGTTTATTTTCGCTGTTGGGAATGAGCTGTGGTAGCTCAGCAATGAAAGCTGGAAATACAAAAGATAGGACGGCTGCCCACCCGCTTTGTAAACTCAGCGCAGGTGCCTGAAAATAATACCTGAGCAAATATCACCAGTCACTTCTGAAACTTTCATTGTATGAACATTTGCTGTAGGTGGTTCACATATCTATTGGCGTTTGCTTGGCAAACAACCTGTGTTGGAACAAAAGAAAAAGGCTTCCAAGGAACAATTATGCATTAATTAACCTTTTAAATAATGTTATCAGCATTAGTTTTTCTGCCATTATGAACTGTAATGCTGGTTTCCATTTTAATCTTAGCATTGACACTACTTGTGTTTAAAAGTGGTGGACTTTTTGGCTTGTGTGTTTTGGAGACCCGTTAACAGCTTTCCCTTGTCCCCTTGTCCCCAGGTCTGCTTTTGCAAGGGAGGAAGAGCCCAGTTGATTAGGTAGCGAACTGTGCAGTATCTGTTCAGCTCCCTGATTCTCCTCCTTTTAATATTTGTGAGTCTCAGTTTTTCTCTTTAAAATTGGAAAGCTCCATTTTCCTATCTTCTGAGGAGTATAATATTACCCACAGAAAGATATGTATTGTGGATGCATATTTCTTCCTGTAGGTAGGCTTTTTTCAATAAGGAATTCAGATTTTTGCAAGCTCTGTTTTAAATAAAAATTAGTCAATATTAAGAGAATTGGCTTAGGGAAAGCTTTCTATACTGAAAACTCTGGCCTTCAGACTCACCATTCATGGGGTTGGTGTTTGGAGTAGGAATTACAAATTGCATTTTTTCATAAAGAAAGGGGTAACAGCCTTTTTTTTTTAGATCATTACGTCCTTCCCTGTTCAAGTTCAGCCTTGAGTGACCAGGTCTGGAGTTTTGGTGTAACATATTAATCAGCTCAGGATGCTTCATTAAGATCTTCAGGAAGAAAATTGTTTGCAGCTTGATTTTCAGAAGCCCACCAGCAATTTCTTTTAGCCCTCGTAGTTCAGCACAAAAGAGCCTTGACCCTTGAATAAGGCTGTGGCTACTTTAAGACAAATAAAGAATAGGAAGGTAATTTGACATATGCCATTTAATTATTTTTGGTAAATATATGGCAGATGCTTCAGAACATTTAAGATTATATATATTTCCTTCTATTGCACTTTGAGGTATTGCATTTTTGGGCCTGCCTGAAGTGATGAAGATCCTTGCTCCCTCCTTGCCTCCTAGACCAGAGCAGAGGTACCATCCATAGTTTGAGGATTCTCTGGCTGTACCCAGGATCCGAGGAGGCAGGAGCCTTCCTCCTTCTGCGCCTGCAGCTACAGCCCTCCAAGACCCTTCACACCAGGTCTATATCTGCCCCTCACTTGACTATACTGGCTGACAAGTTCAGTGGAGGACCAAGCCAAGGCTCCTTGGTGCCCAGGCCAGAAATAATGAAAAAGCAAACCTTTCCCTACTGCTCTGACTAGTGCCGCATAATGATATTCCCACAAGATAATGTTCTGTCTTTAAAATAACTTTGTTATGCATCTGCCAAATAGCCAGAGCTTCGTGCTCACAGATGTGAAAAGCAAAGTTTTTTTAATAGGAGAAATACAGCTCCTCTGGGGATAATTTTGTCTCCGTCAGCTGAAGCGTTGCCTGCACCAGTGTTTAGAGATGCTCTCACTCCCTTTTTTAGATGAAGAAAAACTGGCTCCTCAGGTCCCTTCCCCCAAAGCTGAAAGCACTTGGAATCGTAGGACTCTTCTCCTCTACCCGATAAATATTTCAAGGTTTGAGTTTCCTTTCTAAAACACATTTGCAGAAGCAAAGCTTGAGCTCCAAACACAGCGAACCTCATTTCCGAGGTGAGCTTCCCGCTCTGGTCTGATGCTTGGTGCTCTGGGAGGATTGTGAGCCCAAAATGGAGGGCATGGCCCATGCCGCTGGCCAGGGAATCCAGCCTGTGGAGTCTCCTGTGTCCTCGGCACGGGGCACGTCAGTAAAGCAGGGAACGCAGGTGCTCCAACGCATTGGGTTTGTACTTGCACAGGTACGATGCTGGCAGCAACAACAGACCTGAGAACTTCAGTAGCTCCATGGAGTTCTAGGGCCATGTTGATCACCATCACTCTTGTTAGTGAAAAAAAAAACAAAAAACAAAACATAGCAAGAAATAGTTTGAGCTCCACAGAGTTGGGATTTTTTAAAAAAGGTCATAATTAAAAATATACTGGATAGTTTTCATTTATTAGTAAATTAGAAGTCAGATGTTTGTACTTCACATTTATATTTGTCTTGGTTGGTAAAGCTCTAGAGCGTGATAGTTTATGTTTCCCTTTTAGCATATGTCTCTGTGACTACTGGAAATGCTCACCCTGATAAACCTCCTCTGTAAAAGAAATCTCCTAAGGAGTCCTCAGGAGGGGAACAGTGTGGTTTTTGAGACTGTTGCTAGTGGATATTCCCTTTTCTTTGGAGGCCAAAAGTGTATGGGCTTTGCTGCATCATCAGCTTTTCCTGGAAAAGCACATGCCAATAGTTGTGCCGAATACATTTTTTTGGTGGAAATTGTTACCTGACAGCTCTGTTGCGTTCTTCTGATGCTTCTGCTTTTGTTGGCTGAGCCACATCAGCTACCTGTCTGCAGAGGACTGTGTTTGACACAGTCATCCCAAAGACTTCACAGCAAACCTTGTCTCGAGGCCGTGCATTGGTTCAGCAGTGGAAATCAAACCTCAGCTCTGCAGATCTTGTGTGGTGTCCCTCCTGCCTGAGCCACCAAACAACCCCCCCGCCCCACCTCAAAGCTGGCTTCCTTTGGCTGTAGGTGGGGTTTGTACCTCTGCATTGTTCCCAAAGTCCGGAGCCCTGTTTACCCAGCTGGTGTCATTTCAGCGCGCTGTTTGGCTTGCTCTGTAGAAAGATTTGCCTGAAAGGTTTGCATATTCCAAGGAACCACAATGATTAAGTACACATGAAAGAAAGCATTATGATGAATAATCAGGACATAATCAATGATACCCTTTTTGCATTATAAATGATGACGTTTATACTCAGCAGCTTTTAGGCAGAGTGTGGGTGTGACAGTTTGAAAAACAGCATATAGCATGGCATGAGACCTGTCAACTCTTGAAGGAAGTAATTAATGACCTGCTAAGCATGCAGAATTTAAATGTGTCAGTTATTTTTTTGAAATATCTCAAGAATAAAAAATTATTTGCAGTTTTTCATTCTTATTAGTAAAAACTCAGAATAAGAATACACAAATGCAATGAGAAATAACACTAACCGTTATGGCAAAAATGTTTTATGCCTTTACTACTAAAACAATAAAATCAAACCTCCCTCTGAGACTTGTCTCACTCTATATCCTCTTCAGTGTATCGCTTTAGAGGTAGACAGCTTTATTTTTGTATACGTGGACTAGCTATATTTTAGGATATTGTCCTCAAGGCTAGAACCAGCTGTTTAAAACTGAGGCTCAAAAGAAAAACATTAATAATTTTGTTCTGCCAAATATCTAACTCTAATCCTGTAATACCTGAATTTGTGAAACCCTTCTTACAGGACTTGACTGGCCTCAAAAATAGACAGGTTTCAATTTTGAAGGAAGTTTGATAAAGCATCACCTTTCAGGTATTTGTCATGTCTTGGCAGGGAAGCAAGACACAGATCTGCCAGTGTGTCCTTGCTCTACTCCTGGTTGCACCTTGTTCTGCTACCCGTGGCTCACTGATCATTGCAGCTCTGCAATTTTTTCTATAATTTTATTTTTTGGCAACAATGCATACAAAATACAAAATGGAAAAGTTTATTCTCCACAGAAGACCTTTAAATATGTATTTCTACTTCATGGATTAAACAGAGCTTTTCATAAAACTCTGCATTATGGGCTATGGTGCTTGTACCTAGTGCTGGAAGCTGATGGTGTGGAAACTACTTGCCCCAGACATGCTCAAGGGCAGTTTGTGAAGTCAAACTTCCATCTGCTGATACGATCCACTTTCTGGTGTGTGTCCTTTTAACAGAAATCCCTCTGAACATTAACCGAATGTCTCTGAAGCTTGTCTCTTGGTTTCCTCTCTCCACCAGACATTAACAAAGTCTTCCTCCTTTTGAGATATTCCCTTCTCCTTTGGAGATTGCTATGGGGGATGTTGGGTAGATGGTGGGGCGTTGTGGGTGTCACCTCAGCTTCTACACTTACATTTGGCCTAAACTGACCATGCAACTGATTTTCTAGAATTTATTAGCATAAGATGTCTCAAGTCTGGCTGTTTACAACATGCCCTGTTCTTATGAAACAGTTCTCTGCGAAACTCATTGCTCATTTTGTTTGAGTCCTTGTTCAGGTGGCTGTTCTGGTTGTATCACTTGATAGTAATGGTTGCTGCGTCTGGTGTATGGTTGTCACTTCATTGGGAAGCCTGTACAATAAGGAGATCTCAGAGACTTATCATTGCATAAGCAATGTGTGGCATGGCCTGGGAAGATGTCATATAAAGTCCTCATTCAGTGCTGATTTACTTTTCCTGGAGATATGACTTGAGTGAGTTATTCCATTCCCTAAAATAGCCACTCCGTAGACCTTGTTTCACTGAACATTACTGTCCTCCTTTCTCTCTCTGATTTTTTTAAAAATTATGCTCTCCTTCACATCTCTCAGTGTTATTTGTTTAATTTTTTCCTGCCTTTCTCTGCTCTTCCATAACATTTGGAACCTCATTATTCAATCTCTCCTTATCCATAGGTTCTCAATATTTTCTTTGCTCTTTTTTTTTCTTTTCATTTGCTAGTTTTCCCTCCTTCATTTCTTATGATTCTTCACAGTTTTCCCTCACATCTCCACGGTAGTGTGGGCTTCAGCATCTTCAGGGTCCTTATGCTTTGGTAGCCAGACCCCTTGCTGCTGCACATCCCCCTGTGGAGAATACCCAGACTGCATGTCTCTGCTGGTGTGTGGACACCATTAGAGGGGCAACAGGGGGGAACTGTAAGCTTGCAGTGCTTGCAAAGGGAGGGAGGATGTGAGGGGACCTGGGGAGTCTGAAACGACCCATGAGAGCATGCAGGGGACCCCAGAGTAGCTCCTAAGTGGGAGGGCAGCACTGATGAGTTGGGGCAATTAAACACTATGCTAATAACTATTAGCACTGGGGAAGTTGAATAATTTGTTGAACAGAGGAAGAACCATGAACTCTTTCAGGGCTTTTGTACATATGTTTCTCCTTAGTGTTAGCACAGAAAAATGCCGTATCCCTCTGGGCAATGTGCATGCCCTATGCTTGGAGGCCAGTGGTGTCCCAGTGTGCCTGCAGGCACTCTCCTCCCAGATGGTTTGAAGGGAGGCTGTGATACAAGGGTATCCGAGGACAGGCACAGGAATATCTGATCTCCCCACGAACTCATGGAGCCATCTTTGAGAGGTGGCACAGGCTGCCCACAGTCAGGGCTGGGGCTCTGATGAGGGTGCCCTGGGTCTCGGCTGAGGTCAGAGCAAAAGGTGCAGGTGGTCCCCCAGAAGATGAGGTAGCGGTTGTGTCCTGATGTATGAGGACCAAGCTGGGTTCAGATCATCTTCTCTCCACCACAACACTGAAGCACTGTTCTTGCTTGCTGCTCAGCCCACATTGGTGACTGTAGCCAGTAGCTTTTGTGTCTGAATGTATGGCTAAACTCTATTATTGCACCCCCTAAAAAAGAAAGAAACACACTAGGTAACAAGTGAACTGTAACAGTCCCTGTAAATTAAGGAGGTTTCTGATGGTTGAAATAAACACATGGGGTACTTCCAAATTAGTGTTAGTGTATCAATGGCGGCATATGTGGAGACTTTCATTGTCTCCCTCCAACTACACTATGCATTTGTGTTTTGGTACAGTAAATCTTACCTTTTATATGGTTTTGAATCCTGAATGTTTCAAACAAACAAGGCGCAGAAAAAGTACACTTTATTCTTTCTAATGACAGCTGGAATATAGAGTGAAGCTCAAGAGATTATAATTTAACAAAGACCATTTCCTAAGTGCTATCTTAAGCATGTGTTTACCCTGTGCATGCATGATGAAAACTCGTTTAGATGCTTTAATAAATGAAAGGAAAGAAAAAAATGCACTGATATGGTGTTTGAAGCACTTTGTGCTGGGAATCATAATCACTGAAAACTATCTTTAATCCTGGGTTTGAAATCAAAATGTATAATTTTGTTTAGATGTCTTTCTTGTAACATTCTTGCGACCTATAATAGCAGCTTTGCCATCTCATTGTAATAAGATTTCCATATAGATTAAACACCCACATCTTGCAAGGCTAGATGGGTATTTTCTTCTCAGGGAAGAAGAATGGATGCAGGTGTGCTTCTTAAGTCTTCCTCTATAAGTACTATCTAGGGGACAGAGCTGCCCTGGTCTGTCAGGACAGCGTGCTGTAATGGGGTGCCTCTGACTCCAAGTTTTTGTTACCAGCGTGGCAATGAAAGCAGTGGTGTCATAGAAAAGATATGATTTGATAAATATATTTCAGGGGCTTTGTGATGGCTGCTCATTGTGGAAATATATAAATCTTCAACTATGCCAATGCGTAATATTAATGCAGTCTAAATTCCTGTCAGCTACAGACTAACCCAAAGCTCCACTGAGATGGATAAGAGCCTTCCTTCAAATTTCAGCAGGCCTCATATCAGAATCCATATATCTGCACAAAAATAGGCGGCTGTGCACCTTACACAGCAGAGAGCAAAACTAATTTCTTTGGGTGTTGGAAGACAGATTATATCATGTAGAAAGTGAGCCAGAAGGCTGTCAGCTCCAGCTAGTGTATTATGACCAGCTCCTTAAATTCATAACTCTGTATGTTTGTAAGTTGCGTGTTTCATCTAGTTACTATATGCGCTGATGATCCTTATCAGGCTAATAAAATAATGTTATTTTTAAAGATACAATAATTTTCATTAACCCCTAGCAATCTCCATTCCTGTGGCAGAATATGCAGTAAGTTAGTGGATACATCTAGCCTAACTTCTTTTTTCCTTTTTTTTTTTTGTTACTTCACCTGAGAATTTTGCTTCAGTTTATATATCTTCTTGAAATTGCACTTTGGAAAATAATCCTCCGTAGGAGCATACTATATACTTTAAAATAAAAACAATTTTATCCAATAATGTCACTGGAGTAATTTTACTTCAAAATAAGTACCCGCATCATTCTGTGCAGGTGTAGGCATGAGTGTCTGCATTGATATTTAATATCACATTGCCACAAAAATATCACTGCCACAAAAGGCAGTCTTTGAGACTTCATTTTATTTAATACTTTCCAAAATCACGTGCTTGAGCTTTTGGTTGAACAAAGTTGTGTTGTGTTTCTTTGCTCTCTATTCAACATAAATATCTATGGCTTTTCTCAGTCACCCAGGTTCACATTTCTTTTCTCATGTTAAACCATAGACAAGTGAACAGTAAAGTCCTCGTCATGATCCGAGATCACACTGGATGGAGCTTTGAGCAACCTGCTCTAGTGGGAGGTGTCCCTGCCCATGGCAGAGCTGGAACTCGACAATCTTGGAGGTCCCTTCCAACTCTAACCATTCTATGATTCTGTGATTCTATGATCCTGGTTCTCTCTGAAGTTGACGGGGCATGCTCATTGGGATACATACTTCACATTTCCTTAGGATGTGTTGGTTCCAAGCACCGAGATCTGAATGAAAATCCGAGGTACTTGCTTGAGAGATGACTTTGAATTCAATGGAGCTTCATTATTTTTTTTCTTGCCCCATGTTAGCAAACTAAAAAACAATAGCAAACCCTTCTGGGAATGCCTCTTAGCAATTAGAGCATTCAGTGGGAATTCTGTACTGTGCTGTGCTGTGCTAGCCTAGCCTGGCTTGATAATTCCACCCATAATTTTGCATATATTTAATTGCAGAGCTATGCTGTTTTGACTCATTCTAGTCTCTTTTGCAGAATGCTGCTCTGTGGCAATCATTAGGGTCTGTACTGACTGAAGAAGCCTGTACTGGCTTCTGTGTTCAGCCTGATCTTTAAGCAACAGCTTGGGCTGGAAGCTCCGAAGGTCCTTCTAACCTGAGTTATTAGAGGTGTTTTTTCCCTCCAGCAGTATTGCAGCAGAACGTACTTAACAGCATAATTAGCTGTAAAATGTGACAACATTAACATGCAAATCTGTACCCTGTTGTAGGCTAAAAAGACTTAGCAGCAGTTGAGGGTGTCTCATCAATCGTTTCAAAAATGGCTGAACTTTGAGGAAGAGGCAGTGAGAAAGAACCAGCACAATGGATTCCCCTTGCTCTTTGGTGAGGAAAGAATGAAATGAAATATATCTTTCATTGCAAACCTTGTCAATGACATGTCAAACTGTAACCATATTGGTATAATAACTGGAACATCATGGGCTAAGTCTCTGTTGAGCTCATTTAGTGCCTATTTAGAGCCTGTCAGTCCCCAATGACAGCACCAAGAGGATCCAAGGGAGACCAGCTTTCTAACTTTGTCACCTAACTGAGGTCTAACTGTTTGCTACAATGCCCAGAGCATTGTTTTCTGAAAAATAATGCTCTGGAGCAGCTCCCAGTTGTTGGTGAGAATATCCTGTTATCCCCTTTTTGCAGTCAAGCATTTGGGAAATAGTTTGGGCCCCACCAGGTGTTTTCCATTAGAAACTGAGGCATGAATCAATGTCTTATGTCTTTGAATCAAGCAAGAGTAGCATCTTTACAACAGACTCAAGACTTTTCTGACAATGCTTGCATTAAAAACTCACTCTCTCGGCTTTTTCTCTGCACCACAGTGCCACAGCTCCTGTTTAATGCTTACTTGCTGCCTTCTTTATTAGTCTTTCTGATTTTTTTCTGCTATTGCTTCCTTGAAATTTCTAGCAAAAGGACAAGAGAAAAGCCAGCTCCGTTGACTCGTAGCCTAAACTCTTCTTTTCATGTCTTGAAACCAAATGGCTTTAAACCAGATGGTTTCTACTCAGGGCTGGCTCTATGCTGATGCTTGACCAGCAGTGTTCTCACTCTTTTAGTTGCCTGGTTCCATAAATGAGCTTTTGCACCACCAACGCTGCTTTGAGAAGGCTGTGCAATACATCTCTGCTGTGTGAAGGGAAATACAGTCACCTGAGGGGCTTCAGCAGAAAACCAATATTACAGAAAAAAAGCATACTGCTGTGTTCTTTCTGCTAGCTTGCACAATTTTGTCGTCCTAGGAGGGGAGGAAGAGGATATTCCCCACAGGGCTGCTGAGAGGGTGTGATTGCATGCTGCCTGGTGTGGTGGTGGGGTGGGAGCTCTGTCCAGAGCAATGGGAGCTACTATTCACATATATTGGGTTTGATTTCCAGACTGGGCATGAATTGATTTTGATGCCCAGGCTGATGGTGCTGTCGTGTCCATTTTGGTGGTTCTCTTCAAGGTGGGTCAGTAGAAATATCTTTTTTTTCTGTTCAGATGAACTGCAAATTAGGTGTGTGATGAGCATGGGTTAAAAAAAGAGGCTGTATCACAGTGACATTACAGCAGTGGATTTTCTAGAACTCAGTTTGCAGAAACGATTCTGTTTTGCATCTGCTGGAAGCAGCAGTAACCTTAGTGTGAAAAGCAACACAACACCCTTGAAAACCAAATGAGGCCTCTTTCTTCTGAAGATGACAGTTGAGTCTATTTTTTTTTATGATGTCTTTTAAGGCTGCTAAATTGTTGTCTAATCCTTACCTCAGGGCTAAAAGCCTTTCAAGAGAACAAACACATGTAATATCAAAAAGGAGAGGTCTGTGCTGCACACTCTGCAAAGCAGCTTGTGTGCAGATAACTCTTCAGAGGTTGCATTCAGATGAGCAAATGTGACAGAAGTGCATTCAGTAATAACAATATCCTCAATCAAAGGCATCAGCTGCACTCATATGCACTAAGCCTGACTTCTGAAGTCTTTGAAAGAATGAAAATTGGCACATGTGGACACAGCACGGCAGTTGCAAGGAGGCTTGTGAATATCCTCACGTTATCAGAAAAACATCTGCCTTCGAGAATTTGTGAATTTCACCTTCCTGACCCCCAAAATGACAATAATTAACTCATTTTTTTCTTTTCTGCATGGTTGGATTATATAATTTTGTGGCAGATATATTATTTAATGGGTAGATTAACAGAAAGACTTTTATCTCATATAGATGTTAATAGTTCGATTTCATAGATCTTAGATATTTTTTTTACCTGGATTTTGCAGTTTATTATATTATTTTTGAGCCTGCTTTTTATAGTGAACTACCCAGAGGAATCTTCCAGCTCTCCAAAACTGGAGTTTCATCTGTTCTGACAGACTAGTCAGCCTTTGGTTTTGAATAATCTCTGGGCAAAATCGTAACAGAAATGCTTCAGAATAACTTCCTCCACATATTTAGAAATTTATGGAGACTGGAGGGACTTGGGTCCCTCATCAAATGTGCAAAGATATGCAGAATAAACCTCTAGAGCTCTTTTTCAGTGCTGGACATCAAGGCTGTTATACCAACTGGGATATCCAAGCAGAGAGCACACATGAAAGCACTTGTCCAGCTGTGAGAAGGCACTTGGAAGTGATGGGGAGAGCCCCTGGTGCACATCAGTGTGCTGTCAAAGCCTCCTGGTCCAACAGCAACAACATCTTCAGATTTCTATTGAGGGCTTTCCACCCATGGCTGTGGAGGATGTCCCTGTGTAGGGGTGGGAGGCACTTCTGCAAATGTTTTGAGTTGATCGGAGGCTTGGCTGCTGTCAAAAGGGCAGCAGTCCTGCACTGCCCTGGCTGTAGGCTGCTTCTTGTAAAGCAGGTGGAGGTCCACGATGATCTGTGAGATGGGACTCCTGCTGTGGTGTGAGTGGCTGTGCATGAAAAAGGTGACATGGTCCCTCAGTCAGGGATCACAGGCAGAAATTTGAGTTGGCCCTCCAGGATCAGGTAATCAGACTCCAAACCTGAAGTTGTACGTGATTTGACCACATATGGTGTGTAGCTGGACTGCTGCATCCCCTGACTGCCTCTTAGAGATGCATTCCTGGTGCAGGTGCTCTTGATGGTGGATGCAAATTTGGTTTCTGATATATCCTGCAACCTTAACTGGAGAGTTGCTGTCTTGGTGAGCATTTTTGTTAGTAAAATTATTTATGAGAACATGTGTTCAAAAGGTCATAGGAAATTAATTTAAATAGTAAAATGAATTTTCATGGGAACTTTCTATTTCTTTCATCTAGAATTAAAAAGATATAACTATTTAATGAGTTACCCCATGTGGCCGGGAACGAGAAGCTCCACATGAAATAGGTGATAATCAGGCTATGCATTCACCTTTAGAAATATATATAGGCCACGTCATTTGGGAAAATCAGCACCTCACCCATGGTGGATGGAGGGTACTGTGAGTCTTTGGAACAGACCCTAAGTACCTTGTCTGTCTTGCCAACACAATGCCTGAGTTTAAGGATATGCAGTCCTCTGGCATAAGGTGTCTTTGACCTCAACTCATCCATACAACATTGACAATCTGACCTCAGACCACTTTCCAAGATTTCATTTTTCTCCCAGGCTGTCATTTTTTACACGTAGATAACAAAAGAGATGACATGCATGAACAAGATATACTTCTAACAGCAAAGCTTTGGAGAAGTCTCTCCTGAACCCCACTAAGGTAGCAATCTTGTGATGTCAGGCAAGTTACTACTGAATGGTTCTGTTTTTCTTTCTGCAGAGCAATAAAAAGTGCCACAGTGAAAAAATTTTGGAGTCCTTTTTCTGGCTTTCTGAAGCTATGCTATTTGGGGGTTCTATTTTCTAGCTTTTTCTGAAGGGGAGCAGAAAATTTCTTTTAAAAAAGCCCCTTCCTTTCTCTCCTTTGCCTTGCCTCATTTTTCAGGTGAGAGTGTGGAAGGGTTTGTATCACTGGCCCATCCTTTGCCACCATGTCCACTTCACCTGCAACTGGTGAAGTGCTGGGTTTCACTGGGTGCAGACCTGTGTGGTTTCAGTCATGAGACATTCATTCTTGCCTGATGATATTGGGGCCACCTGAGCTTTTAGTGAGGATAATGCTACCCCTAGGCATCTCCTGTGTGTATTTGCCATGTAGACAGGTAGGACCTACATGAGTGATGGACGCAAACGTGGCTCTGCTCCTTCTGGCTGATGATGTGAAAGTAATTTGTATCATTCCTCTCTGAAATGAATGTAAAACTCTTCCAAAGTAGGCTCCTACGAGAAGCCTTACCGTGATTATACTGTGGAGAAACCAGCTTGTCTTTTAGTTTCTTTGTGCAGGAACATGACTGAGAAATGTTATTCCATGCAGGGAAGAAGAAGAAACTCACCAAAGGCCAGTGAAAGAAAGGAACATGAGTGAAGCATTAGCCATGCCAGGAAACTGCTTTGCCCAGCACATTTGAATTGAACCCCCACTTCTCATTTTTTTCGTACAAAAAAGCCACCCCTCCCTAAGGTCCTCATTGTGTGCCTGTCCATCCCTTTGAGTCATTCAAGTCCATAGGTTCTTCCTGTCTGACATTTTGGGATTGATTTGGCAGACAAAAAGGCAGTGGAAAAGCCATCTGTCAAGCTGTGATCATAGAGTTGCAGTTTCTAAGCACATGTAGGAAGCAGTTGGTACTGGGGGTGTTTGCACCTGACATGGAGGCTTGAGAGGATGCTTAGAAACTTTTATCACCTGGAGGAAGCTTTGGCTTTACAGGGTGAAGAAACATTGGGGTCCTTTTATATATCTTGGGGGCTGAACTGTTTGTGGCCAGACCTCCAACATCCAGGAATGCAGTGGGGAAATCAAGCCAAGAGGGAAGAATTTGGCACACGCTGGGGGAAAGATATTCCCAGTCCGGCTCCCTGTGGCTTCCTTGAACTGGGATTTTCAGTATTCAGTTTTCCCTGGAGGATTTGCTCCCTGTGTTTCAATTCCTTCTGGGAGAGCCATCCTTGAAAGGTTATTGTCATCTGAAAAACTCTAAATCATCCCAAACAAGATGCTGTAATTCTGAGCAAAGAGTTGTATACGTGGAGTGGTATCCAAGAAGGGCTATTTTGCTTTAAATTTGCATCCTATCTTAGTTGGGATTAATTTTCAGACGTTGACAAGGTCTTAGGTCTGTGGCCATGTAACAAATTCAGAATCAGGCCCCAGAGATTTATATCTGAAATTGCTGACGTAGACAGTCACAAATTTGCCACTTTTGTCTTTTTGCTGGTAATTTGTTTACACAAAGAATTGTACATTTTTCCCTACGGGTCTTTGATAAAGTTAATATGGGAAACAGCTGGTCAGTGAAACTAGTTAAAAAAAGCAGAAGAAAGTTTTCTGCCTCCATTTACATTTTCCATCATATAAAAGCAATATTTAAAAAGTAAAAAAAAAAAAGTTCTGAAGTTCTGCTGCTTACCTATAACTTCAGCACCCCTGCACAGTTGGAGTACTCACCATCTGTTGAACATATTGCTGAAAATATCTTATTGCCTATGTTTTAATAGGTTATATATTAAATTGAGAACTCCTAAATAAAGATACAGCATAGTTCTCAGTCCAACTCCTGGAGATCTCAATGATTCTACACCAGCATTGCTATTTAAAAGCAGCGTTTGATACATGGATTTTTGATTAATGCATCAACAATTTCCAATAATTTCACATTCCTTTTTTGACCCATTTGACTGTGTGGGACTTGGGAAATTTATTTTTTTTCTTTTTTTATGGAGAGAGTTTTCTCTCAAAATGCGAATGTTGATTAATGAAAATGTCTGTTTTAAATCTAGTGCATTTTATGCAGAGTGAAATGATTTTTAGCTAGAACAAAACGTTGATGAAGTGAGGGCATAAACTCAGTGTTCTAGTTTACCTTCAGGCTCAGACTTACGTAGGTAGGTTTAGGAGCTCATTCTTAGTATTATCCTGCATTAGCTTGATCTGGTCACTAGATGTTGCTAGGTATCTATGTTAGTAGTCGTTTTGGCTGATTTAACTATAAGGCTTTATAGGTATAAGAAGAGGACATTACTATCTGTGAAAACTTATAGTTATTTCACTCAGTTTATGAATGTTATCATTAAAAAAGCCCCTGCTTTCATGATAAAGCTGTGTCCTCCCATATTAATGGTCTCTACTGAGCAAAGCAGATTACTCCATGACCCAAGACTTGAATTTAATTTTTAATGCTTCAGATATATTGGGAAATGTTATTTTCCCTGTAGAAGCAAGGTTTTAGGCAAATAGCCCTTGTCACTTAGGACCTGAGCATAGCCCATGAGGAACAATGGGCAGGACCTTACTCTGGCTCTGCAATGCAGCCAGGGGACCTCTTGCCTTCATCCGGGCTGCTGGAGAATCAATTATTCCTCCTGAGACTTTTCTCAGTGGCTTCCCAAGTAAAACATAAGTTTAATATTCCTAGAATGTGAATGTTTCCCAGTACTGCTGGATAAAAGCGGCTATACATAACTATGTATACATAACTATGTATAAAGCAGGTGTACTGAACAGTCTCTTTAATTGCTGATCCCTACTGTTTTAGAAAAGGGAATTTGCAAGGACATCACTGCTGTTTGTGTATCAGGAGGATTTTTGGCTAATGGGTTACAGTCACGTAAGGAGGATGGAGCAGTTAGCATCTTTCGTTTGAGTAGTCCTTAGGAAAAGCAAAAGGGTCATCACTGTTCTCTGCCTTGGAGTCACCAGATACCTGTGGAGATAATATTAAGGTACTCCCTGAACAAAAAGGCTCCTCAAATCTTAGTTAAAGCTTAAACCTTAGTCAAAGCTCAAATCTTAGTCAAAGTTTAAGCAAAGCTTAGTCTTTCAAATAGTAACTCCCATACCATTGGATTTACATATGATAAACATATTTGTTTTTTTTTTTTTAATTACTGAGACGTCCTTTTCTTGAAATATTTCCTATATCAACGGCTTGTATACAGGTGACATGCCTTGAAATCAATGGAGTACTTCAGTGAACAATAATTAATCAACAGAGCTATGTGAAAGTAAACTTTATTTCACCAAAAAGGTTGAACTCTTAATTTTAAAATAAATACTGAATTGGAGATGAAGACATACAACTACAGGGAAAATTACAGAACAATTTAAAAAAATTAGGAAGTGTAGAGTAGAACATTTATGTAAGTAATTTTGGATTAAACACAGAAACAAAGACTTACCAGTTAAAGTGCCCACATGTTTTGCTTAAATGTACTTGAATGGTTTGTGTCAAAAACAGTGATCTTTTTCATAATGTGTATATTCACTGTGGGTGGAAATCCTCCAGCCAATTTTGGCTGTCTCAAGGTTCAGGACTTAATCTAAGCCAGCAGTTCAGCCTCCCCAGCTCTAACAAATGTGATTCATCCCATCCTAGGAGAGGTGACTAAGATCAGGAGGATGAATTCACCTGGGCACATGCTTGTCTCTGTTGACTATAGAGGAAGCCCAAATGGCTGGCTCACTAAATGTCTAACTTCTGGAAGGCTGAAATGAGTTGAAGTGAGGCTGAGTCTTTCTATTAAAAAATGCCAAGGCGTGCCAGTTAGTCCTTTTCTTTTGTTCTTACATGTTCTCATGTTGAAAACATTGAAACAAAATGTTTTGCTCTTTTTCGCTGAGTATGTTTCCTAAACCAAGAAATATCTGAGTGGCCATTTGCTGTCAGGGATCAGGTAAAGGAGAGAAGAAAAAAGAATAAACAACTCTGAACAAGGAAAATTGCAAAAAGCAGGAGGGAACTTGGAAAAGAAAGGAAAAGAGAAGAACTGGGAGGAAACCTTAAGAAGCAGCAGAAAATACCTGGAATAAATCTGAAAACTTCAAATGAAATGCACTTTTTCAATTAAATTGTATCTGTCTGATGAAAAAGAGGTTCTCTATTTTTCTCAAAACCAGCTATTACCAGAAAGAATTTGCTGAATGAGGCTATCTGAATCTTATAATTTATCACTATTCTTTACCTTAGAAATATCATTTGTCTCTTCTTTGCTGTGGTAGAAAGACAGTTCACTTGAATCAGTCTGAAAGGCAAGAAAAATCTGAAAATAAGTTCTCATATTTTTTTATTATTTTTTTTTTTAAGTCTGTGGTGTACAGAAGTGCTAAAGACAAGGAAACTAGGAAAAAGTATGTGTTACAGGGCTGATAATCACAGCATTCATGGGACTGGTAATCCCAGCATTCAAACACCAGTATGTTTTCCTTCACAGCATTTGATAATGCACACTCACATTGCTCTCACTTTCTAGGGGTACTGTAAGTTAATGTGCTTTGCATCCCTCCTGGGAATCTCAGGCTCTCTCTTGTAATTGAGTCTGAGACCATATATTCAGCAAAAGATTCCCTAAAAAATAACCACTTTGCTCCAGGATTTAATCTAGGGGCAACTGTTTCTCTTCCATTGCTGGGAGAAAGGGAAAAAATGTTGACTGGCATTTGTTTTCAGCCTGTAATGTGTGGGCATCTGTGGATTTCTGGTCTTTATTTTAAGAGGTCTGCTAAAGGTAACAGAATCCATCAAACACAAACAACTGAAAGAAGTTTGTAAACTAGTGAGCAAAGTAAGGAAACATCTTTTTCTGTTACATCCTCTTTTCCCCAAGCCAATAAAGAGCCTATAAAAGTGGGGTTTGTCATATATTTTTTATAGCCTTTATATACATTAGTCATCAGTAGGGTGCATGATGCTTTACTAAGTTGCTGCTGCTTTTTTCCTTTTACAGGTGAAGTGACTGAAGCACAGAGAGGCATACTGTGACTTACCAAATGCTGCCAAAGTCATTCTTCATCTCACATAGGCATAATCGCCCCTGTTCAAGAACAGATTTGGTTCAATACAGGCAAAATTGGCTAACTTGAGCTCCCCCTCTGGGTTTCAGTACCCAGATTGTCTTGGTAAGGATGAGGTGTGGAGGCAGCGTGAGCACAGGGGTTAGTCCCTACTGGGGACATGGATCCCCACTGGCAGCCTGGCCCAGGGTGACTCTGGCTGCAGGCCCACAGGGCTCTGCGGTGCTGCTGGAGGGGAACCATGGGGAGCCATCCTGCTCCTTCCCACTGCAACGCCAGCAGGTTTCTAGCCTCTCCTCTACCCAGGCTCCCTACGTGCCTGGTCCCTTCTCCTGGTGCTCCCTCTCTGGCTTCACCCGACCCTTTCTAAGACGGAGGATGGGGGATTCAAGAGGATGCCCCAGGGAAATGTCAAAATTTTCCATTTTGGTCTCTCTGCCTGTCCTAGTTCTTGGCTGCCCAGTCACTGTCCCCTGCCTGCATTTCCAGACCTCATGTTTCCCTGCTTCTGAGGGTGGGGAGGAAGAGCTCAGCAGCTGGGGTAGATGCTGCTGCTCTGTCCTTGGGTCATTGCCGTGCCGTAGCGGCTCACCTTTTCCTACGGTACAGCTGACAGGTTGTTTGCTCTTCCCTTCCAAGATATGCTTCCCAAAATTGCCGACCATAACTTTTTTTTTTTTTTGGCGTCCTGACTCTTTGGTGAACCCACCTTTGTAAAGCTGCTTTTCTGCAATAAGTATGCTATGTGTAGCTATGCTCACATGGTATTTATACTGCTCTTCAAAAAAAAAAAATCAAAGGAGGAGAAATAAAAAAGAAAAATTCCATTTGTAACTAAATTTTGCACGTATGGAGAGAAGTCTATGGATTCAAATGTGTTAAGTATCCACACAGTTAACAACATGTCACTTCGTGAGAGAATTTTCATAATTAATGAACTGGTTCAATTTGCTCTGCCGCTTGACTTTGATTAATACATTTTTGAGTGTTCCCACTGGGACTCTGTCCAGTTTGTTTAGTAAGCTCTTATGTCTATATCCAGTTCATGTGTATGGATCAAAGTGTTGGCACCAAATGCTGGCAATATTAGCCTATGGTACAGCCATTCTGACTCCACTTAAAAAGAAGATAGCAATATATCTTAAATCAAGTTCTTTGTAATGTATTAAAAAAAAAATAAAAAGGAAAGAAATTTCACACTGTATTGTGTAGAAATGCTGTGATTTAAAAGTTCATCTCACGCAAGCTTTGCCAATTAAAGAGATATTTATCAATCCAGACAGTAATTGTGCAGATCCAAACCAGCAATTTGTTCAATATTAAGTACTGAGCTGCAAAACTTCTATAATTAACAAACGTTACCATTCTTTGCCCAGCTGCTGTGATGGTGTTGCACGTTTATTTCACAGTTGTGCTTTGGGAGTTCCCCCAGCTCCCAGTACAGCACAAGGATGTGCATCATGGTTTAAAAAGGGGTTGAACCCTGGACTGATGCAAGGAATTAGAAGGGTGGACTCCATGGTGTGCATTGCCCGGGGCAGGGGCTGCAGCAGCAATACAGGGGGCTGCTCCATGGGGCTGTCCCCAGCGGGGTGGTGGAAGGGGTGGCTGCCATGTATGGCTAACCCTGGGCTCTTCCAGAACCCTGTCCAAGGATGTCTCTTCCCTCTGCAGCTGTGCACTGGCTCCCACTGGGCAGCCTCCAGTGAGCTGGGGCTGAGAGGCATCTCAAGCTCCAACAGGGTAGGTTTAGACTAAGCATTAGGAATTTTTCACAGAAAGAGTGGTCGGGCATTGGAATAGGCTGCGCAGGGACGTAGTTGAGTCAACATCCCTGGACGTGTTTAAGAGTCGTTTAGATATGGTGTTGGGGGATATGGTGTAGGGGAGAACTTTGTAGAGTAGGGTAGATAGTTGGACTCGCTCCCCAGGGTCTTTTCCAAATGAAATGATTCTATGGTTCTATGATTTCATGTCTGCCTGAACAGGACAGTCTGATGAAGAAGTAACTCACAGCTTTAGGGCATGAGTTCACTCCTTGCTTGGCTGGGCTACAAATAAACTTTCTATCACAAACAATGTTCAACATCGGTGTGATCCCAAGAGGAGGCAAAGGGGGCACATGTCGCAGGTAAGAAAGTTTCTTTTATAGTGAAAGCTCTAGTATAGCCAGGAAAAAATCAGTTCCTTTGCTTTTCATCTTAAAGGAGTTTGCTAAATATCATTGACCTCCCAAATGCCACGGGGAATGTTCTGTATTTGGTGTAGGTGTATAAATGTCACTGTGCCTGATTAGCATTAATGAGTATGTTGCGGAAAGAGGAGGTTTGGCCTTGTAGTGCAGAGGGCCATTGCCAGTCTGTGTGGTAACTCAGGGCTATCCTAGCCTTATTTTGAAGGCTGTCATGTGGTTCTGAAGTACTTCTCTGGCTCTGTTTCCTAGGGTAAATGTCATCCCCAGAGAGCTGGAGGCATGAAGAGGATCAGTGATAGTGTCGGAAAGCCCCCAGAGAAATCTTTTGTAGTAAGAAAAATATGAGAAGGTTCAAAACAAGCTTGCAGGGAACGCTGTGTATATAGATGCTCATGAGCTCAGGACTTCCAGCCCGGTGCCCTTGGTTCACAGCACTGCGCTTCCGGATGATGGCAGTTGGAGAAGCATATCTTAAGCCTATAGGGTTTAAATTAATTAGAAAAATTCCCCTGAGCTCAATCTCTGCTTTCCCTGGGGGTGACGGGGACCAGGCAGTTAATCACCAGCAGTAACAAACTGTCATGCCTGCTGCCTTGGTTTTGTTCAGATGTTATAAGGCTGAATGGTATTGGATAATGGACAATGGGAGACAAGCTGATGGAAACACAGAAAACACTGGCAGATTTAAGTGCACATTGTTTAGCTACTAGTAGGAGAACAGCCTCAGAAAAAAATGTATTCTTTTTAACTTTTCCCATGGGGTTCCTGCTCCCATAATACTCCAGTGGGTTTTATAGCTGTTTATTCCCTCGCTGTGAGGATGCCAAAGCTGTGTTTGTATCTAGCAGCTCCATCGGCAGCATTTGTCTTACCATTTATGTCTTGTCATTTAAGCACTCGCAAGCAGTCTTTGGCCCAGGGAAAATAATGCGTGCAACATGTGGCACACAGCAAATAATCTCTGCAAATAACTTGCAAAGATGGGTCCTTTTTTACTCAGTGCTTTTAGTCATGATGTTATTCTCATTACATACATTACAGGTGACTTGCCAGCAAATTATGACTTGGTTAACGGTCATTTTCCTCTACCATCTACTGAAAGAACTGTAAAACCAAACCACTCATTAAACTAAGCACTCTGTCTAGCACGGTATCCACACAGATTTGTCTACCAATAGTTTGACACTTGACACAGACTCCTTCCTCAAGCCCTTGCCTGTCAGCACTTTCTCTTCTGAAAGAACTGGAGCAACTCCGATAATGTAAGAGTGAGATATAGTTCCATGTGTTCAAAGCAGTGTACAATATGAAGTAGTCCATTTTGCCTGTGCTGATTTTTTTAACCTTCTTTTATATGGAATATATATAAGTACTGAAACAGAGCGCAGAAAAAAAAGTGTTTTCTCTTTTTCAGTATATTTGATTTATGTGTTTTGCACATGTTTTTCAGGGGTCCATTTAACTCTTTGCACTGAGTATTGATCAGCCAGTTGGTTTCTCTTCTTCTCTGCCTAATTTTCACTGGTATAGAATGCTTAAAAAATGAGAAAAATGAAACTGAGAAAAATATAGTGCTGACAGGAGGACTCAGAATCTGATGTGAGAGGTGAATGAAGCTAAAAGCATGACTTCTTTTTAACTAACTGGCTAGATTTCAAATGGCTATTCTGCTTCTAGCAAGTCCCCACAATAGTGCATGGGCTGTAAAAGGCTGGCTGCCAATCCAGCAGGAGAGCCAGGGCTGCGAATCTGGGCTGCCATGTCTTGGTTTTTACTTTTCTTCTCCAACAACTGCAACAATCTCACAGCATCGTTTGGTCTGGCTGCATTGGAAACCATACTTTGTGGAGGATGCCACCTTTTTGTTTTTGTATTATATCAGCACATCTTCTCCCCAGCAGATTTTTTCAGCATTTTGGCCAGTGACAACGCAATTTAGCAGTGGAGAACTTTCAGGAGGTGAAGGCCACTAGCTCCTTGCCTTTATGATTTAGCTCATTAGAAAAATGTAAGTAAACCCAAAGACTGCTCTGCTGCTGTTGAGTATGTAGGAACTGTTGCTTATTTGATTAACTTTGGGATACCTGTGCGGCTCCTTGTGGGGACCAGGGGCTGTGAGGAGCCCAGTTCAGGGGCTGCACCATGTGTCCTCCATGACGTCCATGTTAAGTGCATGAAAATTTGATGGTTGCACATTTCAGGTCTTGTCTCAACAGAAATCAGTTATGGTTGATTTACTTTGCTTCTTTTGTGGCATTTACCACAAATCCTACACTCATTACATCCCGTTACCCCAGGCACACCAAAGTCCCAGCAATGGTCAGAGCTTGGTCAGTGGCCAGCCCCATTCCTAAAGTGGATCAGTGCTGGATCTGTCTGGGTATGCGTATATGCTATTATAATATATAATAGGTATAATATATAATAATATATTACATATATTATATCATTATTATAATACCATAATTAAATGCTAAAAAAATCTGATGTTGGACTCAGTGTTATTGTCAACTTTGTATAGGCTCTTCCTCCAAAAGAAAACATGAGGGCTCAGAGGAGATGATAGGGTTTTAAAAGGGGGAAATACCAATATATTTAAGAGAAGAGGAAAATTGGCATCAGTGACTGGAAAAGCCAATGGAGTCCTGGAAAGAAAATTACCAAGGCTGCTGTCTTTTCTGATACAAGAAGCAGAGAAGGAGGAGGGGAGCACAAATTAAACTAGCAGATGGAGGATTTACAGTCAACAAAAACATCCCAGTGCAGTGGTGTGGGGTGAAGTTGTGGGTCTTACTGTCACAGAGCAGTGGGGACAGTAAGAATTTGCTGTGTTTGAAGAGGCAAATGGGTTGAGCGGGCATCACCTGTGTCCAAGTCCCCAAACAAGATCCTTCTGACCCATAGGAAGAAATATTTGCTGGATGAGTCAAAAAGGGGCTCTTCCATGTCTCAGGCAGGAGCAGTTAAAATTCCTCTTTGTGCATCTCTTAATGTGGGCTCCAGTGGTGAAGCATCCTAACTAATTTAGATGACCAATTCTTTTTTGTAATTAATTCAAACATTCATGTAGTGCCATTGCTTACATCATAATATGATATTACTGTACTGCTTAAGCACCTTTGTTATGCACCTCAATGGATTAGCAGTGTGAAAACAGAGGAAAAAAAAGATAGTCCTTCCTTACCCCCAGAAATGCAGTTTCCAATTCAATCTAATAAGGGTCTTACTACTTCAGGGAAAATATCACGTTAACTTAGAAAATGCTGTGCTAACTTTTCTGGTCACAGAAGAATGTGCGGAAAAAGTAGTGCTTGATCAAAACAGGATCTGTCACTGTCATCTGTTAATGAAACACTGTGATTGTCATTCTGTGTTTCCAAGAATAAAGGAGAAGGACTGCTGCTATTTCCCTGCTTCTTACAGAACACAAAGGTCAGTGACATGCAGAAAATGGCATTTCATTAACTAGACATTTGTATTATAAACATTATTCCCAGGCAAGCAGGAAAGTCCCAAAAATCTGAGTCACTGGTGTTTGAATAGATGTTTTGTAAGGCCAAGTGCAGACCTTTACAAAAAAAGCATTGATGGAATAAACAGTCACTTTGTATGAAAAAGGGAAAGTTTTCTATATGCACATGCAGTTAGCATAGAATAGTGCCAGGATTTAGAAGCTTTTAAAAAAAAATTGTAATCTTGTCAGGAGATTCATTCTGTCTAACCAGCCTGTTAACTGGTTGCTACTCTAAGATGTGCATTTTCTTCTGAGCCTATGTGTGTTTCAGCTCATACTTGTGCCTAATTTATGACTTCTTAACCTTTCTTCCTCTTGATCTTAGTTATGATCATGACCCTAAAACAATAGTTTTGAGCTACTGCGATGATTCAAGATGCATCCACTGTATGAGAAGAAACATAGATGAGTCTCAGGTCTTTAAAACCCGAAGGCAGTTTTTGTTGCTTGGGAAGTCAGACCTCCCTGTGCCCTCTGACTCCAGGCAGGTCATTTTCCATGCGAGGCTTCCCTGAAGACACTTTATATTGAAAACTTGTATAACATTACTCAAAAGCTCGGCAGGTACAAACAAGAGATTCTCAGATGTTTGCCTTGCCCCACCAGGGTAATTAGGGTGCAGGACTGGGAAGGCAGTTCCAGTTGCCGTTGCACCCTGCCCAACTGCTGGTTTGCTGAGGTACCTTATGTTGGGTTCTGCTTGGCCTCCTGCTCTCCCTCATTGCTCTTGCCCTTGCTGTGGATTCAAGCAGAACCTCTGCCCATGCATCTACACACCACCTGGTGTCTTCTTGCCTAAGGTATCCTGGAGTGAGGCTTACTGCAAAGAATAAAAAACTAAAAAGAATTGGAAAAGTTTCTCTTGACTCCTTTTTCATAGTGTCTTTATTTTCCCTTGTGTCTATGCCCTGAGGAAGTCAGCCTGATTCTCTGCTGCCTTGCCCAGTACAATCCTTGTGGTTATGGAAAAGGAGCACCAAGAGAGCTTTGGTGTCAACACAATTTTGCTGTGGACAGATGTGTTGTAGCAGTAGCAGGGATTTATACACCCCCCTGCAAGATGTAGTGGTCAGAATTTCCCATTATTTTCTTGAGAACAGGAGAACGCTTCTCCTATTGAAATCACGCGGATCCTAAACTCATGAGTCCAATCCTGCTCTCATTTGAGACTGAGGAAAGGGGATCAGAGAGAGAAGAGCAGCAGTGTGGTGAATGAAAGCTCTTTGCAACTGCAAAACAGCTGACAGCAGCAGATGAAAATATGTGAAGAGGTAAAAGAATATTAAGTTATAAAAGCCAGATTTAATGTTGGAGGACTTAAAGTAAACTGCATTTCACCATTATTTTGTATTTCTTTTTCTTTATATACCCCAGGAGAGTACTGCAAGAACAATTAGTTCCTCTGGTAGATCAAATAAGGAGAGTAATTCCTGCAGGGAAATCAAGAGCAGCATGTGCACATATGATTCATGTATTGGGACTTTAAATGTCGGGGGTTTGCCTACCCACCTGTGAGGACAGTGTCAGGAGGTATGAGGGAAGCATCCTGAGACCAAGCAAGATGTTCTGTTTTTTCTATCATGGGAGAGTGTCTCTTCTTTCCTGTTGGTTGGTTTCTTTAATTAATCTTTAATGATAACAGAGGTTTTGCTTTTGTATCTAAAGCTAAAGCATGTAAAATTTATTGGAGTCATACAGAGATATAAACAGATACTTGCTCGTCAATCTACCTATCTTTCTTTTTTACATGTTTATACTATTAAGGAACAAAACAAATAACACCAGGCCCACAAGTGGCTGCTAAAAAGACATTTTCCCAACACTGCTAATGGGAAAGTGTGCTATGGGATGTGGTAACAACCCAAATAATAACAAAACAAGAATAGCCTATTTGCATGGATTTCATTTGCTTGCCTTTTGCTTGATTGGGCAATTTGAGACCGAGATTTTAGGCACAACTTCAATCGGACAAGAATAAAAATAAAAGCTCCTATCCAGAAGGCATGAGCAATTAAAGACAACTGTGGGAAATGTTATTTGCAGAAGAACATTTCCTTTCTTTAGAAAGTGTGCTGAAGATGAGAAAGGGCACTGTGTGAAAAGACAAGAGTCAGATGACTGGAGATTTGGAGCATGTGGTTCCTCTTCCAGGTGAATTACTTCTCTGGGCTCCCTAAGTCTCCCTCCTGTTTTCCTTGGTACTCTTAGGTGCTGGCCCTCATCATGACATGAGTTAGCTGTGTTGGCAGGCACCCAGAAAGAAAGGGGCTAGTGAAGATAGTCTCAAGCTACCTTTGCAGCTTTCTGACTTGCAGGTACCTGGCATGAGCTTGAGCACTACAATGATCTGCATTTCAGGGCGTTTTCCCCATATCACAAAGTGATTTTGACAAGATGATGACCTACTCATCTGCCTTTTTTTCCAGAGAGGAGAGGGCACTGGTAATGTCACATCTTTATCTCCCCAAGCTGGCTGACCTGTCTTTGCTGCTGTGCACATGGCACCTGCTGCTGGTCTCTGTGCCTGCCTCCTTTCCTCAAGGTAGGACACATGGACATGGTCTGGGGACATGCTAACTACTCCTTGTGTCTCTCCTGAGCCCTTGGAAACCTTCACTCCTCTCTGCTTCTACCAGGGCAGGTGGTCTTGCACTGTCCTGAGACCTGTCCTGGTGCATACTGCACGTAAGGAAAAAGATTCAATTTATTCTGAAGTGCGAGAGGTGAAGGAACTTTGCAAAATACTGTGTGGTCAGAAGAGGAACAAAGGCAAAGATACATCCAAAGAGAGACAGCCTGGGGAGGGAAGAACAGGAATGTGGAAATCCTGCCTGCTCTACTCACCATGGTGATTGGCAGGTTTCTGTGCTGTTTTGATAGGGCTGGCAAAACAATGCATCCTTGGCTGCTGATCTCAGTAGACATGCCCAGGGTGCCTTGCTGCCCACAGGTGAGTTATTGCACTTCTCTTTTCTCAGCTCAAAGCCTGAGAGTGCTGCATTTCATCCCTTACCTTGCAACATTTGCACACCACATGAGTGGATGAACATATGATTTTAAGCAGTTACATTTATTTCAGAATGGCCTGATGCTGTGTTTTAAAGGCTTTTGATGGTTGCAAGCAGGTAAGCTTTCATAACATGTCTAGAAAGAAAAAAATATCCAAGTAAAAGAGAACAGAGTGAAAAGGCATCAATGGTGGCAACTTTGTGATCATCTGCAAGAGTGTGTTGGAGTCACTATGGAGTGAAATTGTATGAAATAAACACCTGTGCTCCTTGATGCAGAGACCATAAACACCTCCTATCCATGCTTACCACGAGCTGTTCAGCTTGACCACATCTCCATGAACATGCACAACACACATGCTTGGTACTTGCTTTACTGGCATCAGTCTCAGCCCTGTAGGAGGGGATGGGATGGTTCCCAAAC
This sequence comes from Gallinago jamesoni, assembly GCA_025769975.1. Classification (NCBI taxonomy): domain Eukaryota; kingdom Metazoa; phylum Chordata; class Aves; order Charadriiformes; family Scolopacidae; genus Gallinago; species Gallinago jamesoni. Next base: position 111,218,224 of record JAOQGH010000001.1, on the reverse strand, counting down.
CTTCTCTTGCCCCTTGTGTCTGCTCGTGTCTTGCCCTGGACATGTTTACTGGGATTTCCACTTTCTAAAATGAGTACTGGGCAACAATCCCCCTGTTATTTATGTAACCTGTGTGCTTTCTGATGCTTAGGCTAAAGGTGGGATGGAGCTTTTGGAGGTACTGCTGTGACGTGAGATAGTACCCACAATTCTGGCAGAATGGCCACAAGGAGGTGGCTAAAGTTGGACCCTCTCAGCTCTGCTGTGTAGACTGCTCAGAGCAAGTGGCCATTTCAGGCAGCAGGAACCCTCTTTGTCATAGAGTGAAAGAAATTGTTCACGGCAAATGGTTTTAGTGGAGAGGCTGGGCTGTAGGGAGAAGACTAGCTTTGTATGAAGTCCCATCTGCCAAATGGAGATTTTCCACTAAAGTCAGCTCACTTCATTGTTGTGATTCTATGAGAGAAATTGTCCTGGGGACAAGTTACCCTTTGAATGCACATAAGAAAACACGGCTTGGGATCCTTCTTACAATACTGAAGTAAAAAGAATTGCTTTGTTATTGTGAGCATTGTTTCAGGAAGTGAACAATGTCTCCCTGGGTAAAGAATATGTCCTCCAGGTAGGTCTGTCTCCTTGATAGATTAGCCAGTTTGAATGACATTTCTCCCCAAGCTTGAATTCTTCCTAACAGTGCAGGGGAGAAATTTTATTCCTCTGTGAGGAAAAATGAGCTCTTGCTGTCACAAGGGGTTTTATTCGTTTGAGAAAAGAGGTCTTTGGAAAGGTCTAAGGCATGATATGGGATGAAATTGTATGCTCACTATGGAGAAACTGGTTTGTACAAAATATAGCCATGGCATGTTCCTCCACAGACTTCATAACTTCAAACTAAACCTAAGCTTGTTTTGAATCCTTCTGCCACTTAGTCTCCATTTTCCTAGATCTCTGATTCCTGCCTGTGAGTGGAAACATATGCCACAATAGAGGAAAAGTGGCTGTCACAGCATGTCTGGACCATCTTCAAGGGAAAGATTCACAAGAGAAAGTCGGTCTAAGAGCTCTTCAGCCTTCCTTTCATTCACATAAGAAACTAAGGTAGATGCAGTGAAAGTTTTGAGCTTTTCCCTTGTTACTATTTCTCCTTTTAAAAAGCGAATAGCTGAATAATATCTCTTTGAGTTGAACCCAGGCAATGCGGAGATTGCACTGGTAGGCTGAAAATGAGAAATGAGCTGATGAACAGTTTTCAGTTTCCTTTGGTCAGAATGATTTACCTTTGTGAGTCTAGAAGTTTTCTTGATTTCCTGATTCATTGCTTCTACCTATGAGGTAGAAACCTTGTAAGAGGTTTCACAGTGAATCACCAAGTAAAATGTAATGTTTTGGTTTTTATCTTCAGGGCACTCAGTCACCTCAACACAGGTTTTCTAAATGTCTACTTAAACCCCCGTGAGGCAAACAGCTATGAAGCTCTTTGTGAAGATAGAGATTTTTGCCATAAACCGGGATTAATGTTTTTTTCAGGGGCTGTTATGAGACTTCAGGACAAAACCGCTGCAAGAACTGAGAATCATCCTGGGCTTTACTGTCTTCCATTCATGTTTTCTCTGATGGGTCTTCTCTAACTTAAATTTAAGGTGTGCTGATATTAACCGAAATAAAACATTGCAACAGCTTTTCTGTGTGGAGCTGATAGGAGCATGAACAAACTCCAAGTGTCAGGTGTTAGGTATGACACAAAATGCTCTACGTGTTCTGCTGCCTTGGTTACAAAGGTTGACTCAAAAGCATGTATAGAATAAAGCAAAGTATGCACTCTAGAGTATCAAAGGTACTGGACTTTAGGAAAGTATTTGCAACTAAAGGAAAATATTAAAATTATAACAAACATGAATTTTCAAGTCAGTGTTTAGAAACATGGGAAAAGATTAAGACATTCTGTGTTTAATATTAAACTGAGGCTGCAAAAGGTATCCTGGTTTGGTTAGCTAAACTTAAAAAGCCTGTGTAATGAGGAATTGTTGCTTTAGCTCTTTTTTATAGTTTGCTTTCTCAAGGACAGCTCCTAGAAATACACTGTGTGTATTGATATGGTTAAGCCATAACACTGCCTTAAAATGGGATGAGTTTCACCTAAATTCATGGAGGAGGTTAACATGTCAAACAGATGATATTTTGTAGGTGTTTGTGAAAATCTAAAGTTGGACAGAGAAGAGAGATCTGCATTAAGACCCCACTGAGAGGAGGGCCACAGCACAGATCCCATGGTTACATACTTTAGATTACCAGGTAACCCCTCAGCATAGCTCATGCTACAGCCCCTGCAATGTTGTTGTCAGCCAGTAAAGACATCTTAGAGGAGAGCAGATGAATCTAAGGTCTACTGGCATGGAGGGAAGTTATAGATGTAGCAGAAGGAGTAAAGTCAAGGAAGAGAGCAAATGAGATGAGAAGTTGCAGGGAATTGTAGGGATAGAGGGCGCATATCAAAGAAACCATGTTTTATTCGTTCCTCTGCTTAAAGTATGGCTTATAAAATTTAATGGTAGAACCCCAAACCTTTTATCTGAGATGTTTTCAAGGAACCATTAAGGAACTGAGTATAGTGAACTCACTGAATTAATTGAGTTTGTAATCTTCTCAGGACTCGCAGTCAACAAAAGTGCTGTTGGGCTTGCAATGAAGGACCTTGCTGAAGACACTACAGGTAATTCTTTGAGTACCATTTTAGTATATGACTTCTCAGACTTAGTGAGATCAAAAAATCAGAAGGTGAAAAGTCTGGGGGTTTACATAAATATGATTAAATAAGCCATGATTTAGCCTCCATTAAGGCAAATACTCCCGGTATTTTCCTAGAAAATGGCTAGACTGGCCAGCAAAAAAAATATTAGAGCAGCTCTTCTGGAAATTTTTTCCTACATGGATGATTCTGGTCATGTGTGGGCTTTGCTGTTTGTTATGAGCTACTTTGAAAAGGAGAGGAGAGTAATCCCTGCTACTTTAAGAGCTATCCCTACTGTGGTGGATCATGGTCACTTGCATGCATGACAGCAATCCACTCAGGAGCTGGGTTCGCACTGTCACTCTGACTGTTCCAGACTGCTTTTTCTACAGTGTTTGTTGTGAAACTGGAAAGGGGGTAATGTTTTTTTAGTTTTATATTCCTTCAATTACTTGTTAATGAGCAAGTGTAAAAGGAAAGTAGAATGTGATGCTGATATTTTGCGATGACAATTAAAAGCAAGATAACAGAGAATTAGTTCTTACAATATCCTGATATGAATACCTATGAAAAAAAAAAGTAAGAAAAAAGTTAGCAAACCAGAATTTCAGGATGTGTAAATCATGAAAGCTTTATTGTAGTCAACTGATCTTCATTCTTCTCACCCCCTTTCAAGTGATTTATATAGCAGAAAAGCAGACACAGCAGCATGCAGAACTTTCTGGCCTATCTCTGAAGTATTTAGCTTGCCCTAGAGTTGTCTGAAACCAGAGATAGCAAGAGCTGCCAAGTCTGGAATTTGGATTAAGTTAAATCCTCTACCGCTCCCATTGCAAAGTGGTGATTGCTACATGTTCGCCTTCCTTTTACACACCAACAAACTCTATATCAGCCTTCACAGGAATGGCAAATTTAGCTGTTGCCCTGAGTTGGAAACATTATTTTTCTGCTCAAGCTATTGCTCTCACTTTCAAAACCCCGTGCAACTTTCCCTCTGTTCATGCCTCCAAACTGAATTACCATTACCAATACCAAACTGCCTCCCCTTGTACCTGCCAGACTGCCAGCACCAAGTGGTGTGGTGTCACCACCATCTCCCTCTCTGTTCCTTCTGCCTGGCCATCATCGGCAAGGTTTTCCATAAAACTCCCATACGTTCCTATGGCTTCTTACACTCCCCATGTTCAAATCCATCCCAGAGGTCTGCTACTGCTCCTGTTAGTGATTCACTGCTCATATTTTTTCCTCCCTTGTTTTTCTGGTTGTTTTGCTGCTTGTGTGGTAATCTACACTGGGGAAAGGGTCACTGGAGAAACATAGAAAACATACATTTGCTTCTTACGGGCAGAGCACAAAGTGAAATACTGGAGATGAAAAATAATCTAGAAAAATACGTTCTGAAAAATGAAGTTCATATTCTCAAACTGAGTTTGCATTGATGTTTCTCCAGAGAGAACTGTTGTTAGAAACTTGGCGCGCTTGCATCTAATTTTAGAGTATGATCTACTGATGTTTATCATCTGTTAACATGATTCTGTAATTCTGAGACTTATTAAGCACTACTTGATGTTAGTTGTTTGGTTAAGGTAGGGAGAAATAAGGATGCTGTGAAGTCTGAGTTAGTATGATTTGACAGAAAGAATACTTCTGGTGTCCCTGGTTCATGGATTTCCTATTCGGATATGACATGAAAGAAAGCGGACTGTTTGTAAAACAGGTCAGCAGTATTTTCTTACACAATGCAATGCTGGTGTTAACATATGTCACAGGCTTTGTTTCTGAATTTCCTTGAGGTAATGCCAGTTGGAAATGTCTTTTAAAAAAAAGAAAAAAGCTTCTCTCTATATATCAAGGTGCTATTTAGTACAAGTTGTTATCTTCTAAAGGCTAACAACTTTAAAAGCCATTAAAATGAGCTGGATTTCTTTTCCTTTCTCTTTTTTTCTTTTTTTTCACTGGGCATTGAATTTTATTAGGTTTCAGTGACCAGCACAGACAGAAGTAATCTTTCGCCACAAGACATTATTTATAATTCAATAGTTACTTTAATGTGTCTCAAAAATCTCATAATTCATATGTTATGCTATGATAGTTTTATTCTCTTTTAAAACAAATAGAAGGATTGCAAAACATTTTAAAGTTGTTATGCTGGTCTTGTTTTTCCTGGAAAATAAAATATTTTGAAGAAAGTCTAATCTAATAATATCGGCAATGGCTGGATTTCTCTGTAATAGAAAAGGTACGGTTTCTAGCACTGCTAACTCCTTGTATCCCTATATTAACATGCATTTGATGTGGATTCTAGGTTAGAGACTGTAATTATATGGCCTTGGCCCCAGTCACATGATACAAGTTTAGAATTGTTGAGTATTCATACTCTTTAATCAAGCCTTAGATAGGGCTTAAACGTGAGCACTTAAAAATGTGAACACATAAAATTGGTTTGTCATTTTACAAAACCAGGCTATATGACCAGTGGAAAGAACAACCTAGTTATGCATTATAGTCCGAAAATGGTATGGTTTTATGTCACCAGATATTTTTATATGTTGAATGGACTTGTTCTGAAAAATAATTGTCGTTACTACTTCATAGCATTCCTGGGTTTATGCAAGCAGTAATTTTATGCTGGAGGGGATCAGCAAAAGTGTTTTCATATGATATTTCTTGGGGTGTAGCACGATTTTCTTAAAGCAAATATGTAAAGACAGAGAAATGTTTGTACCATTATCTATCCCTGGGGCCCAATGTTCTGAGAGAGACAGATATTTCATGGTAAAATTACCATGTGAATTCCCATCCCCGTACATGTTAAGGTTTTCAGTTATTTGTGCATTTGGGGAAGCCTGAGATAAAAAGCCCAAGAAAAACACTTAATAAATGAAGTATTTATAGTTACCTTTAGAAAAAGCGTTTTGACAGTGGCAGTGTTGCAGGCATGGTAAGAGAGGGAGGAAGAAGGTAGTCTTCCAGTATTTTCACCCATCAGTGTTTTTGCTTCAAAACTGCTGCCATGTGTGGAAGAATAAAGGTAGAGAGACATTTGTTTCCTGAAAAAATAGGTACACACATCAGTGGCATGATCCATGACATCTTAAGAATTGCTTTCAGCCATAAGTAACCTTTAAAAATGAAATCTAGCTATTGATTTAGATCAATGCTCTTCATCGGTTGGAAAGTGTTTGAGTAGATTCCCTCTTAATCCTTCAAATTGAAGGTTTCCAGCCCAGCTTGGGTCAGAAGACATCAATCTACCTTTTTAGTATTAAATTCATTGTTAGCTAAGATACTGATAAAATGGTTAAATGTCTGTCCAGCAAACTAAATGTTCTACATCATCAAATTTGGAATAAGGCTGATTAGGCTGGCAGAGAGAAATTATTTGCATTAGTAAAAAGGTGGAAAATAATGGGATATTATGTGAAAATATAGTCAAAATAGGGCTTTGGGTTGAAATAATTTACCCCAAAAGGGAATAAACATATGGAATAAATTAGCAGAGAAAATAATTTCTCAAACGTAAATCAGTTTATGGGGTCGCCTTGATGTGTTTCTGAAAAAAAAGTAAATGTTAAAAACATAGCAATAGACTAAGGAAGCTGAATTTAGATATTCAGAGCATGACATCTCTGGAGGGTATTTTTTGTGCCAGCCTGGGCTCAACTGGCTTTGTGTTTTTACCATATACGTACCGTACACAGTGGCTGGTTAGATAAGCTGAATCAAGTCATATTACCTTAAGGTTGTGAAGTCAATGGTCCAGCTTTCAGAAATTAATTCTCCTGCTACTTGAAATTAATTATATTGGGATAAATGAGCCTCCATTTATTGTTACATACATCTGAAAGATGCTTTCTGTAAACTTTTGGGTGAGCAAACCGGAAAGTTCATCAAAATTAAACAGCTACTGCCTGTATCAATATCAGTTTGAATGAGCAAATAATGCTAAAAACCACTTTCCTCCCATAAAAGCTTGACCCAAAATGTTCTGATATGTTTGATTTTCTGTCCAAATCAACAGATGTGTTTCCCATTGGCTTCAAGGCCTTTACAAGTTCAGTTTTCATTTTCTGGCTTGCCTGAAGGCATTTGGTGTAATGTGCTCCTTCTCCTTTCCTGGGTAGGGGTAGTGCTGATGGTCAGAAGGTGCAGCCTTCCCTGGTATTGTTCATCCTACCCTTTCCCTGTCACCCTTCCGTACAGGAGGGTTGCAGAGAGAGCACTCATGAACGATGTTCTACCACTTCAAGAAAAATCCTGCAAAGGATGGGGCATGCTTAATGGTTAGCTAAATGTGGACACTGGGGGTTAAAATACCACTGCAGGCAAGAGAAACTGAATTGCCAAATTGAAGTCACTGCCTCCTTTTTGGTCATTAAGTTGCGCTGTTAATTTTAGTGGTCAGAACCAAATCTATTGTGCAAAATAGGGAAGCATCTCCTAACCACTAAACTATGTTTTTCTACATTAAATTGGTTTTAAGCTGGAATTTTATAGACCGTATCACCTAAAGCTTTCTAGTAAAATATATTGTACTGTACTCACTATGTACTGTGAGTTGTAGATAATTAGGGAGACGTGGATATGTATGATATATGTTAACAGAGCTTGTTTTTGGAAGAATTTACAAAAAGCTAAATGCACAGAGCAAGCTCGCAGAGGTGTTTCTTGTCACCCTTTTCACATACAGTAAAGGAACACACAGCCTTTGCCAGGCGGGTTGCTATTTTCTTACTTTTGCATTACTGAAAAAAGACTCCCTGAACTTTGTTCACTGGTTTCATGTTGGATATGGAAAAGCTAAAAATTGTCTTCAGGAGTGAAACTGACACCTTACCGATGACTGACGCTTCAGGTGGCAGGCTGCTTGATTTATTCTGAGGTTTGCTATGTGGTCTTACTGAGATTGACTCAGTGGGAAGCACTTTGCCAAATCTCTTCATATTAGATCAGTTGGAACTGCTACCTTTATGCCTGGGAACAGCAGTTGAGAGCCTGAAACTGCACTTCTTGCTTCTCTTGGGGAAGCAGCATCGTGTGTGTCTTGGGCCTTGGCAACAGATGGACAAAGATTATTGGCAGAGTTCATTTGGTCAGACCCGAGTTCATCATCGACAATGCCTTGTTCTGGGGTATTAGATGCTGAATAAACATCTAAGAAGGATATAAAAAGTACAGCCACTTCCCTATGGGAGTTGGTGCAATACCCAGAAGTAGAACAAAAGTCAAAGCAACAAAGATATTTATAAATAGGAAAATGCCAGCTTCTCAAATGATCTATCACCAAACATAAGCATCATTAAAAATGAGCAGCGTCTATTGGTTTAAGATCACTGAATAATACTTTGTCTTCTGCATAGCTCTGCTTCTTTAAAAAGCACTTTATCTCACAATCATCTGTTGCTGGAGTGTAGAAGGACAGGATGATTCCGTTCTAAAGATAATTGTGATAGATTGCCTGGAACCCTTCAGGCTTTCCAATGTTTTTACTTTCCCCCCCCAAGAAAAAATGATTTAAATGTAGATAATAGTTTCTTTCTTTTATTTTTCTGCCAGTCATAATGCAGCACTCTATGTTCTTCTCTTGCATGCAAACAAAGGAGATCTCAGTGTTTCTATTACTGTGGTATCATTAGAGTTTGTTGTCTTGAGGTCTCATGCAGTGTCTTTTCTGCTACACAAAATGCAAAGAAGGCTGTGCCTCTCTATAAAACTGTTTGCTACGTAGATCTCATAATCCTGTGAGTTGATCCGGACGACTCAAAGAATTCAGCTTCCATGCAAACACATAAATAAGGTTCAGGTTTGTCGAACAGCTCTGAACCCAGTAGCACTTATGAAAACATTCAGTTAAAGGTTTTCTTTTCCCAGAACAGTTCCTCACACAACACGTTCATATTACTCATCACTAGGCTCCTGGCCTCTTATTTTATTACTGAAGTAAAAGCTGAACGTTTTTGTAATCTGGCTCATATATGAGAGCTGCTTTCCTCCACTCAGATGGTTTTGGGTATAACTTTTTGTAATAACTTTTTCCACAACTTTCAGTCAGAGAAAGGCATTTTCCTAGGCCACCCGTATGTAGAAGGAGGTGGATCATGTTGCACAGTGTTTTTTTTCAGGATCTCTTCCCAGTCACTTGCCACGAGCGTTTGTACGTGTCACTTCTGGGCTCTCTGGATATCAATGGGGGGGGGGGTGGTCTGAAAGGCTCAGAAGCAGCAGATACTGCTTCTGAGGTATGTGAGGTTACATTAAGTCTGCTGCTAGTTGTCCTTCACAGAATTGGCTTTTCCCTCTCTCTCTCGTCACGTGAACCTTGCCCACAGGGTAAAACAGGAAACACTCAGCTCTGAATGTCTCGCCTGTGGCATCTTTATCAAGACGAGCATTTCTCAGACTTGGAATTCCCACCAACTTCCCTCTTCCAGACTTCTGGATTTCAAATAAATTTGTTAAGGCTTGAAATGAAAAGAGACTCCCACCAAAGGAAATGGGAAGACTTTTTGGTTTCTGCAAATCCAGGATTTTTGCCCAACATCAAAAAGGGAGGCTGTGAAAAAAGGGATCTTGTGTGAACAGGAAAAATATGGCAGTGAGTGTGGAGCTGTAAGCTCCAGTTCTAAGCTGTGCTTGAATTTTGAAGTTGATGAATGTTCTTTCAGTTCTTAATTTAAGAATATTAATTTTCATTTTCCTAGGAGGTACATTCTAAACCATTCAACATCGTTGTCAGGTGGCAGCTTTTAATTTCTTTACCTTGGCAATGCAAAAACATCTTAAAATTGGTAAGAATGGTCATGACAGATTGCTTGTTCCCGTGTTGCCCTGACTAAGGCACAGATCAGGCAGAGCCTGCTCCTGGCCATCAGGGCAAATGTGAGGGCAAGGAGATGTATGGTAGGTGTCAGAAATGTAGCCTGAATGCTCTGCACTGTGGTTCTCCTGTTTTCTGTGGCTCAGGGAAAATAAGTTATCAGGAAGCAGCAGTGGAAGTGCCCACAAGCCAGCTAGTGTCCCAGCCCAGCCCTTTGTGTCACCCGAGCAGAGCCCGGGGCTGAGTCGGATGTGACTCACAGATGTTATTCCCACAGGTGAGCAGCTTAACTTGGTCACAAACCTTGGTCAGGGCATGAGGTCACCAGCCAAGTCATTCCCACCCTGGGTGCATTGGTGCCAAAAACTACAAGGCGTCACCTGACAGTTTATTTTCTTACATTTCTCCTTGAGAGAGAGGTTCAGGCCAGCTTGTTTGGCAAATGCTGTTGCTTCCGTTTCTTTGTATATTGATAGGATATACTTTTAAAAGGGAGCACAGTATAGTTAATTAATGCTCATGGTGCGTACAACCAGTGGATTGAGATGAGGTAGCTGGACAGCCCTTTTAAAAAGTTTTCTTGACCATTTCACGCTCAGACGGTAATGCTGTGTTTCCTCAGCCTGACAGAGTTCCAGTTGGCTGGGAGCTCCTCGGCTACAACACAACATACCGCACGCAACGTGGATTTTACTACCTTCACTGATGTATGAAGGATAGTACTTAATACAAAACAGAGAACGTATGAACGCCTGCCTTATTCCTCTCTACTTGTCTGCACTTCCTTGCTGCTCATGGGAATACGTTTTGCCCACCATGACGCTGATGTAAAGCCAAGGTAACCCACGGGACACAACCTCAGACATCACTTTGCTTCCTATTTAGGTTGGTGAGAGGGCATGGAATAAGTTTTTTTCCTTTATTTTTAAGGCAAGTGGGGAAAATCTAGTCCAGTTTATAAATATATAAAAAGCTCATTAATAGACCCCCAACTTAAGACTGCCTATTGCAAATAGCTGACATTGTATTGCTGAACCTAAACACCAACGGAGTTGCATTATTTTCTATGTGATTGTAATAGGGAAGGAGACAAATAGCACCAAGTTTATTCAGTGAATTCTCTCCTAGGTTTCTCATCTATGAAAATCAGAAATATTTCCGTCTTACTTCATGGAGTTACTCTTGTGAAACACTGGTAGTTCACCTGAGTATAAAAAAAAAAAAAAAGACAAAAAAAAGACAAGAATCCGATCTTAGTTCCTGAGTTTACAATCTCTTTTTATGTGCACAGCAGGAAATATTTTTTAAAAATCCTGGGTATTTCCAAACTTCTGACTTCTCAGAGGAGTGAAAATGCAATCAAAGTATTTCCTTTCAAAGCCGCATCATTTTATGATTAGTCAAGGGTTTTTTGTAACATGAATTTCCTTTTCAGAAATGTTTTCTATTACATCTGTTTATTTTTTTTTTTTTAGCAATCCAATTAGAATCCTCTTTAATCAGCATGGAAAAGTTGGTGCTGCTCATTTGAAAAAATATATATATGTATTTCTCATGGTATTCATGGTTACTATAGCAAATGTTTAAATATTTCCTGGGTTAGCTTTAGCCTTGTGCGTGCTAAAATAGATCAGTATTTGACCTGAGCAATTACGACTGTCCTATTCAGAATGTCTTTCAGTTCACTTTCCTTCAAATATAAAAGCTTTTGTATGATACATAGTGTCACAGATTTTATTAGCCTGAAAGATCTCCGACACATCTGGATGCACAATTTGAATCATGTTGTGATTTAAGGTCCTTGTCATTTTCCCTCATCTCATGCATTTTACAGTATCTACACGTGCTGGTACACTTTCTCCAATGCATTTTAAATACAGACTTTTAAAATAAAAATTATTGCCCCACTCGCATAATTCAGAAAAGTTCCAGTGTTTTGTCCAGATTAAAGGACAGTAATTTATTTTCTTTTACTTTAGTTGTTTACGGTTACTTTAACTTGTGAAGAGTCTTGCAGTCTCCCTGTTTCTTTTTCCCAGTCACTCCTGACAATTAGTTCAAATCATATCGTAATATGAACATTCTGAGGATGGGCCAAACTGAGGACGGGCACACCCAGCAGAAGTGTCCTGCTTTTTTCTCTCACCAGGCGGCTGGAAGGACCATCTCGCGGTGGCAGAGCCTCCTGCAGCTGCTGCTCCCTCCTGGCTCTGCGTGCCCTGTGTGGGAGCATCACGGTGAGTCTCATTTTCATCATCCCTGCGCTGCCCTCCATCAGGATGGCTGTGCTTGGGCAGGGATGGCCCTATGGGAATGTGCCCTACGTGTGCAGTTTTGCTCCCAGCAGGGTGGCACAGCTGTTGAGGGGGTCTTCTTTGGGTGGCAGGTGGATGCTGGTGGACATACCATCCACAACGTTGGTGACTGAGGTGTATTGTCCTGCCACATAGCAAATGAAGCAATGATGCCAATATTTAATAAGTCTGGATTTGCTTCCGGGTAGGTTATTACACAGGCAGCCAGTATCTGACCTTTCTTTCAAGACCTGCTGGCAAAAGAGTAGGTTTTTTCCCCCTTGCAACTATGTCCCTTGCCCCCCAGGCAACTATGGGTCTCTGGTTTATCATGTACAGTAGCTGAAAAATATTAAAGGGAAATAAATCCTTGGAAGCAGAAGTACTGAATGTTTTTGCCCTTGGCTAGGACCGAAGTGGCAATACGGATCCCAAAACAAGTTAATCAACATATCGAAGCTCTTTTGGGAAGTTCTTCAGTAGCAGAACAAAAGAGCTAGAGGTCATATACTGGGTTCTTGCAGCACACTGGGAGCTGCCACTGAGAAATCAAGTTTCTAAAGACATCTACTTCCAGGGGGACTGGAGGGGCTGGAGCTGTGCAGTCCTGTGTGGCAAGACCGGGATTGGTGGGGCTGATGGTGCAAAACCACAGAGAGCCATGGCCACCACAGCTGGCTGGCAGCAGCACAGGAGACCCTGTGTGCCTGCATGGACACCTCAGTCTCCTACTGGTCCTGCTGCACCACATCCCCTGGCCTCCTGGCTTCTTGTGGCATTAGCATGCTGGCTTTGGCATTTTGCATTCCTATTTAAAAGGAAAGGCTCATGCTCACCCACTAGCTGGCTCCCCAAAAACGCTTTTGCATGGTGCATCCCTCACTGCCTCTTCCCACGTGGCTTTGATCCTGGCCGACAGGCATGCTCGTGGCAGGGCTGTGACTGCTGAGGAGAACGGAGTGTGTATCTTTGGCTGAGGGGCTGGGAAGCCTGACGCGCAGATGGTCCCAGATTTATTTGAACTGGCTCTAGATCCTCGTGTCACTGGGCGAGACCACTGAGGGCTGGCAGCAGTGCTGAGCAGGCTGCATCCCTGCCAAAGCAGGATAACTGGTGCTACTGGGAACGGCAGCTGTTCTGGGACAGAAGAGAAAATTGTAGGTGGTGGAGGAGGACCATCAGGGCTCTCTCAGCAATTCAGGATACTTGAGGGAGGAAAAAAAACCACACAAAATTCAGTAAACCTTTCCCCTTGCAAACGTGTTGTTACTGTTGGCAAAGCATACGGGTTGCAACATCTTGGTTGCTTCTGCTAAGACACGAGTTGTGTGCACTCTTCTGAGAACACCTTAAAATAAAGGCTGACTTTGGCAACAACAACATGCTTGTAAATAAAGAGGTTTACTTTTGAGAAATGTTATCCCTAACTGGAAGCATTTGAAGAGAGCCCCTGAGGCTATTTTCCTTTCCGTTATATACAGAATAAAGATTCACAAGCAGGTCAAGACGCCTTTTGCTTTTTGAATTAGAGTGTTTCTCATTAACTGGGTGTAGCTGAATTCACTGTCCTGCAATCCGGTGCCATTTTCCAGGGGGGGATCTTTGACAAGATGTGTATATATTGCAAAAGTGCACAGGGAGCAACAAGGACCTGCTTTAGAGCTGGCTTAAATGACAGAGTGAATTAGGTACACGAGACAGCATAAGTAGGTATGTGTACAAGACACACACGTTTGTCTGCTGTGCTGCTAGGAGGAGAAGGCTGTAGGAAGAAAAAGAGGCGGTAGAGATTCGCCACCTCCTTGGATGTCTTGATTGGAGAAGCAGTGGTTGCCTTTCTGTTTGAATACATGTTTTGTCTCATAACAACATTGCTGAACGCTGAAACCCTCAGCTGCGAACCTCAGCCTATTGGCAAAATGTCATGGCTACTGCTGGACCGCGTTCTCATGTCTTACACAAAGTCATGGGAAAGAAGACGAAAAAAACCCACTTTTTAGGCTAGGTTGCCAGCAGACCCAAAGACAAAAGACAGTTTTAACTCCAGGCCAAAAGCTTAGGAGCGACTATCTGAAACTTCTTGAGATAGACACCACTGGTTTAGAGTCTTTAAGCTGCACATCCCAAGTAAACCACAACAAAAGCTTAAAGAGGAAAGGTCAGACCTGTGAAGTGCTATTTGTTTTCACTGAAACTTCATCTCCCACTTACCCCCAGCCTAACCAGCAGCGGAATCAATTACCACTTGTCAGACTGAAACCTGACCCCAGAAATGAAAGAAGGACATGACCTCCGGGGGGAAAAGAAACCACGAATGAACCGCTTTCTCCTGCAGCGAAGGGTTAACAGGCCTGATCCTCTTCTTTCCCCCTTTAAGAAAAGATCAATACCGCTGTTCTCTACATTTACTCTTCCTTTCATCGGGGATGGCCAGTAGGACAGTGAGGTTATTGAGATTAGGTTTCATAAATTACTCCATTTAATAATTGAAGACAAAGAGGTTCCATACATTTTAATAGCATTTAGCGTAACCGTTCAAATTTGTAGGACTCATAATAGATCAATTTCAGCTGCCATTACCACTTGAGGTAATGGTGCTTTCACTTACCAAGCTTCTGTTAAGTATAGGATCAGCTTGTCAAAAAGTGGTCGGGTTTAAGGCAGTCTCCCCCACCCTGCTATTTCATACAAGCCTAGACTTGGGCTTTCCCAAAGGGGTGTCTGCGACATACCAGGGACATTTCTGTCAGTTTAGGTCACCTGCAGTCTCTGTGGCAGCTGAGAAGAGTGTTCATTTCAGTGTATAAAATTATGTAAGAGCGTTACTTCTGACATCCGGGCCCAGCCTGGACTATTTCTCAGTTAGAGCATCAGAAGTGAGTTTCAGAAGGATAGGAAGAGTATCTTCTTATGTTTTCATTTCTGAGTCCGAGGGGTCCCTTTGAGCAGGTTAGAGACTTAGGTAGTTCGTGGTCAACAGCACTAGCTAATACTGGACTCACAGGTTGAAAGACACGGCTGTTTTTTTAAAGCGTACCCTTTGAAACTAGCTTCTCTGAGCACTCCACTATTTAGGTTTTGTTAGCACCCACACTGCCCATGAAATGATTGAATTTCAATTATATTCCCATGCCCTGACTTTGCACATATCTTCCCAGGAGATGTCTACGAACATCTTAGCTTTGCATTTGTTGTGTATTGCTTTTTGGTCTTGACTTTAGTCTATCTGTACACTTTGCCACACTATATTTTCTTTGAGTTATGCTATTTCTGCCACAGAGGGTTCACATTTTTGTGTGGTCAGCTTTATTCCTACAGACCTGGCTCCTTCCAATGGTGCTCAGGGTCTCTCATCGTACTCTCTGCTAATTCTCCCTAGGAAAGAGCTGCCTACACAGACATTAGTAACCTCTCTACAGTAGATAAGAAGCAGATATTGCACTTGTGGTATGTGTTGGGTGCTGAACACAGCCCACAGAGCAGTCTGAAGGAAGAGGGTCTCCCAAAGGGGGTCTTGAATGCACACAAACACGTGCTCTATTTTTTAAGGGCTGCTGCCAGAATCCTGCTGACGCATCAAGCATAGAGAACTGCTTGGCACCGGCCATTTCTCAAGCAACTTCTCCTCCAGTGTGTTGCAGCAAATGTTCTCCATTTGCGTATTTATTTTTATGATTCTACATGTAAACAAAGGGAAATTAATTTTTTTTCTTGTACTTTGGTGTTTCATTATCTATTTTTTTCCTGTAATGTTTGGCCAGGGAAAACACTTTTCTGAATTTTCTTGACCTTCGTTTTCCCAAATAAAGCAGTTTGCCTTGCTGCCCCTGCCTCAGGAAAGGAGAAATTTCTTAAGGACATTAACTGTGGAAATATCATCAAATCAAACCAAGTAAATAGAAATTAATTCCCTTTTCCCATTCCCCCTCCCTTCCCCTGTTCACTGAAAAGCAAACAAATCAGGCTGTGTTCCGAAGGAGGCAGGAAATGAAGGCAAGGAGGGACAATTCAGAAAATAAAAGACATTTTGTTGAGCTTTACAGAAAAAATGTGTTCTGTGGTCCTGATTTTGTGATCTGGTACTCTACTGGTGATAAGATGATTTAGAAAAGCATTTGGGCATAGTGCTATGGTGGGGAACCTCTCTAGTTCCCTATTAAATCAGCAGACTGTGCCAAACATGAACAAGCAAATGTGACAAGGTGGCCCATGGGGTCTCTGCGCTCTGCCTGCAGAATACGTGGGATGCGATCTGGCACAGATCAAGTCAGGAAGGAGGAAACTCATGAAGTGTGTGAAACTGGAGATGTGAGCATCTTAACTTCTTGTGACCTTCATCCCTCTAGTCTACATTTGTGAGAGAGGCCGTGTGTTTCTGGCTATGATTTCTTGAAAAGAATGGATTGACCCTCAACCTGGAATTTCTTATGAGAGAAGTGCTACATACAAAATAATTAATCAAACATGGCAAAAAAGAATTGCTTTCTACCTGAACCTGGCATGGCATCTAATTAAAATCATGAGTGCAAAATCACTTTGGAGGGATTGAAATGCTTATCATTTGTCAGCTAGACCCTGCTAAATATATTAATTTACAAAATATGTCCACAAATGGATCTGTGAGAGGAGAGTCTATGAGCTGCAAAAATAAAGATTTTTGGGGAAATATTTTAGAACTTTTGGACTTTAAAACACAGAACTGTTTTTCAAAGGAAATGTCTGAAAATTTTACAAAAACATGTTTTTCTCAATAGCTGAGATTTTTGGCATAAAAAGATAAAGACACAGACTTAATACCTACTTGGCTGGACAGTCTATTTTGTGATAGATGGGACCTTCAACAGGGATCTTTAGGCCCCAAGTTTTCTTTCTCCAAGACTCATCCTGTATCCAGGGTTGGATGTACTCCTCTTGGGTTTTTTTTTGTTTCTTTTTTTTTTTTTTTTGTCTCCAGATTTTCAGCTTACTTCCTCTTGCTCTGTGCTCGACTTTCCAAGGCTAAGCTCCTTCCGGGCTTCTGTCAACCCTTTCTTCCCTGTCAAAAGGTCAAGCCTCTTGGATGGCATGGCTACTTCTTCCTTACCCAGTGATTTGGGTGGAGAAGGTTATGGAGTGGCCATAGCCGGGGCATTCTGCACTTTCCCCCACTCTCACATCAGCTTTCAGCCCCAGGGACCACTCCTGGGTTGCCTGCTGTCTGGATCTGGGATGCTGGCAGTGGGGTGCTGATGTGGCCTTGCCTGGAGCCTGACCTGGAGCCTGTCCTTGCCAGGGTACTTCAGATAGAGAGAAAAAATGATGAGGGAGTTACTGCCACTTACACAGACATTCCTTTTATGTGGATGCTCTCACCACTTCTCAGCAGGACCAAGAAGCAGACCATCATGTTCCGTTTTCAGCAGTACCTCTTCCCTAGCTTTTCCCCTGCACGCTCTAGATACCAGACTTTATCATGTGTCCAAAGCTGTTGCTTTGGTTTATGATATACCTGCAAACTGACCGAGATTTTTCTTAAAACTATGCATTGCTTGCAGGCTTTTTGTCCAATAATTTCTTTTTAGCTTGTAGGTTGCTCAAAAGCAATCTCATGAAAATAGGAGTTGGACTCGATGATCCTTATGGGTGCCTTCCAACTTGAGATATTCTATAATTCTATTGGGACATCTACCCTAGAGCCTATTGGAATGTTGTTCTTTGTTGACCAAGAAAGACTGGAATCATGTTCATCTCAGCTATGGATTTGAAACTTGTTCCAAAAAAAGTTCTGTATTATTCTTTCTGAACTCTTGTGTTTGGGAAATATTTGTCTGCCTATGAAGATCAGCAGTGTTATCTGTGTGAGCAGAACTGGGGTATCAACATTATATTCATGAAGGGGTGTTTTTTGTCAGCCTTTGTCCTGTTCTACTTTTGTCTTGTCACATGTCCGGGTAATCAAGTGACTGCCCAGTCATGATTACTAATCCTTATTTATTTCATCTCAGGCAGATGGAGGAAGAGACTGCAGTTTAGGAAAGCTCTTAAAACATGTGTTTTTCTCTGTCCCTGTTGCAAAATAAGACAAATTTCTTGAGCAGGACACAGGGAATGGTGGAGTCACTCACAGATCTCCCAACTGCCTACAAAAGAGGAAGCATTTCTGCCGTACTCTGCAGTTGCTCATATGCCTAAATTAAACTTAGATCTGACGTTTGAAGAAGGAGGAGAGGGTGGGGAAGGATCAATGTGATTTTTATTATGTAATCCTTTGCTCTGTGGTTTGTTGCCACTCAGGTTTGCTAAGGAGAGATAATTCAGCTCACCAGCCACTCTCTTTTCCAGGTCCTGATAAGGTATTCTAGGGACAGACAGGTCCCTAGGGCTGAGGCCAGGTCAAATAGATTGGCTGTATTCACCTGCTGAGGTCTGACCATCCTTTGACAGCAGCTTTGGCTTTGAGAGACCTTGCTAGAGTTGTTCAAAAGAGAGCTATAAAGTGAGTAATATTTAAGTAGTGTGGGTAGCATATCCCTGGCACTCCAGCTCCCTCACGCGCTCTCTCTTACTCTCTGGTGTAGACACATGAGATCCTCTTGCAAAGGAGAGCCTCTGGATGATGTTTGCACACCTAGAAGTCATTTCTGGCTTTGTTTAAAACAGCGTTGCTGTGCTGAAGATGAGGCAGTGACAGCAATATGCATTGCATAAGTAACTGTAGCCTAGCCAATAATTATCAGCTAATCCTTGGTGGTATGAACAGACTGTATGATGGCAAAGTTGTTTTCCTTTTATTTGGTGAGGCATTCTATCTGAGAAAAGGTTGCCACCGATATACAGTGTGCTAAAGTAGTGACAATGAGATGTAAACATTTCCAACATGCATTTTTCTAATCCTGACCGGAAATAGGAAAGATTTTTGTTTTCCTGGAAATGAATATCTTACAAATGGAGTGAAGAGTCTTTACATCTGCAGAACTACAAATGTTCCAGGCGTGTGTGATGAGTCATGAGTTTGAAAGCTCGTCCTACACTCACAAGGATTAACTTTGTGAAAATAATCTTAGCTACCTGTGGATTC
Organism: Gallinago jamesoni; assembly: GCA_025769975.1. Classification (NCBI taxonomy): domain Eukaryota; kingdom Metazoa; phylum Chordata; class Aves; order Charadriiformes; family Scolopacidae; genus Gallinago; species Gallinago jamesoni. Next base: position 111,199,349 of record JAOQGH010000001.1, on the reverse strand, counting down.
AGCCTGTGCTACAACTGTTAGGGGAATGGCAGTAAAATAGATGAATTTGTATTGCTTGTCTTCAAGGTGCATGCAGAACTTATATGGCAAGTGGGTGTTCTCAGACCAGAGGTGTTAGGTTTGGCTCTGCAGCTCCTATGTGGCAAAATGCCAGTTTCGTGAGGTCCCGGCTGGGAGGTCGGAAGGTAGACCACTGCCTAGTCCTATTCACAGGCTCTTTATTGCATTTGGCCAGGAGATATTTAACTGAATAAGCTGAAGGAAGCAAAAATCCCTCAGTGACTTTATGTCCACTGCTGAATTCAAGTGGTGTTCGGAGAGAGCTGGCTGACCATAGTGCTGATGGGTTATGTTGTGTTTTCTTATTAACAGATGTATATTTATAGACATATACCAGTTTATACCAGTAAAATAGAATATATTTTACAGGATAAACAGTAATTTAACTAGAAGTTAATTAATACAGCTAATGTTAAAAGTTTGAATTGAAATTATGTCTGACTAAAAGCATAGTCATCAAAACATCCCTCAAAACATTCCCCACTGGAGGGATAATTTAAAATTAGTCTTCTCCTTTCATCCTTCATCATTATTTAAATTTCCAAACTGATTATTGTAATCAACTCACATGCATGGTTTTTCTTCCTCTGAAACCATGTGGTTCTTTAATATAAAGATGATATGATACGATACGATACGATACGATACGATACGATACGATACGATACGATACGATACGATACGATACGATATGATGGAAGTGCTGTGGTGGCCTTCTGATCCCTGTTATGATTTTATGAACTGGTTTTGTTCACGGCTTCATATACTATGCTGATGACTGAGCTCTGGAACTGGAAGGGTGTATTTTTAAAATATGAGCCCCAGTTTTATTTGCAGCATGTTTTTTCCCCTTTGATACGGTCATAGTGCTTGCGGGTTAGGAAACAGGTTTATTAGTAGAAACCCACTCCAGTCAGTTGGTAGGATTTGGGTAGGATAGGATTTAAACCTCTTGTGGGATCTCCAATGTAGGCACGCATACATTAGTAGCTCCCATGTGGTTCTCTTTGTAGTCAGTGAGGAGAAAGGACCCCTTTAAGGGTGCTATTCTTCTTTATCTAACATTTACACTTAAAATAGATGAATTGCAAGGAAAAATGAACTGTGCCTTGAAAATGTAGAGTTTTGTTGAGTGTAAAGGGAGTCTGGACATGAGTCTCAATGAATTCCACCCCTGCTGTCTCTCACTGGGCAAAGCTAAGTTATTAGTGGGAATCATTTACATCATTGTCAAAATGCTTGCTACACTGTAGTAGCAAAGGAATGTGCCTAATAGCCTCTCTGCATGACTTTATTTCTGGAAATACTGTCTAGGAAATAAAGATACCATCACACTTGTACTTTGGTACCGCTTGATATTTGTGCCCTGTTTTTACCATATAAATGGATTAGTCCTCACAGCCTCCTGCTTTTACCTCCCCCTTTAGAGGAGGTGAAACTGGAGCAGAGGCACATCAGAAACCAGAGATGCAGAGCTTCCTCAGATTTCAAGGGAAAGGATGTCCCAGAGTGACTCAATCAGTGTTTTGAATGCTCCAGCATCATTTCTGGCAATCTATCTGTGGTAATCCTTGGGATAATACAAAATGCACCCTTCTCCATTTGGAAGAGAAGGAGGTGATGAAACCACATCCTCAGGCTTAAACTAGAAGCACATATATTTGTGCATATTATCTCATTTCCTCTGTGCAATTTTTGAGGCTAGGCATGGAGGTCATTGCCTAGTCAGCAAGCACAAGTTTCACCCTTGAAGTCACTGCTGTTCCTGAATTTGTTTGTCCGAAAAGAGAACAATGAATTCCAACTGCCCTCTATTCCAGTGCCCTGAGAATATGCAGCACCTTGCAAGAGCAAACATCTGAAGAACATTTTCAATGGTAACTGGCTTTTTTAAAGGTTGTTTCCATGTGTCAGGACCTTGCTGAAAATTGATGAGCTGTGTTTGGCTGTATTGAAATTCTTCATAAGAGAATGCATTGCTGCCTACAAGGATTTTGAGTATATGTTTGGGTCCTTGTACAGTCTCGATTTATACTTTGTTTGATAGTAAACCAGTGCTTAGAAGTCCATTTGATATCTATATATCTAGATAGCCTCAATATTAATTATAGTATGGTTTAGATTTTTTTTTCCTGAAAAATGCACAGTCTAAATAGACAAGCAATAGAAAGGGAGCATTGAGTTGCATGAGTTTCTTTGGTCAAAGTCATATTTCCAAATAAAGTCTGAATTAAATCCACTAAAATTATGTGTACATCCACATCACATGATTGCAAGGGTTTTAGACAAAAAGTCCCTAATTCCATTTCTGATAGTGAAATTGCTTTTAACTTCCTTCCGAAATAATATTTCACTTCAAAGATTGTCTAGGGTTAATTTAAAAGAGACAAAATATCAAATGCAACTAAAAGCTCCTAACATAAAATGAATTTGATTTTTCAGATTTTCCTTTTCAGCAAGGAAATTATGTTTTGAAAGTTTCAGGAAAAACTTAAGCATGAGGGTTTTGTTTCTTTCTTGGCTTTACAGGTTGCTTCTGAGTAAAAAGTAAATTATTTATACAGCTCTTATCACTACCATTTTATGGATGGGGAAATGAAAGAGAGAAGAAATGACTTGTCTTAATCACATGGGAAGTCTGCGGCCGTTCTGGGTAGGGAGCTTTGAATCCCACGTCCCAGTGTAGCAGTTCAAAGCTTCAACCACAAAATAAACAAAACAGTCAAGTTCTTTTTATAGCTGGAAACTATCGCTGACATATGTTGAAAGACCTTCGTGGAGTCTCACACTTTGAGTGTATAAAAGTAATATCGGTTCTCAGCCAGATGGCAGTCTCTTGGTTAGAAATACCATTTTTAATGTAAAATGTGTGTTTCATGTGGTTTATTCCCAATCAGGACCTCTGACCACTTGAACCTAAGAATTTCTCCAGCCGCTGGGCTGAACCCACGGGTGTTGCTCTCTTTCTATTTAGGCTTGTTACCACTGCAAGAAGTATATCCCAGCACTAACATGGGCGCTACCCAAACCTTCAGCTGATCCGTGACAACACGCAGTGGTGGTTGACATGGGTCTTCTTCCTGAGGTCTGTGATGGGAGCAGCACCCATGAGGGCTCAGAGTGCTCAGAGCGCATAGGACCACCTTGTCAGGAAGTGACATCAGGGCTGAATGACAGGGCTGCAGTGCTATGCATTATTTAGTGAATGATATTGTTGTGGGGAGGGACTGCGCACTGAAGAAGATATTTTCTGAAGGAAAATAAAGGAAGGCAGAACAGCTGATTAGTTACTATTATCAGACGCTAATGGGTGTCATGTTGATAAGATGGTAACCAGATAGCATGTAGAAAGGGTTTTAGTGCTAAGTACTCCATTGCCTTTGTGTGATGCCTCATTACTGCACTTGGATCCCCTCCTCTATAAATTTTTAATGACCTCACCATTTTTCATGTAACTCGCACTCCTTGCTTTGCTCTCCTTTTCGTCCTGTCCAGGTCCCTGAAGCTGAAGTGGAAATGTATTGTGTGATTAGGTACAGGGACTCCAGCTTATCATCTTGCAGCACATGCACCTCTTGAGAAGGTGGGAAAGAGGAAAAAAATTCCAAAACTCAGCTTCAAATGTTCACTGCATTACACTGAGAGTAATGGAGTTTTATCTAGTCTGTTCCATGGTAGCTAACAATTTCTTCCTAAAGCTATGGGATAGATATATCACAAATATGGGGTAATGTGGTTGAAAAGGGGTCCCCAAAATCTTATTCACTGAGATGGAGGTTGTGAGACATATTCTCATCTTCCATGCTTCCTTTGGTGCTGGGGGTGCTTAGCAGGGAGCAGAGTGTAACCTGAGGGTGGCTTTCAGGAGGAAGGCAGCAGGTGGAGGTGGGAGAGGCAGAGACAGGCCAATCTTCTCCTCCTGGCCACAGTGGCAAGGCTCAGAAAGGTCATGAGAACTAAGGGTGCAAATAACAGCACTTTGAGCTTGCTCTAGTCCGAGACAAGGGCTGAATTAGCCAAATAAGCTGGAGAGGAGGGGGACTTCACACCTTTCCTCATTGCCCTTTGCCAACACCAGCTCTGAGGAGGAGGTAAAGTTCCTTACTTGAATGACCCACAGTTAGTGTCTCCTAAAAAAACATATCTTTGTTGTGGGAGTGGCTGAAAAAGTACCTTGGGCCTTTCAGATAATGTGTTGTGCTTTTGGTTTTCTTTATAAACTAGGAGAGCTTGGAGAAAGTGTCCTTTGGACCCTCCATCTGACACCAGGTGGAGGAAAACCCTTTCCCTTTTGGCTGGTTTTGGCTGTGTTCCTGCCCTGCCACGTGGAACTCCTTAGCCCAAGGATTGGGCTTGGCAAATGTAGCCTCGAGTCATGAAAGTCGCAGCCGGGTGCAGAGCAGCTTTTCCCTAGTGTTTCTTGAGTGAGTAAGACCCGTCTGGAATTTCTGAAGGAGTTTCTGCTATCTCAGGCTTGCCCTATCTGCTGAGGAAGGAGTTTTTCTTATGGCATTAACATAACAAATTTTCCATGGATCCGTCATCGTCACTGTTTGTTCCTCTCCAGATAATGCAAGTCTCAGAATAAAGTTCCTCGGGGCTGCTCCCCAGGCTTTCCTCTTTTTCTGAAAGACGAGACATATGGTCTCACATCTTAATCTTTTTTTCTGAAAACATCTGAGTCACACATGCCTGAGTAACAGGACAAATGACAAAGAGCAAAGGACATGTCTGGTACAAGTGAGCTCTCTGTCCCAGCTTACTAGACAAATGTTTATACACTTATATAAACAACATGTTTTGCTCCTTGGCTGATCCACAGGTGACACCTGACATGCTGTTTGATGACATCATGGTGGTGCTGATGATGACATGGGGCAATGGTAACCAGTTGGGGGGAGCGAAGCTGTAGAGCAAGGCCAGGCAGCAGAGCCCCCGGTCTGTGGCTGGGTGTCGTGCACTTGAGGAACCTGACTGCTGGGAATAGGAGAGGTAAAAAAGGATGTTTGTGGAGTAAACTTTAGCCACAGTGTCCCAGTCCCTGGAGTCCACGCTATTTGAAAAGTCTATGAACATGTACCTTTTTTTTTTCCACAGCATCCCTCTTCTCTATAAAACTTGTCTAATAATAATTATAATAATAATAAAAATGACCTAATAGCTTGGAGCTCTTTTTGTTCTGCAGACAAGTGGAAAATTATATAGTTTTCTACTTTGGAGTAGTTAGCAACATCATAGTCCCCTATCTATCTTTGTTCTAGAAAATTGGGCAAGGATGGGTGCCAACCCAGAACAAAAAAGATAGCTCTTACCTGAGAAAGCTAAGAAAACTGTGACAGATTTCAAAATAACTGTGTTCTTGCATTCTCACCCCTCCATTTTGCCTGATAATTTTTTATACCAGATAAATATCAAAGACTAAATATTAATTATAATTTGATCCAAATTTTCTGATTTTTTTTTTTTTTAATTAAAAATCACAAGGACATTTTCAGATTTACAAACAGCTTAAATTCTGTAATCCTTAAACGGCTTGGAAACAATCCTTTCTCTCTCCACTCTTTTTCTTTTGCTGGTTAGCAACTTCAGCTCCTCAGTAATCTCTGTTGAGCAGAGATTTTAGTACAGAAGTTAATCTGCTTGCCTTTACCAATTTCAATGAAGAATTTAGCAGTACTGTTTCAATATTCTTAGAGTCACATTGTTGTCAGAGGCCAGATTCAATTTGAGGAGTGTTCAGGAATTTGCAACTTTCAACTAGTTCTTAAATTCTAAATTAGTCACTTATGACAGAGCTGGAAATTCTAGGAAATCAAACTTTTATGAATATTTAAAACCTACAAAACATTATGGAAAAATAAAATATTTACTAAAACGGAACTTGCAGATGTCTGCACTGCTAAAAGCCACCATGCCAAATACAGAAAGGAATCAGCCCTTCATAAAACAGTGTTGACCTTAAAGATTTGATATGAGGCTCTAACATTTTCTAGACCAGTGAGAAAAATCTATAAAACCATGGGAAAATGTGTACTCCTGCTAGCATCCTCATCCACTCTGGGGAAACTATAGACCCGCCTGGCCAGTGGAAGTGAGCTTTGTTTTACTCCCAACACAGGATTTTCCCTCCTTTGTCTGACACTTGGGTGTCCTCAGGAGCAGAACGGTCATTCACATGTCAAGGCCACCAGTGTGCCCCAGTGCTCAAATATAAAACAGCTGGGCAGGACTCTGGGGAGCCCCATAAAAGAGGTGAAGAATCCTCCTCCAAAGACGTTGAGTGGCTCCAAGGAGACTCCTTTTCTAATTCTCCTGCTTCTCACTGCCAAAGAACATCTTGCCAGCTACTTTTATCTGTAAGATCCATCTTACTTTAACCGTATTGAAAAGGACTGATGTTTTGGGGTTGTGCTGTGCTGTATTAAAATCCATATTTCAAACAATAAATGCTTTCCATTTATCCAGGCTAGTCTCTTTTCTATTGAGCCAAACTTTCAGGCAGTTAGCTAAACCTTTCAGTAATATGAAGCACCTTTTTCATCTTGTGCCAACACTGTAATGCCTCCAATAATTTATGTTTAATTTTTAATACAGTTATCTATCATGAGTAATTATGTGGGCTGCTCACAATATTCCATTTTCTGTTATGTGGTTTTTCTGAAGATTGTGGACTTAAAAAAATACCACAGTACTACTACTTTTCTGCTGAATTTCCTCTAAAAAAGAAACATTGAGGAATACTTGAAGATACTGTATGTCACACCCCAAGAAGTTCTTTGCTCTGTCTTTAGATTTGCTGATACCAGTGTGAAAAACAGTAAATCACAGCTGCTGTGATTTATGCACTGCTAGAGAAGTGGTCTGGGCAGAGTTCTTCCCATTCACAGGGATATTTTGCTGGTGTTTGTGTGCAGGATGGGGACAAAATTTCACTGCTGACGCCGGTGCTGTTGGTGGTGCATGTCAGTACTGGGAGAAGCTTTCTGTGCCACTCCCAGGGGTTAATGAAAAGCTCGGTCTTTTCCATGCTTCCCATCTAACAAGCTTTCTCCTCTGAGCTCATAAAAGAGTAGACAACAGCATCTGATGGTTGTGCATCCCTGCCGCTGGGAAGGCATCCCAGCGAGGCCACTGCAGTTGCCCCGTTGTGCCATCTGCACGGGGAATTGCTTTAAAACCGCAGGCTCTCCTCTGCACTACCCCTTTCTGCTCTGCTGGGAGAACTGGAAAGGTATGATGCTTTCCAGTGGCAAAATAGACAATACCTGCTCATGGCCCCGAGCCGCTTACACCAGCAACAGCCATGGAACGTTCGCCTGCCTGGGGCCACAGCCTGTTTCACACGTGCAATTGCAGCAGCTGGTTTTGTTACTCTATATTTGGCAATAAATACTGATATGAGCACCAGATCCGTCTGAGGGACTGGAAGCTAAACTCCTTGGGGCTATATAAGTTTTCTGTCCTAATCTACATTTTGAGATGTCTGTGCTATTTCTCTCAGGCTCGGGAGCTCTCTGTATATGCACTGCTCTTTTGGGAGGGAAAGAATGATTCTTTCCTTTTTTTCCTGGCCAGACCACAGCTTGTCCTGACATGCTCCTGCTCTGGGAATTGGAACTGGAATGTGTATGGGACTGCTAACGGAAATCTATACCAAGGAGGCCATTTGAGTACTGGATACTTGTCAGGGCCATTTCCATCCTCTGTGAGGAGGTGGAGAGGCCTTGGGACAGCAGTGCTTCTCTGAAATGACAGTGGTTCATGTGTAAATGCTGCATTAAATTCACACAGGTCATCAAAGCTTACACTTGGTTTCATTCAGAAAAAAAAAAGGTTAAAAAAAGTTCTCCTTTCAGCAGACATGCCTAAGTTGCTGGGTCTTACACAAGTACCTGAATGGAATGTATTTCACCATGTACAGCAATTATTCCCATGGAGAAGCCATGGGTGAAACCAAATGGCCACTCCATTACGGAACTTGCACAGACACTTCATAAGGGACCGAAACACCTTCCAAAAAAACATTTTCAGTCTTAATCCCCAGAGAAGACCTAGACAATACCTTCAAAAGACAGGAACTTGGAAACTAAACCTAATCCTCTAAGATGCTACAATTCATGTGTTCAGTACAGCTGTTGGTGCAATCCCCTTGATATACCACCTCTGCTGGTGTGAGGGCAGGAGGTTTTTTCCTAAACTGTGGCACTTAGGTTGTGTTCAGACCTGTTGCTCTCTGCTTGAACTCGTTACATTGCACTCTGCTTGTACATCCACAAATTTATCCTTTTTTTTTTTTTCCCCAAAAATTATTTGGCCTAATGGAAGCTATTACCTGCCCTTATGAGTGCTGTGAGTATCATAGGACAGCTGCAACTACAATACTGCTATTAAAGGCAACAGGGCTGCAGGCTTGGCCTCATCAAAGTCTGAAGTAAAACTTCCCTTGATGTCAGAGTCATAAGATATCACCCAGATAGCAATGCAGTTTATTTTGGTAGCAGTTCAGGACTTATCATATCAGATGTTTCACCACACATATAGGTAGCATTGAATAATAGAAGATGTGCAGGTAAATCTAAGGCTGTAATTCAATCAAGGACATTTGTTGATGTCTTAAGCTGAGAGTCAAACGACTTAAGTAGTTTATGACCGGCGGTAGAACTCCCTTGATTGAATTACTGCATGGGCATTCAATTGCATAAATGTATTGTTATTTATATGGTGTGCCAAAACCTGATTTTAAAGTTAACTGTGGCAAGCTGTAACTAATGGAGAAAGAGCAGTATGGCATTACAGTGCCCCTTAAGCAAAGAAAATGAATGATGTGCACTGTGTTCTGTGCTTATGTAAAAATAATTATTGTGGTACTGTAGGGTATTAATTCTTTCATATTCATGAAAGGAAGGAGAACTCAAGATCGTTAGTCAGAAATAGTACCTGCTCCCTCTACCAGAGTGTTGGATCTAAGCAATTTCCATTAGTGTTAGGGACCTGTCTGTAGACTGGATCCACAATTATTTTTTCTTGTAAAAAAAAAAAAAAGCTTGGTTTTGCAAAAGAGAAGAGATGAAGCGAGGTGAAAGTGGGCCCAATAGGAAAGAGTATTATAGATACAGCATGAGCACGACACCGTGCAAAGGATAAAGGGGGTTTACAGAGGCCTCTCCAGCTCTTAGCACCCCTGTGCATGGGGAAGGCAGGCAGCTGCAAGCACTCATCCCCTGGAAACCACTTACGCCGACAGGTGGGAGCCGCTTGCTGGCTGCAGCCCAGCTCTGCTCTCTTGCGTCCTCCCAGGGGCAGCAGGTTTTTTTTTTTTTGCTTTCCTCTTCTACTGGAGAACTGGATAGCTTTACCAGCAGCTTTCTATGGGAGAGGCCGGGGAGCACGCACATTCGAATCAGCCCTTTTCAGAGATGGTCAAAACTGCTCAATAGCAGTGCAGGCTGTCTGTATCATGGGCTGTCACGGCAAATTGGAGCTGACAGCTGGAAACTGCTCACATAGATTTCCTATTGCTCCTTTTAACCAGCCTGTATTAAATTGCACCAAAAGGGCTGACAGTCTTAAAATCCATGCCATTATATCACATTAAGGGCTGCAAAAATCTGCCTGCTTTCACAAATTTCAAAGTCAATTGATATATAAGCCCAGTAGACATCCTAGAGCCTAGAGACACAGTACAACCAGCACACGTATGTGCGTGTTCATTCTGCATCCAGGCCCATCTGCAGTTCTCAAGTGTTGCCCCATATCAACATTCCTCAAAATCCTGTACATAAAGGAAATTCCTTTAATATAGAAAAAATAAATACAGGCATGAATACTTCCTTCAGGAAGCCTTCTGGTGCTGCATGTCTTTTGAAAGCACTATTAGAACTTGGACTTATTAATTTCAAGAATAGCTTGTGTATGTATGAACACTCCCATGGAGGAAAAGGGTGCTGCCTGTCTCAGTAAGGAGTGAAGATGCACACTGCCATGTCAGGTTAAGTAAGGACTCAGTCCTGTGTACAATTTTTAACACACAGCTTCTGCAAATTTTTCCTCTAACACATCTCCAACACCTCGGCCAAAGCACGATAGACAGTATTACATAATCCCTTCAACACAGAAACACTCATGACAACATGCTGGTCACAAAATCATCTTTTTTTATAAAGCTTAGGATACATTGCCGGTCTCATTCCCTGGTTAATTGTGGTAGTGGGAGTGCAGAGGGATGAATTACAGCTCTGCTTCCTTGATTTTCACGTCAAGCATGTTGGTCTTGCTGTCCTCGCGGCTATAATGTCAGAAAACTGTCACTTTTTAGGGAATGTCAGCAGAAGATAATTTCCTTTTAGGTTTCTAACTAGCCTCCCTCCAGATTCAAGGGAATATAAATAACATATATCAAGGACTGGTAGATAAGCTAGCTCTCTCACACATATAGACCCTTGGAAACTAATCAAACTTCCTTCCTGAAGGGGAGTTTATCAGAAGGCAGACAACCCTTAATTTGACACTCAAGAGCAAAAAAAGCAGTTAAAAACACTTAAACCATATTCCTCTTGTCTTCCTTCGTCAACATATAAGAAATAAAATTATTCGTGTCATCCATGTCACATTTTTGAAAATCCCTTGCACAGTCAAACCTCAATACATGGAAAAAATGCTGCACACAAAAAGCAGTTAGCTTTGACATTGTGTATATTATGGTTTCATCGGTTCCTTTGGTTGCTGGACTTGGGAGCAGTCTGCTCCAAATCCTGAGAAGAGCATTGGGACTTCCATAGGTCACCCCAGTTTGCAGCAATGGCAGCCTGACCTTGGCACTACTTGAAAGGCAGACTAAGACTGGGAGGGCCACTTCACTGGCCTTCAAAACTCTGTGGCCTGATAAAGTAGACAGGCCCTCTGCAGAGGAAAATAAACAATTAACAGAGCTTGCTATGTCCTCAGCTGTGCTAGAGAGATTACATCATGACTTATATATACAAACACACACATTATTTAAAGATGTAGTCTAGATTCAGAATTTCTATCCAGAAATCTAATTTTCAGTCAATACGCATTGGTTCAGCTATTTATTTATTTTAAAAATGCTGCGTTTAGAGAGTAATAAGATGTGATTTCACTAACTGCATATCTCATGATTTAATTTTTTATCACAGATATGTCTGTTAAAGTCTCTTTCTGATTCTGAAATCTGTGTGTTTGGGTGTGGACTTTAAGGTTATTGTTGATGTCTTTGATCCTATGTTAAGGATGAATATTGATTTTATAGGTGTGTGATAACTTCCACTGTGTAGTTCAATACCAGAAACAATGAAAAATCACATTGTTTGATTTTAACATTACTAAAAAAAAGATTCTTGCACTAAGCAGAAGCTCAGCCATGTCTTCCCTTCAGATCATTAAAAAGGTCTCAAAAGCAGCCTGGGAGGTCATTTGTGACTCCGAGTTCTGCACCAGCAAATGCACTGGTTCTCCCTCATCCATGAGAGCCATCACTCTCTCCAGTACAAAGTCCCAGAGACTTAAGAGCATTTCCATTCAGAAGGCCAAAATTCTTTGGCATCCTTTCTTTACATGCCCCACAAGACACTTGAAATCACAGTGTCTGATTTTATGCACCAAATCATGTAAACATATTCACTATTTATATCACTAGCAACTGCAACAAAGATTTAATCCTCAAGTTTCCAGGGAAGGAAGAGCCATATATGTTCCAGCTCCAGCTCTGCTGTCTTCAGTAGGCCTTCTCCAAATAGATTTTGGGTTGATGCCAAGAAAGTAGTTCATCATTGATTGAACACTGTCCACATATCTTGGACAAATTTGTATACAGTTGGTTCTTTCTACATTAGGATTAATGGAGCATAAATGAGCCCATGACTATCAGGTTGTTTCAATCAGCCATGACTGTGAAAAGTCCTGCAGGAAACACGGTTATCAAACACCTATTATAGAATGTGAGGAACTGCTAAACAAACTAGCAAGTCTTCATGAAATAAAACTTTTTTGTATTGCTTTCTGTGTTTTTCCAGCCTGAGTGCTGCATCTTTCAACAATAGAATTAAACATGTTTCAGTGTAATTTCACCTTAAATATAACTCTCCATTTTTTTTTTGTGTGTGTGTTTTGTTGGGAACCAAGTCCTCTGTTGCTTCTGACAGCAACAATCAAATGGATTTGAACTTTTTGCAGGAATGCCTAAGTTGTTCAAAATGCTACAGCCTGCAGTAAGCATAACTGCAGTAATTGTGCTGCCTTCTTTGTTTTCTGCATAAATTAATTCAAAATCTCAAATAAGTAGTAATAAAAGTAGTAAATACATGATGATCAAGCAAGTTTTGCAGAAGTAAAATGAAGGTATTGAAGTAACAGCGATGAACAAAACTTCCAGGCTCTAAACAAACTTGGAGGAGAATCATTAAATCAATTCTGTTTTAATTTTATTTTTCTTACCAAAGGAAAAAAAAATACGGTCATGAATTCTTATCAAGCTTCCTTAAAAGACAGCTTGGCATTGGCTCTGACTTCTTAAAATTAAAATTATATTGATTTTCCATTTTATTAAATAAATGATCCTCCCAGAGCTTGCTTTAGGAAAAGAAAAATGTTTTCAGTGCAATTTTCTCTTCAGCCATTGCCTGGACAAAGGGACTACCCCAAACAGCCCTTGTTCCAAGCCCCTGGTGGCACAGCCAGAGCTTCGCCCTCTCAGACAAATAAAGAAAATGCAAGTTCTCTCAGGTTACTGTGTATGATACTTCACTTTAAAATTTCCCATGAATGTTTACATTGTTTAGGAAAGAAATTGGTGTGGTACTCAAATGCATTGTAAAAGGCCGTCTTCTGCCCTCATCCCCCACCGCCTGCACACCTCACTGTGAGCAGCTCAAAGCACTACTGTCTCTTGCAGTTTATTACATATGAACAACAGGAGTGCTAATACTGTGTTCAGACTGCCTCCTGCTTCTGAACTTATTTCATACATGCACTGCTAGGAGCGGTAGCTCTATGAAAGTGGGACTTTACCGTTGTTGAATCTTTCTAGATTAAAACTGGCAATTTCTAAATGGGCAAGTTAAGAATATATATGTATCCTTTAGGGTTTGTTGGCTTCTTCCAGATCCTCACAGCTTAGGAAGACTAGAAAGAACATTTCTAAATCTGTCAGCTACTAAAAGCTTCCCTTGACCTCAGGGTCAAAGACACATTTTTGAAGGGAAAAGACTAACCCAGGCTGTCCTTCAACTATTTAGGATGGAGAACAAGTAGGTGCTGAGCTGAAACATTGCAATGGACTCTGGTGTAAGATCTCTTATTTCCCTCCTTGGTCTCATGGCTTGTTTTCCTATAATATAAGGGAGGAACTCCAAACAGGTCAGTATTGAATAAGATGGTCTCCAAAGGAACTCTTGGCACTTTTTGTGCTGCTATGTGTGATTGAAAATGAATAATTTGGTTAGACAGATATTGTATTATTTGCATAAATGTTTTCAAGACACAATTTAAGACCCAGAGAGATGCCAAAACCCTTCTTTGTTTGAAAAGCCAGTTAAGACTGTTAAGCAACATAGCATTCCTATGCCATCGCATAATTTACAAAACTCAAGCACTCAAGAGCAAGGAAATGAATAATTTAGAAGATCATTAATCTCACACTACCCACATGATAAACACAATTATCAATCTTATCAGCTATGGAGAAGTGAACATTTCATCACAACACAAGGACCGTCACTCTGACTCTAGCTACAAAATATTTCATCAAGAAACACCAAACCAAAACCAGAATAAAACTGTCCTGAAATATAGCAGTCAGCTGTGAACACATTAGTGACACAGATTGATAGGGCCACATGCAAGCCTAATTTCCGTAAGACTCAATCTTTTCCAGTTCTTCCTGTTTTGCCACATCTATTCCACTTTTAGACTCTTTTTTTTTCCTTTTTTTTTTCTTAACAAGTTCCTGTGTCAGTTGATAAATACAGTTACTAGATAACATTTCTAAAGGAAAGTATTATGATACCAAAATAGAGATAAAGCAATAGAGAAAAACTCCACAGGTAAGAGTCAAGGCTGTTTTTTTGTGGTGCAATAGCTAATTCCTTGAAGCAGACATAATAGTGGATGAGTTACTGAGTTCATGGAATCCGAGCTCATGGAAACCAAAAAAAAAGCAGGATCTCACCCGGTAAACTTCAAAATGGGAACATGCCTGAATTCTGGCCATGGTACCACTGAACTCTGGAAGTGTGGAGGACAAGGTCATCGTGCTAACTGTTACTACCAGAGTGCAGAGGACATGTCGTGACTGAATAAGCTACAGCTGTAGCCCACGGGTTATGTTGGGAGCAGGATAAGGCTGAAGAGCCTTGCTTGAACACCATCCGCTGAAACAAGTGCTTGCCAAGCTTCCCAGGTGGCTCATAGGGGTAGGTAGGCGGTGGGGAATCAGCCACAGATGGCACTATTTGAATTGCCTGAGCTTTTTACATTTACCTACTGGCCAATATAAAATGAGCAATGTCCTGTTTGTTTCCTTACTTAAGGAAATTGTTTCCTTACTCTTAAATGCCTGACTGTGGCAAATGGCATGAAAACTACGTATTTTTTTTTTGCTGTTACATGTGAGATTTAACTAGCTTTTGAATCAAAACTGCATTTATTTTCTCTGCATTATTTTTTCTGTGCTGGTATGATGATATTAGGAGATAATGGAAGATCAGAAAGTGCTGCCTGAAACCACGCTCTCCTGTCATAGATTCGAGATGAATTTTTGGTAGAAGCAAAATAATACCAGAAGTTCTAATTTTAATCACATTTTAGAAGGGAAATGTAATTCTGTTTTTTTAAAGAATAATAATGCCTTTCCAGATTCATCCTTCTTCAGTGGAATTACATAAGAAAACACCTTCTTTCTGACATTTTTACAGGAAATACCAGGAAACTGAGCGTTCCTTACCTTATGACATTTCCATAAAAACATGCATTATTTTATTTAGAAGCAGTAAAAATAGTGTTTCTTGTGTTACAATCTTTTCAGCAAAAAACTTGAGGATACCCTTTCCAGACTTAGCAACCATGTGGATACTTCAAATTACACTTAATTTACTGTGCTTATTGCTTACATGAAGCAGTCACGAAAAGCTTTTATAAACATACTTCTGGGATTATTTGGATGGCAAGGGAAATGTGGTGTTCCTGGCTGTGCATTTTTTTCACCTGGGCTCATGGGTTCAAAAACAGATTTCAGGAGCCCAGTGCCCGTGGTTTTCTCCATTGTTAAATGAAGATTCTTCCTGATGACTTTCTGCTCTAGAACCTACAGAGAAAGTCATGAACCCCTACTCTTCATTGACTAATTAGCATCCCAAATTATGGCAGCTATCAAGACAAGCAAAGGCTGAGGGCAGACCTTATCAATACTTATAAATATCTACAGTGGTTTCCAGTGATATGACAAGGGGCAATGGGCTCAAGCTGGAACACAAGAAGTTCCATTCAAATATGAGGAAAAACTTCTTTAGAGTGAGGGTGACAGAGCCCTGGAACAGGCTGCCCAGGGAGGTCATGGAGTCCCTTCTCTAAAGATCTTCAAGACCCGCCTGGATGCAGTCCTGAGTGATGTGCTCTGGGCAATCCTGCTTTGGCAGGGGAGTTGGACTAAATCATCTCTAGACATCCCTTCCGACTCTGACAATTCCATGATTCCGTGAAGACTATTGTTATGGTCTTTCTCTTTCCAGAACTGCCTTTTTTCCCCCTCCAGATGTTTTCCATTCCCACTGCCATTTTACCTTTTACCATATTTCTCTCTTGTCTTCTCACTTCTTCTCCATCAACTGTAAGACCTTTGCCTTTCCCAGAGAAAGCTGTTAATAATCTAAGGTTGTTGGTCCTTGACTAACGGTCTTGTTTCAGGGCTTTTGATGGAAGTCAAAGGTGGCAATATCTCAGGTCTAAGAACTTACCATATTTCTCCTTGTTTTCAGTTTCAGACATGTTTTCCTTCTATGCTGCGAAGGGATCCTATGCTAACTACACTGGATCTGCATGGGAGACAGTAACAATTGATAAAATCCAACCCCACTGGGGTCTGTGGAGGTTTTTCTGGAGATGTGAATCTATCCCCTCACTTTTACTGAGCTGCAGAGGAACATAGTTAAGGTCAGGCTCTGAAGAAGAGCTTGAAGATGGCTTGGCCTTTGCTGCATGCTTGTGCAAATTACATAAAAGCAGTTGGAGGGAGGTGAGCGTGGAGCAGCATACCTCCTCTATCTCCAGTCAGTGGGGCAGGTTCTGTCAGCCAGGGTCCACTCCACTGCCCCAGGCAGGAGAAGGCCATCTGGGGAATACTGGGGGCAGCCCCAGTCCTGGGTATTGGACACCTCCCTAGGAACTGGGATGGGTTGAGGCTGTGCTGGGATATGGGCCCTTGGGTGGAAAACAGACAAGCTGCAACAAGGGAACCCTTGACTGAAAATCCGGAAAGATGTTTTCACCATGAGGGTGGTTGAATGTTGTCAAGGGTATCCCGGAAGGCTATGAAATCTCACTGCTTAGCAGTATTCAAAGCTCAAGTGAAAAAAGACCCTTAGGAAGCTCATCTAAGTTCAAAGCTGGAGATGCTATGGGTAGAGGTGTTGAGCCAAATGACTTTCAAGATGTCCTATCCAATTGAACTGCTCAATGATTCAAAGTCATGATGCTAGGAGCATGTAGGGAAACAAGGACCAAAAGTAGATGTTTTTGAGCTGTATCTTGCATACAGTACAAATATAAAGATGTCTCAGAAGATCTATTAGAAAATGACGATTGACCCCTCCTTCCCCCCATATTCCTGAAACTCTTTCTCCAAGATCATTCACGGATTGCGAAGAACAAGGGGTGCAGCTGTTTCCTGTGGGATGTCAGGGTTAGCTGCAGAACAGCAGGTCATGCGCAGGGGAGAGTCTTCATTCCCATCCAACCCAATGAGTTTTGGAAGGACTGGAATTCCTCTCTGATTTCCAGCAGAAGGTGGACCTTGCAAAACCCACTTGATTCTCTTATGAGAGCCAAGATGGTATGAGGACTTGCAATGTTCATGCCGCAAGGCCATTAGCAATTCTTGTACCTCAGGTGACTTATTAATATCTTATTTGACAAGTCAGATTTAAATGCATGTTGAAAAATGACTTTATACTGTCAGAGCTCATTAGGTTTTATGCACAAAACAAAATCATTATTCAGAGATTTGGAACTGCTTTACTAAAGTGGGCATCTATTGAATATCTCCAATGCAATTCTTCCTTCTAATATGGTAATTCGTTATCTGTATTTAATTATCTGCAAGGTGAAAGGTTGCTGGGCAGTGTTGTTCAGCAATAGCCCAATGGAAATTTTTAAGTACTTTCACTCTGGGCTGACTGTCTTTACAGATCAATCTTACTGCTAATGACAACCAATACTTTCAGATGTGATTACAGACTAGCTCCATCTTTTCATGAGCCGAGACTCTTTGGAATCATATGTATTGATCTTTTTAATAGAAGTCAAGAAAAATGAAATTACCGAGGCTTCTTTTTGCAAAACTATGATAAATGGGAACTTGGAAAGTTACAGAAGATTTTTTTTTCTGTTGTGGATTATTTTAATCACTAAAAATGATGGTCTTTTTAATAATGTTTGTCTTTCCATTATGCACATTTGCAGCAAAGCCAAAACTTATTTTTGTATTACTTTATATAACCACATTTAAGCAAAGACTGCCAGAATTGCCTGCTGGTATATTTAGGTAACTATCAAGTAGACTCCAGGCTAAAGGACAAAGCTGCTTTTAGATGCCAAAAGATTGTATTTTCTCGGCATCTACGATTTTAATCCAATTTTTAGAACAGCGTTTTGGGATGTCTACAATCAAACATTCATTTGTTTCTTACATAGAGCTTACCCTTCATTGCATGTAATACTGTGACAAGAGACCTTACCAATGTGCATTTTCTTTCTTCCCAGAAGTCTCATACTGGCTTTTACTTGACTGATTTTCAATGGAAATACATGTCACATGACACTGTCTTTCGCTTCATTCCCTTCTCTATGTTTCTCAACCTCTAGAATTTTGCAAGGAAATGTGCCCATTTTACCCTGCCTCTGAGGTCTAGAGGACAGTGGGTTTGCTTCATATTATACTATAAACATATATGCACCCCATTTGAGAATAATATTTGCTAGCTTGGCATCTCATTCTTGTGCCAGTAGAGTGGAAGTAAAAAAGTATAAGATCCCATGTTAATTACAGCTCTTGGATAAATTTCATTGCAAAGGTAGAGGGTAAGATAAATCTTAGTGACAAAATGGCAGAAGAAAAAATATGGATAAATCATAAGATTAGTGGAAGATATATACTGGTTGCTCTCACTGGTATTAATGGGAGCTGGAAGATACACCCATGACCTACAGATATTTAAAATCAGAGGCACTGGCAAACTCTCCTCAGTTTGAAAGACAGTGTCATGTTTTCTTATTGCCTGATTGATCCTCAATTCTCTTCAATCTTCTATGTTGTAAATCCATGCTCTTTTCAGAATTATTTTCTACAAGGCAATTTCCTTTTTTTCTAATCACGCCCCCATAATTTTTTAACTTCCTCTACACTTTTCATTGTTTCTCTTGTCACAGCAGTCTTCAACACCCAGTCATTTGGCTTTATTGCTGTCCTTGAAACTCAGTATTTTTCAGTCTTTGGTCTGAAGCCTTCAGTCTTTCAGATTACTTTGTGAACACTTCTGTAACCTGTATCTTGCCTTTTCTAGAGATCCAGACTTAACACTGTCAGCTTCAGAACTCTGGGATTTTTTAAGTCAAAATACACAAAATTTAAGTTTAGTTCAGGAAGATCCTAAACTGCATGTGACAGGGAGAGTACACCAAATGCTCTGTATGTCTGCCCTGTTATGTTTCTCCTCGTTTCATAACCTTCTGTTTCTGGCTGCTATCAGAGACAAGTTACTGAGATGGATGGTTTTGGATAGACACAGTGTGAAGGTCCTCCACTGATATCTCTATCCCACAGATTCTTGCTCTAGCTGTTCTGGCTGTGCCTACTTTTCTTTGAATATCACATACACAGGAATTATTATACTTTCAATGTTGAAAAAACCCTCAAAACCTCATTGATTACAATTTTATACTATATCCTTTTTATGACGTCCTAGATCTTTTAAAACTAAGCCTTTCTGTTCCATATAGACTGAAATCTGTTGGGGTCTGTCTGTATTGCAGATGCACTAAGCCAAGTGATAAAAATATTTTGTGACATGCTGCACTCAGCTGTAGACAATTCAGTACTTAAATGAGAAATCTGAGTCAAAAAAAAAAAAAGCAATTATCTATTAATTGCTTTAGGCATACCTCAGTATTTTAATTAAAAATAGCGAATGATGCTTCAGCATATCTTGCAACCATTCATGCAGATTCAGAACCAGCCATTTTTTTCTGTGGTTTTCTTACATTTTGTTTTACATAATTTTGTCTGACTGATTTTACCTAAGAAAGCTGTCCCTTTGTTATTTAATGAAGATGCAAAATTAACCACATAGGGAAGAAGATAGCAGAATTGCATGACAATATATTTATTTTATTTTATCTGAAAAAGTCAAGTTATTCTGCCAGTACAGTTTTAGTCATGAAAAAAGCATTTCTTTCAGAAAACAGCAGACTGATTCAAAGATGCCTTGTTTTGAACACTAGAAGCTAATTTGTTGACATATTGAAATAGAGAACACTCAAGTTGCTGTCTGAAATATGATTAACATTGTTGATGTAGTTTTTTGAAACAGTGGCTTTCTGAAAGTATTTTTGCCACTGGATACCATATAGTTTATAATACATAGTTCTTCCATCCTGTTTATATGAGTTTTCAGCTCATTTGTTTAAACATTTTTTTAGCAAGCATGGTAAGATAAATGTACTGAAATTTGTTATAACATGTCCAAAGCAGCCTGGATTAAATAACAACCGTTTAGTCCATCTAGCACTTATGCACATAAGTGAATCTGCTTATGTGAATATATTCTTTAAGCTCAAAGGACCAACTACTCCTATGGATCCCTTGACCATAATAATGACCCCAATAAGATCTGTCTGGGTACCTGTGTCGCTTGTATGTCAAAGGAAAGAGAACCTTGCTATTCCCTTGAATTTTTGAACCCTTCTCTTCTTTAATGTAAACCTTTGTGGGATATGCCTGAAATAAAAGTTAGCTGTACAAATAGTGTTTTACATGCAGAATAGCTTGCAGGATCTGGCAGGATGTAATTTTATTTCTTTATTTAGTGTGGCTGAGTCTCATCTAGGCAAGAAGGAAAGACTAATATATTGAGGTAGAAGGGCAAACCTAAAATTGTTTTAAATAGGGTGATAAAAGCTAGAGACAGTTTTCAGCATGTTTTTCTCTCAACTCGCCTCTGTTTGTTTTTTTTTTAAGGCAGTATCCATATTTTTTTTTTTCAGTCTACCCTCTTACATAATATATGTACTAGTTGCCTTGCTAGAGCCAATAAGAGGAGGGAATGCACTGTTCTTCTGACTAACTGTTTAGAAACTTGGCTCTACATCTCCTTGAAATCTTTTGCACAACTCAGAGGGAAAATTCGTCATTTTGTCTGCCTAGAGCTTTATACTCATTCTTTAGCACCATTGCTCTTTGGTATGTGCGCACCCAGGTTGTGTGACAGCTAGTCACTATTCCATTTCTACAAAGACTTTGCATGCTATTATGGAATCTGACAGATCATCACGAAAGCTTATAGCTCAGTCCAGAAATACACAGTAGTTATTGCTAAAAAGTCAGCATTTCCTTGCAATTATCATGCAGTGGCATCAAAGATCCATGGTTATTTCTCATTTGAATGACAGAGAAAAATAGTTTATCCATCTATCCAACTGTCTATCTACCTACAGGTAGTGCTGCTTGGTAAATTTTGTCAATTTTAATGTTTACCAAATTATAATAAGATCTTATTTTATAACTTTGGAAAGAAAGATTAATTTGGAAAAGAAGATAGAAAATACATAGTAATCTGTGAATTAGGAATGAGAAGGAGGGAAGGAAGAGAAAGAAGGCATTTGGCAGTAAAGAGATAAGAGACAGGATCCGATGGAATGCCTGCATCAATAGCTTTGTCAAATCTGCATGTCTTAGTGAAGAGATAAACTGGTTTCCACAGGGCATCTTGAATGTTCCTGAAGCTACAAAAAGGGTTAGATCAAAGAGGAGTAGTCAGCTCTCAATGTGAGGTCTAGCTCATCTGAGTTGGTCTCTTTCTCCAACTTAAGCATTAAAAATGACTGAGAAGAAATCAACAAGTTGGGCTGGGTTTACAAAGTTCAAGAACTTTCAGGTTACCTTGGAAAGATCTGCAACGTCCTGATATGGCAATGAAACAGTTAAATCTGTACTGGGTATCCCCAGAAGAATAAGTCAAATGCTAGTTATTTAAAATGGAAAAATATTTGGGCTGGTAAAGAATTTTTTCCATTCAACTATTTTTTATGGAAAATTTTTTCTGATGAAACAATTTTTTTAAATGAAAAGTCTTTAATGGAAATCATCTGTCTGCTTTTTTTTTTTTAAATCTTGGCTTTTTATTGAAAGAAGAAATTATAAAGAAGACAAGGAAAGAATATTGCAACATACAGATGGCTACTAAGTGGTTAAGTATTCTGCTGTCTAATACGTCAAATTAATGACAAATATAAAAGCTGATGTTGTCCGAAAGAGTGCTTGATCCTGTGGATATCTAAATGTAAGTGGTCAGAAGAGTGCTGAAATGTCTCTCCCTGGTGATTGTTCCAACCCCACATCCACATAAATAAATGAAAACACTCTTTTTGACTACTGTAGGAGAGAACTAAGACTTGGGATCTAGGGCTTGCACGAATATGGTGTGTGCTGAGGAAATGAATGTTAGGAGACTGGCTGCAGCTGATGGCCAGCAAAGGGAAATGCATGTCTGCAGATGGAAGTATGACAGTTGGCAACAGACCCTAACAGAAATTGTTTTCTCTCTGGAATTTGATAACTGTTAATTCTTCTTATACTTGGCTTCCACCAATGAACACAGTACTTTTCACTGATAAGAAATTCATATTGTTAAACTCCACATGAACTCAAAAAATATTAACGTATAAATGCTTACCAGAAAATATGAACAGCAAATGTCACAGAAAATTTAATAATTGAGCTTAATAAAATAAGCTTGTTTTTGGAATCTTGCTTCATACGTTTCTGAAAGAACAATCACTCTTATGAAACTAAGTCAAGAATGAAATGTAGTGTATGGCTAATTGGGAAAGGATCGATGGATTTAGTAAAGCCATAGGAGTTCTTCTAGAGAAACATATTTTAAAGTACTGTTGATTTAACAGTGTGCTCTGTTTATCTTCCTATTATGAGGGACCAACTATGTCCTTGATGGGTGGTACTGTTGGCAAACCAGTCTCCCGTGTGAAGCCCTGAGAGAAGGTGGTGATTTGAAATGAATGCTGACAAAAACTGTGTTTCACTGTAGTCTGTGAGATCTCTGAGTATCACGCTGAGATATTTAATGTACTCAACTAATTTCCCACTTGTTATGTTAGGAATGATTTGTAGTTTTAGAGTACATGAAAAATAGCACTTTTGAGTCCCATTATCTATCAGTCTATTTAAACGAGCCTATGATGATTCCTTTAGCTCCAGCCAACCCTTCTTCCCCATGAAGGACAGAGAAATGACAGCACCTCCAGCCTCCTCCTCCACAGCCAGGGACAGTCTGGTAAGCACACCCCACAGGTACAAGGGAGGAAGGTGAAGTGAGGAAAGAAGGAAATGGAAGGTAAGTATCACACAACCGGAGTAGAGGAAACAGGGAATTGACACGGGATGTGCTGTATGTCACAGGAATTGAGTTATGCAGATTGAAATAGAGAGAATGAGGGGGAAGGCACAGAAACCTTGGAGAGTTAAGTAGAAGACAAAATGGTTCTGCACGGAACTGGCAAGAAAGGCAATGAAGACAAGAGCATGTATAAAGGCAATCTGAGCTGGAGACCATCTGCTTGTCAAATCCAGAGGTGCTGCTGCAAATTATGGCAGTGTTCCTGAAAGACGGCCCCAGTATTTCCTAGCATGGAAAGCAACAGGTAAATGCTGGGCTGCTATTCCTCCTTTATTTGAGTAAGGCTCAACAAACTATCTAAAACAAAACAAGCTTGGACATGATAGTGAACTAGTTCCAGCTTCATGATGAAGGCTACCTCATTTGTTCTATGCCAAGGCTGCAGAGGATCCTGTTTTCAAGCTTGTTCCACAGAAGCTCCATCATAATCTTTAGGACAGTGAAGATGAAACTCTCATCACACCATACCACTTCAATCACATATCACGTCATACATCACACCTTGCCCTTATTAGCCCACCTATCATCTGTTCTGATAAATGTCTCACTTATATTTCTCCTGGGTTTGTACTCATGGTAGTGTGAGCAGAACTACCATCACTGCCATATTTGTGCTAAGAGCTTTCGTTCTCAGTGGGAACTTTGTATTATTCTAGTTATTTTAAAAAGGTCCTGTGTCATTTACATGGCACGCACAATTCACCAATACTGCAATGTAAGAAAAAGCCCGCTCTCTTCTTACCTGTCCTGGGCTGGGGTGAAACAGTAAGTTACAACGTTTTTTGCTACTCCTCCTTTCTTGTTGATGAGTCAGTTTGGCAGTTTCTTTTTTTTTTTTTTCCCCCCTAACAATACGTTGATGAAACAGGTGGCAAGTATCAGGATAATGTCTTAAAAATGTGATCCAAATACAATCTTCTTTCCTGTAACATCTCATAGTTTCTGTTGACTATAAAATTTAATCAGATGATCAAGAAGAGATGGCAAACTTTGCATTTGACAGGATCTTTCTTTGTATTTTCCTTCTAATTATTTCCATATGCCTCTTATCTGAAAAGAAGTATTTTTCATCTGCTTCTTTGGCCTGAATAATTCTATAGTATTCCTGTATAAGGCTAAGACAGAGATAGCCGAAATCTTCTATGTGACAATGCAGTGCTGGAGAATTTAGCTTCATTTAGCTGAGAAAAGAGAATTCTGGAAGAAGTTAAAATTGGTTTTGGAGTAGTTGGCCATATTTTCTAGTTATTAACATTAAATCCAAGAAAATAGGATATGCTTGATTTCAGAACCCATTCAGTATGCCCTGGTGTGTTATTCCTGAATGCAGCCCAGTTCTACTCTTTTTCTGCAGCAACGATTTATTCACAGAATTTCTGAATAGTAGCAAATTTTGCGTGTTCTGCACAACAAGGATAGGTTACCACTGGCAACTCTCTTATAGCTGCTTCAGACTTCAGTCTTCTGCAGGGTCATAACATCTGCTATGCATTTATAGAATTCCTACTAATATATTAAAAAGAGTGGATTTATTATGTGAGTGTTGAATTGTGGAGATTTTTCCACGTGTTGAAATTGGTCAGTAGGTTATCCTGAAAAAGCTAAATATAGTTATTTCTATATTTTTGCATAAAACGGCATGCTCAATGCTGCTATTTTGGTCACTCATCTCAAACCAGACTATGCAGTAAACAATGGAAAAACTCCCTTTGTTTGCAGGACTGGGCCTCAAGGCTTATTGTAGTCCCAGTGAAACCATGTGCAAAGAAATTTACTCTTGTGAGCGTTTCTAGAAGCAGAATAGAAGTTGGTAGGAAAGGTTTCAAGGAAACAAGCCAATGACTCACAATGAGAAACTTTTTTTAGAGAGCATGAACTAACTTCAAGAAAGCATTTACAATGAGAAAAGTTACTGAGGTCCAGTCTAGGCTCTCTGGCCATTTTTAGAGCTGGGCATGTGAGAGCTGCCCCATAATTCAGGATCTCACCTGCAGTGAATGATTTGCATATTCTTTCAAACCCTGTGGTTGCATTTTTGTATGTATTACCTTGATATTTCTCAGGGCAGGAGCAGAAGCTCTCTCTGCAGGAATGTTTGAGGATCAATTGTGATACATGCGAATGAGGAGTTAGCAACCAAATTCCCATTCCCCATATCCTGAGGGTGTGCCACAAGTGACTGGCTTCTGGCTATTTTGATGAACCATCCTCTTCCCACTAGCTCTTCATGAAATTCTGAGCTCTTTTTGCCTCCTAAAAAATGTCAATGGGTTGGGAAAATAACTTCCCATTTGTGTTCTAGTTGTAACCCTTAGTGCAAACATCAAGGGCTGGTAATCCAGTTTGCTTGTGCCTCTTGTGTTATAATCTTTATTTGCCTAGTGGGTGGATGGTGATGGCATTTCCCTGCAGGAAAATATTAACTGCGTAACCTTTTCCCTCTTTTGGCTCATCGTTGTCATCATCATCAACATTGTCAGACATCAAGTGCCCTGGTTTGAAGTCAGCAGATACTCCTCCTGTCTGGGCATACAGCACTGCCAGCAACGCCCTGGTGATCCTAGCCTCCTGAGTGACACTCTTTGTGTGAGTGCTAGCCATCTTTGACAAAGAGAATGTTCTTCATGAATGACTAAGGAAACCCTTGGTCAAGATAAACAGCTTCCACCTCCCTCCCCCCTGCTACTTGCCTGCTGCCAGGAAGCTCTAAATAGAGTCTCTGTCGTAGTCTTAATTTTTTTTTTTTTTATTACTTCACATTGGAGTTCAGTCCTGAGCTTGAAGCCAGAAAATCTAAGCTGTGTTGGAACTGCTGAAAGGCCACAGACCTTGCTAAAAGTTCAGGTATTTCAAAGCCCTGAGAACATGTGTTATCATTTACATCACATGCTTATTTGAGGGAGAGCAGCTCTCCTGATACCTCTTGGCCTCCAATAAGACCATCTTTTCCCAGTGTCTCTGAAAAGTACCTTTTGCACTTTGATCCCACCAAGTCTTTATCAACTCCACTCATGCTCACCAGTGCACAGCGAGTCTGATGGCAGCCAGTCCTGCTCTCATGCTGAAGGCAGTAGCATTCTAGCCTTGTACATTTGCAAAAGAAAAGAGCCAAGCAAAGCATGGACTTTTATTTTTAAAAAGCCAAACCAGACCAAGCCCTTTTGTGATCTTTCCAGCCTGGCTCATGAGTTCTGAGTGTTAATATAATTGAAGAGCTTGAAATGCAGCTTTGCTGACCAGCCCAGGTGTTTGGGTGTATGCGAAAAGACATAAAACATGTTGAAGGGAAGATCATCTTAGTTATACTGGAACGTATTTTGCCCAGCAATATTTTGTATTTTTTTTCTCTAAAAATCCAACTTCTTTCAACAGATTGGAAAAAGATAAGAAGCACTTCAGGGGAAAGAACAAACTCTTTTTCTTGTTACCTTGAAAATTGTCATGTCAAACAGTAATTTGTACCTGCAATTAGTTGTGAATCACTCCTTGATAGTTTTAGTAAACAATGACTTTGTTAAAAACATTTTGGTGCTCACCACAATGACACAGAGGCAAGCTAACATGTAAAAATGTAGTAGTGGTGGCAAATGGAGAAGTGTACACTGTTTCTGGTGGTGCTGAGAGTGCAGGTTGTCCCATCGTAGTTGTAAGATAACAGCAGAGCCTGGGAAACAGCAGAGAATCTGGGAGATCAGGAGACAAGGTGGAGTTACAAGAGCCTAGAGACAGGAGGAAGAAAAGACTTAGGTGCTGGTTCAGGTCTTGTGATAGGGGGAGCAGGGGAAATGGGTGTGAGGACTGGAACGATGCAAGTGAAGTAGCCAGTGGTAATGGCAGCAGTATGATAAGAAGAGGATGGAGGGCTAGGGACAAAACACTGAAGTATGAAGAGAAGGAAACTGGGTCATAATACCTCAAAAAAAAAAATACAGTTGGGAAACCAGTTCATCAGGAGTCCTCAGTTTTTTCTTCCAAAGTTAGTTACTATTAACAGATGTTGCATAATGTTACACAATGCCCAGATGTATTTGGTTTCCTCTATCCTATTCCTGGCATGAAGTGTTTACTTCATCATGTGAGAAAAAGCTGCTTTACTGTCAGCAGATGCCAGGAAAGAATACTAGAGATGTTGCCCCAGGAGAGGACTGGAGATGCTGCCTTCTCACCTGCATTGGTCTGTGATCTCTGTTAATGCTAGAACCAGGTACTTCTGGGGGGATTTATTTGAATGCCTTTGTTAGGATTTTCATCTACAAAGATATTTTCCAATAGAAAGCTGGTCCTGCTGTTATAGATCATCCTAGTCAGCACAGTATTGCTTGCAGGTGTCCTGTTTCTCGGAGACATTTTCAGTCCCACACAAAGGTGTGGGACTCACCTGCAGTGAGTTTTCTTTCCCTAAACTCAGCCCTGGAGTGAGGACTCTAAGACTGGGTCAGGATTGTACTTTTCCCTTCAGGTGTTTTGCTTTCTTTAACGGAGCAAGTGCTTAGAGAAAGGAATGATACAGGTCAGTCAAATGTATGTGGTGGAATTGAGCTCCCCACCTTCCTAATCCTCTGCTCTGGCTCATGCTACAGGGGATTAATCATACTTCCTGGAATGTCTCACACTTGCACACACTGGTCTGCATCCTCACACAGAGGATTGAGTACAACACATTAAAAAAAAAAAAAGAAAAAAAAGAGAGGAAATTGAGTCTTTGTACATGCTTCATGGTGTTTCCTCTGCTCCAATTCAGTTAAAAAATAAAGGAATTCATGAGAGTTGGCAGATAGTTCCTGTAGTGAGGTTTAGGACTAAAATTAGTGGGAAGAAGGATTTGACAAAGGAAATAAGTGTAAGAGAGAAGTATAAGACAAAATCGCATGGTTTGGAACTTATAGTGAATTCTCAAAGGCTGAGTGCAAGTTTTCTTTGTTAGGGCATGTAATTATCTCCCAAAGCACTCATCAAGTTGCACTATAATAGCACTGCCTTCTGGGCAAAACCCAGGTGAACTTTTTCTTGAGAAGGGGCCTTCCAACATCATGGTTAGATTCAAGGATAGCAACAAACGCTGGTCTTGTGGAAACATTTTATTTTAATTCCACAATATCCTCTTACGTAAACACTGAAACACATTGAATCAATTTTTCAGACAAACTTGTAAAATCAGAAAGTACACCAGCCTCTGATAGGCAGCAGCATTAATTGCCAGGAGCACAAAGAGGCATTTAAACATTGAAGTATTTTGGCAAAAATACAAATGACTTATTTTCCTTCCATGCCCTTGAAAATAGCTTTTCTAAACTCTGAGCTTCCTATGATGGAGGGTTCACCATTAATCACCTTTATGACATCTCATATGGAGGCTGTGGATAAATCCATGGGCCCTAATCAACCACTTTCCTGAGGAAATTGGCCAAATCCCGGCTCTTTGAGGAGGGAGGCGAGGGATGAATCACAACAACTTTGCTATTCAGACAAATCTCTTTTCAAGTGCCCTTAAAGCTTTTTTTTTTTTTTCCATATACAGCGAAGACAGCCACACAGGAAACAATAATAGTTTAATCTCTTGAAAAATTTCCTTCCTGCACTGCAGCAGCCTTTCAGACAGGTAGTCAAAGCACGCCAAAGAAAATTAGCAACAGCCGATGCCAAGAGCCGGCTGTTACGTTAGCCTTTTAGCTCTGTCCCTTTTCCTTCCATGTGAGTAGAGAACAAGAAACTACTCATCTCCCCGACTAAACACCCTCTGCGTTACATTTTGCTCCGCATTAATAACACTTACGGGCTTGGGGATCTGATAATGGAGAAGAGAAGACACAGAGGGACGGGTCCTGCAAACACTCACTCATGGTCCCTCTGCCATGAATAGCTTCACTGATTCATGTCCCAGGCCTACAAAGGGAACTGTGTTTGTAGCCTCCCACACATGTGCCTGCTTACTAGTAAGTATTTGCAGAATTTTTACAAGTTGCCGTTGTGAGATTTTTTTCCTTCTGAGTTTTTCTTCCTTTGACTTGAAATTTTTTTTTCTTTATGGTGGACTAAGGAGGAAGAAAAAAAATAATCATTTTAACATAGAGCTGGGTACGACTCAGGGTAAGGTATCATCACATGGAGTTTTGTTTTGCTTGGAGCTTTGTTTTGCTTGCTTTTTTTTGTACACACGGCAGACTCCATCCTCCATTTGTACTGCAGTGACTTGGCAGGTTAGCGTGGGCCCTGAAGTAGAGAAAGAAATGAGACTTCACCCCCAGCCAAAAACTACTGCTTGCCTTTATCCTTGCAGACTGGTGCCTGCTATAATTACACTGCCTGTTAACTTGATGATAATATCACTTTGGATCAGATCTCAATGTTTACATCTCTGCAGTGCTGTTTAAGAGAATACAAAATAAACTAGTTAATATAGAGCACTCTGTACACATTTGGCACAGCCAGAGCATAAAAAGATAGCAGAAAAAGGGCAGAAAGAATTTTGCATTCTATTTTAAAGGTGTTTTGTTGCAAATACCATAGTGTAAACTTATTTGCCTGCTTTCAGTGTAGAGCTTTCATTTTAATTCAGCCCTGTTTTACTCAAACTGTTGATAGACTTTCAAAACATCTATATGTAGGAAAAGGATTTTTTTCAGTTCATATTAAAAATGCAAAGAAAGCACACCTGCTGAAACATTTTTTAGAAATAATAGCAATATACAATAAGAGTGTGTGTTTATTTGTTTTAGAGGCAATAGCAAAACCAGAGCTAAATCCTGTTCCCCAAAAATATGGGGATGTAAATGGATGAGAAGTTCTTCAGATCAAGAAGACAGACCTTTGGCAAAAGTGAAGTGCCAAGCCAAGTGGTGTGGCAATAGGAGCTGCAACAGCAACTTCTCTCTCCTATGACTTCCTCTGGAGTGGCAGAAGAAGAGGTCTTCTGAAGCTCTTATGGCAGTGTAAAACCCAGCTTCAAGGGAGGATAAAAGACTCCAGCTGTGCTAGACCTGCTTACATGTCAGATCAGTTATCTCATGGATTCATCCTGAGTTCAGGGCTGGACAATTTTCCTCTTCCTTCCTGTTCTCTGAAGGTCCTTCCAGTCATGTATGGGGCAAATCTGAACTCAAGTGATAGCTCTGAAAAACAGGCAAGATACAGCCAGAGTCTGAAACTTCTCCTCCAGCTCCAAATATTCTGTTGCCAGATGCAAGGAGGTTGTCCCAGTAATGCAGGGAATAAGGATAGGAGAGGAGCAAGGTGAAATTTCTCAGCAAGTAGCTATTACATTTGGATAGTATAAGTGGAAGGACTTGTAAAACAAGCCTTCTGCAGAAAGCCACATTAAATTATGCTATGGCAGTCCTGTCATTTGTCATCAAGATACCAACTGAAAACACAAACCAAAATCAGTACAATCAGGAATGGGAAATGGTTCCTACAAAATACCAGCTTCCAGTTTGAGATTATTGCAGTGTAAGGACAGCTGAGATACCAGTGGACCCTGGAGACAGAAAAGTCAATTTCACTACGCTGTCAACTTCCTGAGTGCAATCTGGGAAAATTCTATATAGTAGCAGAAAGAGGAAGGCCATGCAAGCTGGGAATCTCAAATAGTTTGGCCTGCCACGTACATTGTGAAACTTTGGACACGATGTATCATCTTGTCTGAAAGGTCTTTTTGATTTTTAACCAGATTTTGCAAAAGAACAGACCTGAGGTTACTGTACCAGCAGCATCCAGGGACAGTCTGGGTTGTGAGGTATGTCAAATTATGATGCCTCAAGAACAGAGTGAGGAAAACCACCTCCTGTTATAAATCAAAGGATTAACACTATACTGCTAGGAACTTTACTTCAGTTTGTTCCCCAATCCACACAGTGAATAACTGTTAATTGCACTCAGTGACAAAGATTCTCCCCGTTATTTGCTAGATACAAGGGTGAACCTTTGTTGCTGAGTGCAAAACCCAGCAGTCCAATGTCACATTTTCAAGCCAGTACAACAAGCTCTGCAACCGCCATTGTAAGAAATGACAAAGTTTGATTCTTCAGCATCAGTATGCCCAACAGTGGCTTCACATCTGTACACTTTTTGCACATTTTGCTTACATAATGGCAGCATTGAAATATCTACATGTACTTGTTATTATTCTAATAATTGTACTGTAATTCTGTGTCTAATTGTACTTCAGTTACATTATGGAACTAGTATAGGTTTACAGTGACAAACTTGACACAAGTCAGATGACGTGAGATGTTTTCCATCAGCATTTTTAACACTTCCTGTTAATAGAACAGTGCTATGAAACTATACTTGTTTTTCCTGAGCTGTACTTTCTTCTCTTTTTAAAACATCAGCTTCATTTTGCAAAACAATGAGAAGAGAGTAAATAGCTATATTGGCCATGTCATAAAGGAAAACCTTTCCAAAGAGATTGCTTTTTCTTCCCAGAAAGAAAATGTCCTGCTGAGCAGCGGCCGGATCCAGTGCCCACAGAAGTCAGTGGAAGAACTCCCACTGATGACAGTGGATGTTGGATGAAGTCCCATCTCATTCTCATGTTTAGATGCTGAAAAATGAGTTGCCAACTTCTAATGAGTACAGTGAAAGCCTTTTGTTATATAAGTTACTTACAATAGGTTATTACAACCATTAAGAAAAGCTGATTATTTTTATTAAAAGCATATTTTTGTTGGTTCCTTTTAATCGGTTCCCAAAGTCTACACATATCTTTCTTCACTTTGCTTTTTTGAATCTGTTTTATAAACAAAACACAAACAAAAAACATTATTTCCTGTTGGTTGTTGAAGAAAGACTGTGGACTCATTCTTTACATGGGAAAACGTTTGGTTGCTAAACACATGCGACAGCACATGGCCTTGTTCAAACATCCTATCAAATTAAAAGCAGATTCCAGCTCTAATGTTCCAGATGAAGGGCATGGGGCTGGGACAGGCACTCACGTGAAATTGCATTGCATTTAAGAGGACAGTGATCAAAGCATTGCACCTCATACAATGAGTGAGTGCCGAATCTGTCTTATCTGAGCAGCAAGGAATAATTATAGAGAATTATTTGATCTTCCACTAAGGTAAACCTCACAATTATGATGCTGATTGAACAGGTTCTTCTGTTTCAGGCAAGGCAACATGTATACTCAGTGCTGTAATGCACTTACCAGATGGTATTAACATCCTGCCGAGGCTTGTGCTGTCCTGGCAACATGCGAGATCCTTTCTGCTGATCCAAGGTGGGCAATCCTAAATTCTCTGTGTGGATATGACAAAGGCAGTGCAAATGGCCACTTAACAGTACTTTGAAAGCAAGTGAAGAGACCAGACCTTTGCCCTCAGTATATGCTTGTCTTCTGAAAGACAGTTAACTTTTGCGAGCTATAGCTTGATTTTGCAGATATATTATGGAACAGAAAACTTAAAAATAGAATTCACCTCTGCTGTTAACAAGTTTTGACCTTTGCTCACATTTGTTGGGGCAAGTAGCTCATAGTACCAATTAACATGAATTATTAACTCCTACATTAATAATTAATTTATTAGAGGGCTAAAGGCATCAGTCTTTGCCAGCTAACACTATTGAGAGAAAATGAAGAAAACAACACAACCCTAATTATAACAGCTTAATGAGGATGTCTGGAAGATCTGATGTGATTCAGTCACTCTAAATGCTCTTTATTTCCTCTCTGAAACCACACTGGGTGCAAAGAATAAGGCAGTTAACTGCAGTTCCTGTAGTGCAAGGTTTCTTCCTACTTTCTGAAGAGAGGAAGCCCACTAAGGAGAGCTCAATTTAGATATTATTAAGGACTGATAAAGGATGCCATCACCTAAACAATATGAATGCTGTCTCTCTCAGTAATGAACTGTTCTGGTGGTGTCTGAATCACTAATGGCTTCAACAGGCTACTAAGAAAACTCCTCTGTCTCTGAATTGTGCCATGCAGTGATTTCTTGATTTCACAAGATTCTTCCTTTGTAATCTGTGTTTGGACTTTATCTGCAAAGGTTGACTGTAATGTGCTGGTACTGTTTGAGATCTCTTTTCACTTTTTGGTCAGAATGCAACAGCAACAGCAGTGAAATCCAGTATAGCTTATCAGGAAGCATCATTCAATGGAAAATTGTTGAGTTATTCCCCTGCACAGATGCTGATGCTTCTCAGCCATCCCATCCCCAACTATCTCAGGCAGTTGTGTCATGTTTCATGGCAGTGGAACTCGTCACATCTTTCCTCTTCTGCTGCTCCTTCTGTGACATGTAGAAACTTTCCCGAGATTCTTTGCTGAAACACAGTCTTCCCTAGTTCTTTCTTTCTCTTTCTTTGCCAACATTGTTCATTAACACACTTCTTGTTTCCTCCCTCCTGAAGTTTGTAGACAACTACAGGACTGTACAACCTTCATTCAGAGATATTATAAAGCTGAGTTCTTTAAATCTGCACTTGTTTCACAGATTCTCAGTTGCCTTTATCACACTGATATCACTTCTTTGTGTATATTCCAGTCTAAATTAAATCTTTCATCATTACTCCTCACATGTTCTTTGAGACCAGTTCATGTTTTCAGATAATTCTTCAGGTACAGGGATGGCAGCCATAAGATGGGACAATGATGTGTATTATTGCTTCTGTCAGATTTTGGTATTTTTTTCTTCAGAAATAAATGGCTGAATTAAAAATTTAGAGTTAACTCACAACTTTTAGTATCTCCATGAGCCTTTAGTTTTTTTCTTTTGGTTGAAGATGCCCCAAGTTTAAAAAATGCTGGACTATGCAATAATACTTGACTTTATTTTGGGTCTTGGCCCATAGGCACATCACAAAGGTTTGCTGAACAGATAAGCAGTATTAGCATGACTTAGAAAGACTAAGATGAACATTAAATTAATCAGACAACACTCTTGGGGGAAATTGCCACTAATTTCAGATTTTTCATCTCCCAGAAATCAATTATTATTATGTTTATTGATATTATACTTGTCATTACTTTCAGCATTTTTGCTATGGTGATAGAGCCTAAGAGAAGAAAGAGGAGAGGAAAGATATAGTATATCATTCAGAGCCTCTTCCTAAGGCATCAGAACTTAGTGCACAGCTATCTGTGACTCAGTAGATAAGAGTAGTAGGAAACATAGGATTTTAGTATCCTTTAGTCGCAGGATTTTACACATGCACACATTTTTGATGAAAAAATTTTACCCAGCTCTATTCACAAGAATAAAGCTAGGACATAAAGATGTTTGCAACATGCTAGAAAACATTTATAAATTCCATTGATTTTAACACATGAAAGATCAAGAACATCATAAAACACTTTTTGTGAGCATATGTAGTTACACGTTTTTTAAATGCTCTCCAGAAGAATTTCACAAATACTTCCCAAGTACAAATAAAATTATTCAAGAAATAAGTAGAAAGTGCTGGAACTTCAGTTTGATAAGTATATGTTAGGTTCCAGTAACTCTGAAAATAGGACAATAAATATGTCAGGGCCAAATACAGTGGCAGTGGCGAGCAAAGGAATGGTGCTTTCTAAGGGAGCTGTGTCAGGTCCACTGCCAAGGCTTCGTTCACTAATGGCACCAGTTTTGGGACACATGGTGACAAGTTCATGCTGTGCTGTACCTCCCTTCTCCCTGCCAAGAGCACCACAATGGCAGATCACAATGGGTGCCATGAATTGTACAATCAGTTGCATGCATGGAGTTAGGTTAACTCATCTGAATGTTTCTCTTTTGAATTGTAAAATTTGCCACTGGAAATTGATTGGACTTGTTGAGACAATCACTCTTTAAACTGTGTAAAAAAATGTCAGAATTTGGCATTTTGAAATTAAGACTAATTTAATTATGTTAGTAGGGTTCAGGACAGAGTGTTATAATATTACAGTCATGAAATCTCATTAAATCAGGCTTCTTACTTTGCAAACATTAAGTTCAGCTTTGGAATTTAAGAAGATATTTGACTTTAATCATAAAATATAGAAAATATTTCTATGATTACAGACTCATGACAATCATTACTATGGAAGTCATTGAATGCTCCTATAAATCTTGTTAATGAAATCCCAATATTGGAGTCCTCCAATCACAACAGAAGAGTTAATACTTAACCTTTCATCAGGACACAAGGTAACTAAAGCTTGCTGCAAGTGAAGATGCACATCTATTAGATTTAGAAATTGTCATTAAATTAAGTTAACATTTTTTGGTTTTGACAACATTAAACGGGTGCCCCAGTGACACTGGTAGGCATATATTCTTGTTTGTTTGTATAATATTTAATTTGGAGCATGCCCATGTTGTGTGACTGAGATGTGAGAAGTGAAGAAGGGATTATGAGCTTGTTACAATTATGACACAGCCTTCTGCTAACAGCACCGTACGGCTTCTGGGACTCAGGCTAGTAGCTCTTGCCTAATACCTCTGCACTGAATGTTGTGAACAGTGGTATTAGCTTGAGGGATACCAGAGCCTTGTCTTCACGTGTTGAGTCAACATACCCAAGAAGCACAAGCTCTTTATCAGCTTGGCAGATTAGACAAATGTGTGCTTACCTGGCATACTGGATAGAATATTGGAAGAGACCTACAAGGATCATCTACTTCAACTGCCTGATGCCACTTCAGAGCTAACCAAAAGTTAAAGCATGTTATTAAGGTCATTGTCCAAATGTGTCTTAAACACTGACAGGCATGGAACTTGACCACCACTCTAAGAAGCGTATTCCAGTGTTCAATCACTCTTTTGGTAAAGAAATGCTTCCTAATGTCTAGTCTAGACCTCCCCTGGTGCAACTTTGAACCATTACCACACATCTTATCACTGGACTCCAGGGACAAGAGATGAGCACCTCTCTCTCCTCTTCCCCTCCTCAGAAGCTGTAGAGAGCAATGAAGTTGCTGCTCAGCCTCCCTTTCTCTAAGCTAGACAAATGCAGATTGCTTAGCTGCTCCTTCACCAGCTTTGTTACCCTCTTCTGGATGCATTCAAGGACCTTAACATCCTTCTTAAGTTGTGGGGCCCAGAACTGCACACAGTACTCAAGCTGAGGCTGCATCAACACTGAATACAGTGGGATGATCACCTCTTTTTGCTGTGTTTGATGCACCCCAGGATGCAGCTTGCCCTTTTTGTTGCCAGAGTACACTGATGACTCACATTGAGCCTGCTGTCGAGCAACACCCCCAGATCCCTTTCTGCAGGGCTGATCTCCATCTACTCCATCCACAATTTATACTTACACTTGGTGTTATTGCTTCCTAGGTGCAGAATCTGACTGAATTTGGACTCGTAAAATGTCATCCCCATTAATCATATCCTAACGCTCCAATCTATCTAGATCCCTCTGCAAGGACTCTTGTCCCTCAAGAGAGTCAGCACCACCTCCCAGTCTGGTATCATCAGCAAACTTGCTAAGAGTGCATTCAAATCCTGCATCCAGATTGTTGATAAATATATTGAACAGAACTGGCCCTTGAATTAAACCCTGAGGAACACTGCTGGTGACGGGTTGCCAGTCAGATGTAACCTCATTCATACAACCCTTTGAGCTCTGCCCTTCAGCCAGTTTATCTGAAATAAAGATAAGATATATCACCATCAAATAAATGCATTTTTGCTTCTCATTGTCACTTTTATGATGTTCCTTCAGGTGGAATGTGTGTACTGTTTCATGTTGAGACAAGGATGACTCCTTCTATCCTGTTGCTAGGGCACTTGCTAAGATATGTTGATTTTTTTATTCTACCAACTTATTTTCTTTTGTGCCCTTAGAAAAGACAACTGACCCTAAAAGAGCTACTTCACAAAGGCATCCTAGATACAAACTTTATCACCTGTCATTTTCCTACGCTCAGTGAAAAGAGGTTCCTCTACAAGATGATGCAAACATTTGGTAATCTAAATTACTCATCAGGGTCCCATCTTTCTTGATTATAAAGAAAACATCATGCAAATAAATTCCTAAGTTAGGCAACCTATTGTGACTCCTGGAAATCACTTCTGTGAGGGAGACTCAGTTTTAAGACAAAGAAGGTGCAAACCTGAGAGAAAATGACTTGTTCTGGAGCAAAAGTCCCAACTGTAGAGACATTTACCACATCCTTTAGAGACTGTCTCCATTATTATGTGGTTAGGAGGCACATAATAGGGTACAGTTTACTTGCCTCCTGTTTCCAGTGTTTTACCTTTTTGACTTTGAATCCGCCTTGAAGCAGATCCCTGAATAAAGTAAGGCATGTAGACTCCATTAAAAGGACTTTACCTATCCAAGGCAAAGTTACATCCTTGATCTTCCTTTTCTCCAGACAACATTGATTTGTCTGTGAGTTGTCCAAAGACTCTGCTACTCGTGCACATATCAACTGTAGGTATACAGTCTAGTCTTATGTAAATTTTTCAACCCTTAATCTCTGTTCACATCTCCCACAAGCTTCCTTATTACATTGATAAGAACCCTGAATGCAGGGTTGTAGAACCACATTAAAAAATATATGCTGAGATATTACAGGTAATCTTTGAATAAAAATTGTTTGGCTAAAACTCTCATTTTTATTGTCTACTGTGAAGCCTGACCTTGCTGTTGGAACAGACTTTGCTTCTGTGGGTAGAAGTTAATCAAATGCCTGAATGTCCAGGCTTCTGACATGAGAAATAACTTTCAAAAATAGTTATTAATACATTTCTCTTGCAGGTAATTATTTTTGGGTATTGACATTTTCTTAAAATGAAAAGTCCTCTTAGCTTCATTTGTAACACAGATCTGCACTGATGACTAGCCAGCTGTGTAGTTTTAGTTGGCATTACTTAATAGGGGTGTACTTCATGAGTCAAGGAAATGACTTTCCATCTGCCATCAAATGCAGAACCTCCCTACATTTGTTTTAGAATAGCTGGATCTTGACTAATTAACACTCTGGACTTGTGCATATATTTAATTTTCTAGTAGATTATGTGGAGACCTGCCAAAGAGTTGGGAACAATTTAGGCAGTGTGCTTTCAATATACTAAAGCACTGGATGCATGGATCTAACTCTGAGTGCTAAGGGCTCCTTATTGAAACTACTGACACTGAAAAAGTGGGAAGGAACTACATTCTTAGGAAAGAACATAGATAGGAACTTAATCTTGTTCTGGTGAAGTTCAAAATTTCAGGAGGATCTATCAAGGATGATTAATATTGCCTTCCCTTTCAGATTTCTCTTGAAGTCTATTCTTCCTTTTCAGAATGTTTTCTCTTAGGAATAATGCCATCTGGTCTTAAACTCTCTCTAACCCTCTAGATAGAACCTCAGGTTTTTTTCTTGTAAAATATGGGTAAAATAAAAATAAGAAATAGTTAGTAAAAAAAAAATTCTGTGTGCTTTATCTACATTGAAGGGATCTGTAGAAAATACTATGCTTTTCAAAGACTCTTACAAATTTAAAAGAATAGTATTGCAAGTTTTGTGTAGAACCTTTCTCCCTGTAAATATAAGACAGATTCCCAAGGATCTTATTAAGTGCCTACTATCTACTTTTTTGTTTCCCAACAATGATCCCAAAGAGTTCAATAGACTATCCCCATGTGAAATGACTGTTCTGAAAAATTCAGTAGGAAAAAGAAACAAAAGAAACACACTGGAGAGCTAAAGCCCTGGAAGCTGATGTAGCTGAATATGGATCAACTACAGATAAATCCGGGGGGGGGGAATATTTCTGCTCATCTTTTCTGCTTGAGACAGTCATGTGGCTGAAGAACAGTGTGATCAAAAGCAGCAGCAGACGTTTTTGCAAATAAAATTAAAAGGAATTAAATTACATGGGAAGAAGGGCTAGTGAAGCAAGAACATAATGATTTGCTTCTGATGTCTCCATATCTTGACTTTTAATATTTAGCCATTATATTTAATATTTAATATAATGCAAATAAATAGGAGGAAAACCCACCCAAAACTATGAGAAGAACAAAGCAGATATTATGCGGTTGCTGTGATTTACTTTTGTTTGGACTTACCTTGCTGGCTATGGTAGTCTACATGAGCAGAGAAGCAGCCATTATGGTAAGAAATGTCACCTAATCACCTGTTAGTGACCTGAGTAAAAAAAATAATAGAATGGTCCAGCTTGACCATTTTGATACATCTTAGTCACAGTATTTACACCATTGTGTTAGATAGAACCTTAGCTATCTAAACAATGATTCATTGCAGGACTTCACATCAGTACCAAAAATGGATAACTGAAAAATAAACTAAATGGCATACCTTTGGTGTAAAGCACTGGGCAGAAGCGTTGGTCTTTTCATTGGATCTTTAGATCTCAACCATGAAATAGGAGCACTAGTTAAGCATTGTGTAGGCTTGTGGGGAAAGGGAGAGATTGTCTTCCATATTTTAACAACATATGGGATAGTTAAAATGCCAGAGCTGAAAATTATTTTGTTTAGTCACCAGAATGTCCCAGTTTGTTGGCTCATAGATGGCTCAGACATTAGAAAGAGTTGCTGACAGAAGAATTAAATGTTTTTTTTTTTTTTTTCTTAAATTAAGATCTGAGCAGAGGATAAACAATTAAGAGGAACAGAGAAGGAAAGGCTGTCTATTTGGACAGAAAATAATGTTGTGCCAGCCACACACGGGGAAGAATGAAAATTTTCATTTACATTTTCTCAGCACAAACTAATTCCATGTAAAGAGTTATCATGCAAGCACTTGATGACAAGCCACACCTGAGTTTCTAAAAAATCCCCAACAAGCTAAGGACCTGTAAAGGGATAATGAGGGGCTAGAGAAGATAGTTTAAGTTAAGAAATGTCCATGAAAGCAGATGGCAGAAGTGTAGGGGTAAGTTTCAACCCCATTTTTGGTGAGAAGATGAGATTCTGAAACACTAAAATGAAAGACCTTTTCTGACCTTTGCCTTCTGGAGGAGAAGGACCCTACCCCTGCTTCCAGGCAACATGTTGGAGAGGAGCTCCCGTCGGGCCTCAGCGTGTGTTCGGCGGCAGCGGTCGGCGGGCGGGTCCCGCGTTCCCGGGCTCCTTCAGCACCCTCCTCCTGCTGGACAGTTCCCAGCCGGCACGGCCACGTGGGGCTGACGGGACCTCCC
Organism: Gallinago jamesoni; assembly: GCA_025769975.1. Classification (NCBI taxonomy): domain Eukaryota; kingdom Metazoa; phylum Chordata; class Aves; order Charadriiformes; family Scolopacidae; genus Gallinago; species Gallinago jamesoni. The sequence continues at coordinate 111,159,292 of JAOQGH010000001.1, read as the reverse complement.
GCTCCCCGGCTGGTGTCCCCTCTTTGGCACAGTCAGAGCAAGGGAAGAGCATCGTGGTGGCAGGCGAAAGGAGAGTGCAGAGGACAGTTTGAGGGCTCTGGTCTGCTGTTGAGTGTGGGTGGAAGCAGGGATAGAAACAAAGTGGAGATCAAAAGCCCAAAGTTGGACTGACTGATAAACCAGAGAGAGAGAAGTACGGAAAACAGTGGGTTAGAACTAGTCTTCACTAGTGCACACTTAGTTAGAAACATCTTACTGATAGGAGGGGACAACGTTTGAGCAGAGCTGAGAGGAAGTAAAAACATTGTGAGAGGAAGTGTTTCCTGTGTGGCAGAGAATTAAATTCCCCTTATGAGGAGAATGAAGGCACAATAGAAGAGGTCTTTTGTATGATCTCTCCCCTCATATTAATTCATGAGCTTAATATTGTGAACTCTGATTAACTATTCTTGTCATTATGAGGCTGGGAATCACTGTTCTAATGGCTTCACTTATAAAAGCTGGGGTGAGGACAGGTACATCTGTACCTTCTTCATTAAGTGTTAGGAGAATTGGCATTATTGCCAATTGGCATGAGTTAGAGAGCATTTTTCTTACATCAGGAGCTCTGCCTTTTCTATATATAATCTCAGCCCAGCCACCATCCTGCAGTGGGTGCACAAGGGGAGCTGAATGTACTTATTTATGTACAACCTATGGTGGCTCCAGTCCTCTTCATTCCAGACCCAGTTCAAATCTCCTTGGAGAGTGGGGTCATCTTCCAAAATGAATCTCCATGACAAACTACCAAATTCCCTTATGCACTGCACAGTGCCAGGCTGTGCCTTGATGAGATCTTTCCAATACCTGCATCAGCTTTCAGCCAAAACCACACATGACTGGGATTCACATAGAGCAGAAAGCCGGCTGTCTGTCAATACTGCAGTCATACACTCTCTTTCCCTTTCTGGCTCTGAAATCTTTATTGAATTTTCATTCATCATTATGAGGGATTCCTTCAGCACTGCAAAGGTGCCATTTAGTTGTGAGCATGTTCAGTCAAAGCAGCTTAAGCTCTTAATTTATTGCTTGTTAAACACATCAGCTCTGCTATCAGGGTCACTCTTGCTGAGGCATTACTGATAGCTCTCACAGAAGGCCAGTGTAGGAGCCAGAATTGGAAAGTGTGAAAATGTAAAAGCCTAGGGACCTTTTCTTCTGGCCACGGAAGTGGACGTACATGGGGACTGGGTGTAAAAGAGCAGTGAGTCACACCAGTAGATTTCAAAGCCTCTTTCTGGTGTAAGGATATGCCCCCAGAAGCAAGGAATAGTAGAAGGAAGCCCACCCCTAACCCAAGTGTCAGCTTACAGTCAAAGCAACCTCCAGGATTTATCCCTGCCAAGTAATAACTGTTTTGCTACTGTGGGGTTACTGTTGTCATGTATTTGGCATACATGAAAGTATTTCATGGAATTCCCAATAAAAGTACCATGAATATCCCAGCTTCCAATAATATATTTTTTTTCTTTTTTTTGAGAGAGATCCTGGAAGTGAAAAAATGTTCTTGAAGCTGTTCATTCTCAAACAAAGAACAAAATCAATGTAAATATTGAAGGTAGAATCCATGTCTGATAGGTTCTGCTGCTGTGTTTTATGTGTGTGCCTTGACAGTGGTAGCTAGGGTGACGAGTAAGGGACATTTATTAATTCCAGCACCTATCTGTGGCTACTAAAGAGCAGGAAGAAGCAGACCTTTGAGTATATGTAACCATTTTTGTGTCATGTAACTTCAGAGCAGTTATGCAAGCCCAGGCTGGGAGTCGGAACTCGATGATCTTTAAGGTCCCTACCAAATCTAACCATTCTGTGATTCTATGATTCGATGATGCTTCTTGTTGGTTGGATTTGGGTTTGTGTCTACTTTTTATTAGTTTCCCCCTTTTCTGATTTACAAATTGGAGCTAAGGAGATGCAGTTTTAGAATACTGTCAGATTGGCACAGAGAAGAGTCACTCCCTGTGTTTTACTTTTTGCTTTGATTCCCTTGAAAATGAAAGTGATATTGGGAAGGATTTTGAGAGTTTCTTTATTTTCATCAGAAATAACATGGAGTTGATTATAAACAGAAATAAAACTATTAGTTCAGTCTGAAAGATATGAAAATGCAAGGTAAAGGCAAAACCACTGAAAAATAAATTGCTTTTAATGCCCATTTTTGAAATAAAAAAGACAGCTATTAGCAACATATGTGGTTTGTGTTTCTTATTCTAAGAGACGATTTCACCTTGACAGCATCCCTTTAATTTCAGAAATCATTATTGAAATTAAAAAGAACAACCTGGTTCAAGAAAGCGTGTTGTAATACACTGCTTTTCATCATAAGTTTTTAGTTTTATAGTAAGTTTGTTTTGCACAGCACAAACCCCTGCTTGACACTTGAACTGTGGCAAAGGTGTTTGAGTTTACAGCACCTTGTTCCCTAGCCAGAGGTTACTGCTGTCACGGGGTCATTTGCCTGAGTCAGAAAAACCATTATAGCTACTTTATGAAACTTCTTCAGATATTTCCTTCTAATGACCATTTGCAGTTTTATTTTCAAGGCATTGTGTCTATTTCCTTCTTCCTTTCAAAGAGACCTTTGCATCATTCTGGGGTCAGTAAATGAATGTGGAACCTTTGCTTCTTCGGATGCTTGAAAATCCTGCAGGTGATTGCTTTCCCTGCTCCAGAGATCTCCTAATTCAGACTTTGCCACACACACATTGATCCACTTCTTCAATGTCATAAATTTTAATGTGGTTTAACATACTGAGTTGTCACCAATTTGATTTTCTAGGTCAAAGAGTTCAACCTCCTTTAATCACTATGTCCATAGCTCTCCATTACATTCAAAGAGCTCTTCTGTGCAATTTAAACTGCCTACCGTTAAGTTACAATCTTTACCTCAGCTTTCCCTACAGTGTTGTCTTGGCTGAACTCATTACAAGTTTCTGCTTAGGGCTTTAAGGAGCCTTCTTCAGCCAATTATGGTAAATTTGATGCTGTATTATTTGCAATAACTATGAAGGCATCCCATGCTTCTAATAGGAAAACATGACAGCTTGCACTATGTGCTCTTAAATATTCTGCTGTGTCCACAGTTGTCTGGGGTATTTGCTTTTTCTTTCTTCTTTTTTTTTTTTTTCATTTCCAGATGTGTCCTTCATGCAGTTTTGCTAATCTCCTGGATTTTTGGCTCAAAGGATCTAGAAAGCAAAGACCATAAGAGCAGAAATAGGCTATGTCAAAGACACTGGATATATCTGTACTACAACAGAGTGATCTTCCAAGTAGTTTGAAATGGAGTATCTTGGGCACTGAAAGGCATCTAGCTGCATTTCACTTTGGTATGTCTGGCGTATAGCCAAGACCTGGTAATGCAGGCAACTTCTCAAGGGGGGGTTTCTGCGTAGTAAGTTCAGATTTAGTTCATGCTGAGCTTAATCACCTTAGGCCCAATTCTTGCATCAGCATGGCTGAGCCTGAAGTTAGTGTCTTCAGAGTCTTTAATCTCCTGTGCACTGCCCATAGATTGAGAGTATTTTTTTCCCACGCTTTGAAGCTAAATGCAAAGTCATGGAGGTCTGTTCTGTACATTAAGGTAAATTTGTGCGTGCAGACAAGCAGGCAGTGAGAGTTCATGGTGGAAGGAGCGGTTTTCATCTTTTTGTATGGCTTATATATGAGACAGGAACGCTGAAAGCCATGTAGTGATAGAGGGACAGAGACCTTTTTGGTCTGATTTTGCTCCATGAGGGACCTGGACAGGCTTGAGAAGTGGGCTCGTGCAAATCGCATTAAGTTTAACCAAGCCAAATGCGGGGTTCTGCACCTGGCACATGGCAGTCCCAGGCACAAATACAGGTTGGACAGAGAATGGCTAGAAAGCAGCCCTGGGGAGAAGGACATCGGGGTGTTGGTGGATAAGAAGCTCAATATGAGCTGGCAATGTGCACTGGCAGCCCAGAAAGCAGTGCTGCAGTGTTCGTCTTTCATAGGAACTAATCAGCATCACAAATATTTGTAAGATTTATTTTTTAAAAAATCTATCATTTAGAAGGGTTATAATTCCATCACAACTTCCAAAAACAGAAGACCCATGTCATTTGTATAAGCATAATTGAGAATCCAATAATAATCCTTAAAAATCTTAGAGTGAAGCCTGTTACGTTGTTGAAGAAAACAGCCAAGCTCCCAGTGATGTTAGGTGGTCTGGACTTCCATTTTTAATGAACAAGCCATGGAACAAAATGCATGATATAATTTTCCAGCTGTCCAGCTATATCATTCTAAAATAATGTTTTCATCATTTTTAACTAGTATGATACCCTGGAATTTAGAATACAAATAAGATTTCTGTGATATGGAGTCCAAACCCCACACATAACAGCACAGTATATCTTCATTAACAAGAAACATTTCTATTGATTTCATTTTGCAATGTTTCATATTACACATAACAAATATGTATGGTCACCTAAATGAATTATTGCAATTCAATTTGGAATGATTGCATAAAGTTATTGTATTATCTCTAGGATGCCTTAGTCTCTGGGTGTCAAAACTGTTTTTATTTAATGGAATAACATGGGAAAGTTAATCAGAGTAGGTTAACCTCTATGGGACTCAAGGTCACACACACTCAGTCTCAGCTGTAAATGGGGAGCTTGTATTTTTTATTTATTTATTTCTATTTTTTAACTTGGAAAATATATTTATGCAAGAGAAAAAGACAATGTGGAATTTCTTAACGGGCTGAGTCCCAGTGAAAGTCTCATCGGGCTTTCCATCAGGAAATCTTTTTTCCACAGAAAGACCCTGAAAGGCAATTACTGTTAAACAAGGAAAAGTAGTACCACAATCAAGTCTTTTCCAGGAAATTTCTTCATTTTAGGATTTGTCTGAGATTTTACACCACCTTTGCAGGAAATGAAACGATAGTTCTTAAGACAGTGTTATGCTAAGATTGCAATATACAGTGATACTCTATTAATTGTTTCACCAACACTCTGCTTTTTCTTCTTTATCCTGTATACTTTATCTACCTTTCTGTGTCTCAGCAGGCTAATGTGTTGAATTAATTGAGTCAGGAATTGCTGTTTGTGTCTGTGTGGCTGCACTGTGCTCAGTACAGCCTGACGAGGTAGGGTTGGCAAAGGCTGCTGGAACAAAAAGCTGAGTGAGCAAACTCCACAGTCACAAGTCACGCGTGTGCGCAGCAGGAGTAAAGTAGTTCCACAAAGAAAATAAATTACCCATTCAGGGAATGTTAAGAAATAAACCTGACCTGCAGATTTTTTTGGAGGGCATGTCACTGTGCTTGTCAAACACTGTGCTGTTTGGCAACAGAGGAAGCAAGAAACCAACAGATCATCTGAAATACAGCCTACAGACTAAAACAGATGTCTACATAGTGCCTTTGTTCCTAGCTGATCTTCTCCATAGTGTCATCCTCTTGGCTTTTCATACTGGGTTGGCTAGACAGCTATGTGTGAAAAGTACCATGCAAAAAAGTTGTTCTCTGTTCTATATAGCAGTTTCTTTCAGACAGTTCATTTCCCACCTCCCTATGTCTAAACCTGACTTCACTTCCCAGAACATCATCATCATAGCAAGTTAGAGTAGCGGTTCATCTTAGCTTGGTATTTTGTCTTTTAGAGTGACAAGTAGCAAATATTTATGGAAGGACATCAGAGAGAGTGGATCGATAATGTTTTCCTGGCATATCTACTCTCCCATCATCTGGGATCACCCTGGCCATGGCTCCCCCATTCCAGACCAACCAGCTGGGGTTGCCCTGTTCCATAGAGTTTGTTGAAGAGAAGCCAACGACATGCTTCTTGTTCAGACCCAGGTGCTGTCTCTGCCAAATCTGCAGCTGCGGTACAGCCTCCCCCCTCCAAAGCCACAGAGTTTTGGGTAACCATCGATACTGACTCTTCTGTTGATGACAATAAATAGACACAGAATCCCTGAGCTCTCTTGCAAACAAAAAGGAGCTGCCACATGTCACTGTCGTGCAACAAATGATTTCCGTTCACCCAGAGGTTTGACTGAATTTCAATCGCAGGTTTAAAGAGTCAGCCTTGGTTTACTCAGGGGAATGAGGCTGTTTTCAGTGGTCAGCAAAAGGAAGGCCTAGACTGTTCATTAATATTTTAAAAAGCCAAACACCAAAATGACATAATGAATGATGTATTGTCTCTGCTGCCTCTACATTAAGACAAAGCAATCAGGAGGTTTCTAGCTGAGGGTCAGTTAAAGGAAAGCTCCCTCAGATCCCAGCAGTGCTTCTGTGATCACATTTCTTTCCCCTAGAACTGGTGGCTGGATTCTCCACTGATTTTCTTTGGTTGCCTGGGAGCCGGTGTTTCTCTGCCCAGCCTTCAAACCTCTTGGAGGTGTCTATCAGCCCTGCCTCTAGAGAACAAAAAGTGTCACCAGCGGTAAAGCTCTGATGTTTTGAATTAGAACTGCTATATATAATAGGAAATTCTCATCCAGAAATGTGCATGGCATTAATGGCAGCAACTGTGCCTGCAGACAGCACGCAGCTTGGCCCCTGTGGCCTGCAAGCCCAGCACCACTGGGTCTGATCTGCTCCATGCAGCCCTCAGCTGCGCTGACTGGTGTTACTAGTGTGGTGGGTGCAGTCCCAGGGTCTCTGCACTGTTGCAGCACATTAGCAATCACTGTGTTACTCCACACCCCTTCAGTCGCATGGTGACTTCTATAACCCAATAAATCTAGTTTCCTTTGTAAAAGAGACTCCACATCCTTCTGTATCCTTAAGTAGCCAGTTATGTAATGCAGAATCTAACTGGATGGGAAGGTGAAAGCACTTAATACTCAGATTAATGGGGGTTTCTGCATGTGTTCACAATGAGGCCTTCTGTGGTGGAAAATGTCAGTGAGAAGAATGATTTAACATCAAATATATGTGTCTGAGGGTACAAATTTAGTCAGGTATTCCCCAATTGTCTTTATAAAGTGTCGTCTAGTAGGCAAGCAATTCTTCTGTCATAGTGATATAAGGATTACTTTCTTATTTATAAGTCTAGGCTCTGGATATATGGCATTTTACAGGGCAAAAATATTGGCTTTAAATTCCTGAAGTGGTACTGACATCATTACTGGCAGATTCAGGAACCTGACACTTCTACATTTGTTTGTTTAATGAGATATAGATGGGCAGGCATTAAGATAAATGTCCCACAGAATTTGAATGATATTAATTCAATACAATAGTCGATGGCTAAAAACCACAGCATTTTCTCAGAGCCCGTGGCCAATGGCACAGAGACCTTGTGGAGAGGAGTCACCACCATACTGGTGTCCACCCATGTGGAAGTGTGTACAAGGGTGACTCCACCTCAGTGTTCCTTCAGAACCTCCTCCGCCCACCTCAGTCCCTGGCATATCTTGCACCACATATGGAACCACTGCACTGCTCAGTGTGCAAAGTTACCATTTTGGTCTCAATTTTTAAAAGTGATGTGTTATCCAACCTGAGATCATCTTAGAGTGTTCATTCATGTTCTACACAGTTGTGAGGTGGCTTTCCTAATGAAGTAAGTTAAAAAAATAAAAAACATAATTCAGCAAAGCAATAGAAATGACAGCACCAGGTGGAGATTCAACATGGAGAGGAAACTAATGGAGAGGGTGTTTAGCCTTAGTCTCCCCAGAAAATCAAAGTTTAAATTTTTAATTATGGGCTCATTTATTAATTAATTTTTGCAGGATGCTTAGGAACTTTATTCCTATCTGTTGGGAAGATTTATCCTAAACCACTTTTATGTCCTTACTAGAAGCGTGTGCAAGTAAGACGAAAAGTAAACTGGCATCTCACTATTATAATTAACCCCTTTTTTATAGGTTCTCTGTGTGCATGTACAGCACACAAAAAAACCCAAAAACTTTTCAGGGAATGTGTTACCTATCTGTAGATATATATTTATCTATGAAGACAGGTTGTATTGCAGCTGATTCAGAGACACAATTTCTCATCCTCTAAAATTTTTGCATAACCACTGTAAAGTTTGGAAGCAGGCTGGCCAAGCATTTTACTTATTGGTGAATTGCTCTTGTCTTTGACTAGAAGAAAGTTCCGTGGAGTTCTGAGTCTTGGAGCAGACTCGTCTGTGGTCTGGAGTTGCCTATCTATCTACTTGGACTGCATGAATTTGTATTCATTAATTTAATCTAGATTCAGCTTCTTTCTAAAACATAAAAACCGAAAAAGAAAACTATTTTTTATTTGAAGGGACTAAAAAATGATGAATTTCAAACAAAAATATTGCTAAAACCCATGGATCCTTTAGTTACCCTTATGTAGAACTCACTGAGGTGTGATACTGTGTGTTGACAAAATGAACATTTTCCTTACACTCAAAACCCTATTTAAAAATAGCTTTCTCCTTAGCAATGTAAATTATACAGAACAACTTATTTGTTCTGCAGACTTCCTCCTCTGGTTTTATTCTTCCCCCCCTTTCCCCCCCCCAAGTTTACTATCACTCTCCATCACAGATTCTCCTTACGCCCTCAGTCCCTTCCACCTTGCCCCATCTCTGTGGCCACAGCTTTCAAGTTTGGCGGAGTAAACATTACCAACTGACGTGCTTAGTTACAGAAGCGTCAGCAGTTTTGGATCAGGGCCCAGGAGGAAGTACTCTGTTAAAACCTTATCTCTAGAAAAATAAACATGGTACCTAGTATTGTCAGAGTCAGGAGGCCTGGGCGAAGGTAAAGTATGGGACTCATACCCTTCCTTTCTAAACAACTTGCAATGGTGTATAGCTTTGTCTTGGATTATCTAAAAAATCTAAAAAACTGCTTAAGATTTTACTTTTTCACAGATAAGAGTCTCTCATTGCAAATCCTCCACAACTGTTGCAAGGTAGAATTGTACAGAGTTAATGTTACATGGGTAAAGTCTTCAATATTCCTGTGTTAATTGCTAAAGATTAAACTTTGTCCCCATGGAAATAACCAGCAAAACTTCATTTGATCTGAGTGGGTCAGGGTCTCCTCCTTGAGTATTAAGTCTCAAGGACAGAGACAGGTGAATGCCAACCTGTTCTTATTGTGGAAGTCATGAGCCATGCTCATGTTTTTCAATGTTTCTGTGCATTTCTGAGTTTCCAAAGGACAAGCTAGTCAAGACTTCCTTTACTCCCCCACAGTAAGTGTCTTTAAGGTGTTTTGTATCACCATGTTCTTTTCACAGAGCAGTTTTCTGACAAGTTTCACTCTTGTGGGAAATTTCATTCTTGAAGTAGAAACCTCTAAACATAAATTCTGGCCTACCTTAGAAGGCCCTTTCCAGCAACATCAGCTCTGTTTCAAATGTTTGTGATAATTTCCTTGCCTTTTGTTTTAATTGTGGAAATCTCCATTATGCTCTTATTACTTCTTTCAAGGGTTAAGAAGAGAGAACAATGTGAAATTTCACTGGATGAAAAGATGGATGCCCTTGTTCCAGCTTATTTCCTGAGAAATGAATGGAAAAGCTTCATAGAGAGGATAAATTGACTAATTAGTAAACACAATGCATAGAACACTTTTTAAGATTGCAAATGCTGCAATCTGACGGGAACCTCTACATCTCAAAACGGGAACATGATGGAGTTCTAATTATTCTGCAGTTGGAAGAGCTGATAAATGAAACTGTCCATCCCCAAAACATGCAGAGTATCTAACATGCATCTGATCCTGAATATCAAATCAATAGGGTTTAATATTTCACTAGCAATCATACATTTGAAAATCAATGCTGTCAGGATTGGTAATGCTCTTCTATAGAAGAGAGAGTTACAAGGCAAGAAGACTGAAGGCATACATTCAGGGATGAACTAACAAAAGCTGTTCCAAAAGTCCTGTCTCTTTGTTTAAAGAAGAACTCTTTTACATTGTGATTTAAAAAAAAAAAAGATAGGTCTTTAATTTTCAAATCAGTACAGCGGAGGAACCATTGCAAAATTCAAGGTAAAACACAAAAAGAGCAGTTAAACATTTTCAGTAACTGTGGTATGCTGACTTCTCTGAAAAGGAGCTGTTCAGATCCATATTGACATTTATTTTGGGAAAAATACCCTTGCTGTAGATATTCAAAACTTTTTGTACTGATGGGCACATCAACTTCACTGTGAAACATTGCCATGTCTGGGAAAATGGATGAAGTACCCAAGGGTCTCGAAGTCTATACCTCTCTTCAGGTTGGCCTTCTTATGCACTAAATAGCCTAAGCGAGCACTAAATATATCTCTGGTGAGATGATCTTCTCTACACGACCATCACTCCTTTAATTCATGCCTCCCATATCTATCAAGCAAGAGATGGACTTCAACAACAATGTGATGTTTTAGTTTGTTTAGACATGGTGTGATGGACTGATCCCAAACACTATTCCCCCAGCCCAAAGCAAAGCTTTCTGGCATGTTTTCTTGACCTCTGGCACTAGCATGTTGTGAAGAGAGGAGAGGATTTGTTTCTGAGTGTAGAACATCTTACATCTTGAGCAAGTTTGGAATTGAAGAAGTATCTTTTTCACGTGTTTTTGGCAAACGGAGAGATCACTGTGGGAGATCTAACACGACTGAAAAGAAGTGTCGCAGAAGGACAGAGCCTAGAAAGTGAAGAGCTGTATTACAGCAGGTGCTCCAGTTACTTAGATACATTTATAAAACAGCATATTCTGGATTGTTGCAAGTCCTCAGAGAGATGATAACTCGCATCTGTGGCAGTCTTATCTTCAGATCCTGAATTCTCTGAATTCTTCTCATTGAGAGCAAAGATGAGCTTGAGTATTCATCCACTTCTTGCTTTCAAAGGGACTCATTGCTAATCTCTGATGGTAATCCAGAAGCTGTGAGAAATTACTATTTGGTAATGTTTCTTCAATAACTATTGTTGGGTCACTGTAGTTCCTTAGACTTGATATTTTTTTTTCTGGTTTTGATATTTTCTTTCCCTTTAATGTTCAAAAAACTGCTAAAAAGTTTATGAATTATTCACCCTTCTGCTAACTCACTACTGAAGGACAAATAACTAGGCTTCTAACTTAAATAGAGAATTCAAATGGTGCTGCCTTCTCAAGAAAATATTGTATATTTATCCATTTCACCGCAATAGAGTTAAGGTTTTTCTTAACTGCAAATTTTTCCCAGTTTAAGTGCATTTTATGTATTTCTGATCATTTTTAAATTTAGAGTTCATCTAAACCTGACATGCATGCGCTAAGCCCCACTTAGGGCTATCTCACAGTCCATAGTTGTGCTGTTCCAAACAGCACAAGTAAGAGAATTTGTTCCTCACATTCCCTATTTCTTAGGGATTGTAATATGAAGCAAAGCCCGTGGCAAGCAGAACAATTTGAAAATCTTACTCTGGGTTAAGAGTTTTTCTGAACTTGCACCCTCATTTCTCCAAAAGAACAGCATTGTCATTTTCTTTGCTGGTCAGACAGAAAGACTGCTTATGGTTACAGATCTAAAAGGTGTATATCCCTCCCATGGCTTGCCAGTGGCCATGAGCACTGTTTCTTACTGTAGTCATGGCATGTGATGTTTAGAACCATTGTGCTGATGAGGCTGGTGCAGCAATACCATCACAGGGATAATATCAACCCAGATCTCGGTCAAAGCAAAGTAAAAAGATAAAAGATACTAAATAGAATTGGTTCTTTCTTTGCTCTGCTTCATTTACTGTGCTTCGTTCTCTCAGTTTCCTTCTCAGCTCATAACTCTTCTGTTTAGCCTGGAAACTTCAAGCCTCATCTGCAGCTAACTGCCCGTGACTGTGGTCTGCTAGAGAACAGATAGCATAAGTATATTAATGGTCATGTGATTCTTTCCCCCTGGGAAAAGCCATTTTTAATATTTGTACATGAATAATATGACCTATTTGTATCCTTGTAGTAAGATATGATGGTCTTGATGGCTTTTGACATTGTTATGCTATGTTCCCACTTGCAGAGGTACAGGAAAATAAAATCAGCCTGTGTATACCTCTGTACACTTATTCCGTGTTAGACAGTAAACAAAGGACAAATGGAACACTATTGCTGGTTCTACAGATGGGGACTGCAGAGTGTGGTTCACCAAATGATGGAGAGATGTAGGATTAAGGCAAATAAAGAAAAGGCTATCAAGAAAATTGTGCCTTGTGTCTCACCTGTCCTGTACAGTGTAATGACTACTGTGTTTGGGTCTCATTCAGTCATCAGAAATGAAAAGAATTGAAAGGTGATTCCTGGACACTGAAATACAATTATCCACACCAACAAATTGTGAGCCTGATAGTTGGCATCATCTTAACCTGGTGCAGTAGCTGTTTTCCAGCCAATTCTCAGCCACAGCTCAGGGTTAGCATGGGAAGGGCAATGCTCCTACCTCTTTGTAGAGATGAGGATGTGCCTCTTCCATTCTGGCTTTCTGTTATGGTGCCCACCACCCTCCCAACAGGCCTGTTCAGCTCCTTACATCCCTCCAACTGATGCCCTCACCCAATGTCCAACAAGATCTAGGTGCTATGCTATAGAAGGATCGCTTCTAAAAAAAGTGAAAAAGCAAAAATTAGAGTGACTAGGCACTGGGGTGTGTCCACACAGTTCTGATAATGGCAACTGTCTGGCCATGCCAGGTGAGGGATGGGAGAGGGTCACAGGGGCTGAGCTCTGCCTGGACTTGCTTTGTTTTGTGCTATAAGGTTAGCCAAGAAGGTGTCTACAAGAGCATAACCTGACATGGGTGCGCCATAAAGAGAACAACAGTGGCCTATAGGTACAGTGCAGAAAAAGAAGTCCTTGAAACCGACTCCTCTTCCCTTAGTCACCTTCAGTCTCCCAGACTGAATTAATCTGCCTTTGAAAATGAGGGCCAGAACGTGAAGGACATTGGGGATTATAACTCCATGAAAGTCCAAATCTTTGCCACAAATGTTTCAGATAATTCCTGGTAGTGTTGCTCCTCATACGTACTTGGATCACACCTGCCTTTCCACAGAAAGAGAAGCTGGGTGATTTGCAGTAAAATAGCTAATATATAAAGAGCTTTCACCTTGTGTCTTTTCTAGTAGATAAGCTCCTAATTATTATCAGAATTCTTTGTTGTTGTTCCTTATTAATATTTATTTTCATTTGGTTCACAAATCTAATTTGCGAAATTTCATCCCAACACAATTACTATCAAGATAGTAGGGAAGTGATTGTGCCTCTCTACTCAGCACTGTTGAGGTCTCACCTTGAGTACTGTGTTCAGTTCTGGGCCCCTCACTACAAGAAGGACATTGAAGTGTTGGAGTGTGTCCAGAGAAGGGCTATCAAGATGGTGAGGGGTCTAGAGAACCAGTCATATGAGGAAAGGCTGAGGGAACTGGGCATGGTTCTATGATTCTGTGAAGATAATCCAATTCTCCCTAAAGGATGTTCTAACCCTCCTGCCTTTATCTTACTAGCACACATGTCATAGTTTACACCAGTTATTAATGAAAACCAGAGAAAAGTGATCCAAGCTGAGTCCTTGTTACAGCCTTAGTAACTTCCTGGCAATCCAAACAACCTTCTTTCAGCAGAGTTCATTATCTTCTTTCTTTAAGTAGTTTCTTATGGTTCTCTAATAATCTTTATCTGCTCCTGTTATCTAAGAAGTTCCCATACAGCACCAAAGCACATGCTTTACTGAAATATGAACAGATCCAGCAAGTTCCATTGACTTAAAACTGAATAAATCAGTCATCACATTATGTTAAAGGTAATAGATTAGTCTGGAATGATTATCTTTCCAAATATCATGTTGATTTAACAGCATGTTCTATTTTTTTCCCCAAGATTTTAATTATTCTTTCCTTCAAAATTTGTTTTAAAGCTCTACATAATACTCAAGTCAGACTAACAAACCCACAGATACCTAAGTTAAAAGTGGGGAAACTCTTTAAATGATGCATTTATTATTCTCTGAAGATTTGCTATGATCACTGATTTGACAGGTTTATTAAATACCCTTCCTAACAATGTCCAACTGTATGCAATTTCACCTGCCTCTTCCTGCTGCATTCTGGAATGGACATTGCAATTTTTCCAGCTGGAAGAAGTGAAGATCTTTGTGTCTTGCTTTCATCTCAAAAAATGTCGATTTCTTTTCCTGTACATTCATGCTAATAAACATGAATTAGCTATACTTCATTTTCCAATTTTCTGTATCCAACAATCCTTACCGAATGTGAGGAAAATTATGATTTCCATATTTGCTTTCAATCCTTAATCCCTTCTCAACATTGCAATTGGTCCTGCTTCTCTTCTCACCACCCCTCACTTTTCTTTTGTTTATGTAACTGAAGACGCTTCTGCTGATCTCCTTTCCTTTAGAAAGTTTAGTTAAACTTGGATTTTGACAGCTTTCTTTTCAACCCTTTGCTTCCTGACCTCCAGGATGCAGCTGTCTGTGCTTCAGTCTCTTGTTTCCTTCCTTGCCCAGGGCTGTTCTTGTGCAGTGAAACATGTATGCCCTGAGTTGGGCGATTTGCTTACAATTTTATGTGCAACCCTTGTGTTCTGAGAAGAAGGGAGAGTGGCTGGATTTTTGCTCCACCCACCTATTGCTCACCCCATTTACATGACATCAAATCATGTCATAATGTCATAATGATTCAGCAGAAAACAGCTATTTTCCAAAAAACAAAGCATAAATCTTACAAGCATGTTCACTTCATAAATTTCTTACTCCTAGTGCTGACATTGGCTTCTTTCCTTAAAATTATGACAATATGTTATTTCAGGTGGGTGACTAAGGCAATAGTATACATATGTACAATACTGGGACAGCAAGCTGTCCAAGCCAATCTGAGTTTCAGACCTTAGAGGAAGAATTAAGGAGTCAGACTCCATTTTCTCTGTGTGTTAATGTATTTTTCTTCCAGGGAAGGTAACACTTTTCTACCAGTGTAGTCCAGGCTGAAGCCCAGCAGACCCTTTTTTTCCGTCAAGGGCAACTCTACAGAGATCAGCAGAGTTGGAAGGACATTAAAGGATTACCATGAAAGCAAATCCAAGCATAGCAGAATGCAACATTTTAAAGGATCCTTTTAAAAAAGGTGGGTCTTTTTTCCAAAAGGACCTTTCCTAGACATAGTATTTTAAAGCAAGTCCAAGTAGAAAGAGGTAGGTTTATTGAGGCTGGGTGCACATTGTCCTTTTCCTTTCAGTTTTTGTGGTTGTGGCTGGGCAAGAAGAAACAATGCCTGTGCTAATATAATTACGTGTCTTCTGCTCTGCTTCCATTTTGGATCAGCAGCCCTCTTGAGTATTCAGAAACTCTCTACTTTTTAGGCATTATTGAGCAACAAAGTAGTGTCTGAAATGGGTTTAGTAGCCTCAGCAGGGGGTGAAAAAGTTATCTCACATTAAATCTTCCTTAATTTAGAGATACACCCAACAGTACAAGCACCAGTGGGCATTCTCTTATTGATCCACAGATTTCCCTTTCCGCCCGTGGTTACCGGCCATGTCCTTTGCTGCTAACCCCATGTCATTTGTGGCTAGAAAATGAAGACACCCAAGTGTGCTATTGTCAGTCCCAGTCCTCAGTCAGACTGTAACATGGGAGCCTGGGGAAGCCTAAGTCTGCAAGCTTCTGATGCCTGGCTCGAAGAGCAACCCCAGTGCTGCCAGGCAGCAAGACGACAAAATTAATTTCTATGATGCAAAAATTAGATCTGATTTATAGGGACCTACTAATAAAATGTCATATCTTATAGATGTGGAAGGACCACAGTGCCAGTGATAAAGTGAGATTGGTCAGGTCTGACAAACATGCATCAGAGCTGCATTATTGACAGTGGGGGATAGTATTGATTGAGCTGCCAAGCTTATCATATTACACAATTATGATATTAGATTTGCATTTTTAATTCTTTTAGAAGAAATTGGCCCAAGGCAATTACAAGGAAGAAATTCTGTGATGGAGCCTGCTGATCCAGAAAGGAGGAATCATAAGCTTTTAGGAAGAAGAAGCCACTGTCAAAGAAAAGTTTTGCCTAGCAGACCCATGACAAGGAAACAATGGAAACACAAAACCAATAAAGCTTTAAAAGATTTGTTCCCAACAGTGTTGTCTCAAGGGACAATAAGGAAAAAAAAGATGACTATTAAACCTGGGCTAATAAAGATGAGATCTACAGGATATTTGCTTTGTACAAATCACAACCCCCACAGATGTGCAGCTTGTAGAGTCCTGGAGAGTTTGCACAGACAATGTCTTCCCTTTCTTAAAGCACTGGATGTGAAGGAATTTCCAAATCTTTTAATCTTTGACCTCATCTGTTTGCAGAAGCCACCCAAACTGGGAGCTGGATGTGTAGCTCTTTTGCAAGCCAGTGACTAGCAGTCAGGAGTATGGGTGAGTTGAATGTAATCTCTTTTCCTCATTGATATGCTTACTGCATAAAGTGGTTGTAGGAGTTAGTTTTCTTGGGATTCCATTGATCTAACTCTCTCTTGGCCCATTGCAGGTCCTGTGAACTGGACACAGGGGTCTTGCTGCCTTTGCTGTTTTATAAGTGGAAAAGACACTGAGCGTAATTATTCTTCATTTCCACTGTTCTTAAATGGAAAGAATAAGATTTTTGAAGTGTCTCAAGACCTGTAGATGAAATGTTCTCAGAGTTAGGTTTTTTGTTAGCTGTGTCCTTTTTGGAGTAACTTATTTTGGAAAAAAAGTTTCTGTGCTGAGGAAGATAAACAGATTCAGCAATGTTGTATTAAATGATTCCTCCATCTCCCCAGTCCCAGCTTATCTACACATAGCTAGCTCATCTTTGACTTGTTAACAGCCAACTTTCTGATTTGGAGCTACTGGATGATTTGTGTTCAGGGACCACTTTTATTATTTCTGGAGACAAGAAATAGAAGAACCTTATGATCTTGTAAGGACTGGAAAATTTCAAGGGTAAATTTTCCTTTCCCACATCTACAAAAAAGCATCAATTACTTCTTTGGAAGAACACCCAAGTCAACAAAATCCTTAAGGCATAAAGGAAAAGGAAAAATGAGGAAAAAAGTATGTAACCTTGTTTCAGAGCTTGTTATCATTTTTGTTAGGGTTAAACTTAAGCTGACAAGGTGAGACACAGAAGATTCCCACAGCTCAGGGCTAGTGTCCACAACTGGATTATGGTTCAGGCCCACACTTAACATCTTGGAACACTGGTGGAGGTATCTCTTTGTGTATTTAGTGACTCATCAGTGGTTTGAAACAGAATTAGGAACCTGGGTTTGGGATGAGAAGGGGGCAGGCATGTCAGAATGGACTGTGACCCCTTTGCAGCCCTCTGAAACCTCTGCATTGAGCAGAGGACCCACAGGAATGAGCTTGTGTGCTCACCGGCTGAGTGGGTAGAAGTGCTTTTGAGTTGCTCAGTGCTTACCACTGCTAATGTGCTTCTGAATCATCATGCTGGAGTGCTACTGTATGGGTCATTATGCAGATAGAGTGAGGAGGGGTTGTTGTTACTGATAAAATGAGCCTTTTTACAGGGTTTTGCATTAAATGCTGAGATGTTGTGCAAAGGGTTGGTCAGGGCTTCTAAGACACAATGGAAAAAGTCCTGGTCCATCAATTACAGGAACAAGCATCCCATAAAAATACTCTGGAAGCTTTGGTTAGGATTAGAAGAGCGGTGTTACTGAAATACCTTATAGTGCTGTACCACTGCTGTTACAGGTAGCTCTTCAAGATAAGGGATAAAGTATAGATTACAGCAAAACATAACAGAGGTAATTTGAAAGAGATATCAGAAATTTAATAATCAATCCTCTACCAGTTCAGTTTTTATTTACTATCAATTATGACTGAAAAAAAAGGAAGAATTTTTGGAATACATACTTTAATACATCTGTTGTTTAGATTGTGTATTGTGCAGTGCATTGTGAATAATGTGCTTCATGGTCATCCTTTCATGGTAGATTAGTCTGTTTCCCCTTTGACTTGTATGAGTCTTTCAATGCGCAGCAAGGTGGAAGGACACATTTAAAAATATTTTTTTAAGTGATGAGTAAAGGTCAAAGGCAACAAGGAGCAAGGGAAGTTCCTGAAACTCTTTAAAACACTTTCTTTTCCCTTACTGATTTTTTTTTTTCCAGTTGATGACATCCTTTTCTTATGAGAGTGTTAACTGCCATCAGCGTATTAAAATACTTTCCAGAGATGGCAACTTAAAAAATATCCGATGTCTGTGCATAATCCATTTTACAAAAGTAATATGGTTCTGGCACACTGAAATTATTCAAGCTTTAAATTCAGCAGGACTTGTGTGGAACAACAGGGTTTATGGGCTTTTCTAAATTACGATCCTTTCTAACCTGAGCTATGTGATTTTCTTTTGCAGGTACTGCAGAGATATTACCAATGTTACAGAACAGTTCTTTTGTTGTTGATGAGTACATTGTACTTTTCAAACAATGAAAGCAGCAGATCATGATGGAGAAACAGCTATGATTACCCATCAACACATATCATGTGATGGTAAAACTTAAAAAGACAATGACACAGGCTATGCCCAGTTTCTTCTGTATCAATTCAGCTATCATGGTATTTTGAGAAAAGTAATTAAAAAAAACTGTAACTCAGACAGTGATCAGTCATAGGCAGCAGAAGACCTCAGACAGATAGCCTACTGGGAGACCCAACCTCATGTAAAGTACTAATCATGAGTACAGCAATAGGGAACAGAAGGGGTAGAGTGGGAGGGGAGAAACCTTAAATGACCTCTCTTTCTTACCCACTCCTGGGAGAGGGAATTGCTCTTCTGTCCTTCTGTCTTTTCGCTACTGATCCACAGCAAGCCCATAATAAAAAATTACAGAAACCAGCTGCCCAAACAAACAACAGCATAAAAAATATAACTTGAATTCATACACACATGCACACATACAGAAGAGCACCAACACCTATGAAATAAAGATGTTTCATTCAGAATCAGCCCACGTGAAGAGAGTTTTTGCTAGAGCTGACCAGAGAGTAAAAATTCAATGTCATGAAACTTTTAAGGTTCCAGAAATGTTTTTGTTCTACACTGGAATGAAAACTAAACTTTTAGAACATTTTTCTGACTTGGAATTGTGTCAAAAATTACTATTTTCAGATTGAAAAGCTCCAGGTTTTGGTACAGGCCTCCCACTGCTTCTAGTCAGAAACCCTAGGCTTCAGGCATCTTTGTCAAAACCAATATATCTCCACAGAATATTTCAACTTTGATAAACAACATATTTTAATGAAAAAACGTTTTGTTGAAAATATTCCAGCCAGCTCTAGCTGTGGCCTTTGTGAGATTGGGCAATTGAGCATTATTAATATTGCTAAATCTTTCTTTTCAAAGGCCACCATGTCTCTTGATGATCACTTGCCATAAGGAATTAATTACTTGGAGTTGGGGGAGAAGATGGAGAAAGGGTGAGGGGGTTAGTGGTCTGGTTTATTAGACCCAGGCGTGGGATAGTAATAAAGCTACCCATAGTCAGGTCGCAAATCATATTTTGTGGTTTTGATGTATTTACTTAAAGAAAAGAAGCACCCCACCTCAGCTGGCTGCAAGTTACCATCCCAGATGAGAACTGGGGCTCCCTGGATGAGCACCTGGGCAGCAGGGTGGAGGCAATCTGCCACTAGCCACAGCTCTGATCCTGCCCCTGCTCTGGCAGTGGTTAACCACACAGCAGCCAGAGATGCTGCACAGTTGTGAAATCCCTGCACAACAGGAGCACGATCTCTTTGGTTTTGCGCCAGTGCTTCATGGAGCTCCTTGGGATGGGCTAGGGCAGGATGGTAGGAGAAGGCATCATCTCCTCTCTGAGTTGATGGATGCATCGCTAGTGTCGCCTCCCTGCACTGCCAGTGTTTTGGCAGGTGGAGAGCTGCTTTGCTGGATGGGGGAGGGTGTTTGCTCGAAAATATGGGCTACCAAAAGAGCTATCAAAAGTGTCTGGATTGGGATGGGGTGCTTAATCCCTCATGCCCTCAGCATGATGGGGGTGGGAAACAAGAATTGTGCCATGTTATATCTGGCCTCCAGTCAACTGGCCCAGGTGGTGCTCTGGTGACCCTGCTCAATAACCAAGTGAGAAAGGCAAAGCTGCTGAATGTGAGCACAGAAGGAGGAGGAGAGGAAAAGCGTAGAGGCTGCTCCTGCAGCTTGTCCATACTCTGAGAAGGGACTTACTCACTGTCTTGGAAATGAGCTTTTGGCAACACTGTACAATGGGCTCGGCTCCCTCCAAGATGCTGTTGGGCATAGAAGTTAGGTTGCATATATTATCACTCCAGTTTGAGTTTTTGATCCACTATGTAGGGGAAAGAGGAGACAAAACAAGAGCCGTTTCTGGCCTTTCACTCCTTTCTACTAGAATGGTGTCAACTTTAGTGGCCCTGCAGAGCAATCAGTACTGGAAAGGCTGTACACTTCACTCCTCTACCAGCTTGTCACACATTGGCCCTGGTTATAACACCTCCTGTGCCAGCAAATCCTCAGGAAAAGTGGTTGGGATGTAGAATATAAATGATGTGTACAGCTTTGATTGACATGAGTTTACATACCAAATTCAATGCAAGACACTCCTATTAGAAGGCTAAAAGAACAGTAGGATGTTTCCCTCTTCATCTTCATTACAATTTAATTTGTAGGCAATAACCACATCTTAAAACACTTTAATTTACATTGCAGGAAGCAGAAGTTTTTTTCAGATTTAAAAATATATTTTTTTTTAAATTTTAGGAGCTGTTTATCAACTTCTTATTTTACAAAAATAACTGACTAGTTTCAGTGTGCGAGTGGGTGTGGTGCTTATGAGTACACATACGTGTGGGCAAACCGTTCACTTGGCTAAGAAATGGGTATCAGGGAAGTGGTTCTGCCAATTACACCTTTGATTTTCAAGAGCAGGGGAGATAGGCTATTGTCAAGCCTCATCTGGTTCCAAATTATGCTGTGGCAGTGCTCTTGTCAGATTGAGTACACTTACCTCCTGCTGACAGTATATAGCTTATGGCAGATAATTGCACTGACGGATTCAGGGAGATCAGGCAGAATAAAGAGCCAGAGTGTTATGAAGGAAAAAGGAGGAGGAGACTGTGGTTTCACTGACAAGCAAAAGCCACAGGGAGAGAGCCTTTCACTGGGCCTAGGCAGCTAACATCCATTTACGCCTTTGGAAAGCTCCTCCATGATTTGTACTAGTTCACACTTCAACCACAGTGCTCAGTGAAGATCATAATATGTAGCTTCCACAACCAAGTCATTTTAGCAATCAGGCTTATAACGTCATTCTGCCTACAGACTATATGATCTTCCCATGACAAAAGATGACCAACCAGAAAAATCATAGCTGTGCCAGCCCTTTTAGCTGTTCGTTTCTAGACCTTAATATGCAGGGAGGAAAGATTGACATAAAATGGTTGCATCTATAGTGCTTGTCTCATGAGATGAGACTGGCAGAACCCACAGTTGCCTCTCCTCTATTTATACAACATTTTAAGTGAAAAATTTTAGCACACATTTTATCTATTGCCTGTACAAAAGTTTTGGCGAAAACAGGTACAGGAAAACCTAGATGCAAATATGAGGCAAATAAGCTTTTGGCTAAGGAAGCAGGTTCTGTGTTGGAGACAAGATAAGAATTGGTCATTATGAGCTAGCTTCTCCTGACTTGGCTTTTTGTTAAACTTAGGGATTTTTATTTGCAGCTGAAGGTGTACCTAGAGTTGGTCTTGTCAGACATGCAGGGATGCATTTGTGAGCAGGTGAAATAGCTGTTACCATATACACAACAGGAATTATGGAAAAACTCTGAGCAATTGTTGAGATAGAAACCTGGATTTTTATAGTGAAGTATTAGAATTTGCTAATCATTTATTCCTACGTGCTGGGCATTTGCAGAAGTACACCTGTGTAAGGCTGACTTTTTTTGAAGGATTCTTGAATCCTTACACAAATCTGATTTAGTATCATTGAAGTAAATTGGGGTGATGAGATTTTGCCTGAAATACTACAGGTTTTTTTTTTGGTGGTGCAAACAAAACCCAGATAAAATTCAAATTCTGTTCAATTAAAATTTTTCTCTGCCAGATAAGGTGACAAAAAGACAATGAACATAATGCCTTCAGTTATTCAAGTCCTCTAAGTCACAGTCATTAAGTTTATAGGCTTTCAGCTCTTCTGCTTTTAACATAACTTAAAAGTGTTGGAGTGAAACAATAGTCTAACGAGTGCTCCTGATATAACAAGACTATTAGTTTCATTGATTTTCTAAGAGGAAAACCCCCAACTAAAATTCAAGAAAGAGATTAATACAACTACCTTTTAATAATACTAACTTTCTTGAAATCAATATTTTTCCTCATATTACACTACGCTTTGTTACATACCAGCCACTATACAAATAACTATAATCGATACAGAGCCTGTGTATTTGCAAGAACCTTTTCAAAGGCTGGCATAATGGACAGGGATTAGCCAAATCTGGACTGAAAAGTTGGAGTGTCAGTCTGATATTAAACAACACCAAGTTGCCGCTGGGGGCTCCAGATCCAGAGGACTTTTGGGTACCAATGGTTAGGCACGTCGTGGTCCTGATGACAACTAATGATGACGGAAGTGTCACTCTTGGCCATGGTGAAGTCAATTATTTCCATAACAGCACTGTGGTGCAGAAGTTAGGTTGTAGACACTTGTTAAAATCCTGCAATTGAATTGGTAGAAAGTTTGGGGTGATTTCCAGCCTTGAACAGAGTTCACTGGTATTCTGGATACAGAATCACGTAAAGACTGAGGTTGGATGGGAACTCTGGAGGTCATGTGGTCCAACCATTCTGCTTAAGCAGGGCAACCTACAACCAGTTTTCCAGGATTGTGTCCAGATGGCTTTTGGATATCCCCAAGGATGGAGACTCTTCAACCTCTGTAGGCAATCTGTGCCAGTCCTCAGTTGTTCTAACAGTAAAATTGTTTCCTGATGTTCAGACAGAGCCTTCTGTGTTTCAGTTTGGTAAGGACAATTTTCACACACTGCTTAGTTATACCTGTTAAACTCCTCAATATACAACTTGCCAGCAAGTTTATGCAGCCCAAGGACTTCAATTACCACTATTGGCTCAAATAAGGATCCCTTTTTTAATTGCAATACATTACCACCCCACAGGGAGGCCAGTGAATCAGGATGTTTCATGATCCCTGCCAGATGGCCACAAATAAACTCAAGGGCCTGGCATATTACTGTCACAGACCTTGTGACCATGTGTTCATTGGATAAATCAAGAGGAGTTCCACGCTAGGGTTTCATCCTTTAACGTCTCTTACTATATTAAAATTTGTGCCATTATCATAGGGCTTTCAAATTTTTATATCTATCTATACCTTTTAGTGTGTATGAGGAATACGGAGGGTCTGTATTCACTGTGATGTTTTCTGAAAGTCATCCACTTATGAGATCTAGTTGAAAAATTAAAAGATTTGGGTAGTATGCCTAGGTAAGTTTTGAGAAACTATATTGGGATATTTATGGAATAATTCTTTTTTCTAGACAGATATTCCAGCATTTGTGGTCAAATGCATATCCAGAATTAGGCAAGGGAGGATGCCTGCAGGTACCAAGCCATGCAGCTCAGTGACCAAGGCTCTGTGATAGAAAGCTCAGGGACTGGGGGCAGCATTGGGGCTGGGGGACTCCTTTGCCTCCAGGCCCAGATTGCCAGCAAAAAATGCAACTCTCACTTCAGTGCTTAGCCAGGGTGGAGATTAGGTGGGCTTGGAGGCAGGGGAAGAAGCCATGTCTATACAGTAATCATCTGAATTTAGTGTCCATGCACAAATCCACCTCCAGGGTCTGTATGGTTTTGTTGGAAACTGAGCTTTGGAAAAACTGTTGGAAAACTTCAGATCCAGTAAGATGTGTCCCCTGCCTCTTCTGCCAACATAGTCCCTTAATGGACAAAAACCACTTTGTAATGTCCATTGTGGGTTCCCATGGGGGCTCCATGTACCCTTGCAGTGGACGCTACCTATACCTCTCTGTAAATATAGGTATATATGATATAAATAAATGTTGCACCCTGTCATTGAATCTTAAATTGAGTGTTTCTATCTCCTTTCCCTCAGTCTGAGCTAAATTCAGCTAACACTTGGCCATGGTAAAATATTCCTATGCTGAAACTTGGAGAAGTCCCAGGAATGCTGTGAGAATTGACTGTAGGAGTAATAACAAGGAAACTCCTTTTTTTTTCACACTGCTTTCCTTTCCAATTACTAATGTGTGCAAAATGTTGATATGAAAGTTTTCCAAAACAGAGACTCTTCAGAGAATGATGCTTTAAAGAAGGTGAGATTTTCATGATTATAAAAATGATTATGTCGAGATTGTGAGAAATTACCTTGTGTAGCTTTTAAAAGTTGCATTGTAAAGTTGCAGTTTTCTGAGAAAAGAATATTTCTGTCTGGTAACGCTTCTGTTTTGGATTAAAGTCTTCTTGCCAAACAAAATTTCTGACTTTTGATCAATTCTACTATGAAACTTTGTCAGATACAACAGCTAAGACAGAGACCTAAATGTCAAAGCATAGAAAATATGAAATGAAAAATGATCCTCCTCATTTGCAGGCATAAATTATATGCCTGAAGATGAACAGTTATTTTGGATATTGTTAATATATGCCAGTTGTTCCCTTGTTTTCTATGTAAAATTTGCTTTCACTTATCCTACCTGTTGGAAGAGTGGCATTAAATGCATTCTATGGTGAATTTCTGTGCATAGCAAAGTAACTCTCATGTGAAGAGCATTTTCTTCATCATTATGAGCTGTCGTCCAAAAAGGTGGAGCTGAACTTCAAAAGGATGAATTTGTGGTTTTGGGAACCTTCTCGCATTTTGCTGTACCACTGATTGAATCT
Source organism: Gallinago jamesoni (assembly GCA_025769975.1). Taxonomy (NCBI): domain Eukaryota; kingdom Metazoa; phylum Chordata; class Aves; order Charadriiformes; family Scolopacidae; genus Gallinago; species Gallinago jamesoni. The sequence goes on along the minus strand of JAOQGH010000001.1, from coordinate 111,134,339 downwards.
TGAGAGCAGGGAGTTCAGCAGTGGAACCAAGCACAAAGCCAAAAGCAGGGGGGTGGCAGCTGATGGTCTTTCTGTGGTATGTAAGCTTTTTTCGTGCATGAGCAATGGGTGAAGAGAGGGAACAGCCGAGAGGGAATTCATGGCAGGGCTAGGAAAACTTTCTCCTCATCTTTATTCATAGTGGCTTCCCCCTTCCTGCTTCTTTTCCCCAGTCCCTGAGCACTTCTTCCCTCCTTAATATGGCATTGGTATTGCAAATGTTTCCTGGGGGCAGGGTGTCTGTGTGAGGAAATTAGTTGAGAAAAAGAAAAACCAATTTGCTTCCCAAGTGATTCTGATATACACATCACGAAACAGACCCTGCTGGTGTTTTCTGTAAGAACATGTTGCACTGTTTTCACACCATGTCAAGAAAAATAGAGAAAACCGACACAAAAGTAAAAAGAGACTGTTTAAACAGCAGGCTGAAGCAGTCTGAGAGACAAAGTCAGTAGTGATAAATCCCAAAAGCTTTTTTTTTTTTTTTGGTTGTTTACATTAGCTTTTTTTTTTTTTTTCATTTTGCCTAGTTTCTCATCAGCTTTCCTGTGTCTGTCCCTGCACTGTCCCTTCTGCAGCAGCAGAGACCAGACCCCGGATTGTGAAATCACAAGTACATGCCAGTCCCTTCAGATTTTCTTTCTTATTAACCTCTTCTGAGCATATTTTTCATTTACTACTCCTCGCTGTAGAGAAGACACCTGCTGCAAGAGTCTACCAGCCTGTAGAGTGTTGCGCTGCAGGCACTGAGAAATCCCAGTTAGGGGGCTGAGCGGTGCTGTACTGTGCTGTAGCTGTCTCCCAGTGCCAGTGGGGAAGATGCTGGTCTCACCCGAGTGGTCAGCACAGCTGCCTTTCCCACACTTGTTATGGGGAATGGTGGGAGGTTTAAAGCTCTGCTGGGCCTCCTTCACAGCCCAAAATCCCAACTCCACTGCACTTTGGGTAGTTCTGCATGCAGCAAAATGCAGCTGCAAGTGGCAAGAGTTGGTGACAGACTGGGTTTGATGGGGCTGGTGGCTGTGGCTGAACAATTTTCAGTGCCTAGGAGCACACATGCACACACGGAGAAAGTGAAGTTCTTTCTCTGTCCGGCATAGAAAGACACTGTTCCCCAAATGAACGATTAGTGCTTGAAAAAAGTCTGAAAAATGGATATCCCTTTGACCTTTCTAAGGTTTGTCATTTAGTTGACATACCCATTACCTCAAAAATCAAATGTGTTTGTCTAAACATTATTCTGATGTTTGGTTTGGGCACCAAAGGTCAGACAGCTGACCACTAACTCGCTGACAGTGATCAATTCAGTCTGAAATCTTGTCACTTTCCCTGTTTATTCTGCTATCCATCTCTGCTTTGCCAGCCACCACCGCCACTTTCTGCTGTTGAGGCGCTTTTAAACCTAACAATAATCCAATTTAGAATTGATCAATGGGAACATGTGGTCAGTAAGCAAAATGACAAAGTCTGCATACAACCGCTGACCACAATCTGGTGGTATTTTACATAGGGCTGATTGCAAACTTAATATATGTAACGGCTCCCAACCACAACCATTCCAGCAAGAGGAGGTGGTAGGAACCGACATTTCACATGCTCAGGGCTGACACTTGTCAAATGCAACAAATCTGTGCAGCCCTCTAGTTCCATATGCAGTTGCCAAGGCTTGGTCTGATGCAAAAGCGTTTCCTGCAGGCAACAACAGTGTCCCAGGTTTTGCTCTGGTGCTTTTCCAACCAAATTATCCTGTGAAATCCAGCCTGTGGGAGAAGTTTGTGGCAATCATTAGGAATATCTCAGAAGAGAAAGCAAACTCACCACCCCACACTAAGATGTAAGCACAAAGTAAGAAGGCAAGAGAAGGGCTTCTAATTCTTGGTGCTTATAGGCTTTTTATTTAAAACAAAGGAAGATGAAGTAACATGGGGTTGTTCCCTTCATTTTAGTCAGGTAACACAGAATGGTAGCACAGAAGAAGAAGGAACAATAATTTAGAAACTACTTCTTGGGCTCGAGCAGATAACAACATAATGCCAAATGAACGCATCCCAGACAGATGAAAATGATATTTAGGTAAAAGTCAGGGGCAAAAATTCTCCCCACGTTTCTAGACACTCATCAAGCATTGTTTTCTTCCCTTCTCATAACCTCAGGAGACCCCTCAATCTTCATATTGCAGTTCACAGGCCAGAATGCTGCATGACAAATGATCAAAAAAGCGAAACACTACTGTATATTGTGTGACAACATTTTTCATTAGCTGCTAAACCTAGCCCTAAATCTGCTTTGCTTGACTGCCTATATGGCTATGTGTAGGATCGAAGACTCCAGTTTCTAAACCACTATGCCTAAGCCTTGACCTATCATTCACAAAACATGCTCACAGAGGCTGTTCAAAGTGTGTTTTGAGGTTCCACTGGGAAGGAGAAAAGGACTCTACTCCAAGCACTTGTTTTCACACATGTTCAGATTGTGAGAACACCTATGCCCAAGTGATCAATACTGGGGATGTGTTTTGACTCATCAGTGTATGCAAACTTTATGGCAATACTTGTCACAGCCTGTGTTACATGGGGCAGCGCATGCCCCATACGCTCATTTCCTCTGCTGAGATTAACTTTCTTTCACTGTTGAGATTAAACATTCTCTGCTATGAAATGACTTTTTCTGCCTCCTAAATGACAATTTTCATATGTCTGCTCTGACCGGCTCACTGAGCCTGGGCTTAGTTTTGAAGGCATTTGTTATTCAACTATGTGTCAATCCAACCACTTATCTTGCCGGTTGCAAATGTCACATTCCTCGTGAGGGTTGCTTTATGAGGAGTGTGTGCACTGGCTGTGCTACATGTCTACAATTCACCTGTCCAGGCATTGAGCTACAGCTGTCACAACCCTGCTATCCTTGTGGACATATGGTGAAGAACAGACTCTATCCACAGCATTTTCAGCTATAAGCATGTCTCTTTAAAAATGCTAGTTGATGTTGCTGGGACAATACCATTTATTTGGCCAAGGAGCATGGCAAAGACAGTGGCTTTCTCTTTGGTTTGGAAGTGGGACAGGCTGATGGTCCCAGCCTTGGCTGCAGTTTCCACCCTCAGGCCCCTAGGATGCAGGAGACCTGGAGCTGGATGCCATGATGTGCCCCTTCCTTGTAACAAGGAGGGAAAACACAAATCATAATGTAGGAGAGCTTCTCTCCTGGCAGCTCTCCAAGAACACGTGAGAACATGAGCTCTTGGCAGAGCCATAAGCCCAAACAGGTCTTGGAGTCTCTGCTCCAATATACATGGCACCATCAGTGATAGGAGAAGTTGGTGACATTGGTGTAATTTTGTCTGATGCAGTTGTCTTTTGGTGTGCTACAGAGTACTGCTCCTGCTTGGGCTGCACCTTCCTCCAGTATGCTCACTGGTTCTGCAAGAGACATCAAGCTATCTCACTGGCTCCAGACTTCTGATATGGAGGAGAACATTCATGCCTTCAGCATCCTTGATGACACAAGTCTTTTGTTGGCAGGCTCAAAGATTTTAGATTTTACATGGATGATTTTGATAGGACATTTTCTGAAGGATGATGGGAACATTTTGTACTCCTCTTGAGAAGGGCTCCCAAATCCCCCAGAGTGTTGTGGACCCTTGATTCATTCCTGTCTTCTGAAACTGCCTTTTTATTGTGTCTCTGCTTAATCCTGCAAAATTTATGAGGCAGACTCTAGTCTTAGTGCTGCAGCCAAGTTGAGGGACAGAGTTTCAGGCCTGGCACATTTTCTCTTTTTCTATTGTTTCTCTATCCTCCTTTGTCATGGTAAGGATCAAGGGAAAATTACCCTTTCAACAAGCATGGAAAACTAACTTCAAATAAATAGATGCTTGAGATAATATTTTAAATCTCTTGTATTCACTTCTTTTTGCTAAATTCAGCTTTCCTCCCTATCCTCATTCCACTTGAGGGAACCTTTCCATGTCATCTTACTTTGAGAGGAGGATGAACACTTTTACCTTTGATAGGATAAAATAAAATTAATTTCTTATTTGAGATTCCATCTCAGACTTCAATTGCAGATACTATGGCTGAGTATCCTGGAAAGCAAAACTTGAGTAGGGATATGTAACTTCAATATTTGGGGATAGGAGTTGTCTTTTACTACGCAATTAATTTACTTCTGAATATGTGCAGTACCATTCAAATGTGTTACAAAATGTTTTTAACAAGTATTTTAATGAATTTTTAAGTTATTTATTCAGTCTGAATTTGTGTAAGTATTCATGTGTACAGACACCTAAGAAAGCATCTTTGCCTATTTTACAGAAGCTTTCATGCTTCCAGAACTACTGAAAACTGGGTTTACAACCTGATCCACTGGAGCGCAATTGATCTGTCTATTGCTAGTACCATAAATGCTACTGAAATCTCTGTTTATGTGGTTCTAGCATCTTTCGTACACCAGGACAACTATCTGCCTATAAAACTGGCTAGGCCACAGGACAGGTAAGTAGTCAGCCAGTAAAGGGGGTCTCCTTGGACAGTAGTGGAAGAACTACCAAATTTCCAAATTTGCAGAGGGTTATTAAAAATTAGGAGGGGAAAAAAATCATGGGACCTGATTAACTCTTCATGTATAGAAATAATTTACTATGTGTTTCTTCTTGTAGATTTTTGATGCGCAAGATCCATTTTTGGTAGAAATTTATTTGGGTTCATGGAATACAGGGGTGTTATGTTGGCAGGTAATAAGGCTGTGTCTCCAAGCCAATGTATGTTAACTGGCTACCAGGTTCTTCCCCACTAGACTCCCTTTTCTGTATTAAAAAAGTTATTTCCAATGTTGATGTTTATTCATTAGGAAAGAACTCATGATTGATTAATTGAGAGCATCGCTATGCTTATACTAATGTTGCCAGAGATCCAGAGATCCAGAGATGGACTATGGGGAAACAATGGCTTGTTTCCCCATAGTCCCAGGTATGGTTTCTTTTTTTCTTCATTTTTGAGCACATTTCTCTGATTGGAAAGTTCAGATAATGCTGCAGTATAGAAGATTAAGATTCATATCAGCTGTGCTCATTTAAAACTATGCTCAGTTTATGGATTCCTCCTACTCAACAGACATTGGTTGTTGTTAAAATAATAACATGTCTCAGCAATATAATTTTCCTTTGGTAGCCTGTTCAATATATTTTTAGAATGTAATTAAACCATATCAGTACAGTGACAGCAAATTGATGACCTTTTAATTATTTCAGGATAGTTGAGCGCCCAATGATTTCTCACGCACCTTGAGAAAACAGAGAATGCTTTGTGAATGAATTATACATTTAAATATAGCAAGGTCATTTTGTTTTTCCTCTTAAAACATATTATCTATTTCTTGCTGTGAACCGGGGGAATGTGAATAGATGTATACTCTGTCCCAGCATTTGCTTTACTTGGAAGTTTGTGTAGCTGAATCCTTCAAATCCTGGAAACAGTGTGAGCAACACTTCAGATGATTAAGATGCGTGTGACAGTTTAGGTATATTTTTTTGACTAGTTCTGGGTTTGTACTGTGGGCTGTGAACCTTTGGAGTATGTGGGTCTGTACCTCCTTGAGCCATCATGGCCAGGGTCAGAGTGAGCCTCTGTGCTCTGCAAGGCCATACTTTTCATGGCAGGACTTCAGCCACATTTGCACTCTGAATCCACGGTGTCTGCACAATGCAGACAGTGGCCATGTCTCCTGGGAAGTTTTTAAGTTTTTGTGTTTTGGGGGGAAATCCCAGATAGCAGTGGACACCCAGGAGTCCCCATTCAAATAAATGTTCAAGACCAAAGCAACAGAGGCCTCAGAGTTTGGACTTTGTCACATGCACAGATAAGGATGTGGAGAGATGATGGCCATTAATACAGCTTTTAGACTGTGACCATCAATGCTGATGTGCACAGCTTAGTCCCCAAACTCTTGGGAAGTCAGTGGACTCTGTACTGAAGTGGGAATGACTACAGTAAGAGTAACAGACCAAGTCTTTTAAACACTTTGGGGAAGAGCATTCCCTGATACGGAAGTACTTCTAAAGACTTTGCCTCATCAGCCTTTGACCCAATAACCAAGTACAGTGCGGGGGCTTGTACAAAGCTGAAAAAAGATGATGTGGGCGATGATGCCTTTTTTTTTGCTTAACGAAATTAAAGTCAGCTATTCAATCTTTAGCAGGATTTTTAAAGTCATTAATTCAAGAAATAAGTAGGACTGCTTTATAACAAAGCACCTCAAGCAAGTGATCTTGATTTATTATTGTGTATGGGGAGCATACACTGTGTCTCAAGTACCTTTTTGCTGGATACACTTTATAATTGAATTAAGCTTATGATTTGTTGTCATATAGTACACTTTGGTTTTGTTATTGCTGAGCTTTTTGGTTTTTCTTTTCTCTTGGCCATTTCCAGCAGTTTGAGCATTTCCACTGCATTGTTCATGTCAAAGAATTCCATTAAGGACATGCCTTTATGATGATATAGACTTTTAGTGTACTTTTAAGTGGTGGGAAAGGGGCAACAGGGCTTAGATGAAGAATGAAACCCATGCACTTTTACTCATCCAAAACCCAGCCACAGAGCAGACCTAGAGAAAAGCAAGATCAGGGTCTTCCCATCTGACTACCAGGGGCCCTACAAGTAAAAGACGACTATGTTTCTCCATTTATCCTGAATGAAAAAGCATTGATTCACATTTTTCTCAACTGCAAACTCAGACATTTTTAAGATGAACAACCGAGTTTGTGCCATTTCAGGCTGGTTATCTAATTCATAAAGTTTCTGCTGTGAGTTAGACCATGCAACATGTTTTTGGCCAATGCAAAGCCATTAGCTAGAATGCTATACAAAGAAAAACATTCTCTCCTTTGTTCCAGCAACTTAGCATTTATTTTCCAACAGCAGCAAGCTGCTCACCACAGCTCCTTGCCCAAACCAAAGGATCTCTACTTCAAACATTATCAGCTGTGCCCTACAGAGTTGCCACAATTCCTAACAGATGGTGGAATGTCTATACACTGTATTGTTTGGATTTAACTGCATGAGGACTCTATGTGAGTAATATTCCACTATGACTGGGAACCAGCCAATATGGGAAAATTCAGTGACAGCACTGAAATCAACAGTTCATGTTATGTATTGCAGCCTATACAGTGTGGTACACAATGTGATATGCTCGTCTGAACACTCCTGAAATAGGGAAAAATGACATTAAAGTGTCATAATGTTTTTTTCTAAACTTCTGAATTTCCTTGCTTTTATTAATACTTTTTGACCTGAGCTTCTGTGGTTTAATTTCCTGTAGGTATCGAGTAACAGTGAATCAAGCAAGGACCTTAACCTTTAGTCCCTTTTGTGATTAAAGCTGCCTCATCTTGAGGGTGTTTAAACTGGTGTTAATTCCCCTCCCTTTCTTCCCCTTCCTTGCTTAATACTTTCTCTTTAGTATTGTAGAATATCAACCTGCTTCCTCTACTCATCTGAGCTACCTTAATTATATACCTCTTCTCTGAGGACAGGCTGAGGGAGCTGGGGTTGTTCAGCCTGGAGAAGAGGAGGCTCCGGGGAGATCTAATAGCGGCCTTCC
>JAOQGH010000001.1:111109180-111126598 GCA_025769975.1 Gallinago jamesoni | reverse complement strand
GTGGTGGAGCACTGGAACAGGTTGCCCAGGGAGGTGGTTGAGGCCCCTTCCCTGCAGACATTCAAGGTGAGGCTCGACAAGGCCCTGGGCAACCTGGTCTAGTTGGGGGTGTTCCTGCTGACTGTGGGGGGACTAGATGGCCTTTGGAGGTCCCTTTCGGCCCAGATGATTCTATGATTCTATGATTAATCAGGTAGCTTTCGAACGCCACTGGACGACAGACAAAGCAAGCATTTTTCTAGCAACAGTGAAACACTGTTTTGCCCAAGTGCTCTGGGACTGCTCCGGGCAGCAGCTTGCACCAGGCAGAGCAGTGGTGGCATTCTCTGAGACCGAGGAACGGGGACACAGCTCTTTCAAGCTGTTTCATGGCGATGCCGCGAGAGAGAGAGAGAGGAACTGGGCAGGACATCAGGGCCCTGCATCTGCAGCAGGTTTACTCTCCTCTGACAGAGCTGTGCTCCAGCCGAGGGACCTCACCCTCACCTCACCCCCTCACAGCAGCATCCCGGGGTGATCAAAGGTATAGCTTCTGTGAGCTGAGGAACTGAGAAACTGCTGGCTTTCAGAAATCTCGAAAAGATGAAGGATTTGACTTATGCTGCGGGAATGAAAAGAGTACATAGCATAGTTGCATCTTGCTAAATTTTCTGCTGTTTTCCACACCTTGCCTTTCCTTCCTTTTCTCTTAAAAAATCTCTCTGTAGAGCTGACTGCCTAACCTATGTCATCTATGCCATACCCTGTCAACTTTTTATGTTCCTTTCTTTCTAAATAGAACCTCTAAATTTCATAACCCTTATTACACCAGTAAAAAAAGTTTTACTTGCTTGCTTGCTTGCATCTTGCTCAGGAAAACATGTACCTGCTAAAGACAGGGCTTAGCCGAGAGACCAGACTGAGCTGCCACGTGCCAACGTCCGTCCTAATAAACAGCATTTACTCCCTTTCACGTTCTTTGATTTGAGGGCTTCTTCTGCCACAGAAAAGTTCAGCATGAGTGATTAGAGACACGGTTCTGAGAAGAATTTATGCCCCGTAACAGGAAAGAATATTTAGGTGTTAGAATCAGCATGTTTTATATTTTGTAGCTGAAAAGGTCTTGGTGAAACCTCTGTGTTAAAGGCCAAAACCAGGGTGCTTTAAATAAAGTGATAGAAGCTGTGAGGGTTAATATGTATGTGTATTGGGTATGCAGTAACTTGTAGACATGCAGAAAGCCTGGTTGTGAGTCTTGTTGAGTGGGTGAGTCTATGTTAGTATTTTTTTAGCAGAACTCCAAACACTCTGTCAGACTTGTCCAGTGGGGCAGGCTAGCTTGTTTCTGGGATGGTTTCGTGGTGAGTAACAGGAGTTAATGGACAGGACCCTGTGGGTGCCTGGGCTTTCTTCCTTCATCCCCAAAGCTGTGCTGCACTTTAATGCCATGGGAGCAAAACACCTTCGGAGCAGATTGTCTCAGTCTGGTCACAGACACAACCCCCTGTAGCTCTGTTCTCAGATCTGTGGAGCCTGCAAGACAGCCCAAACCCAGGTGCTGCCTCAGGGCAGTAGCTGCAGTTTCCTGGGGTGAGCGGGTTTTGAGGAATTTGAGTTTTTTTTCAGGCTATGCAGCCTGAAATAGCTTGGCATCTTTGGACTATTGGGTTTTGTTTATGGAGCCTGCAAACTATTTTGATGGTCAGTTTCTACCAACCATGTGTATTTTTACAGTTCCCCCCCTATAACTGTGTGGAGCTTTTTTTTAATTAGTAAGTTGAAAACCGGTTTTGAGGAGTTCTTGTTTTCTGAAGGGGAGTTTATACCTTTCACAATACTTTGTATCTCTCCTCTCTTTTCTGATCCTCCTGTTTCCACTTTGCTGAACCAGCTCTCTTTGGATTTTGTTGTTACAGGCTTATATATCTGAAATGGCTAAAACTAGAAATTCGCTGAAACTCAGGGTGCTTTGACTCGAACTTTGAGAAGTGGCTGAGGAAGACTTCCCCGTCCTCACCCCTACACAGAGACTTGTGCATCTTCCTCTGCTGGGGTGGGCAGAGGGGTGCGGGGCGATGGGTGCCGAGGCAGCAGAGCTGTACCGAAGCGGCTCTCCAGCTGGATGCTGCCTTTCCAAAGAAGCTTAGCACACGTTGCCTGCCTGCATTTCTTCTCTCGGCCTTGTGGTGTCATTCTGTGACTAACAAGGAGAGCAAAGAGCCTCCTAATTGCTTCTCCCCTCTTTCTTTCAGAGCCAGGTGGAGTTGGTAGCAAACGATGATACCTGCTGAAAAGACATCGAGCACAACTAATCTCATAAAACTTGAAGAGGGAGTTAGGCTTGTATATTTGGCCCAGTTCCTACTAAGGTCACTGAGATAGATGTACCCATCACTTTCAGTCAGTAAGGCGGCTTCATGTTTAGGTCAATGATGCTCAGCTGTAGATGAGATGGGCTAAAAGGCCTTGGAGGCCCTGGTCTGACTCTGTCTTGGCTCAGCCTGTGCCCTGGAAAGCATCTCTGAAGATCATGTTGGCCAGATGTGGTGGCAGAGAGGGCTGCTTGGTGTGGCCTGGGTGAGGGGAGGAGGGCACAAATGCTGCCTGGAGGATATCCCCAAAACCTTGACAGGAAAAAAAGTACAAGAGTTCTACATACTGCTCTTAAAAAGGAGAACTCTAAAACTGAAGAAATGAGTTGGGCATGGGAAGGTACTGTATGATCAGATGCTGTGAGGCTGGATTGTAATGCAAATATGCAAGCAGGAAAACACAGACCCCAGGAAAGCTGCGCACTGGTACACACTCCTTTGTCTTGTGGAGAGAAGATGCACACGACAAGGCTGAGTGTGCAGGGAAATGGAAAACGTGGCAGAGCTGTACCAACAACAGTTGTTTTTTTTTTAGTTTACTGATTGGTCTGGGAGGAAAAGAAATGAGTTGATAAGAAGTTTTCCTGGCAATTAAAAAAAAAAAAAGAGGTCAAATGGACCATTTACTTTGATTTAGAAGAAACTATTCCAACACTCAGAGGGATGTACGTGTGTGTGTTTGGGAGTGTAGTTCAGGACTAAAGGAGAGCTGAAACTGGTCTATCATAGGCAAAATCTATATTCATAGATTTTGTAATGTACTGTAAATACTTCAGGATGTTTGCATACTTGGATGGCAGCATGTTCCCATAGCTTCTGCCTCTTTATACAGTAGAGATTGCAAGTGCTGGATACTCTCTGTTAAATGCTTCCTGTCTGATCAAAAAACTCTCTCCTCTTTGCTGTTTTACAGGACTTATAGGAGGAACTTCACTGCCCCTCTGCTTGCCCAGGGAGGCAACAAAGAGTTGCGGGCAGTCACAAGTGGTTAAAGAAATTTGTCTGCCACCATGCATTCCCCTGTGTCTGAGGACAATTGTGGCTTGGCTGTTCAAGGCTTTCTCAGTTTCTTTATGGCATTACTGACGTAGGCTGCGATGCCTTTCCTGCTTCAAACTGTTTTTTTTTTTCAGGATTTTACCTCCTTGATTGAAGAACTTTTTTTTTTTTTTTTTTAAGAGTCCTTTAAGTGGTGTAAATGAATAAAGTGCATAGAGTGAGTGTGCTGGAGCAGGTGTGTTGTGGTCGCGTGGAGAGACCTGACTGGCCATTCTGCAAACTCAGACTGAAGTCCACTTTGTGCCTGCAGAGAAATTGCCCAACACTTTTAGACTGTTAGGCTGAAACATCTAATAGCTGTTTCAGGATCTACAAAATTGGGAGGCACTTGAGCAATGATAATGCCACTTTGAAAGGAATAATTTCTTTTCTATGGAGCTATCCTGCAGAAGACAATTTAGTTTGCCATCTTCTTGAAACCTGCTTCACCATCTAAAGGCATGGAGGAAAGCATTGCATTTGTGGCAGAGCATAAAAAAGTGGGGTTTCTTTTTCTAATGAGCTCTCTTCAAAAAGTTTTGCTCTCTCTGAGTACAAAATACATTTAAAGCCATTGGTAAGGGCTCCACTTGAGTATGTGTATTAAGTAACACTAGAAAGAGCTTCATTTTCCTTCAGACTTCCATTAAATATTTTGAGAAAATTTATAAATATTATAAAAATCATTCCTTTCTTCCTTCTTTTCCCCTCCTCCCTTTGCGAATAAGCCTGTCTCTAGGAATAGGAAGTAAATTGACACAGTTGTATACCAGGGACTACATTCTGCAACATATCAGAATGAAAATACTGGAAAAAAAAAAAAACAAAAAAAATAACCTTTAAGGTTATCCTGCTGGATTATATTCCCCTTTTCTTGAAACACTTTACATGATGGAAATATACTGTATTATGAGATTCTTTTTAGAAAAAAAAGGATTTAGCCTTCATTGAATCATCTAGGGAGAATTTTCCAGTGCACTGGAAAGATTTCATATTGTCACTTCCTCTGCAGTAACCAAAATCCTGAAGAACGAGAGTGTTGATTCTGATCACAAAGCATTTCATGACCTAAACGAAGAGCCTGAGCAGAAGGACCACCAGTACAACAAGATCTCAATCTGGTCCAGAACATACTTGAAGCTATTTCTAGACATGAGAGTCAGCCAGTCTTTCCTTACTTTGTAAGAATGCCAGTGAGGTTTGAAAACCACTGGGTTTTAGCACATGCATAAAACTGAGCAAGCCTGATCTCCCCAGCCCATTTAAGGCAATGACAAGGCTCTCAGTGATTTCCACAGGTTTTTAATTAGCTTCAATCATCTTGGCTGGTACCTTCACCCTGCACCTAGGTCATCAGGGGCTGGGCCTGTAGACTCTTCTCCATGCCTATACCAGTTCTGCACAGATTGCTTGCCTTTGCTGAGACCCTATAAGGCACTGTAGTGGGTGTCTCTGTCACTGTCACTGGACAAGCCGTTGGATGTGCTTTGGGAAGGACAACTGTTGGCAGAGGGGAAGGAGGAGTGTGGCATGGCCTTGTTTGGCCCAAGTCCTTTTGCTTCTCTAGCTCTGGAAAATGCAGGTGAGATTGACAGCTCTTATTAGATAAAACTTTTTTGATGTATTTATCTTTTGATTTTGAGGTGTCTCCTCCAGCCCTTTGGACCCCTCTGTGCCAATAACATGCTGACAACTGGTGTAGTGATGCTCTGTCAAACTGCAGGAAGAAAAAAATGGTGTTTGTTGGTTTGGTTTTTTTTATATCCTATACTAAGGTGCTGGCCTCCCTCCATAAACCCTATTCTCTACAGAGACAGAAGACAGAAGTACTTTTCTGAACCAATTCTAATCTTAAAGTATAGGGTTTGGTTTGAGGTTTCATGCTGAGGTTTGGAGTGACTCATATTTTGCAAACAGGTCTACTCAGTCTCTTAGAATTACACCACCTATTTAAGGTAGAAATATGCAAGCTAGTACATAATGCATACTGCCTGCATGCTCCAAACCACAAGTTGCTCAAAAAAGCCAGCGTGGTGAATCCTGCTGGGAAAGTTCAAAATAATGAAAGAACAGCCCCTTCTTGCTCTATTGCTGTCTATGATAGCTATATTTGTGATGCCAAGTCACACGGGGAATATAAAACTAAAATATAGTTAACGAGAACCTTCAATCAGTGCTGGTTACTCAAGTGTCCTGTCAGTACCTTCTACTGTGATTTCAGTGCTGTTAAACTATAGAAAATATGTAGCTTGTTTAGAAAAGGAGTAGGTATTTTGTATTCTTTTGCTTGGAGTATTGCTTTATGTCTTACAGTTCAGGACATTCTTATTCTTGCAGAAACTTGTTTCGTTCAATACGTTGTTATCTTTTAGAACAGGTAGCCTGAAAAAAGGTTATTTTACCTTTGAAGTGAAGTTTTCTGCGTATCTCTGGAGTTTGCAAAATGGCAGCAATAACTCATCAGAAAAACCAACAGAGGAAAGCCTAGTTCTAATGGAAACAGACGTATTTTTCCACGCTCCTTAAGTAAAACAAAAGCAGCTGCCACTTTTTGTAGAATGGTATCTCTGATTGGACTGAATCTGTTCTGTGCTATTCTTTTGCTCTAATGGGGGGGAATAAAATATTCTTCTGTATAACCCAGGGGAGTAGTTAGCCATCTCCTCTTAATTTGAGTGATCTTTAGATTTCTTATATAGGTTCTGAATCAGACAAAGTGCTCAGAGTCAGCTCTTATCTCTACATAGTAAATAAGGTTGAAATTTAAAAAAGGCCATTAGCAATCAATACAGCTGGGAGATTTAATTTCCAGCACATGCTTGTTTTGTTTTATTGTTATATACCCTAAGAGTTCCAAGGGATTATTTCCTTATTATTGCATTTGCAACATTTTTTTTATGTAACCTGCCCTTCTCGGCTCACACTGTTTGCTCTTCGACTGGTCTGCTCTCGCGGTGCTGTCTTGTGGCTAAGAGGGAACGACAAAGAGGAGGAATAGCCAGCCCCCCTCCCTTGAGTTAGGAAGTACTCCTGTCAGCTCGGGAGTTGGAGCTAATTCACTGCTCTGAGCTTTCCATTCATGGTAGAAAAGCAGAAGTCATTCCAAACGCAGCTTTCTTAAAATTGTTCTTCAGGATAAACCCCCAGCTGTTCAATGTAATGGTTTAATCATATCCTACACTTTCTGTAGCTTAATACATCAAACACTGTTGGGGCAGACATTTGAGTTGCTCATCCCTGCTGTTATCTTCAGGGATAAGAGCATCTTGGCAGAAAAACAGAGAAAATAAGTCAGAATTTAAAAAAAAAAAGAAAAAAAAAGGACAAATAGGAGGGTACAATGGCAAAACTACTAGTGAATTTGTGCTGTCAAGTTAGAAGTGCAGCTTGCCCAATAGCTATCACTAGGCTGTATCCCTTGAAATGAGAAACTGGGTTTGCCACACCAAGACTAAAAAGCAGAGAGATAAGCTAAAGGAATCAAGGAGTGAAAGCTGTTTTGTTTTTGTTTTTCCCCAGAAGTACTCAAAATTGCATCTGATATGTCTTGTAGCATCCTCTGTTAATCAAGATATATATTTCACCCAGAAAAATCTGAAAGTGATCCTTCATAGCATCATTTTGGCTTTATGCTGCCGATCTCAGTGAGATTCATAAGCAGGATTTGGCTTTAATGTCAACTAGCAATGTTTAATCATTTATTTGAAGACTAAGTATAAAAGGAGAGCCACAAAAATGTGGTGCTTTATTTATTCTGCATTCTGCAAAAAGAATTTATGAAAGCCAAACAAAATTACCCAAAGTAAGTTTCAATTTATATGAAGTCTCTTTGTAAATATGTACATGGGATGTTATACATACATACTCAAAAATAAATATTCTTCCTCTATGCTGTGCACTACATTGTTGTACATAGCAGAATTTTGATGTAATATATCGAACACTTCTAGAAATAGTCTTTTAATTGACACTATTTTGAAAGTACATAATGTCATACAATCCCCTGAAACAAGTTTAGCCCTCTGTGTTCCTAACACAAAAGAATAAACATATTTTGTTTAGAGTCTGCAGTGTCTTTGAAGCATAACTGATGCAATCTGAGGTATGAATCCTCTGTTTTGGTCTGTTTCATTAGACCTGTTACATCTATATAGGAACAGTTTAAATTTACTGAAAGAAAAAAAAAAAGAATACATTAACTAGTTCATTATCACCTTTATTTCTGATACTTCATCAAGACTTTATAATTAAAAAAGCCAACTAAGTCTGCGGCTGTGCTTTGGTGTAAGCAGGATATAGGTACTTGCTATCAGTTATTAATTAACATGGTGATACATATCCTGCCACGTATTTAGCTGGCAGGTAGGCAGCACGTCCTCTCAGAAATGACCCTTTAGTGTATAAGCACAAAAAAATCAAGGGTAAAACACCTGCTCTGAAATTGCAGGTGTTAATTTTTTTTTTAATTGATGTTACCCATTCTGATTTCCGGTGGAGTTTTTTTTTTTGTTGTGTTTTTTTTTTTGAAGCAGCTCAGAGCATGAGAGTAGTCCCGGAGCTTTGAATGAAAGACCTGAGCCTATCATAGGCAAGAACAGACTGAAAGGGCAGGTTTTCTGGATGCCACTTCTTGAAGTGATGATAGCGCTGTACATATCAAACATTTAAAGAACAATGAATGTTTTAGTTGTGGGCTGAAGTGAGTATTAATAGCTTATCAATATGGTCAGGACTTTTTTCTAAAAGCCTTCTCAGCTGACAATACCATAGATTGCACTTCTTCATTGTGAAGGAGAATTTATTTTTAAGGTTTTTCCCCCTCCTTTTTGTATTTAGGCACTTGAATAAATGACAATATTTTGTTTTATTTATGCATGCATTATTATATGTAAACAGCCATAACAGTGCTTGACAATTCACTTCAAAACCCCTGTAGATTATCAAAAACAGTTTTATCTTTTTTTTTTTTAATCTTTAATTCTGTCCTGGTTTTGGCTAGGAAAGAGTTAATTTTCTTACTATCAGCTCCTATAGTGCTATGTTTTGGATTTAGGATGGCAATAATGTTAACACACTAATGTTTTTAGTTGTTGCTAAGCAGTCAAGGACTTTTTCACCTTCAGTAGAAGCTGAGAGAGAGCATAGACAGGACAACTGACCCAAGATGGCCAAATGTGTATTCCATACCATAGATGTCATGCTCAGTGTATAAATGGGGGTTGCCTGAGGGGCAGGAAACCATGACTGGGGCTTGGGATGGGCAGGGCAATCAATCTCTGGGTGGTGAGAAATTGCATTGCATCACTCATTTTGTATATTGTTTTACTGTTATTATTATTTTCTCTTCCATTATTATTCTATTAAACTGTCTTTATCTCAACCCGTGAGTTTGTTAGGGTTTTTTTCTCCTTCTTTTCCTTATCCCCCTGAGACAGGAAAGTGAGTGAACAGCTGGTGGTCTTAGTTGCATGACAAAATCTGGGCCAGGTAAGATGAACACTGAAAAAAAAGCTGAACAAAAGAGTCCTTACCCTAATTATAGTTAGTGAACCCTAAATAGGTGTGAATATGTAATAAACCCTAACAGGGATTAATTTAATAGTTGATAAACAGGGAGAGGCTGCAAGGAAATTTAAAAGTCAGGATTAAAACTGAACATGATTTTGATATATAATATAATATTCTGAAGGAAAAAAAAACATGATTATTTTTGCTAGGGAGAGAGGCAAATGCAATAAAATAAGAGCAGTCGATTGCACAAGCACAAGAGAGGAATGACTGGCTGGGCAGCAGCTCCTGGGTTGTTGGTGGCAATCATGAGATGAATACAGGGGTGACTAAGCTCCAGCCTTGCCCTGCACCCTGAAGGGAGGGTGCTGAGGTCCAGTCCCTGGCCTGTCAAGCTCCCACAGAATCACCCCTGATTTTGTCCACTTACCCACAGATGCATGGGAAACCTGCAGCTGCCCCTGGGCTGCAACCTGCTTCTCAGGTCTGAGACACCTCCTCAGCAAATAGCCATCTTCAGAGAGCAGGCAAATCACTGCTCTGGCATTTTGGGATATGGGTGCTGATATTTTAATGGTCATGAAATACAGCTGGTTTGTTCTTTTAAATGAAACATGCTGCTGAGCTGGAAAGCAGCATTAGCTTCAGATGGACCCTTTTCTGAGTACAAATGAGATATACGATTCCTGGGTTAAAACACTTGCTCATATTCTCAGGTATTCTCAGCCTCTTCCATGAAAAAGTGCATGTTCCTCGGGCTTAGTGGTACAATGAAGGTCAGCTGGAAGCAACATCTCAACTAGTGACCATCTTGTTGAAAGTTTGGTGTTTGAAACAAAGAGTCCAAAAGGATCTACCACTATAATTAAAATCACAGTTCTGTGTTGTCTCCAATTTCTGCAATTTTACAAAATGGAATTGCTAATTCTACTCCAATTTCTTGCAAAAACAAGTATTACCTTTCAAAATTACTAAATGTTTGTCCTGAAAGTTTGACAAATATAAAGAATTTTGATTAACATTTCATGGCTTTCTCAATTTCACTTCATTATATAGGCACTTTTAGCAGAGACAGCAGAGCTGATACCTGACTTCAGGTCTGTTCAAGTATTTGTCTTCAAGTGTTCATGTATTTTTGAAAGGAACAAGGTGATAACAACGGTAATGTGATAAATTTTTATGCTAAGACAAAGTACATTTTTAGGCAGAATTTTCATTGACAAAAGAACCTGCAGGGCGGGACTCTAGTGTAGAATAAATAGTAAGAATAAAGCTTTCAAAGGTGGTTACAATAATCATACCTTTTAGTCTAATGCTATTTCACAGTGGTTTAGAGAGTGTTGAAAGAGGAGCACAACTTTTTAGAAGGACAAAGATGCAGCTTCATCCTGTAAACTTAGAGATATTCCCCCAAAGCTTTTGTTTGCCCTAATATTCCATAATGTTAGGCTTTTAGAGTCAATAACCCATTAGTAATCAAGAGATGTATCATTTATTAATTATGCACCATATTAATATTTAATCTTTTGGGTTGCCGAGCATATTTCTAAATCTACTTTTTAATTACATTTAAAAAAAATAAATCTTCAAGGCAACCATTAGAATAGTCATTTTTCTGCGCATTATGACTTCAATTACTTTGAAACAGCTGTCTGTGAACTCTTTGTGATGGTACAGTACTTGGTAAAATGGCCATCTCAGCTCATCCAGGCTATTCACTCATTTGAAAGCTAATTGAATATTAGAGCAAAGGGAATGTTACGAAGAATTTCCTATGAGCACTAAAGTACTCTGGAATTAGACCTGGAAACATGGTGCCAACGTCTTGCCACCCTGTCCTTGGCAGGAGGATGCTAGCTGGTGATAAACAACCATCTGTCTCTAGCCCACGCCGAGATTTCTGGCTGGGGAGGAATGGTGAAGCAGGGGTATTAAAGAGCCTTTCTGGCCCTGCGGTAACCTTGCCCAGACCTGATTTCCTTGGCTTGGAGGAGCTGGGGAGAGTCAGGCAGTTGGGTCAGCCCCTCAGAGGGGTGAGGATTCAGGACCTGCCTCAAACACCACTGCGGACAGGGTGGGATCGCTTGGAGGAACCTGCTCAGGGGGGTTGGACGCTCTTTGTAGCTCTCCCAGGCAGGCACAGAGGGTGAAGTCCAGGATCCTGAGTCCTGTGCAACCTGCCTGGGAGAGCAGAACTTTCCTACACAGCTTTGCACAGATGTATTTTTAATAATAATAATGACAGTACAGTAGACCAGTGCCCCATCAAGCTAAGCATAAGCAGAGACAAAACATAAAGTACTTTGTTTCCCAAAAGATCAAGTCTGAACAAACTGCTTCACTTAAGTGCCGTTTTTCCGCGGCACTCCTTGAACCTGTCAGTGGAAGTGTCAGTTGCAGGCTGTTCACCAGAAGGTCTCTTACGGTTTCCTTTGTCAAAATCTTAGTTTTAAAATGTAATAGAGAAATGTTTTCCTTCCCTCTCTTTTATCTCTCTTCCTCTAGTTGCAAAGCATTTGCCTGTATATGATAACCAGATTGTCATTATTTGGGTATCAATAAAGGAGAGAAAGTTTGTTTGAATGAGGTGGATTTTGGAAGGAAACTTTCTATTCTCATGCAATAATTTCAGAAATAGCCTCTAGAAATAAATCCCTTCAGATACAGAACAGTAAGTTATCTACAAAGAAAATGGTGTAATTGTTCTAAACACTATTGCGGTATCCAGCTGAATAAGGAAGGACAACCAGGGAAGTTAAGATGAATTACCTGCAGGGTTGAAGCTGGTCTACGTAAAGAATATACATTAAATCCCAAAGGCCATATTCTTACTGGGAACATAATGGCCTTAGTTCAGTGCAACTTTTTCTGCTTTATAGACTGAAACAAGAAAGAGAAGTTCTGAATGTGTTTAAATTAGGCAAACACATTCTTGAAATAAAAAGGTGTCTATAAAGTCTGACTTTAGCTGAAGTCCTGGATATTGCATATCACCCTGGCAACATTTAATAATGAACTCAAAACCAAAAAGAAGTTACAACAAAGAAATCTAGTGCCAAATTCTCTGAAAACTTTTACACCCAAATTCAGAGCTGATAATGATTTCCTCTTCTTTAAATCTGTTTTCTATTTTTTCTTCAAATGAGGCATTATTAGTATAAAAAAGTCTTTATAAATATATTTGAAGTGGATGTCATATATGTTACCAGAAGAAAAATATTCTCCTTTCTCAAACATATGCTTGTGTCAATCTACATAAACAAATTTCAGAAATGAGGAGGAACTGTTGTATTCCTATATCTTGAGTATTATTAAAACACCTGCTTTTGAAAACTATGTGTATAGTAGGCTTAGAGTAGATTGAATCTCTCAGAAGGTATAACTTGTCACAGTTGGATCACACTACAGCCCCAGAAAAGGGACAATATTTACAGATGCCAGGCCTCCCGTGTTCAATTCTCTTCTCCCAACCATTGATGCTCTTTATCGCTCTCAACAATTTCTTTTTCCCTCCATTTTCCCATGTGGGCCTATTAATTTACGAAGTGATGGTGAGTCATTTAATGATGCTGATGACTGGAAGAGTGCCATGGAAGTAGCCAAGCATGATTTCCCTTGGGGAGGAGGTCAGAATGGGACGCAGGGGATGTTTCTGCCAGTGGACAGGGGGGACCTCGTCCCAGTGAGTGATCCTGTCAAGGCTATGCTCAGGGAGAGCATCTTCCCAGAGCCCAGCAGGGAAAGCAGTTCCCTAGGATTGTTAACTTGTCTCTTGACCGGTCCTCTTTTGTCTCCATGTTAATGCTGTGCATACCTGAGAGAGGAAATCATATCGATACTTACCCTCCTTTACGTATCTGATAAAAATGAAAGATGATTTTTCCATGAAGCTATGCGATAGCTGGTTCCTTGAGTTTTCACAACACATTAAAGGAATGAAGCATTATCAAAATGACATTCTGTTACAAAAGAACACTAATCAATGCTGAGAACATCGCTTATAAATTATTCAAATTTTGTTATAATCTACTCAGATCTTAAAAAGACTCAAACCTAAGCCTTCACACTGGGCAACACTGGCAGCTGGGTGCCACAGTGTGAGTGGCTCACCTGGTAAGTTCCAGCACATTACGCTGCACCTTCCAGCATCCGGACGGATGCAGCACAGAAATGCTGGTTTCAATGGATTATAAGGAATACGTCAATGAGTGGCCTTGCCCCGATAGAACCTGATCGTTGCAACTTGTTGTGCATTCTTCCTTCACCACACATTAATTTTTAATGAAAGCATTTCAAAATAAAGTCATAATGTGAGTCATAAATCACAAAACAGCGGTAATAAACCACTTTGGTTTATATTAGCTTTGTGCAGACGATACTTAAGCATTTCCACCATTAGCACGGAATATGTGAGCATTCTCCACACAACATTTCCTCTATTACTTCCATCTTAAACTGTGGAAATGTGGGAAGCAAAGCCAGTTCCAATCAACCTCTGGGTCACTATTTATTCTCTTAATTGAATGATCATATGCTAACGAGTGAAGATTTTTAGCACTTTTCTGACAGCTGCAAAGTACTTTTCTGTGACTTAAAAACAATGCTGCCAGCCACAGCTGAGATGGCAAATAGAAAGAGAAGGGAGGTGGGAGTGGGGGAAAAAGCATGGTTAACTGACATGAGGGCTAGGCTGGGGTGAATATTAATGTTTTATTATCATGTAGTACACAAGCAGATAAACTGACCCTAAAGGACTACCTCTTGTTAAAAGAACAAACCTTATTGTAGATTTGTAATACATACTATGAATTTTGTGTTTGTAATTGGGTTTTTTGGGGGGTTGGTTTTTTTTATTTATTCTTATAATTACTTTTGCAAGATATGCTGAGCTCTGCTTCTTGCTGGTCTCTTCCATGTACTGTAGACCTTGACAGGATCTATTACACACAGTAAATAGGAGTAACTCAGAAGAAGACCTAGACTCCGCAAGCCAACCCCTCACACAAATACAAGTCATTTTGGTCCCAGGTGTCTAGAAACTTGCACAGCACAGCCTTTCATTGCTGGACTGGCTTTTTGGACACAGATCCGTTTGCAGGACATGTAACAGCCTGGATGTGTGCGGTGATGTAAGGCTGTCCTGACCAGAGCAGGGAATTATAAAAGCCTAATAAAGACAATTACAGCTCACCAGAAACCTCCTCTTTCTTAAACTTGGTAAAGTACCAGAGCTAAGCGAATATACCTTATGCTTTTGTCTGGTGCAAATGAGGGGTCAGCATTGGAATAAATAATAATTTGTAGCCATCACCTAACACTTTATTAATTCTCAGGTTTCAAGAATTTACATAATAATTCCCTCAGCAACTTTCATAGGTGTTTTCTTCCTTAGTTCCAAGCATGGAAGAATCCTGGGGCCCATAACCCATGATGATCTCTTAATTGAGCAAAATGTAACTCCCAATTAGAGTTATCCTTGTGTGCTTCGTGACCCTGAGTAATACAAAGTTTGTATTCACACCTGCATTCACAAGCTTCTGAGGGACTTTGGGAAGGCTGGAGTATAATTTAACATTAACAATAAGCAAATATATAATTTCTGGGTTTGGAGAAGGAGTCACAGCATCAGCATCTAGAGAAAAGAACAACTAACGTAGGTTTGAAAACAGTCTGATGCCCTGTGACTGAAGATTTTCCATAGAAGTTCTGGTTAATTGTGAAAATATCTGTATCTTGATGAAACAATGTTTTGACACATTAAGAATGTGTCTAACATCAGTCAAATATGGAAAACACCTTATAAATGAAGTTAAATGTGGTACCGTCTGAAGAGTTGTAGGGGCTTAAGACATTTAGTCTGTCTGCTCCAGTCCAGTGGAGCAGAGCTCGTTTCTGCACACAGAGGGTTCAGCCCGGAGGCGCTGGCTGCCCCAGCCTGCTGACTGCCCCTCTGCTTCCATGGGGTCACCTTTACTGTCCGTCACCTTTTTAGTTGGCCCCACTAAGGTCATGTCCTCTCCAGCCAGGAACCACAGCAAGTGAAAGCTCTTGGATGGCAGCCCCTCTCAGACACACCTCTCCAGCCAGCTATGGGTGTGGGCTCCTTAACGAATCACTTAGGCAAAAAAAATGAAATTATTATAATGATTTTATGATGAGCACTAAATGCAAAGATTGTCAGAAAACTCCTCAGTGGAGGAATTTGGCCATAAGGCCAAATCTTCCCTTTCATGAAATAAAGATAAGAGGACAGGAAGATGTGGTTGGAAGGTCCCGTAAGAAGCCACCTAATCCACCCTCCAGGCTGGAGGAGAAGCAACAGTATCAAGGCCATTACCTGAAGTATCTTCTCAACCTGCCTAGGTTTCTCAGCTTCTCCTGGCAGCTCGATCTCCTCCTTCTGTCTACTAGTCTCTAACAGGCATCTTTCCTTCTGTGCTTATTTTCCTGTGTGTTATGACAAAAAAAACCCTAAGAGACTATTGGCTTTTTTGCAACAGCTTTGTTATGGACATAAAGACAAATACTGTCTTCCAACAGTTGTCTTCTCTAGGGTAAACTGCTCCTTATCATCTTGAGATGACAGTTCTCAACATGAGATCTCTTTGCAATGTTACTCTTCTCTGAACTCTGCTCTGGATATTTCTGTGTGCTGTGCCCCGGACTGGCTCTTCTGTTTCACCTGGGACTGAGCAGAAAAACTACTTTGTTGTCTTGCAGAATCCACTGTATGTCCCAATATATGTTTACCATTTTTGCAGCAGAAAAATGCTAATGCAGAAATTCTGCCACATTCCTCCATTCATATATGAACTAAACACACTTTGCCTAACTGTGGGGACTAGAGGACATAGGGTGCTTTCATGGTATCACCCTTGGGTGCTGAGCTTTTGTCACTCTCAACTTAAAATGAAGAGTTAGTTTCAAGAGCCTAAGGTGCTTGGACTCAAGTCAGTCACTGTGAAATCTTATATCTTCAGATTACCATGTGCTCGATTGGTGTCCTCATGTAAAGGCTCCTTTAAGCCTGCATAGAACATAGAGATTGAAGGAGCGACTTTCCAAAGCACAGCAAGTAGCTCTGTTTGCAATTTTGAGAGCACTCTCGGCAGGTACAGCTCCAAACAGGCCACTTCACCCCAGCCAAGGCTTTCCTCAGTGGCACTGGATCAGACTGCTCTGTGAAGAGTCAGCTCCAGCTCCAGGTTAGCCCCATGGAGCAGCTCTTCCTGTCACCCCCACCTCCAGTGATATGGATTTTCTCTGCAGCAGGGTTAAATCTGGTTTATAGGGTTCCTCTGGTAATAAATAGGAATGAAACAGACTCAACAGTGAAAAGAAGGGTAGAGCAGGAGCTGAAAATGGATTATTTTTATCTTAGGACAACAAAGTAGAAGGATGAGACTGTTGACATTCTTGATTAAAATTAGAGAACTCAGTGCTTCGTCTGAGCACTTGCTGTCACTGGGCTAGGAAAGAAAAAGCTGTACTTGAATTTGCTGTTTTTCCTCATTCACCATCTTTAAGAAGCGGGGCTGATGACAAATCCACACCGGGTACTGGTAGGAACTGAATGTGGAATTCCTCTTTGCCCTCTTGACTTGGGTTTCTTGTTGCAACAGAAACTTAGTCCAAAGACCACTGTGAAGTGAACCTGTAAGTTCTGTTCAGTTTTGAACTAGGCATGCATAGCCATACTTTAAGTGTGTGTTATGAAGTTATCAAACAAATAAAAATAACTCATTTTTTAGACAGTGGTCTGGAACCATTAACAAACTTGTGATTTTCTTCAACATAGACATTCAATTACTGATTTGAATCCTAAAGAGTGCATACATATGTTACAAAACTCCAAAGTGTGTTTTACCTGCCTCTTCTGTTAAAACTGTTTTAAGCAATACCAAATACGTAGCAGAAAACAAGTTTAGTGAATAAGTCCCAGTACTGCTACAATTCTGAAGGAGGTTCTTTAAAATTATATATTTTCTCCAGATAACAATTTTGAATATGATTACAGGAAGGAAATATATTAGCAATTAAATTAGCGTGTTTTAGCACAACAAGCAATAAACTGCTTAACACTGAGCTCCTGTGAATTAAAAGCCAGAACAGCATTGGACAAAAGTCAAGGTTATGCTGACACATTTATTTCTCAGTAAATGAAGACTGTTTAGTTTTAATGCATTTGTGGTTAGCAATAGTTTCGAAAGATCAATGTAAATTCATTTTGAACTAGTAAATAATGTCTTAATGAGACTTCTGACAGCATGCTTTCACACCTTATGGTTCCTTACCTTTAAAAATGCCCAAAGGTGAACCTATTTTTCCTGGCATTTTACAATAAACAAATAACATCATGCAGTATTTTATGACTTCTGTCTGAAGTGTATTTGGGAGAACTGCAGTTTGGTTTTAACAGCTACAGAACTGAGGTCGTTTAGTCCACAGTGTGTTACTGTTCCTCTCCTACATGAGATTAACTCTGACTCAGGGTAAAAAAAGACGTTAAATGATGGGGGGG
>JAOQGH010000001.1:111083112-111109130 GCA_025769975.1 Gallinago jamesoni | reverse complement strand
ATGAATAAAACTATTAAGGGAAAAGGAGCATTAGAAATTCCTGTTTGTGTGTAAGGCAGCATCGCATGAAGCTGTGGTTCATTTTCTAACTAGGAACCCAATTCAGTTGCCATGCAGGTCTGTCTGAGTCCTTCTACTGGTATTTAATAAGTGTTGAATGAGACACACAGTGAATCCACCATGGCAGGCGTGAGGATTTTTCAACATGAGTCTGAGAGATGGCATCATTGCTCACAGGGGTAAGGCCACAAGGATGTGGTGCAGGTTGTCCTAAAGAATTGTCAGGCTATTCATAACAGCATGCCTGGATATGCAGAATTTGAGTCTTGCAGGAGGGCACAAGTTTTTCAAAAGTGTGGCTTCATGTCAATCTGTTTGTGAAGCCAGATGATTTAGGTTCCAACCCAGCAGCCCTCCCAGTGGTACCAGTGACTTCCACAGGGCTATTCACGTTGCTGACAGTATGCATCTGCTCTCTGGTTCAGGATGCTAGTTTGAGCCAACACTACAGGTCTGAAGGAAAAACAGGAGACATAAATCTTGCATAAATTTTAAGAAAGTTCTAAAAATAACCGTTAAGCTTGCATATAATAGATTTTCAAAGTCTGACACCTTGCAACTTGCCAGGTCTATAAGGGAGTAGTCTGGCAGCCATATATATAGAACTATTCCCCTTACTAATGATATCCAGCTCCCTTATTCTAACTCTAATAAAGTGGCAAGAATAACAAACTAGATCTTAAAACTGTCATGTCCTTGTGGCTGCTATACAGCCCTGACCTCAAAGTAGCATAATTCAGAGGAAAGGCTTGCTAAATCTGGCAGGAAATAAGTATTTCTTTGGCACTCATTTTCTGGTGAAGCAAGTGGCTGTTTCGTGAAGGATTTCTGAGGAAAAGCATACGTATTCTCAAACTTACTTCACTGTTGGTTCCTCTGCTAGTTCTTCCTCGTGGGGAAGCAGGATGGACAGGTGAAATTGAGCTCTTTCCAAAGAACCTGCCCTCATCGGGTTGCACGTGTACTCTGAAAGCCTTATAAAAAGTTTGTGCTTTTCTAACAAGGATCTCAGGGTGTTATAATAAGTATTTTGATAAGATTCTTCATTGAATTTAACGGATTTCTGATTGGGCTCTTGTCTCTTTTAGTAATTCAATTCAGTGAAGATTGATGCTTATTGGCAGAGTGACCCAGAGATAAGGTATTGAATGAACCGAACTCTGCAACTTAAACTGAGAATCTCCTGTGATTACCCACAACTGATATTTCATTTCCTTCCTTGTTTTCTGAAAGTAGTAATTTAGAATTACTTCCAATGTAGTCATTCAAATCAGATGTATTTGAGAGGTCATCTTGAACAACCTTGGTAAAGACTGCAAAAAAGTTTGAAGCTCTTCAGTGTAAAAGGAATGGGTCTTGTTGGAGCTCCCCTTACTTCATAGAATCATAGAATCTTCTAGTTTGGAAGGGACCTTCAAGATAATCTTGTCTAACCATCAACCTAACTCTGACAAAAATAAACACCCACACAACAAACAAAATGTAACATCATCACTAAACCATGTCTCCCAGTACCATGTCAACCTGTCTTTTGAACACCTCCAGGGATGGTGCCTCAACCACCACCCTGGGCAGCCTATTCCAATGCCTGATAACCCTTTCAGTGAAAAAATGTGTATTAATATCCAGCCTGAACCTCCCCTAGTGTAACTTGAGGCCATTTCCTCTAGTCCTGTCGCCTGTGACTTGGGAGAAGAGACCGACCCCCACCTCTCTACAACCTCCTTTCGGGCAGTTGTAGAGAGCAATAAGGTCTCCCCTCAGCCTCCTTTTCTCTAGACTGAATAACCCTAGTTCCCTCAGCCTCTCCGCATAAGACTTGTGCTCCAGACCCCTCACCAGTTTTGTTGCTCTTTCCTTTTTCACAGGCCTTCTAGCTGTACTCGCTTTTGGGACTACAGTTTGAGGCATGACCTATCCCTTGTAGAAAAGAATGAACTGGGGAGAAGTTAATAATGAATGTGTCATTTTAGTTGAGTGGAAAAGCAAGTAGAAAGATTGTATAGGTGCAGTTGGGTAAAACACACAGTTTTGAGAATTGGAGCCTGAGACCAGCCCTCAAAGCACACCATCCAAAAAAAACCCAAAACCAAAACAAAACTGGAAAGAAATGAATCAACCTAATCAACATAGCCAGGAGAGTTAAAATAGAATCCATAAAACTTTACAAAGAACTTCTCCAAAAGTGTAAAGAGAAGAAAGTCTTGAAAAGTGATCAAATATAACCTGTGCCAGTAATTATACTTAAGGAAAACAATTATCCTTCTCAAAGTGAAAAAGTCAAACTACCACCAGGGTGTTACAATAATAATAATGCACAGCAATTCCAGCAGTCTTGCAGGAGATGAAAAGTTAAACAGGGGAAGTGATGTGGAAATGCTGGGTTATTTACCTAGATTCATTTTGTTTGAGGGATTTTTTCCATTTGACCCTTTACAACCTTTGCACGAAGAGAATTACTCTGTGTTTAAATTCCATTCCATGAATGTTTTTTTTTTTTTTTTCCTAGTGAAAAATTCACAACTTCTTCAGAAAAGCATTCTTGAGAAAGTATGAAAATATACCTCTTGTGGTCTCAGCAAATTTTTTGTTCATTAACACAATTTTGCGTCTTAGATGAGACTGTCCAAACATGTAGCCAAAACTTCACAGTGACTTAAGTGGCATACAAACAGTGCAAAACACTAAAAGAGATATTAAGCTATCAACTGGTTTAAATAAGTACATAAAGCAGCCCAAGAAATGGCCACACACTAGTGTGCCGACAAGATTTGGGAGTACGCAATAGCAAGCTGTTTTGTTCAAAAGGAGGATGAGCTGCTAAAAGGCCCAAAACAACTTTTGTTATATCCTTTCTGCTGCTGTCAGTGTGACCAACTGCATTCAGTTTGATGTCATGATGAAGACATCTGCCTCTTTCCCCAACTTGACATCTCATTAAAGCCCTTGTGCAGATTCTTTTCTATTGGCAGGGACGTAGGCAGGTGCTTAAACGCTCAGCTCAACAGGCTGCAAAGCAAAGTGCAGGCAAGCATTTTGAGAGAAAAATGTTTGTGTGGCAGCAAAAGTGCAGAGGTTTTTTTGGGATTCTGCTGTATTGTCCACCTTGCCTGCATGCAAAACAAAACACCTGAATGAGATAGTGATCCAGTGCTACTGAGACAAGTCATACTTTCTGTGGACTTCAGTAGGCTTCGGACCAGGGTCTTTATCCTTCTTGATTCCCCAGACCATCTTTTGGTTTTAGTTGGTTCTGTACATTTTACCTGCATCTCTGGAGACATGCGCTTGATCCAAAAGGTCATGTGTTTTTAACAACTTTATGACACTCCACCTCTAACCTTGACTTGTAGGGATGTAGGATTGTGAACCTGCCCTTGACTGTATAACTGGACTATAGAGTTAACAAGACACCAGTGAATTTGCTAATGAACTTGCCCAGAAGGTACAGGAAAGGGTCAGTTGTGCACTTTCCCCGAGACAAATTGAACCATAAATTTTACAAGTTTTTGTTGACATTAATTGGGTTACACTTGTGTAAGAAATTCTTCTTTCTTGCTCATTTGTCTTGCGAGTTGTTTGAAGTGCCAAATATTTCTGCCATGCCAGTCACTCAGCCATGTGATTTCCAGGCTTAACAATTTCTCTGAGACACCACAGACTCAAACCTCACTGTAGTTTATTGCTCAATAAAAAAAAAAACCCTTCAGATATTTCACCAGACTGCTGTTCTCGGAGGGTCAAAGCAAAACTCCCATTTAAAGGAAATTTTCTCCCAGCCTCCTCCTTTTTTATTAGTCCTTTATTCACATCTCAAAACCACTGGGCCATGAACAAAAGGCTCTTTTCAGAACAGTCACT
This sequence comes from Gallinago jamesoni, assembly GCA_025769975.1. Classification (NCBI taxonomy): domain Eukaryota; kingdom Metazoa; phylum Chordata; class Aves; order Charadriiformes; family Scolopacidae; genus Gallinago; species Gallinago jamesoni. The sequence goes on along the minus strand of JAOQGH010000001.1, from coordinate 111,105,209 downwards.
TCTGTTCAAGATTAAGTGAATTGATTTATTACATTTATGTAGTGTTAGGCAGTGATCATTCAGATGTTAAATTAATGGACGTTTCCTCACCAGTTCCTTGCCAGTTCCTGTGGCACTGTTAATGTACCATTTGATCCAAAATACATGAAATAATCCCCTCACTAGCTCTGGAGATAGAGTTGTCCTTTGTCACTGTTGTTAATCCCTGGAAGGGTTAGTTGCCATGGCCAGATGTAGAAAGACCTGAGGGACTTTTGCATTCAAATCTGTCAAAGGCAGAGGTGCTTGTGCTGTGCTGTGCTCTGGGGGAAATTTTGACACTCCCAGGAGTCACTCTAGTGCAGAGGTACACAAATCGGTGAGAAACACGGAGAAACCCAAGGTAACTGGGGATAGAAATGCTGAAAGTACAAAGTTTGGTCTTGCCTACCACACTGCTGCATACTGGTGCATCGCTGTTCCAACTAATGTCCTTTGGGAGCTGCAGACTCATTCTTCAAGGCATTGGAAAGATGCTTGCTGCAGAAAAGGAGATGCTGGAGGAGAGGATGGGTGATTTCTGTCACTGGAGAGATTGGGACATTTTCAGGAATGAATGTCTGCTGGGAAGAATACAGAAAGAACAGTAAATGTAACTTTAGCTGCGGCTGTTGTGAGTGAGATCTTGGATTATGTAGAGCCACAAGTGGGAGTTTTCCTCAGCTTGTGTAAGGACAGCACAATGTGACTTTTTCCATCTACCAAAAGCATGGGAACCCTTGAAGGAGTGTACTGCAAGTAACTGATTACTACCTATAGGAGAAAAGTAGCACACAGGGGGATTACTTTTGGTTTGTTGTTTTATTTGTCTTGGTGTAAGCTCCTTTGTTAAAGCCAAATTCTCCAGTCCAGTGTGCCAGACTCGTAAATGTGTTTGTTCTTAACTGGAAAAGCATTGATAGTCTGCCATCCTTAAAAAATGTGGGCTTCCAAATCTCTGTGCTTATCAGGGCAGAGATCCAAGCAGAACAGTTTGGTCTGAGAAAAGATGACTGAGTGGTTTACCGTCATGTAGCATCTCTCTGCATAAGACTTCAGCTCAAAAGGGTGCGTTTAACAGTAAGTTGCCGTGACACAATGACCTGCGCTGGAGAGATGTCCAGGGTAGTCCTAAACTAGCTGGCTACGGTCCTGGAGGGTATCTATTTAAACTGATGCAGGTTTCTGCTGGGGCTGATGTAGCCCTGGGGAGGCTGATGGTGTACCAAACCTGGTGGGGGGCAGCACCAATGTGGTTTCTCCTACCTGAGCCGGCCGTGGTGACTCTGCGTGGTGCTGGGCTGTGTGATCAGGGCTCTGATCCTGCTGACCAGCCTCACGGCCTTGGCAGGTTTTTTTCCTCTCTTTCATTCATCAAAGCCATTAAGTAGAAACCGACTTTTAGGCATTACCTCGATGTCTTCTCATTGAGCAAATTTACTCCCGTCGCAGGGAGCCCGTGTGCTTGCCGGAGTGTCTGCGAGGCAACTGAAGCGCAGGAGCTGTTTGTTACCCAGTGATAAGTCACGTAGGCAGAAATACATGCTTAAATTCTCTGAATTAGGTTGGTTTCCTGGCTAGGGAAGCAATGAAGTTGTGTGTGTGTGCTCAAATTTAAATATGTGGTTAGGTCCTACTCATGCCAATGAAATCTAAGCGTGTGCTTAAAGTTGAGCAGTTTATTGAATTGTGGCAAAACTGAGCAGCCTTTGTAGAATTAATTGATCTATCTGAGCTACTTGTTATGTATGTGACCCAAAGAGAACTGTACGGCTTCTGTGTGATTTTTAAACATATCTTTCAGTTAAATCAAGGATCCAGACACAAATAGTAGTACACATTATATGGATTTATGACATTCCTTGGAGGATTCTGGGTCAATAAACCAGTGAATGGATTACAAAGAGGCCTCTAAAGTGTTTGCTGGAATTTGCAAGGCATGAATGAATTACTGTTTGTTTTATGACTGGAAAACATCTTTCCAGGGATGCTGCAGATCAGGCTGACTGACAGACATAACGTGCTTTTGCTGTGTTTTGAACAACCAAATTTATTGTATTCAGTTGAAGTTGAAAAATAAAAGAGAAGCAGAATGTCATACTATTAAAATAGACTGGAAAGTAATATAGGTTCAGTGCAAATGATTATTTAGCACTCAGCATGGTTGCTTTTCCTGCAGTAACTTGCAGGCTTCCACCAAGGCCAGGGCTCTTTGTTACACAGATACACTGTGCACAATGCAAGAAGTTTGTACTACACATAAATCTTATCTAAATCCCTGGTTTACATAGATTTAATTTGAAAGCAAGCTTAGATTTTCTAAACAACTAGAAGAACTACTGTGAAGCCCTGTGCAAAGCAGGATCTTTTACTTCCAGCTGACATAGAAATGTTGTGTGTAGGTACAACCAAAGGCAAGACATAACAAGCAAAAGTTAAAAATGTGAAAAGCAAAGTTGTTGTGAAGGGTGAGATGCCAAAGAAAGAACACCTTTCAACTATGATGAAGGCCAGTTTCTTTGCTACACACATGGGGTCCAGAGTGTCTGGGAGTCAACTGCCCTCTCTGTTCTTGCCATGATGGTCAGGTGGGCCAAAAGGGATCTGGCATCGATCACTTAAAAGGCTAATAAATTTTTGGTGCTATTTTGATTTCAGGATGGGTGAGTTCAACTATCAGGAGGGCCAAGCTAGTCCCTCGCTCCTTGCCAGGCTGGTGGTAAGGAGACTGGTGTTGTCCCCATGTCCCCTTCTCCCTTCTCTTGCCAGAGGCAATGAGGATGCTCTTTGTTGCTGCCTGGCTTGGCCATCCAGAGTCACCTGAGAGTGAAGTGGTTGGTGATGGAGAGGTTAGTCCTCTGGTGAGATTTTTGCTTTTCTGAGGTATGGCTCACGCCACCAACAAAGAAGGAGCATCTAGACTTTGATTCCTGCCCTGTATCCAGTTCTTGATCCTGGCAGCAAACAGTGACTCCTTCCAGGTATTTGACTGCTTCATATTCTAAATTCCATACCAAATTTATGTAGGAGACATTTCAGTGGTGTGTGGTGCTCGCTGAACACAGACAGCAGCGTTAGCTACCTTGCAGCTGTCAGAAAGCAGCTGCCTATTGAGCAGTGATCACATTCAGCAACCACAAGATGCATTCAGGGAATTGGTACTGTCAGCATTTGATATTAGCACTCGATGGCATAACTGTAATAATTAATACATAATGATAATGCAATGGCTAATGAAATTAGTATTGCAATTACTATTAATACTTTGCAAGCCTACCTAATCATTTCCACAGCACCCACTGTGTTGTGTTGGGGGGTTTTAAAGCATGTGCCTCCTCAATCTACAGGAAGACACAACTTTTGTCAACTTTGAAGAATTAGGGATAGAATTGTCAGAGGAGGGAAAAAGGTAGCTGAGAATAACAAGAATAACAAACATAAGGAAAGAATTGGTGGATCTGCATTTCTGATTTTATCAAGTTATCATCATCAGCAATGCCAGCAAACACGTTCTAGGTCACTTAACTGAATGGAAAACATCCAACAAGACAGCCGAATTAAATGAAAATAGAGGCTCTCTACCTTGAGTTCAAATAAAGCACAGACAGTAGGCGGCAATGGAAAGTCCATTAAATTTTAATTTGTTAGTCATTAAAGTATGCCATTCATTTGTAGTATTACATGGCAAGGAAGCCCAAATACAGAAGTGTATGGCTTACTCTTCTTAATGGTCTTCTTATAAATTTCTGTCTGTGATTAGGATCAGTTCTTTCTTATTGTCCATGAAATTTATGAACCAATTTATTTCATCAACTGAGTGGAAATATCAGGTAATGCAATGCAATAAAACGTAGATACTGATTTTAAGAAATCAGTATGTCCTCCTTGGTCTCCTGTGAGAACGGCTAGAAGAGAGCACCTAATTACTTCGGCAACATTAAAAACAACTGCAACATAATGGTGTATGGAACCATTTAATCAAAATGGACACACAACACTCTTGTAATTATATGAAAAGGTCATGGAAATCATCAATTTAGACGAATATGATGTGAAGAATATGACTTAAAACTTCCAGTAAAGCTATCTCCTGGAGATTATTTGAACCACAAAAAAGTGGTTTGTATTTCCAGTTTAATAGCTGAGGGCACAATGCCATACTGTGTGTTTTGGCTTGCGAGATCTCAAAGCAGAACTTTCTTAATTGGAACTGCTCAGATACACAGCATGGAGGTTCATTTCAAGTAACATACCTGCTGCTGGAAAATATAACTGCCTACAATTTAATTATATAGAAGCTATACTTTGGCTTTTTGATTGGTCCTGTGAATTTCTCCACAGAGCTGAAACGCCAATTCATCTGTTTTAGCAGAAGCAAAGGAAAAGTGAACTGCTTTCAATTTCCTTTTTAGTATGCAGTAATGGATAATTTCCAGCTCTGGAGGAAAAAAAAATGCTCTTGCCTATACCTGGGGGTAACCTACTTCTACCAGGTAATATAATCTGTTTTCCTTGCTGCAGCTGAACAATGATTGACCTTGACATCTCAATTTTGGGCAAGACAATGGAGCAGGAAGAAAATCTGCTCCTGGAAAGTGGTGGTTGCTTTGAAGTGAAAGGGAAATACACATTTATGTGACTATCAGAGTAGGACCAATTCAAACATAGACACAGGGGATACTTTTACATGGCACAAAAAGTACTGTGCTCATACCAAAGCCTGACATTACCAGGGCACTGGAGAAAGGAAATAACAGCATTATAATTTGCCCATGCTATTATTTGGTTTCTCCATTGAGCTGAGGATCCCATGAGGATCCCTCATTAATGCAGCTGGTTTGCTTCTGGTAGCTCTTTGGAACTAGTGCTGGTATCTTTGCACAGGGTTTTCTTGTGCTCCACTTAAGCATGTGTGCACTTTATTGACACGTCCTTAGGAGCTGAGAAAGATGTGGTTACTTTATAACCTGATCTTTTTAAGCAGAGTCTCCAGCCCACCGGGACTGCCAAGGAGCATTTACAAACCTGGTGGAGAATGACCGGCTTCTACTCTGCTTCTCACACGTGCATTTCAGCCCATCAGCTCCTGCCCATGTCACAGCAATTGCTGAGCAGGGATGTCCCTGCTTCTAACCCTACACCTAGTATGGAAAGAAAAAAAAGGGACCTGGTGCCATTTCTGGAGATGTGTGGCATTGTCTCACAGTATGCTGGTGGGAAAAGACACCCCATGGCTGCTCAGGTGCTCAGCCTGGAGGCAGGTCCCTAGAGGCTCCAGTGTGGTGCCTCCATCTGCCCTGTCAGGGAGCTTGGCTCGTGGTGTGCTGTCCCTGCCGCTGGGAATCTGGGGTTAATTCACATCCAAATTGAGGTGAAACAGCTCACCTGTGAGAGAACACCTCTGCGTAGAGAGGATACTTTATCTGTGTCTAGCTACAAAAGAGTTGCTTTAAAGCTTGGTTATTGCTGTGACCCATATTGCTGAATCCAAAGCAGCTGAAGGAGGTTGATGCGCTTCTGGCTGCAGAAGGGGAAAGTGTGGTACAAGGATCCGGCTCTCTTTGGGGAGAGAGAGACAGGATTTGGACCATACTGAGCACACTAGTTTTGCTGGAAGAAATCACTTTAATGATCTATAATTTTAATTATAAAATGAAGGGAGAGAAGTCAAATTCAAATGAGAAAAGGAGCTGAAAAATTCTACAGATGCAGTTTGATTTTTAACAACAAATTAATAAAAAATCAACAACAATAACAAATTCATAACAGAATATTTTTTTTCCCTTTATTATATTACTTGAATTTGTTATATGAGGCACACAGTCAAATCTGCCTCTGGTTCTGGCTCTCCTAAGAGCTTTGATAAGTGGAAGTCAATTATACCTTTTGAAAGAACAAAATTTTAAAATATGAAGAGAAGATATTTGCCAGTATATAAAATTTCAGTGATTCTTTATTATTAGGCATTTATTTTTTCAAAGAACATGGTGTGAGCAAATGAGCCTGCTTGGCCAGATATGTAAGAGATAAGAGAATCAAGCATATAGTTCTCATTTTAAGAGGCAATTGTCAGTGGATTTATGAAAACTCTGAAATGGATAAAACAAATTCACAGCAGTACAAAGAAAACTTGACCGGGTCATGCAAAACAACGAACTAAAGTGACAATTTGTTATAGAGCAGGTGATTAGGTCATTTCAGAAAATGAGAAAATATAATAATTGTCCAGCCGTCAAATGGCTAAACCTAACATAACATTCACCCTCATTCTTATTAACAGACCAAAACTGAATGCTCCCAAACCCATAGTAAGGTAATTAAATTAACTGCCTTAGCCACCCAGCAGGTTCTCCCCTACTATATTTTAGAGAGGATAAATTAGTGTGGCAGGCTCTTGTGGTGCTTATGAAGAGCTTGGAACATTTTCTGTCTCTCCCACTGATGCTTAGGGCTGTGCCTATGGCACTATATCCAACAGCAACAGGGAGCAATCCCTGCCCCTGAGGGCTACTGGCAGAGTTTGGCTCATGTGCAGCCTGTGACTTTTTGGTCCTCGTTCCCTCAGAACCATTAATGAGATGTGATGGAGCACTGTACCCATGCTATTGCTGTGCACCTGTGCTATCACCCCTGCCCCTGCACCTGGATGTAAGCGTGGAGAAGGCAGACTCCTGGAGGACAGCTCCTCTTCACATCCTCTCCCTGCACATCCCAGCCACCAGCAATCCCCTGGGAGCATGGGGTCTTGAGGTCCTTTTGGCTGCTGGGTAGCTCCCAACCCTGGAGTTTTTTTGAGGTTTTGGGTTGCCAAAGTACAACTTCTTCATCAGATTCAGACATCTGGTGCCACTTATTACAGTACCTTCTGGTGTGCCACGCTGGCATGCCTCTTAGCATCCTGTGCGCCTCTGTAATCAGTTTTTGGTTTCTGAAATTTGCCTCGGCACAGATGCTCACTGTAGGTAGGCTGCCTCGGGACAAGCTGCCACAAGCAACCTCTCCTATCTTCTATTTTACCCTGCAGCCTGCTCTCCCTGAATGGCCACGAGGGATCTGTCCTCATCCCTTTACAGCTCTCTGGTGTGCTTCAGCCACCTCCCTCTGTGTTTTTCTGTCTTCTACAGCCAGGAGGATGAATTTGGCCCACACAATAAAAGGGGTGCCTGTAGCCCCTGGGAGGGGTGTTTAGGTAACAAGACCGAGGGTGCGTGTGCTGTTCCCCGCTGCATAGGGTAAGGATGTAGGGTGTGGGGGATGCAGAGCCTGCTGGGATGGTGCCAGTGCCGTGTACGGGGCAGAGCAAGTCAGTCATGTCAATCTGGTCCCTACCACCTATACAAAATAGCTTCTGGAAATAGCTGTAACCATGCCCAGGTGTTATTTCCTGGGGATAGCAGGGCAGCTCCAGCACAGAGACTAGGAGTGTAATAACACCTTGCAGTGTTAGTATACTCTGCAGCACTTGGACAGTCAGGAGGCTACTGCTTTAGCTGGGGATGTGGTCCTAACCTTATTTAGCAGCATAAACATATACTCCAGCTGTACATATACTAGCAAACAAGACAGACCCAGGGGACAATGTCAAATGCTAGCCTGTGATTTGGTTCTATGTATTTACTACTATCAAACTCCTTGCTTAGGTTTGGGCCCGTGACAACTAACACTTGCTCAGCGTAAGGTTTGGAGATGGTACATGCTAGAGTCTCTTCCCAGTCCAGATGTAACCACCCTTGTTGGGTGGAAAGAGCTTGGGGGAGGGAAGACATTTAACGTATGGTTCCACCTAGCCTCTGGGCCAGAAAGGAGCCCTTGTCTCTGTTTTATTTATTAGTACAAACCTAACCAGACAGGATCAGCCCCTTCCCTTAAATGTACTCAGCAAAGAATTAGTTGGTAATCTGCTTGCATGACTGAAAGCAATTGTCCTCCTCAAAGAAACAAACAAAACCTCTTAAGTTAAAAGGACTTTATTAAGGTTGCAAAGTCAAGCCCTCAGAAATTAGCTGTCGCCTGAGATGAGGATGCTTGTGCAACCTTTATTTGTAGCCTTTATGTGCTTGCCTTATGACTGGGTCTTCAGTCACTGTCTGCATGCTATTTTTTCCACCGAGCTTCTGTTTTTCCTTTGGTGCACAGGATGGACTACACACAAACAATGACAAGTCCCCTGCATAATGTGTGATTCCAGGCTTGTTGCGCAATGTTCAAAGCCTGCTCTGAAGATATGGCTATCAGTTTCCTCATTGCTTTTCCTATGGTAGACACCAGTTGCCTGTGCATGGTCTTCACAAACAAGAGTGATTTTTAACTCTGAGTGCCTTACTGAGGGGAAAGGGTATAATACCCTTGTTTTACAGTTACAGAACATCTAGTAGTTTGCATGTTTCCTTTCTAGGAGCCTGAGAATTTTATTTTTCAGTCTATTTAACACTAATAGCAACACCTGAGAACAGATGCCATTTACTTTGATTGAAGTTCTAAGTTTCAACATCCTGGCAAGTCAGACCATAAGACTGTAGGTTTGGCATGCAGAAAATGAAGAATGCATGACTTCTTGTGATAAATCCTCAGACCTGACATCATACAGGCACACTGTGGCAGAGGCAAGAGCAGAATTCAGCTCCCCCAAGGCGGCAGTCTGGCTTTTCTGTTCCTCCAGTCCCTTGACTCATTGGCTTCATATTTTCCAACCTCTGCAGCAAATAAAGCAGATGTACTTCAGACTTTGTGCTACTTTGCCACACTGTCTTGATTCATGCTCAGAACAGGTCTCCTCTGTTCGTTCAGCAAAGCACTGTGCACAGTGGCACAGTGGCTGTGGTAAACATCACAGAATGAACACACCAGGTCTGTCCGGACCCTAACCTAAATGCAAACCTAGGTCTTCCTTTTCAGACCTGTAGGTTAGGAGATGGTTAGGGAGTCATCCTCTCCACCTATTGGCACTGAGCAACCTGGGCTTCTAATCCAATTTCAAACCCAGACTCTCTTGCTCAGACCTAGACATTTCTTACATAAACAAAGAGTCTTAATTACAGCAGCACCTAGTTTCAGAATGCTTGGATTTGCAATATTAATGTTATTCCTGGAAGGGGAGAGAACAGAACTGGGTACTTCCAAGTATTTGGAGATGGAGGCAGGGAGAAGGAAGATATCTGTGGACTGGGACCTTACTGGGACCTCTGTGGTTTGAGAGCAGAACTGAAGTGTGTGGAGCTGGTGCACAGAGCTCCTCCACTGGGGCTAATGCAGTGGCTGTTAGCAACACCAGGTAATGACCCCTGGCAGGACCAGCAGCTGGGAAGAACGAGAAGAAACACTCTTCACTGAGGTGCTCATAGATGTTTATGAAAAGCAGGGAAGTAACTGAAGCTCTTTCAGGCCTTGGGGGGAAATGGGGTCTAGTGAGCCCTGAACATGATCCCCTCAACCACTTTTCCTGCCCTGACCACACTGACCACCCCCACCGACTCCACCACCCTTGATTTTCAAAGCTGCTGCTTATCTGCCCCAGATAATGTCACAGCTAGTACAGCTACTGACGGGGACACAACTGGAAAAAACTGGGGCCTTTAAAAATAGTGTTCTCTGAATACAAAGAGCAAGCACAGGGAGGTTCAGGGAGTCACTTTTCCCTCCATTCCTTGGTAAACTTTTTCACTAGTTCTAAAAATAAAAATGCTTTAGACAGCTACCTAAGCAATCCAGACTCAACAAATATCTTTATTATATGAAAATAAAGAAAACTTCCTGCATGTGGTTTGCTTTCAGCTACCGTTATCTGTTTAATAGACACTGAGCTAAGCAAGAAAAGCATAATAAAAGAAGAAGATTTATGTTAGACTCCTTTCATAACACAGGACAGGCATTTCTTTTCTCCAGTGACCTTAGAAGTTCCTATGCTCTGTTAATTGTTGGTTTGTTGTATGCATTCACTGGAAGGCAAGATCATGGTTGAAAACAAGTTTTCTGTGTTACGTATTTGCTACATAAGAAAAAAGTGCTTCAGATTTAAACTATGTAGTTAACATAGGCTGGCCGATGTGACTATCTCTCCCACAACTAGGTAGCAGAAGATGTGCCTGATATCTCATTTGCGGGGCAAATCAGACTTTACAAGGTCAGCTGCTGCTCCTGAGCGCTGCCTGTCCCACTCCAACTCTGCCTGATGGCAACCGCTCACCACTGGAATTTGTTTCTGAGCGTTAGAGAGCTCTTGGACCGCCTGCCCTAAAGCAACTGTGGCCAGACAAAGGCAATCTTTTTTCACATAGAACAGAATCCCAAGCTCTGTGAACTTAGCTCCCTCTGTTTGGCGTTACTGATCCGTTAGTCTAAATATGGTACATGGCAGTTTGATGGAAATCATTTCCAGTAAGAGAGGATGTTTCCTCAGCAGTTTTCAAGCTGGCTCTGACTCAGGCATTCTCATGGGAGCCCATTTAACTGGTCATTAGGGAGACAGCAAAAAGGCATTGAGGAATTTCGTAACAAAGATGTGCATCCTGTATGAAAGACCTCCTGAGAATCCTCCTGGCCATTGGCTCTGTGCATGCTTGAGAGATTTTATTAATGCTGCTGAAAAAGTATTGCTGAAACTAATCTATTATTTGTGCATAATTTTAAAGATGCTGTATTGTACTTGTTCCAGCAATGTGATGAACCACTGTGCTTGTAAAATGCTGTGCTCAAACAAACCATAATTAAATGTTTAAAGTCGATTAACACCCTATATTGCAACACAGCAATCGATGGTGGAAGGGTTGCAGTTACTAAATGAATAATGGGAAGAAACATCCAGAATTTGCTAAGCAAAGTTTTTTCACAAGCCGGGAGTAGATAAATATGTCAAGCAAATAGTCTATTTGAAAAAGAAAAGGTTGTGAATCACCCTGACAAAAGCCATAAGCAGCAAAATAAGTATTCCTTCACAACACAGACTCTCTGATTTATGCCTTTTTGTGCATATGTGTTTCAAGGCAAATCTTTTCCAGACTAGCACTGATAGAGAGTTACTAAGGCTTCAATCCTGTAAAATCCCTGAGTAAGCAGATTTCTTTAGGTGTCATGGTTGGACCCACTGGCTCTACTAGGATTACTCACACATTTAAAATCGAGTCACATCTTAAGAGTTCCATTGGACTGAATCTACTAGCTGGCAGAAGGGTGGGTGGGTGTCACAGAAGCATGGAGTTTTGGTTTCCATTTCAAGTCATCTAGATTGTGGCTGTTCCTGACCTCAATACGCCACAGAATGGAGAGCAGCAGGCCAAGTGACAGACACCCTGTCAAGGTGCTTCTGTGGGGTTAGGATGCCCCAAAGACAGTTTTCTCAGGCAATCCAGAGAGATGAGGGCCTGTTGGGTGAGCAACCCATAAGGGGATCTTCACATCCAGACCCTGATACTCATGCAGATAATGTAAGGAGTAAAAGGCATCCCTTCCTGACCCATCTTTAAAAGGCTCAGGCTTTAGGCAGGGGTTTTCTTCCCTTTCATTTGGATACCCACTGATTTTTATCATTAATAGTAAGACTGTTTGTTGAATGTTTAGTGCCAAGCCAGGCTGAATCACAACCATTTTCTGCTTGCCTGAATAAACAACAGCCATCATGAGAGAAAACAAGTTGCCTAAGTTTTGGATCAAATGCCTATGGGGTTGCAAGATTTGTTCCTGGGCATGCTGGTCTGGTGCTACATGCAGGGGTAGCAAAAAAAAGACTAAAAAATGAGCAGAAAGGCACAGGGAGAAAACACACACAGGACAGAGGGGGAGAAGGCAGTTTGAATAGATGTGCAATAAATTTGGTAAAAAAAATAATTTAGTGTACAGGTGCTCTGCACTGAAATGTAGGGCGTACCATTGCTAATCAGCTTCTTAGGCTTGCTAGTTGAGGGTCTTTGAGAGAGGAAGACATTGGTCTTACAGGTGAAATTCCAGAAAACTTAACATCAGGCAAATATGACAGAATTTTCTCCATTCTCAAAATTTCCTTTCCTTGGGTAGCTGTATGTTCCCTGTGAGTCTCTACTCCAACACCTCATCACTCTGACAATGCTCTCTGTAGTTACTGCTGTGAAAACTCTGTATGCTCTTGTTATTCATGTCAACCTCTCTGATGTCTTTCTCCTTCGTGCTAAGCTCTTGACCTCAATAATATCTCATAGCAAGGAGATCCTTACTCTAGCAGCATGGATGAAGAAAGGTTTTTTTTGTTTTTTTAAGTTGATCTAATTGTCTAAGCCTCTATTTTAAGCTATTAAGCCTAGTCCAGCCTTACTAATGTGTAGTTTTTTAGGCAATCTTTTCCAATGTACCTTAGCCAAGGTATCCCTGTAGCTGAATTTAATATGTAAAGATTTAGCAAAACAAACTTGCTGGTACTTGTTTTGAAAAAAATTCCTGCAATGAGAGGCATGAATTACACATAATTATTGACCCTGCAGTGTAAATATGGATGATAGGAAGCTTTTAAAATGTACATTATTAAACCAGTAGAGTGTTTATAGCTATAGAGACATCTATAGCTATAACAGTTTAACAATTAAATGCATATTTATGAACTCTCCTAAATAGATATTATTAATCCGAAATTTTCAGTTGTAAGATAATTTAAAAAAAAAAAACAAAACACTTTTCAGATCCAGGACAATGAATTGTCTATGAACTGTTATAACCTTTAATTTAAAACTATATAAATATCCCCCACATAACAGCTTCTATTAGAGCCTGTTCCAAGGACCTTAAGTGAATATAAAGTCTTTCCACTTACTTCAATCAGCTTTGAAAAGACATTTAATCTCCTGCCGGCATTACCTTCTCACCATTAACTGCTCTGGCATGTCCATGCTACTCTTCTGGCCCTTACAGAGGAAGGAAAAGGATGAGGATTGCGATGCCAAGAAGGATCGTGTACTTTATTTAACAGCATTATCCTGATGGCACTCAGCTCATTTCTTGTCAAATTTTTGCTCTTGGTCACTGATAATGTGTTGTGTGAGTGATGGGGAAAAGCCAGTTGTTTTAAAATATTTGATTGGAGCTGGCTCTAGGCAGAAATGGGACCTGGTGGATGTGCCACGTGCTCAGGGTGGGAGAGGTTGTGGTCCCATGTTGGAGCAGGTAGCAAGTCTGAGGAAGGCCTGCAGAGCACAAGCTTGATGATGTGTAGGTCCAAAGGATGGGCTGGACCATTGGGAAATAATGACTTAGGGGAGATAGGCTGGGTTATGTTGGCAGGTAGGAAGAACATATGGGACCAAGGGCATTTGTCCCTTTCTGGGTATTGTCCAATGCTAATATCTTGCTCAAATCTTTGTCTTAAACCTTGATCTCTCTAGAGCATAAAACCAAACACTTCGATGGTGTCACCAGTAGGCATTTCATCTGCAGCCATAGGCGGTAACAGGAATTCCCAAATTATCCTTGCAGAAGGAGTTAATAGTTTGCTATGCTAGCTGGTCACAAATGGTAGAGAAATGAGATTGGTTTGAATTTCAGAGGTGGATTTAGACTGAGACAGAAAGTGACAGCCTGGAACACAGGTTAATTAAAAATAATAATCCACCACTTAAAAGTCCCCATCCTTGCCCCTCAGATCTCGTGTTTGTATTGCTACAGTTACTTGGACGTCTCAGGTAGGTCAGAAGGAGGTGGAGGTGAAGACACATGCAGAGAAATCAGTGGATGCTGATCACCTGAGTCATGAAAGTAACTGTTTTGAACTAAAATAAGAGCCACTGTTCTCCTTGGGTTCAGGATTTGAGTAACCTTTTCTGAAACCATAGTGTTTAAGTAACCTCTCTTGTTCCCTTACCCCCTCACTCCCTTGTCTTCTGCCTTTGAGTTTCCATGTGGTGGTGCAGCCTGATGAAGACTATCTGGTCTGGTTTTCAGCCAGTTAAGTTCAGCTGAAAGTCAGAAGGGTATTGCTTACCCCAGCCAACAGACCTACATGGGGCTTGCCTGGCCACCTGCAAATCATTGGCTGCTCTTCTCCTGATATGCAGCCTGGACAAAAAATCAAACTATGTATTTACCTCCAAACAGATGGTGGGACCTGACTTCAGATGAACTCTTGTCACCTGTGGTAGTGCCTGAGTGGCTCTGGACCCTGAGCTTCAGTTCAGCTGCCTCCAGTGCAGGAGGAGGATTCTTAATGCCCAAGATGAAGGGAAGGAGGAGGGAAAAACCTTGAAATAGTTGTTATCTTTGGCTCCAAGTTAAGGAAGTTTAGCTATCTCTGGAAGGGGGGAAGTTTGAATAAAATATCCAAGTTGTTGTAGAGATTAGTACTCCCTCTGAGTCTTCTCTGTGGAAGGTGATGATGGGAGATCACAGGGTAGGAAACTGCTTAACTCTGATAGAGTGGAGGCTTGTGCACAACATTGGGCCAACCTGACAAAACCATCCCAGGAGAAGTGTGTGCAGTGGAGGCACCCAGCGGTGTTTGTTTTTGTTGGCTCCACATCTGTGGTCCTCAAATATGGCAGGAGATAGTGCCAGGCTACAGAATAAGGGAGATGGGGCTTTCTGTGGCTTTCTGCCTGCTTTTTGCCCTGTTGCCATTGTGGGTCTTTCTGGTGACAGATTCAGAGTGATTTTGAAGAGTCAGAGAAAGGGGCAGAGCTCAAGGCCTAGCTCTATCCCTGGCACCTCCATTATTAGATTGGAAAATCTCTGTATCCATATACATTGTTGTGCAAAACTTCTGCATAGAACCTGGAAAATCAGTCCTCTGACATGCGAGCTTCCCCCGTCATCTCACTGATGACCTAACATAGATGTTTGATGCTGCTGATACTTCAAATGCCCCAAATGCCAATGCCTCTGTTGCTCATGTGGGAAAAAGAGCAGCGTGGCTGCTGAGTAGTCTCTCTGAATTTCCCTTACGTTCCGGGAGGGGGAGGTATGCGAGAGGGGATGCCAGGCACCTGCTCCCCATCCCCTGGAGAGGGGGCTGGCTGGGGAAGCCCTGGGGCTGGGGAACAGGCTGCCCTCTTCTACAGGCCTGCACACACCTCTGTGTGCAGCTTCTCGTCTGGGTGACTCACAGGAGCAGGGCTCGCTGTGTGGGCATAGCTTCAGCAGTGTATCATTGCTCCCCCTGCTCCGACCCTGGGTGGGTTCCACACAGAGAGCCCAGACAGAGGAATTTCTTTCTTTACACAGTGGGTGTTAATCAACATTTTGGGAAATGCAATTACAGGTTCACAGGCTGTGGAAACCTCTGGGTTTCCCACACTTGGTCAGTATGGTCATCGTCCATGGCTCAGCTCTTTCATTAGCTGCCAGGGACACTTAACCTCTCACAGTGTCTGCATGAGACTGGGAATGTTTTCTGAATGACTAAGGTGCCAACCCTGCAGGCATACGTGTACATTTTGCAACAGCCAGCGCTAGGATTTTCCTAAGAGAATTAGGAACGCAGGTTTTCTGGGAGCCAAACTGTATTAGGATTCTTTTTTTTTAAATCCCTGCCTTTTTGTTACTAACTTTCCAGCTGAGCATGTTAGACTCCTGGCACTGCTGCCGTACTCTGCTGCATTACTCAGCTTTTGTTCTGCCAGACTGAAATGTCAATGCAAGCAACTGTCAGCCTCCCAGGAGGCGAAAATGTAGAGCACCATTCCCCCCTCCCTAGGTAAGTGGTTTCAGGATGCAGCTCAGTCAGTTACGAGAAAGGTTATAGGATATGTTGCCTGAGGTAGCGAGGGTCTGGACTTGCCAATACACAATGCTCTTCCCAGTCCTGACTTCCCAAGAACACCCTGAATCATGTGGAAAAATCAGGTTTTCCCATTATGTGCACTTAGTCGTTTGGCTAAATTATATTCCTGTTGCCATTTTTCTGCATTCTTACATGGCTATGCTCTGAAGGCTATGTCCAGTGAAAACCTTTGTTATCAGCAGCCATAATTCACCTACCAGCTCTTGGAGGTCACCACTTATTGGACATTTATATCCTGACCTTAAGGCCTTACCTATACAGAAAGGCTGTACTGCTCTAGCCTTATTGATATAATTAGAGTAAAACAATCTCTACCTTTCCCCCACTCCTTGGTGTGGATGCAATCACACAGCCATAAAGATGGTTATACAAATCTGGGTTATTCTTACAGAGGAAAGCAGAGAGTGTTTTACCACAACAAGGCATTTTTATTTCAGTATAACTGCATCCCCACCAAGCCTTACGCTGGTCTAATTAGGGCTAATTTTGTGCAGAAGTGAATGCCAGAAGGAGCACACTGAAACTCTGATATGTGGGTGCAGATGCATACACAGGGCTACTGTCTATGTCTTACACACCTTCTGATGTGACACTCCCACCTGTGGCGGCACAGACCTAGCCCTGTGTGAGAAGGAGGTCATATCGCTGACTGAAATATAATTGTGTGTGTACAGAAACTGTGTTTAGGCAAGGCATATAGAGAAATACAACTTATTTTCTATCATAAGGTCCACAAGATGACATGTAAGGTTTGGTCTAAGAGATGAAATACCAAAACTATTCACTGTTTAAATAGACAGTTCAAGAGAACAAGCTGCTATGAATTGCTGCCTCACGGTCTGAAAGTGCTTTTAGTGTTTCAATTCATTTTGAAGGATTTGGGAGAAAATGGCCCCTGTGTCTGGGAAGAAACCTCACACTGACCTCACCCAAGAAATCTGGATGCCTTCTTCCTGTTTTAAAGGAACAAATAAGGATGAATCTAAATGAAGTGGCCAGCAAAACTTCAGGCCAAGTCAGTTACAACATATCTGCAACCACAAGCCAATTAGGCCTGCCCTGGGGGTTTAATACGGTGTGCTTGACGATGCCAGTATCTGAAAGTGTGTAGTGCTTTCTAGCTCATGCACAACCCCCCCCAAACAATTAACTGAAAACAAGGTAAATAATAAACATGTTATGTAATATATTTTTTTGAACATGTAATCTTCACGCCATTTCTCCAGGGCACCTCAGTTCCAGGATGATCCAAGGCTTTATTCAAACCCTGCTGACAGTAAAGCACTTTTTAACGGAACGGGGATGTTTGGCAGAGCTTCAGTAGTCAGAAACTCCTTGGCTGTGCAAGGCCGTACCCTGCCTTACTGACTCAGATGCTGATCCCGAGGTCTGAACCAGCTGCCCCTACAAGTTAGAGCAGCCATAGGCCTGCTCTGCCAGCTTATTTATCAGCTGGGAAAGTCCCATATGGCCCATTAGATCCAGGCTGGCAAGGCCTAGCATCATCAGGGTGCGCTTTGCTTTGTCTTCCTTTTCTCAGTTGCGATGGGCTTCTACACGGGGAAGATGGGTTGAGTAAATTTGGCTTTAGCCAGCTGGCTGCTAATGACTAGTCTAAGGAGCTGGAGTTCTGCTCTGGTGGCACAAAGGAATTTCACTGGAGACCAATGATCTGTCCAATAGTAGTAACTTTTAGAAAATTTGCAGGTCTTCCAATAGCAGTATCAAAACCCAGGCTGTGGTAATAATAGTCACAGTTTCTTTCCTGTTGTCACAGAATCACAGAATGGTATGGGGATGGATGATATGTCCTTAAATGTGATGTGAATGTGCAGCCAGGAAGCACAGCCTGTCTTGTGTCATGCATGCTCAGTTCCTCATGCTTTGCAGTGAAGTTGGTCAATGGAATTTTTAAATAAGATAAGCTGTATTTACCATCCATTTTTCTTCTACAATA
This sequence comes from Gallinago jamesoni, assembly GCA_025769975.1. Classification (NCBI taxonomy): domain Eukaryota; kingdom Metazoa; phylum Chordata; class Aves; order Charadriiformes; family Scolopacidae; genus Gallinago; species Gallinago jamesoni. Next base: position 111,087,504 of record JAOQGH010000001.1, on the reverse strand, counting down.
TACAGTCAGGGATAAGAATTTGTTTTCTCTTCCCACATGCCTTCCCAACGTGTGGACAACACCCTACTTTCAGTAAAGTCAATGGACTTCTGTGATTGCCTTCAGTAGGACCCAGAATTTACCAATATGTTTGGAAATTCTCATATTTCTTGGACAATACATCAGCCAACTTTCACTATTGTAAAAATACTCTGCAAAAAGAAGTGCCCAGATAGCCTGTACTCTCACAGAGCCTACACAGGACCAGGAGTGGGACACCAATGGTAGCAGGCAGCAATGGTGAGCGTTAGGGGAAGGAGAGTGGGCCTGGGGGAGATGGGGGTCGGAGGAACTCTGGGGTGAGAGGGAGGGCTGTGCCACACACATTTGTTTGTGTTAGCTGCATAAGTATACAACCTGCTCTGTTTCTACATTGCAGGATTTTGCTTTTTGCAGCTAACCCCTGGTTATAGAAGTGATTTCTTACATGGTGCACTGAGCAGCACCTAATCATTTTCCCTTGCACAGTGAAGTTAATGTTTGTTTAATGTGTCTGGAGCAATGATACCCTGTGTTTGGCTTACAGGTCTCTAAGGCTATCCAGGAAGTTTAACTGTGCAGTATTCAACAGCTGAACTTTTCATTTAATTAATTCTGGTGTTCTTTTTGTATTCCCATCTCTTCTCATTTCCAAGACTTCTTTGGAAAATAAACAGCACGTGATTTTGCAGATTAAAGAAAACCCCCACATTCATTATTTCACATCAAACATTTTCTCATGGATGAATGAGGAAAGGAAATGTCCTTGAGCCTCTGATAAAGAGAAGAGAGGTCTCATGGCTTCCTTCTCCTATAGAATCCTGGAGAAGGATCTTGCCCTATAGATTTGCAGATTTCTGCACCAAAAAAAACCCCACTCAGAGCAGCAGCTTACTCCTTCATGGGCAGCTGAAAAGGCCCAGAAGCTCTCTTTTGTACTCTGCCATGAGAAAAAAAAAGGAGAGAAACTGATGCTGATGTAGTGGTGGCCTCGGGGTTCCCCACGCAGTCATTCTCAGCTAGAGCACAGAGCTGTTGGTAGCATCAGTCTCTCTCCTTGGTGATCTCTCTCAGTCACAAATATACTGAGCTGATTTAGTGCACTTCTACTTCCTTACTTCAAGTGCAATTTGGACATCATATTCTCTTTTGCTGTTATTTGTATTTCATCCTAAATAAGTGAAAAAAAGTAACTGATCTCTGATGAACCAGAAGGTCCGAGGTACCTGAAATCTCAGATAGTCATCTTGAGGGATTAAATCAAGTTTCTATTTTCTATATATTTTTTTTTTTCTGAAGCTTGCAGCCTTGAAGCTACCTTGTCATTCCAGCTGGACTTGTTTCCAGCCAAGGGCAGCTGTGAACCCAGGCAAGGTAGAACTGCTTTGGGATACTTTAACTTTTCTGTAAGTCCATTAGTCAAACATGTTATTGGCATTGTTTGTTATTCTCATTTTGAAATTTCACATTGAGTTTCAAAGATAACATAATGCAGAAAAATGCTTTTAATGATCAATCTACAAGGGAGGGGAAACTGATGTTCAGATCAGAGTGGATAATGCAAATGCTCTCAGTGCCTGGGGATGTAGACAAATTAGAGAGAGGCCAGAGGAGAGCTACAAGAATAATAAGAAATTTAAAAAACATGGTCTGTTAGGAAAGATTAAGGGAAGTAAGGGGGCAAAGGTTAGTGAAGGATATATAAAATCTCTGAATATTTAAAGGCTGTTATAGGATGGCAATCAATTTTCTTTGAGTACACCTAGGAAAGTACAAAAAGAAATCTACTCAAACTACAGAAAGCATTGCTTAGATTAGAGAAGAGACTAGAAAAATCTCTTCTTGTTTTGGTTTGTTCCTCTTTTTGAAAATAACATGTTACTGAAATTGTAGAGCAGGTTATCTAGAAAAATCATAGAATTCCTTCCTTCAAGATTCAGCTAGGCAATCTTCTGCCAGAGATGCCTCATTACACTTAATCTTGCCTTTAGTACAGGGGTTTATACTAGAGGAACTTAAGCTGCATAAATACCTATGAGAAATAAATTATCATATCTCCATCATGTTTTAATAACCTACTCTGTGTAGTGTGACCTAGGAACCCAACATAGCTGAAATTTGACCCTTGTCTATGGACAATTGGACCAAAACCACCTGGTCTGATACAGGTTTTAGGGAAATAGTGGTCTGTTGATGCAACCTACATTATCACCTTTCTGTGACTCAGACAGCCACAGAGACCCTTGCTGTCTGAGTTACTGAGAAGGGCACAGACTGCAGACAGGTCCAAGGACATCTCAGGTATTCTGTCCTGAGGTTTTTCCCTGTTCTGGGGAAACCAGGTGATTTTTTCCTCCTCTCTGATAGATAGGTAAGGCTGCTTCTCTCCAAACCTGCTGTCGTTTGTTAGGCTGTCTGGTTTGGATCCTTGTGCATCATCAAAGCAACACTCACACCCTCCTTGTTGAATCAGAGGAGCTGGAGAGAGTCTAGGGCAAGGATGACATGCATATGCAGTGATTTAGCAAATATGAGGCAAGATGGAAAGACCTGGGCTGCTCAGTGAAGTGGAGAAAAAACAAGTTCCCAGTATAAAATCTGTCCCTAGGGAGCATGTCATGGTAAGTCATTCTCCATGTCTGCTAGGAGGAGGACCAGGTGAGGAGCAATGCATCCTTTTCTCCATCCTGGCAGCTTCTCTGTGGATGCTACCCCTTCCCTCCTCCCACCTGGTTCTCCAGGCCTCGCTGCAGAAAGAAGTCACTCTTGCTCTGAGCTTGCAAGAGCCCATGTTGTTGTGTGCATCTCCAGTGCTGGCTGCACTTGGGTGAGGAAGCCCTCCCCCATGACGACCAGACCATGCTAACCAAGGGCCTGTAGGAGCTGTCTGAGGATATGATACAAAGGAAGTTCACTCCACTTTGTTGGCAACGAAACATTTTTTTCTATGAATAAAAATGTCCTTGAGAAAGAGAGTCTAATTTACAGTTAATAGCTGGAAGGTTTTGTGAGAATTTAGCAAGGGCAGAAAGCTCTGGAGTCTTATGGTCTGGGTTATATGATAGAGGAGAATGGTTTCCATGAATAGTTTTGTGCACCGTTTTGTGCTGCACATGTTTTTTTTTTTTTCTGGGTCTGGGCTCTTCCTACAATACACAGCATGTGCTGTACAGAAGCAAGACAAGACAAAGCTAACCACGTAGGTCATGACTCTGAGCATGTGGGAAGCCACTCTCCAAATATAAAAGTTAAGGTAAATATCTGGTGTTGATAAACACATTGTGCATACTTAAGGCCACCACTGTTCCTTGGGTGCCCTTTGTTAGTGTAAATAAGCTTCATCTTGGTTTGTGGCAAACCTCAAATATTTGTCTCAGCACAGTTGAGCAGACAGTATACAGTTATTCATCTGTTCCTGTGCATGGTTTTTAACACTGTAACTTATCACATTAAATCATTCTTGACAATGAAACTCCAAGCTTTTCCAAAGAAAACAATAATAGAGTGTTAGGGGATCCTCCTTTTGCCCAGTCTAAAGTTGCTCTGCTAAACATCCAGGTGCCGACCATTCTCCCACTCCAAGGAAAACGTTAACGCTTTCTCTCCTTTGCATCAGTTTTATTAGTTTCAGTGATAATGGGAAGGGCTACAATCCTACTGACACCATGTGTGTGCCTTTGCCTGGGGTAAGGCAGGGAGAAGGAGGTGTGCATGTGTGAAGGTGCCTGGGGCACCCTTCTGTGGGGAGGATGCAACTTGAGTCCATATCTCTGCAAAAACCTGTGTAGCTTCCTGAAGCGAGTGTGTGTGTTTTGACCACCATCCTCTGACTTCTGGGAGTACAGTAAAGGGTTGAAGTATGTGGGGAACTACACCTTTGGAAAGCTCTGATGAGAGCCAGATGGATCCCTGATTCCTTGGCTCTGAACACCCTGGATTGTGCAAAGCGGGTGGTTACATTGCTGGAAAAGTACTAAATAGCTGAGCATAGGGGATTCTTTGTCTCCATCAATGGTAGCTATTAGCATGAAGAAAGCAGAAGTTGCAGCCCAGTTTCACCCTGGTCATTACAGCTTTGGAGCACTGGGCAACTCTGGCTCAATGTGTCTGCTTCACAGCAGCATGACTGTCTAAGAGGACAGTGGTACGGACTTGACTATGTTTGAATGGAAAAGTAATCTAGAAAAACGTTTAGTGCATTTCACAGCCATATCTGTGCTCCAAGGGACATGAACAGCTTAGTTCCCAAAGCTTCTCTGGGGCTTAGTTGATGTACCTGTGTAAGTTCCGAATGTAGATCATAGAATCATAGAATCATGGAATCATCTGGGCTGGAAGGGACCTTCAAAGGTCATCTAGTCCGGCCCCCCTGCA
>JAOQGH010000001.1:110968708-111083012 GCA_025769975.1 Gallinago jamesoni | reverse complement strand
CTCCAGTTTATACCCGTTAGCCCTTGTTCTGTCGTTGCCGGCCTTTGTGAACAGACTCTCCCCAGCCTTCCTGTAGGATGATCCAGCTCTTTCTTGTCTGGCATCTAAATTTGGAAGAAAATGAGGTTTGCCAGCACATTCCCAGGGTGATGAAGGTCTTGCACACAGCTGAAGGATGTACATGCAGCCACCCTTGTTATGATGGCTCCAGCAGGCTTTAGCTTGGAGCCATCACAACTAGGGCAGCCATATGCACACCCTGGTAAATAAAGTATGTGGTTCTTTGCTGCACTTATTCCTGTCAGTACTCACACAACACAGGCACATGGTAATTACTTCCTATTCAGCAGCCTGATGAGTAGTGTCTTGCATGTAGACATGGTTCTTGGTCCTTCTTCTGCCTGGGTTGGGGCCAGGCTTTGTCTCTTGGGTGATGTGCCAGCTTCAGCTGTAGGGTAGGGTGAAAATTTCCTCTCTGGAATCTCTTCCATTGGCAGAAAATGCTTAAACATGCACTGTGTTTCAGAAAAAATGAGAGTGACCATGTACTCTGCTGATTAGGATTTCCAGCAGAATCCATCAAATTAAATCTTGATTCCAGTGAGCATGGTGACTCAGAGGACACTGTTTTAAAAGGGGCAGCAGTTGTCCCAGTAACACAAAACTACACCCTTCAGCAGGACAGGGAGTTGCCAGTTTTGCTGATCCCCTATCACATTTTTAAATTAATGTTTTTGGCAACATGGTCACAACAAAGCAGAACTCTAATTATCTGTGCAAATATTCTGTTTGCTCCTTTTTTTTAAGCCACGTAGACCTACCTCTCTGCTGGTGCAGTCTACGCTTCATTTCTAACTCTCTATTTTTCTCATCCTGGCCGCTTATGGCGGTCTCTCCCCACTAGCAGTGACCCAGGCAGAATTTGCAGATCCCAGAGGTTTGATCTAGCTGTGGGGTGGCGGGGGTGGTGGTGGGGCACAGGCAGCGGGGGCTGTTCCTGTCAATGCTTGGCTGGGGCGGGTTGTTTCCGAGCTCTAGTTTCTCCCCACCCACGCGGATGGGACACACAGCGCCGGCTGGATTTCCCAGAATGAGCCTGGCTAGGAAAATGCAGAAGCCTTGGCTCCAGCTCTGGGTTTTGGCAAAGTCCTCTCCCAGGAGCAGGACTGGTAAGGGCAGCGTGGTGTGGCAGGGAGACTGGCTGCAAACCCAAGTGAGCAGCTGGTATCAGGAAAGCATCTGTATTTTTTTTTTAAAGAGAGAAAAAGACAAACAACTCCTTTTTCAGCTGGCCAAGGCTAAAATGCCAAGTCTGGCTTCTTCCCAGGTCTTCGAGCCCTTTATTGGGAATTATGTCCTCAGCCATGCCCTGGACACCTCCAGCTCCCCATTTCCCCATGGGAGGGACAAACAGCTGCAGCTCCTTGGGAAACGCTCTCCTCCCTTCCTTCCTGGCAGGTAGATGTGGTTCTCAAGCTTTTCTGAAGAATCAATTATATCATTGATCACAGCCAAATTGTTACCAAGGATGACAAATTTTGGCCATACCGAATGTTTTGTTGAGGAAACCATGAAGGCCACAAACTGCTCAGTATATGACCTTCTCAGTGATTATTCATGAAGATGACCCTAAGCTTTGCTTCATTGAATGGAGCAGATGAACCCTGTCTTGCTGTCATCATTACACTTGATGGTCCTGAGCTGACCTACAGCAGTTTGCAGACTGGGACAGAGCACAAAGCAGCCCTTAATTTTAAGAAAAAATGTTGAGAGTACTGCAGGAGGCCCAGAAACCACAGGAGTTCATGGAAATGCTGTAACTGTGCTGGCCCTGCCTATCCCAAGGGGTGATGTTTACTCCTCTGGGATGAACTAATTAACAACATGGGTCCTCAGGCATGACTTATAGGAGGAGGCAAAATCCTAAAACTGACAAGAAAGAAAGAAACCTGTACGTGGTCCTGGAATAGGTGTTTTGCCAGAGTGGCATCGTCCATGGAGTTATGGGCACACCCACATCTATGTCCTTATGGAGGACAGTAACCTGGACTTGTAGGAAAAAAATATGATTAAAAAATAGGGGAAGGCAACCAAACTGTTTCTGAATTTCAGAAAATTGTAGCTAATTTTAAGAAAATGTAAAAATTCCGGTAATAAAATCTGAGCCACTATGAGTAAGACCAAAATTTGCCTGGCCCTCAGCAGTGACTAACAGCAGACATGAAAGAAAACAACAAGCATTCAGTGTTACCGTCATCAAGCAAATGTCCTTCCAGCTTTCAGCAATGTGTGACTCCTGAAATTTTGAGCCAGAAGTTATATCTGCATCTTGGTGTGAAATACCATTTGATGAAGTTGTTCTCGTAATTTTTCCAATTGGTATTTCTGGTACCCATAGCACTCTGTGGCAGTGAATTCTACATCTGAGTGAGGGGAAGATTTAGGGTGTCTCTTTTTTAAATTAACCTAATGCATGCAGAGGTGAACAAAACCATAAATTGTGGAGATCATGAGTGAGTTTTTCAAATCACTAATCCATTCGAAAAGGTGCCCTCCTTTGAGACCTGATATTATCACATGGAGAATTCAAAAAGATTTAATAAACCAGCCCTGTATTCCTTCCTATTTTTTTTCCATAAACAACTGTTGATTTAGTCAGCATTAACTTTTGAACTTTTAAAGAGATTCTGCCTTGAAATTCCATTTGAAGAGTATTATTGCAATGCTGTAATTAACTTGGCCTTAAGCTGGGAGTAGACCAAATAATCAAGTTTTCACAACATTTTAGCTCAGAAAAATTGATATCGTTAAGACTTGTTTTCCTTACTACATATTCCTGTATCTTGTCTATCCTATCAGATACATGTATTATGATAGGCCTTTTCTTTATTTGGTTGCCTCACCCTATATAAAGGCAATATAACATTATTTATGTTGCAAATGGTGTCAGCTGTCTAATTAGCTGTGTAGGCATATATTATGCTTAATCATAGATCTGAAGAAGATCAGAAGGCCAACAGAACACCAGACATTTTTATAGACCATATGATTTTAAAAGATTATTTATGAAGTGGAAAGAAGATGGATACTAGCTGTGCCATTCTGCCAGGCTGTTATCACAGAATCACAGAATTGCCAGAGTTGGAAGGGACCTCTGGAGATCATCTAGTCCAACTCCCCTGCTAAAGCAGGGTTGCCTAGAGCACATTACTGAGGACTGCATCTAGGTGGGTCTTGAAAATCTCCAGAGAAAGGGACTCCACAACCTCCCTGGGCAGCCTGTTCCAGGGCTCTGTCACCCTCACTGTAAATAAGCTTTTTCTCACATTTGAATGGAACTTCCTATGTTCCAGCTTGTGCCCGTTGCTCCTCGTCCGGTCACTGGCAACCACTGAAAAGAGTCTGGCTCCATCCTCCTTCAAACCACCCTTTAGATACTTGTAGGCATGAATAAAGTCTCCCCTCAGCCTTCTCTGCTCCAGGCTAAAGTCCCAGCTCTCTCAACCTTTCCTCATAAGGGAGATGCTCCAGCCCCTCAGTCATCTTTGTTGTCCTACGCTGGACTCTCTCTAGTAGTCCCCTGTCTTTTTTGAACTGGGGAGGCCAGGATTGAATGCAGTACTCCAGTTGTGGCCTCACTAGTGCAGATAAATGCTTTGGTAGTGTGCAAGTACAGCGGTACATTGCTCAGGTTAGAACACCTTGCAGAAAAAGACCAGAACTGACGTATGGCCATATAGAATTCAGAAGGGGTGGGTGTTGTACTTCCAGCACTGACTGGCAGCATTTGCTGAGGGAAGAGGTGTGAAGAATAGGATGTGTGCAATACCACTATCCACAGGTACCCTCTTGGTGCAGCAGTTAAGCTGTAATTTTCAGAGATGGAAAACATACTGCACATTTTATTTCAATAGTCACTGATGTATCTAAGTGTTATTTCTCATCAAACTCATATTTAAAGCGTGAAGAATCTCATATTTTAATTGCTCGGAGAACATCTGCATTTCCACTTGTTTTTAAACCTCTCTGGGTCACCTGTCCTATTTGGCCAGGAGTTGCTGTGCATCTAACACGTTGACCTGACATGCACTCCAGTTGAGCGCACTTCAAATCAGGGCTGTGTTGGGGAGTTTGTGAGCGTCCATCACAGATGTTGATCTCTGGTTTGAAGGCAACAGTGGGACTGGCACTCTGTACTCCCCTTGAGGAACTGGGCAAAGAGAGTTTAAAAATGCAACCACTAAGAGGTATCGAATCTCTGTGGTTAGACCTCAGGTACCCTCCACTTCACCCACTACAGTGAGGCCCCTCTGTGCCTGTCATCCTGCACATGTAACCACTTCACAGGGAGAGCCCAGCGAGGGAAACCACAGGCTGAATGAAGACAAACTGTCATTTCAGGATTCACACGGGAATATAACTTATCCTCTGTGTTATACAAACTCAGCAATTATGTCTGTCAGTGGGTTGATATTTTACATAGATAAATGTGCACGTTACCAGCTGACTCAAGCACCTCTGGACAGCAGCTCTTGAGTGCAAAATATGTTTATAAACTAAGCTGTCTCTTAAGTTTGAATAATGATTACTGCAGCACCAACAGGATGTTTTTCTGATAAAGATGCCCGTAATTAGGAGATCAGTTAAGCTGGTGCTTTAAGTCCTCCTGTGGCAGTCCTAGGGGTGGCATCACACTTCTGCTGCTGGGTTAGTTATATGGATAGCGAACATTTCAGTCTTGGGTTCAATCTTTAGGGAACAAGGTTTCCTGAATGACAAATTGAGGAATGAGAATTCCTTGATTCAGGCATGTAGTTCAGGTCCTCCAGACTCTATGACTTATGGATTTGACTTGCATGCATTTCCCATGCAGTGTTTGGCAGGACAGGGAAGAGGGCAGGGGAGTAGGACCTACTTGTTCCCTACTCTGTTAAGAGGGTGTCAATTGGACTAAGATTGAAAGCCACTGGATCCAGACTGCTGCACCTCTTCACTACAGACTGAGCGTGTATCTTTATTGCTTCCTTGGTAGAAAAGAGGCTGAGTGAAACAATGTGGGGACCTCTCCAAACTGTGCAGAACCTCTGTGTTGCTTTCAAAGCAGGGATATGCGAAAGTGGGATATTTTGTGAAGGTAAGTAACATGCAGAAAGGAAATGATTGATCAGTAAACATGCCAGTCTATGAACAAGATACTCCTTTCACAGAAGCAGGAAATCTTTGTATTAAGTGAATATGAAACAAACTGTCCTGCTTCTGCCAAGGGAAGAAGAAGGGCAGAGCCTGGACATAATGCAAAGCTAAGCACTGGTGAGACAGCTTACTCCTGAGGAAGCTGCCACCCTTTGCACCCGACCAAGGCAGCAGCCAGATTCCCAAGGTGCTTGGGAGAGGAAATGCAGGCAGCAGGGCTGCTCTGCTTCCCACAGTGGTATGTACACTTTGGCAATGGCATGGCTTGGCCCAGTCTGGTCTTATCAATGTCTCTAGATACCCTAGGTGGAGTGCATCTCATCTGATCTCAGGTGTTGGGCAACCTATGTCTGAGTTTGTTGTCTGGACTGTCTCCCCACAGTGAGTGGAGAGAAAGACGCCACGTAGCAAATCGCCCACTTCAAAGATCTATTATGAGGAGGAGACGAGTTGTGTTCTAGAAGAGACAGTTTCTCTCAAGACTCTAACAGGAGTTTGTGGTTTGTGAAGGGATGTGTTAACCCTCCTCTAAAGGCTTCTCTTTTGAGGCTACCTCTGTGGAGTCATTTGCACTGGCATTTTTTATGCTTTACCTAACATAATTATAAATGTTCTAAGACATCGTGTTACTTCCCAATTACACTTAACTGAAGTGTTTGTGTCAGATGACACTGGAGTTTATCAACTCTTCTTGTCAACAGTACAGCATACTTTGGTGGACATTGCATCACTATGATGGCTTTCAAGTCTTTCCAACTTACTGAAATGTTTTAAACCTTCTTCCAAAATATAAAATTTCTTTAAAAAATAAAGGGAATGAAGTGAAAAAAATTTCTGCCCTTAGGATTGTGATGCTATTTTAAATTACAAAATCAAAAGCACCAAGTTCACTAGCCTCCACAATTATATATCTCAAACCACATGAAGTTTCTGCACCAGGTGCAGTATGAACTATTCTTGTTTTTGTTGGAACAGATGGATTGTGTCATCAAAGAACTGCCCTGAGTTAATGACACATTGAGTTACATCACCTCTGGGAAACATTGCACTACTGGGCTTCTCAACCCTTTCCAGAAAACTAGAGGAAGCTCGGCAGCTATTCCACATCTTTACGGAAAACACACTGTTTCTTTTCCTGGCTTTTGTAGAAAGTAAGTGGACTTTGAGCAGCCCAGATGCTAGAGGAATTTACTTGCAAAGACAGACTGAAAAACAATTATATCATTCTTTTTATTATGTTAAAGCTACTGTTCTACCCACCCCTTCTCAGCCCGCATGATGTTATTACAGACTCCCCTATGCTGATAGAGAAGAGGTGTCTTTCCTAAGAATCACCTTTCTCTTAGGAGCCAGAAGTGTCTACCAGTCCTGCAGTGCCTTACCTGTGAACAGTAGGTAGAAGTCTATGACTCAGAAGGAGTTGCCTTCTGGTTTATGTTTTCAGAGCTCTGAAAAGGAATGCATCCTCTGTCTGGACTAAGAACATAAGAAAATAGAGGGTCAGAATCCCAGTTCTTACTGGTTTTGTTCGCCACACTATCACAGATAGATAGTTTTCTACATATTCGTTGAGTGAGTTGATGTCCAAAATTCAAGCCGTTCTATGGCTAGTGGTAGCTTTATAGAAGGAAATTAACTTTCACAAAAAGAAACCAAAACAAACCAACCAAACAAAAAAAGTGAAGCCTAATGTGTAGTCTATTACATCAAAATACCTTAAATTGGGCAATTAGCCTACTTTTTACTTAGTCAGAACTAGCTGGAATGTGTCCAAGTGGGCTGGATGCTTGGGCTTCATACAAGCCACCTTTACTGAAGTTTGGTACGCAGGATTTCCCCCCAACGGAATTACTTAATGTTAGCGCTACAGGTGACAGGAGCACGCACCCTTCTGCAGCAGAATCAGAGGGTGGCCAGTTCTGTACTTCCCCAGCTGCACCATCAACTTGTCCTTCTTTTTTGAAGACTTGTCAAAGTAGTAGCTTTGTACTAGATTTGTGTTTTCTGCAGAGCACCTCCCGTTCTCTGAAATGTGCCCCTTGGATCTGGTGGCAGTTTTCTGAGGAGAACTGAGGGAAACTTTCCCTCTAAGATGTGCAACTCCTAACCCAACAGTGATGATCAACCTTTCTGTCTCAATGTATCACACGCAAACTAATTACACTGCGTGCTTAAGTGCTGTTTTATCCCTTCATCTTGCAGTTGTTCTTGCAGCAAGTTGCACAATGAGCCCCCGAGGGTGTGAGGCTCTAGTACATGAAGAGAAAACATTAATCTCCCCAGTCTTTCAAGGGCTGCCTTCATTCTCACAGCGTGTGTGGTTTCTGTGGAGGCTGGTGTCTTTGGTTTTTGTTCTGATATTACAGAAGAAGATTATCTATTCTCATGTTTTTCACTTGTTTACTGACCATACACAAGTGGCGGCAACGGGAAAGGGGAAATACACGGGGGCAGAAATCACAGATACAGTTGCAACCTGGAATGAATCTGAGACCAAAATGAGACATCCATGAGGTGCCCTAGAGGGAAACTGCTCTTCTAGTGATGGCAGTCCTCACAGGGAAAGTGCTTCACATTCAGCCTTTGTCTCTAAAGATTTTCTTTAAATAGTGACTTGCCTTTTTTCTGAATGGGATCCTGTAATCAGAGCTCTCCGAGTCAAAGAAAAGACCTGCCAGTTATCTTTCTGTCCTTAATAAAGCTAGGCTAATAAACTATTAATATTCCCTACTCTAATTAGTTGCATGGAATTCACAGGACACATAGTACTTCCAGCATAGCACTTATTTTGCTGCCGTGTTAATGGTATAATGCAAAATCTAAAATAAAAAGGGGACAGAAGTATTTTACAGGTGGCAGCACAAAAATGAAAGCAAGCTCTTGACACGTAGTGGAATGTTGGCATTTGCTGAGAACCATCCAAGATCAGTTTCAGGCCACATTTTCTATTCTTGTTAAAAAGTGTGGTGTAGATTGCAACAGCACAGTTGCAACGAGCAATATGCAGAGGAAACTATAAACTCTGTCTATGACTTACATGATGAAATTTAGGATTAATGAGGTTTAGAAAATAATTGTTTAAAAATATTCTGATTCAATACAGTTTCTTTCTCTCTTCGTCTTGACACAGTTCAGTAATATGCTTGTTGTGAGGTATTCAAAAAAGAATAGGCAAATTACAAAGAAGGGAAAGAAGGCAATCAATGAAGGTGATCTATATCTCATTCACATTGTTGAATAAATAATAGCAGAGGAGGTCTAAAATTAGATTTGAGAAGAAATTTGAACTAGTCAAACATGGGCTGATGTACATCTCCAGTTTAACTAGCATACTGGAAGAGTCAGATTCACAGCTGGGTCAGATTGACTGAAATCAATGGTGCCCTCCTGCTGCTTGCCTGGCTCCTTCTAGCTGGGCCAGAGATGCTTATGTCAGGTGAGAGGAGGGAGTTGTCGATCTTGCAAATCACTCACTTTCTGGTGAGACTTTTAAAATGGTTGAGACCCGTGTTAGGTGATGTCTATTCACAAGAGCTTTTCAGCATGTTGCAGGATAGAGCCTTGCGAACCCATTACAGAACCACAAGGAGGGAAGGCAGCTCCTCAGGTTTGCCATGCAAAGCCTGCCCTCCACACACTGCATCCTGATACACAACAAGATGGGGTTGATAGCTGACCGCAGATATTCCCCATTCCTAGTCCCAGACAAAGGAGGAGGATAAGGAAGACACCAATTAAACCTGGATCTTGCAAATCCAAAACAAAAATCTGTGGTCTTCTGCAGGAAGAAATGAGAACCAGCCTGACATGCTGCTCCACAATTGAGAATCAATGAATGCCAGTGTCAGCTATGTAAGCAGTGTTAGCTTGAGGTCTACCCCACTGAATTTGAAGATTAAATAGAATTAATGTATGTCACCAAAAATGCAGCCTTGCTGACTGATCACATCTGCTTCTGCACCTGCTTAGGAAGTGCTAGACATAAATCCCTCTTTAGATGCAAACTGCTCATTTGTTATAAAAGCCCAAACCACGCAAAGTGAACACCGTCCATCACCTATCCAAAATCCTTTAACAGCTACCTCCTAAACATTCATTTTACCTGACTTTCTGGTGAGTGTTTTGTGCTCATCATCTCTCGGCAGCAGAGCAGGTCTCTGGGTTACAGCCCTACCCTTATGTGATTCATCAATCTGGCTCAAACCATGGAGCTTAACTGTGCAGGCCACCTTCCAGGCAGCTGTGATCAGTGATTGATGTGACTCAGAACAGCTTTCCAAAACCCAGTGGATTGTTCATCCACCCAAAGATATGCTCCTGCAGAGGAAAGAGTTAAAAAAAACAGAAGTTCATGTGTCCCTGTTCTTACCTAAACTTCATATGTTCCTTGTAAATTCAGAAACCAGACATATCCCCAACTTCTGGGTTGGGAGATATAAGTTGCCCTCCTTCTCCCCTTGCTTGTGGCTCAGCCTCCCCAGAAGCAGCTGACTCTCCTCTCCTCTTGACCATCAGAAGTTGGAGGTTCTGGCACTTTGGTCTGCCAGTTGTCTTTAGGCCTAGAAAAATGAGTATGGTAATCTGCTTGGGGTCTCACAGACAGTCTCACAGATCAGTCTCACTGACCAATCCTTTCCTACTGCTCACTTGAGGACTCGGTACTTCCCCTGGATATATCTAGACAACAGTTATTGCTTCTTTTCCTGCTTTTGCATTTCTGAAAAGCAACTTTGATGGATTTCATACAGGTAGTGTGACATTTTCATAATTGACCCTATGCAAATAATTGTTTGATTTTTTAAATTTGGTTCCTGAGGTAAGAAACCCAAGAAAATTACAGTTTGGGGGCAAAAGTTGATGTAACCCCTAAAAATCAGTGCCTTCCTTAAACAGAAGGTGGCTTTTGGTTATGACGCTGAAGTGAGAGGCAGTAAACTGAAGCTGATATCCCTTCTCCTGATTCATAGCAGGGGATGAAATTTGGTTATCCTTGCCATGTATCCACAAAGGGGTGACTGATGTCTAAAATGTTTGTGAATGTTATCTTCAAACTCTCCAAAATACCAAAGTTCAAGTTTGCAACAATTTTTTCTTCATTTTCATTTATTTGACATGATTTGTTGAGTTTGATCCCAACTTGCAAACAAATGCACAGTGAGAATGCATTTTTTTTTTTTATGAAAATGCCATCAGATTTATATGTAATATTGAAGCATGAAGATATACATGTCCCAGAAAGAAATATTTTCAAAGGCACAGATGGTGGCTGGGCACCTAACTGGCATTTGTGCTTTTACAAATCCTCTTATTGATGTGCTAATCAATAATGACAAAACTTTCTGAGAAAGAGCACTAAATAAACCCATTAATCCCTCTTCAGTATAATTGCACATAAGGTCAGATCACTTTGTGTTTGTCTGAGTGAAGAGGAAGAAAGAAATAGCTCTGGAAAGGACGGACAGAAGGATGACCATCTCTTGCTTTACCTCTTCCCGTGCACCCAAGAGCTTCCCACCTTCTGGCAGCTTTAAAGGTTGATGCTCTTTTTGCCAAACAGGTCATGTTTACAAGCTTTGTTCATTTGTGACTTTCCCATAATTTGGAAGTGCCAATCTGCTTCCATTTCCCCTATTTATTTAGTTTTGGATTGGGAAAGCCCTCTCGCTGCTGGCCATGGAGTCAGCAGCTGGACAGAGCTCGCCGGAGGGATGGCTCCCTGGGCTCCAGGGAAATAATATCGGAAACAACACATTTTGAGCCAGTGGCCTGGGAGGAGGATTGAAAGAGGTCAAGGAAAAAACCTGCATTTGAGAAGGGTCGGAAAAAAAGAAAAAAGGAAACGAAAACCAAGAAAGTCCTTAACATTTGTATCAATTTATGTACAAAACCTAAAGTTTAGGAACCAGACTTAATTTCTTGATTGAAAAAGATGGAAGTGATTCTTAAGAATGAAAAAATAAAACCCCTGTAAAAAGAAGAAGTACCTCAAAATCATGTGTGTCTGATTAGACTGGGTGTCTAAATAGAAATAGGAATTACACAAAGAATCAGCAGAGCAGTGTCACTGACACAGAGCTGGAGAGAGTCAATTTCTAACCAGGTATCTGGTTCCTCTGGCCGAAGGACTTTGGATTGATTATAATGGATTACTAAAATGTGTGGCAAGTTCATTACTGTCAGAGGGAGTGGATAACTCTCGAACAGTGGAGATATTTTATTTATGAGTGAATAAAAGGATTTTATAGCTGCCTGTCAGTGATCTCCAGTGCTGGAACAGAGTAAAATCAATTCAAAGTTAAAACAAAGAGAAAGATTTGTGGGAGAGGGAGGGGTTTTCATAACAGTGTTTTGCTTTGGTTGTTGTTATTTTTGTCCTTTCGTTTGTTTCTGCTGACTTAGATTCCTCTGGCTTTGTTTGTGATTTAAAGGTGAACTGAAGTGTAACAAACAGACAGGCTTTAATAAAGAGATGTGCAGTGTCTCTGATGTATTTGAGGGAACCTTTGCTGCTTGTGGTTTTGTATATGGTTATGGTAAATAACTATCATGCTGATTTTTGTGGTCTGGCCTTTGCTGTGAATACTCGACCACTGGAGACTCATTTAACTTAAATAACCCAAACCCGTGGCTGGCCTCAAACTAATATCACCACAAAAGCTGGAGAACCCCAGCCAGCCCCCAACCACGTCAGAACAGAGCACCCCAGGAGCCGTCCCTGGTGGGGAGATGCCGGGTCCTGGGGCTGGAGCACTTGCTGTCAGCGCATGTCGGGGAGGGCGGCCATGACAGGGCCCGGCGGCAGAGAGCCTTGTTATGCCTTGGGCTTGTCACTGCGAGATCCCCCTTTCCCCATGGCTGGTTCCTGCCGGCTCTCTTAATAAATGAGCCCAGATGGGAGATGCGATGACAGGGCTGAGGCCCCAAGCACAGCTCGCTGTACCTCACCAGGGGATAGCCTTGACAGGGGGCACTCAGCCCGAACTGACATGGCGGCTGAGACTGAGTGTCCCTGTCTCGATACATGCCTCAAAAGCACCAGCCTCTGGGCCTGGGGGGGCACTTGGCTGAGCGTGATTTCACTCTTCTTGGAGAAATTAGTGTTAAGCTTCCTACCTTGGCAAAACCAAATTAACAGGATGCAAAACAGATGGTAAGCTCCATTCAGAATATTCCATTTAAGGTACAAAACATTTGTATATTCTGCTGATCACTACCAGGAAAATACTCTAGCTGATACTTATCCTCTGTTGGCCTGTAAAAATGCTCCATAATATATATACATCTATCAAGAGACATATATACATATACATACACACTCAATGATATATATATATGTATATAGCTCTCTCAATATGCATATATGTATGTGTACAAACATGCACACACTTATATTTCAGCCCTGAAAAATAACTGGGGCAATGCTTTTTTTCTTTGCAAAAGGGGAAAAACCCAGCTGGAAGTGTAATAAAACACAAATGACATGCACAGGGTGGGGGTAAATTTCTCTGAAATTTCGCTGAACTTTCTAGGGGGATGTCAGTCAGGGACATATGCAAGCAGTGAACCACAAAGTCAGAAGCACGGTATTAGCAGGAAAAGGAACTCTCTGGGCAGAGTTCCTTCAGAGCGTGACATTTATGATTCATCTGACTATAAATTTGTGTCCATCTGAAGACAAGATCTTTTTTTCTTTTCCTGTGGAAATTTCTCACATAACATAAGCCTTGTTGGCTTACAGCAAACAAAGAGTAAGTTTTTGACTTACACTTTTTGGGACACTGGTTTCCTGATAAACACAGATGTTTTCCAGGAGGGCAGCTGACTTCTAAAATAAATTCAATGCAGTTAGGTTGTTTGCTGAGAAACAGTGAAAAACAATTTTCTGAACTACATTTCATGAAAAGGAATGCTGTTAGGGTTCTAGAAACAACAGATAATGAAAAATGCCATCTTCTGGCACTGCTTTCCTCTTTTGTTTTCATTCTTCCTCTTACCTAAATGTCATCAGGCAAGCCAGAGCATCTTTCTCAGGGGTTTGATTGATAATGAGAGATGTGCAGAGAACAACGGTTAACACTGTACTGACTGCAGAGTGATAAATCAAGGCATGAGATCATGCCAAGTCTCATTTCCCCAACCTGTCCTGCAACCTTATGTGTAGCTCAAGCTTGATTCAAGTATAAGTTTTTAATTCTGTGGTGACATTTTTCCTCTCTTCTTCTTTCCTCTTATCTTTTCCTTTCCTCAGGTTGGGTGGAAAGAGATGGAGATAGGGTTACCCAAGACAGGAGGTGGCAGCTAAGAGAAACGGTCACTGGAAAGCGCTGTAAGCCAATCGCTCATAGTAAAAGAGACTGACTGGCTGTTGAGAGAAGCAAGGAGCAAACACATAGTGAGACCTCAAGAAGGACTGAAATAAGAATTCCAAGGGGCCAGATATGGCTCTGTAATAGTTGCTGCAATTCAAAAAGTCATCAAGTTGATGGCAGGACGCTAAAACCAAAAACCCTTCTGCAAAGACACCGTGGGCAGGTGGAGAGATGGGTATAAACACTTCTAACTTCCTGCTTGGTCACTTTTATCTATTTACAAACATACATATCCTTGTTTATACCTCCTTTTTCAGTCATTTTGTAGTTTCATCCTTATTGGAGGAGCTCTATATCAGAAGATAGCCATCCCAGAACTCTGGCTGACTCGGATTCTGTCATATAACTTTTCTGCTCAGCTTCCAGAAAGAGAGAACAGAACACAGTTTACCCTAATTCTTCTGATCTCCTCTTCAGAGTGCAGGTGTGCTCCTGAGCCCAGCCATTCCTCCCATTCCCTCATCCCACTCTTTGTGCACAGCCCCTTTCATTCTTTATCTTCCAGCTGTTAATAAGTGACTGGGAATGCATATGAGTAATTGGTCCACAGAGAAACCTGTTGAACTGAGGCTAAAATTTCCCTTCGGGGAGCCAGGGGAGGGTTGGTTTTCTTTTTTCACTTACAAGAAAGGAGAGAGAGAAGCCAGAGAAGGAAGCCAGTGCAGCTGGCAAAGGAAGAATTAGTCTGCTGGAAAATACACTTTCTTCCCCACCTCGGTTTTATAAAACTGACCAAAAGGCCAAGCCAGGATATGAAAACTGAGAAACTCGGACTGTACTAAGTATATTTTTTTTCTCAGTTCTTCTCCAGAGTTGAGCCAAGTTGCGGAGTTGATGGCAGCCGCACTAAAACAGAGGTGCAGACAATCAACAACATAGTGCAAGCAAACCACATTCTTCCTCTGTCGTTGCTGAGGGGCATGCAGAGAGATGATAGCCGCAGAGTGATGATGATTTCTTCCTGTTGGGAAAGAAATCATGAACAGAGAGCTCAGTATTTGTTTTATGCCATTTGTTTATCTTGCATTACATACATCTGTGCCTTTGAGCAGAAGTAGCTGCAAATAGCCCCAGACACCAATGTGTCGTTCTCAGGAAACAGCAGCATGAGGAACTGAGCTCTGTGAGACAGTGAGAGGGAGGAAATTCCCTTGCTGTCTGCCATGGCTTTGCTCCCGTTGTTACAAATCAAACAAGGGCAGAATCATTCCCCTTGGTGTTGCATGCTCGCTACAGCTGAGAGCGAGACACCCAAGCACTGAAGTCAGAGGCTAGGACTAGGGAGAAGGACCAGCTGGATGGTGAAAGGCTTTTGGAGAACTCATAAAGATGTTTTTTTTTAATACCCAACTCATCACCTGAAATACCAAGCAGGAGTCCTCACTCTTGTATCCCATGACAGCATTTGATGATTCATCCAGTTATCTGTCCAATGTCGAGCAACTTGCTTCCTGACAGCTGTGATGCACAAACCTCTCCAAATTCAGTGGGCCATGGGCACCACAGAGCTGTGCAGGACAGCATTAGGAGTAAGCAGACAGTGCTACTGCTGGAGTTCATCAAAAGTGCGATGACAGTGCTTATTGTAGGAAAGTTTGGTAAACATGGCTTGTTTGAATAGATTTCTCTCTTGGCATGGCTATTATCTATTTTCATACAAAACAAGAAGCTTAGATGTATCAGATAAGAATTTAGGAAGTCTTTTTTCAAACCAAAGTGAGTAACCTTTTGAGTAACAACGCTTTACAATCTTTTCTTGCTCCAGTTTTCTTATCTTGTATTGTATTATAGGTTTGCTATTCAGCACAACAGATCTCTAAAGTCTGGCAAAATATGAAGAAAAAAACTAGCCATGTCTGAGCACCTCTTTGATGATGCATTTATCTTTAGGTATTGTAGAGAGTACTAAAGTGTGACATGGTTCTGTCACTGTCTTGGGTCCTTCCAAGAAATGGTACATGGTGTTTCTAGATCAGCAAATTCACATTCAAGTTCTGTAGAGAAATTTTCCACTGACATTTCATAGTTTCCATTTATCTGTTCTTCACACGGAAGATGTCTTTCTCTGCATTTGCAAGACTATGAGGAAATTAGTGGCAGCTTTATTTCATCATATGTCTATTAAATGTTTCTAGGGGAGCAATGTCGCCATTCCATTTGCCTGGTACTTACAGCCTCAAGCTAATGCAATAGTCAATATCATCACACTTTATACTACAACTTGCTTAAATTCACACATGTGCTTAAGTGCTCTCCTGGTTTGAGGTGAGCTCCTCTGGACCACCTAAACAGAGAAGAATTTGTGTAACTTGTACAGCTATGCTCTCATCTCATCATCGGTCACCTTTCACTTTCTTTGCTATGCCTTCCCTTAGATCCCCGATGTAAAACACCCCCAGGCAGTGCTGGTGGGGGAGGTCCCTGTTGTTTAGAAAACAGACTGCATTTTCCATGGAAAAGTCCAGCCAAGCTGTACCCACAACCATGGTCTTCTGAACTGGGAAAATCTCTGAGATAAAAGCTGTGTGGAGCTGACATGGATGACTGGTGGGCTGAGTTACTACCTTTCAGCAGCTTGCTTGACGCCTGCCCTCCCTCGTCTGGAGAACATGCTTTAAGTCCCCCGTAAAAGATCAGTTGCAAAATCTTCTGACACCCTAGTAAATAATGGAATAGCTGGAATGAACCAGAGCCTTAGCTTACACTTTATTCACAGGAACTCTGCAAAATCAAAGGGGCAAATTGATCTGACAACATCAAACTGCTCAGTGTACAACGTATTAAAATGAATTTCTTGTTAGCTGTTAGGAGGAGCATCTTGATTAGTATCTCTGTACTGAATGTTTTCCTGGGGCTGTGCCAATGGTGCCTCATTGTCTGATTTTGAAGGACTGTAATTGAGTGATAATTGCAAGTTCCTATTTTGAACCAACACTATCTGCAAGCCCTGATAATAAACTTCATAACCATTTAGCTAGAAATCTGAGAACTCTAAACAATTTATTTACAAAGAAAGACACAGACATCTTTTAACATACTACACCAATTGCCTGCCCTCCACCGCAAGGACAAGATGTACATCGGCATTTGGATGGCGCCAATTAACAGCATGCTGTAGTTTGAGATTTTTTTTTTTTTTAATTTTAAACATTTTTTCTGTCTTTGACATGGTTTACATGAGCCATTTGTACAAGCTTCTTCCTGCCTGCACAGCCAAAGTAGTTTTGTGGTGTTATTAGACTCGTGAAAGTTAGTAATATCTGATTTTAGCCACTTGGGATTTCTTGTGCTAAGTTGAGTGAAGAGAAAATAAATTCTGAAGTGATAGCTAAAGATAAGGGAGAATAAAGTGCAATGTAAAAATAAAGAAAAGTGTTATTTAACTTATGGTTGGGATGTTGCAGTCCATTTTTTTTCTTCTGATTTTCTCATTTGGTTGTTAATGTTTCATCTCTCTCTGGAAGTTACATACTCCCGAATTAAATACTGCCTTGGCCCTTCACCTCAAAGCTTTATAAAGAGTAGTTTTCAGTGGTGGAGAGACAAATAGTAAAAAGAGATATGAACACCTACTGCTGTGCAGACCTACAAGAGCAGTGTGCATGCTAGGCATATCGGGTACTGCATTCCTGCTGTATTTACTGGAGATGTAACCCATAAAGTTTACCCCCATTGTCAAGTTTTCAAAACCAGTGTTTCAGGAAAGTCCTAGAATGGTAGGAAAGTAAGGCTGGAGGGGATGAGGAGCTTCACCTGCCTTGAAGACCTGTGTTAATCTTGACAGCTACTTCTCCAGCCTGTTCTTAAAAGCCTCCAGAGATAAAGGGTGCACTCTGCTCAGATAAGCCTTCTTAGTGGTGCATTGCCTTTCCAGTTTGGGAAAGCCTGTCTGTGCTGAACTTGACTCTCCTGTTCTGCAACTACTGCCCACTCCTCTTCAATTTTTACTATCCAAGCCTGAAGAGAACAGTGGTATTCCTTCTCAGCTGCCTTTTTTGTGCTAGATGGCAGTAATCCCTCCCACTAGGCTTCTCCAGCTGAAACAACCCCAGACTTCTTGCACTTTCCTCACAGTCAGAAAGGACTCACTGGCTCACACCACCCACTCCGCTGTAACTACCCAAAGACAGGGTGGGGATCTTTGCGGGGGCTGGGATGGACACCTGGGGGCAATAATCCCCTCCAGATGCCCCAGGAAAAACTGCTGGAGCCTGTTTGTCAGAGCTCAGTGGCAATGGCTGTGCTGGGCTCTCCCATGAACTCAGCTCCCCTTGCTTTCACCACGACTGGCGTGTCAGGAGAGCACGGGAACTTCTTATGTTTCTTATTCCCTCCTCACCACAATTTCCAGGTTTCAGCCAGAGATAATTTAAAAGGGTTATCAGCGTTTAGCCATAAAGGAAGCAGCAGGCTGACCTGCCTTTACCAATGCCCAGCCTGTCTGAGGTCAATAGTGCAAAAGGCTCATTTTCACTTGTCTCTAACAATACAGAATGGGTTACATTTATCTATTGGTCCAGCAGCAGTATATTATGCATACATGTAGGGAAAAGCACCTCTGAAGCTTTTACATGGACTTCTGCTCTGGGCAATGCTCCTTCCATGAACTATGCTATAGCTATTAAAACATGATGGCTATTGGCCATGTTTTTTTGTATACTTAGTTTAAACAACACGATTCATATGAATATCAGAGTACACTTACCACACAAGCTGATTTGCAGAATGCCAAACTTTAAAAAGTGTCTCCTTTAGAATAAAGCATAGCTCTTCAAATGACCACATTCTCAAATAATTAGAGCAGCATAGCTCTATGCTCATCTAGTTTGCAGCCAAATCTGCATCAGAAAACCTATCTGTTCTATATGATACCATGATGGGTCTTTCCGTGTTTCAGCTTTAGAAGCTTTTACAATGACAGTTTAAAATTGGATAGTTTTTCTTTTGTTTCTCTATAATTCGCTTTCTTACTGAGAAGAATTAACTTGCTATTCTCAGCTTGTATTTCACAGAACATGCCCAACTTTGCTGCACATCCGCCCCTCATAGAGCACCTCAGGGACAGCTGTGATGTATCCTTGATGTATCAATGGTGAATCTCTTGACTTCTACCCGGCCATACACAGACTGAGAAAAGCAGATAATGTAATCTATTCAGACACCTTTGTTTGGAAATTGAAGATGCTTTTGCCACTGACATTTCTGAATTGCTTCAAGAAATCAGCTCCCATTTCAAAATAGAAAATATACTTTTCCTTAGGAAATGTGAGAGGTGTAGATGATTGAAGTCCATTATCCAATAGTAACTAATATAGAAATCAGCTTTTAGAAGAATAATCTTTGCAGCACTCCTCATCCTTTTTTATCTCTCTGTCTGAAATGACCACAATCTCCTAAATTAATACTGAACTCACTGAAACCACACATTTAACTGTTGCAATCTTGCCTTTGGTTCTCCTCCCTCATATCCGTCATGCTGCTGTTGCTTCTTCACATGTGTTTGGAAACTGTTGAACTCTCAGTTGTCTCTAGAGCAATGCTTCAGAAATAAAATTGTCTGACATTTTATTGTGATGTTTTCTGTCATATTTTCCTTCTGGAAAGATGGGCAAAGTCTTGTTGGACCTGAGCCAGACATGCAAGTAAAGTAGTACCTTTTTTGACACCCAGCTGCTCTTTTAACATCAGATAAATATTTTTAATCTTACATAGACATATTTGTTCTTGATTTAGCCCATCAAGATTTTTTATGAGTTTTGGAAGTAGGACAACAGATGAAATGGGAATTCAGATGTCAGTACGAAAATATGGAAAGTCTGGATGTGCTCTGCTCCAGCCCTCTCCTCCTCTTCAGAAAGCAGGCCCATACAACTTCAGGTGCCTTTATCAGAAATTTATACATACTAGCCTGTTTTGGCCACTGGTTTTGGTTAAAAGTTTGGGTCTAGGATGACAGCTTTTCATTAAATAATAACAATATTTTCTTTCAATAATGACAGATTTTCAGGAAAAAAATTGTTTTCAAAAAAGGCTTTAATTAAAGATAAAATAGGAAAAATCTTGCCTACCTCTTCTTACATATGAAATTGGACCAGTTATTTATTTTATTTATAAATAAATTGTTATGAATTCTTCTCTGTTTATAAGCTTAAATCAGCCCCTCTGTCATAGCTGTGTCTGGCAGAAAGACAACCTCCAACTGTTTTCAGGAAGTATAACTAATGTTTTAAGAAAAACTCCCTAAAGATTTCTTAACCTTGATTTTCTGCTGAAGCTGGTCTATATAGGAGACAATAGCAATTAGAAATACTATAAAAATCACTACAGATATTGACATAATATTTGTTTTAGTACATGCAGCATGATTACCTCCTTTGGCTTCATCTGCCACAGATGCCACCGGGAATGGTGAGGTACCGCAGCTCTCATGCCATCCGGTCATGTCCTACCCCTGAGTTTCAGTGTAAAGAGAAAGACCTTCTTTGCTGCCTGCTGTGCAGCCCAGGCTGCAGTGTCCCTGCAAGGTGACAGGCTTCTCCCTGACATTTGACAGTGGATATAGACCAATTGTGGTACTTTCCCTGTAAAATTGCCAAACAAATTCAGAGGAATAAAGTAGCCACTGTCAATCTGAAGTCATACCTTGATGGACACAAGGCAGGAAGAATTAAATAAATACAAAACAGATTAAAAATGTAATTGAACACATTTTATAAAATATGTTCAGTTCATTCTGAACGTTTATTCATTCACTCAACATTCACTCAACATTGAGTTAGCTAATAAACTTCAGCAACTTTATTCAGTTAAAAACTGAAACATTTCATAACATTAAAAAATTAAGACTCTAAATACTTAGATTTCAAGCTACATTATTGCTTCCACTTGACCAAAAGAAGTATAAATTTTAATGTGAAGCACCTATCCATCAACTTCTTAAAAACTTCCAAACCCCTCCCCCCCCCAATATCTTTAAGAAACTAAACAAGCATACAGATTCAAAATAAAATTGAATCTCCAAACATAGTGCTTGAATTACTCAAATTAACACTCCCAGACACAGGAAGGCATGATTACCAGCTTAAAATAATCACAGCTCTTCCAAGTTGGCTTTTTATACCTGGGGGTAAATGTCTTTACATCGTAATTGCCGTTGACAGAAGTGTCTTGCCTGACTCCCCTCATGGGAAATACAGACCATGAAGGTTTTCCTCAAGGAAGAGGACTACCAACAACCCCTTGTCCACCAACCTGGGTTAGCTCTGTCAGAGCATCCCCACCAGCACCAACAACCATGGAAGAAGAGGAGAAAATGCCACATTAACAGCAATTATTCTAAACATGGGCCAAAATGCTGGTGATGAACTCCACCTCCAGCTTTCATGCCTGAGGTTTGTCTACCTAATTAGCCAACATGGAAGTTTGGGTTTTTCATGCTTCCCCTTGAGGGAAGCTTGGCTTTAAGTCCAAATATTGTGGTCACTCTCACTATGTTTTTCTCAGAGTCGTGCTGATATAGCTGTCCTAAAATAACTGGAGCTTTTCAAGGAAAATAACAAAAACCAGAACTTTTTTATTTTTTTGATATGAAGAAACAGGAAAGCTTTTCCTGACTTCCTTCTTGGAAAGGCTTGAACAGAGGCGTGTCTGTTTATATTTATATGCCCATATGTATGTAAATATTTAGAGAGAACCTGTGGCTGATAACAGGATACAGAACAGAAAAAAGGATCTTAAACCAGGAAGCATTAGCCAAACTCCATGACAGACCATGCTGTGACCTGTGGCTACACTAATGAAATACGAGGACTAGCCAAGTCTAGCTTCTCTTGGAGGCCAGCCTTCCTGTGCCCCCCTCACATGGGGATCAGCTCAACCCTCAGCCAGGGAGCTCCCCCTGCCCTTAGACCCCAGTGTCCTCACTGCTCCAGTGCTGCAGACAGCTGAGTCCTTGGCCCCACTGCCATCCTTGGGGTGTCAGGGTTGTCCCTGCCTACATCTGGGGAGCATCCGGGACTACTGCAGGGACAGGCAGCGCTTGCACCCCATGAATGCCGCACCCTATGGCAGCATCCCGTCCTGCAGCACCCCGTGGCTGTGTCCTTAACCTGGCTGCTCTTCCCCTGCCCACATATGGGCATTTGCTGTGGCACTGGAGTTATCTAGTCCTAACCCCCTTAAAAAACTGCTCTCCCCTGTGTTTATCTTGGCCCAGGTGGCTCAGAAACACCTGGTCAGAAACACCAGAAGTTTGGTGGGTTTTTTTCTCCCCAAAACATTACCACATATATAATGTGTGACATAACATTTGTCTTCAAAACTAGCAGGGATCTGATGTCATGAAGAAAATTTACAAAGTCTCAGAGTTACAACACAAATTGACTGTTTACCGTCTTTACTCTGGTGAAAAACATCAGCTGGTTGGGTTTTTGTGGGTGAGGGTTGTGGGTTTTTTCCTTTGTTAGCCATTTAACAGTATTTTATCTGAAACAGGAAAAAAGGGTTACAGTTAGGTCAGGCTATAGGGTCTTCCAGACCACTGAGGAAAACAATAAACATAGAGACAACAAACCCTTGGAAAGTGAGAAGGGAACGGTTGCCTTCACAAAGACCAAATCAATTATTTTTCCATAAAAGAGCAAAGTGAGTGAATGGGGACTTCAGACATGACAGCAAGGAAGGACCTGAGTTAATGTGAGTTTGTGCACAAGTCATGTTGTGAATGCTGGTGTGTGTTGAGGGGACAAGGGGAGAGGAAAGGTGGGAGGCAGAGAGTTGTTGGAAAAGCCCAGGGTCCTCCCTGGCACCCTTGGAAATCAAGAAAGTGTTACTTGCTTCTTAAAAGTTGGGGTGAATCCAGCATCCTCAGGAGAGAGCGTGCTGCCAAGTCTCTGGTCGGTTTGGAGTTCAGGCATTTAATCAATCACATTTGTATTGCCAAGGTTGTAAAAAGAAAATAGCTGTTTAGTTCTGTGCCCTGTATTTTGTCTATGTAAAACCAGTAGTGATGTTTGATTTCTGTGGTGAAAACAATTTAAAGAAAGGCCGTCTACACCAAACAGTCTGTAAACAAGCATAATCTATCCTGCAGATGATATTTCTAAGGCTGGACTTAGTCAAACTGAGTGCAAGCAAATATAGGCAATGTCTCTATTTTTTTCTCCCAGAAAGTTAACTTGGCTGCTTTCCATGGGGAGCATGAAGCCTTCACACACACCCCTCACTGGACCTGCCCAATAGCTTGACCAAGGTTGCACCAGCCCATACCAAGACCTCAATCCCTTGACCAGCTTCTCTACCGTGTCAGAGCAGTCCTGTACTGAAGCCCAGGCACGGTGCAGGGGCTCCTATGGGATTAGGGAGGTGGGCACAGTGGCCCAAGGGCACTGCAGGATACTTCCAGTACCCACTAACTGGTCATCTGCTTCATGACATTCACTTATCTTATGGCATGATAACTTGTCTTGCATGTGCCATAAGGACGTACCTGTCAATGAGTGTTTAGATAATCTCTCATCAAACAACTTGAAAAGTCAAGACTCTGGAGGCCTTTAAGGCTGCGCTGTAAGAGTAGGGAATAATACAGTGATTTTTTTTTTTAATTTTTGCCTTTTATGCTTTGCCTATAGCCTTGTCACCCAAATTATGAGTTTCTCTATTGCTGGTCTTCATGGAAAATCTCTCCGCCTTCTTTTGATGCAGCTGAAAAAAGGGAAATACTTAGTAAAGTGTTTATACACAGTTACATTACACTTAGTTGCCATGGTATAATCACACATGCCCAGATCCTGTCTTTCTGGCAACTTGTGCCAAAATTTCTGCTTGACACATCAGTGTTGCTTTCCACTGATTGAGACGGAATGAAAGCATAAATTCATCATTTCTTTTTAACAGAGTCCAGAACACCCCTGATGACTGCAATGCCCCCATCCTGGTTCAAGACACAAGAGACACGAAAGAAAATGGAGTTGAAGTAAAAAATGGCAAAATGATGTTACAACATCCCTGACTAAAGAGTACCAGGAGGGCTCTTGTTGCATATAAAAGGCAGAATTTCCTGGTGTTGAAAGGGCAACCTGACAGCAGAGATTTTTATGTTGCATTGCAAAAGGCAAAGGTGGGCTTCACTTTCTCACTGAGATACACACATTGTAAGGAGCATCTGGCTGCACATGACACATTACTTCCTATTTGCTTGTTCCATGTGTCAAACACCAAGACAATAATTTTAAAGAATTCCTTTTAAGACTGTTTTTTCAGAGTTTCCATGAACACTCCATTTGAAAAGAACAAGAATTATTACCATGTTCTCAGAGAACACATATGCTGCTGTATGGGGGCCAGGTCTTTGCCCAGCAAGATATATGCCAGACTTAGGTCCACCTTGTAGAGTTGGACACAGTGGTGGAGGGATACTCTGCCCACACATCGGTGTCTGTTGCTGTTTCAGTTGCCTCAGGGTATCTTCCCGGATCCAAACTGCTGCTCCAGGTGGTACAGCATTTCTCTAGTTCACACCTAACATCTTGGCGGGGATAGCTTGAATGCTCCAGGGCACCTTAAATGGCCAGTGGCAAACTAGGTGGGCAGACCATCATGCACTAGGTGCCTATGCTCAAGCAACAGACTCCTGACACAACAGGAAATTTTAAAACCTGGTAAAATAAAATTACCTGACCTCAAGCCTGATTAGGCTCTCACAGAGGCTTTATTTCCTAGGGATTTTTCTTTGGGGCAGTAGAGCAAGGGTTCAGCTCATAATGCTGATGGGTCAGCTTGGGGTTGCCTTACACTCCATGCCTTGAGGGAAATCATCTCACCAGAGCACTAAGGCGGGCTGGTGGAACTGGCTTCTTGGCGATGCAAAACATTCTGTAACTGATAAAATGCCTACACCAGGAGTGTTTGCAGCTGAGGTAGCTGTGAATATAGGTGCTAAGTTTAATCAAGCACAGCCTGCTGGGAGTCCTGGAATGATAAGGCAGCTGCTGGCCCCACTGGGAAGTCCATGCTACCACATCCTCAGCCGTGAGTGCCCTGAGCTGGGCAAGCTCTAGCTCTGAAAGAGGATGATGGGGCATCTACCTGTCCTGGCATTGCACCACAACTGTGATTTAAGGATGAAAAAATGTCTGTAAGGAAGTGTAGGTACAATTTACAATTTGCATTGCCTGGAAAGGGCTTTTGGGTAACCAGCCCACACAAACATATGTTGCAAAATACAATGTAAGATATGAAGCGATACAATCTTAAAAAACACAGGCTGGTTTGGAGTATAGCCCAGTTCAATAGAGACCACTTCATGTGATATACTCTCAGTTACCTTCCTTTTAATCTTTCATTGGCACTTCTGTACTCTTGGTGTGTCTGACTAAATCCCTAAGGGCAGGGACCTTCTCTCACTCAGTGTCTATTGCATACAGAGGCATTGGTCCCCAATGAGTCATGAGGTGCTAATGTGATCCTGAGTAGCTATAAGGATGGGTCATCTCTAGTTTTGAGCTGGTGTAATTGCAAGTTCACAGAGATCTGTGACACCTCACCCATTTAAGAGAGTGTCATTTGGCTCATTACCCATGAAGGGCTCTGTAAGGAGGATTAGCCATCCACATGAGTTAGCTTGGACAACTTAGTTATCATAAAATTTCCTGAGAACCCACAAATTTGTTTATGAATTCCCAACAAAACTGAAAGCATTTTCTGTTGTCCTTTAACTAGGAGAAAGGTAACATTACATATGCTGAGACGGAGAGCAGAAGGAAGGACAGGCTCTCTCTGTCACCATTTGTTAATGCCACTTTTAAAGGACTGTATAGGACTTCAATCCAGAGTATGTGGGTGCCATCATTTGTTCTCAAAAGTCAAAAGGTCTCTTCGGGGAACACTCCTGTCTGTGGACATTGTATGAAACCACAAATCACCTCTCCCTTGCCACCTACACCTAAAAGCAATAAAATACACCCTTATAGTCATCAGATGCATTTTTTTTCAAGACTGAAGCGCTAGAGAGAACAGAATTATCAGGAGAGCCTCCATCCTGGAATAATTTGACTTTGTAATTCCTAAACACTGACATCCCTGTCTCACACTAGCAAAACCCATCTGACACCATCCAGGGACTCAGACTCATTTATACAAACAGCTGACAGCTATACCAGTGCCGTCATTGCTGAACGGCCATCATTGCCTTAACTTCATTGCAGCAAAGCAGAAAAAGCCCACCTCTTGCTCTTCACTCTAGAAGATGCTGTAATTTCCTGCTGTTTTCTAAACAAGCAGAGCTACCTAATAAGGAGCATTCCTGGGGATCCAGATAAAACTGCCTCCCAGGCTAGATCTCACAGGAAAATAACCACCCCCATCCTAGGCAGGGCAGGTATAGACCTAGGCAGAGCTTTGGCTGACCCTGAAGTAGGGGGGGTGGTAATTCACAGCACCTGTGGGTCTGCCACCTGTGTTGTTGTTTAATGGCTTCCCTATCGCAGAGAACATGGTTGGGAATGTACCTCCTTGCATCTCTTTGAACTTCGTTAATGCCTTGGGATTGGATAAGTTCATTGATAGTGGGGCAAATATGTTTGTTCCAACACAGCAGATACATCTCAGCTATCTCCGTTCATGACAGAGCATGCAATAGGCCTGTTCTCTATGTATATGCTGCATTCTACTTCCTTCACTTGTCTGCACTCCCATGCAGTTTGTGACCTGGGAGCAATATATCCACTAATAGCTACTAGATGTGGGTACCTTCCAGCCCAGGCGGCCTCAAGCTACCCACTGCTGCAAGCTGGATGATATATGAGCCCTAAGTCTTGCCCTGTTACTTTTAGTTTTTCAGCTAAGTCTCCCTAATTGCATACCACCACCATTTGTACTGGGCCAAGTGTACTTTTGGTCTGACTCAGTGGACTGTTTTTCTGTCATAAAACTTGATATGGATCCAGCATTTCCCAGCTCCAGAGGATGGTGGCTTTCCTAACTCCAGTTAGAAAAGCTGTTTCTAAACCTGGTTAGCCAAAGGTGTTTGCTCATGAGCTGAGCAGCATTTGGCTTTGATCCTTTGAATACATGCAAGACTCAATGCACACATACAGACAGGGAATTACCTTGTTGTGGAGAAATCGAGTTTGTGGGAATATGAGAAGATCACATTACATCCAAATTTGCACCAGCAATGAAATTGCAATAAAATTCATATTTCCTATGAAATATGAATTATTTGTCTGGACAAATTAACAACAAAACATTTAAAACTCTTTAGTCTCTATTGCCTCCTAACTCTTCACGTGATGCTTCAAAACAATTCACTTCATCAAATCTGCCTGTTTGATATGAAATTTGGATGTTCCTTTCATTAAAGCATGCATTGAATGTACTGTATATTCAATCACAAGGAAGGAACTTGTCTTTCAGCCACTGATATACCTAATACTTTGAAGCAAAATTTCTATTATCACTGTGTGCAGAAAAATAAATTATTCTACATTACAAAGTCATACGTCATAGGATTTTCAAGAATTAATTGAAAAAATTGACATTGCAGCACTGCAGTTTGGAGATCTGTGGGTGAGGCAATAACACAGCGAATAAAAACAGAGGCGTTATGTGGTCCCGGGTATCCATCCCGCTTCATCCAGCTTCCTTTGATGGGTGTAAGAGGAATGGGCTTGGAGTATCAGGAGGGAGGTTGGCTGGCACACGTACTGGCAGACCCATGCAGTTCCCCACGCTGCAGGGAAAAGGACCCAGCCCGGAGTGCGGCAGAGCTGGTCCTCCCCGCAGAGATACCGGCAGCCTGGCTGTTCAGCTCAGAAGCGGCTGGTGGTGAGCCTGCAGGTGGCTGGTTGTGTGTGAGATGTGTTTCCAAGACACGTTACAAGAGTGACTTTTTAACGGCAGCTGTGAAAACCCACGGCCACAGCTCCCTGATAATCCATTCTAGTCCTTTGCTTCAATGCGGGAAAACGATGCTGAAAAAGTGTCATGGAGCTCTGAAAGTCTAAAGTCTTCTGGTTTTCTGCTTCATTTAACTGCAAATGATATTTGTTAGGGATGCATTTTCTCTTTCTGTCCCACTTCCTTCAAGTCAGCTTTCTCAGCAAGGGAAACATTTTGTTTACTGTTCTCAAAATGCTACGCATTACTTGCACAAACGTTCAGTCATATGATTCAAAATTTTAAAGAAGAATGAAATAGCAACTGACCTAGCGCTTGTACCGGACCATCCACATGGAAAGGATGTCGAGGAACAGCAGCTTTACACAACCATGCTGCTAATTAGGCTCTGGGCAAAGCAATACCATCGTTGGAAGGATAAAATATATTGTCCTTTCTCCATCGAGTCAGTTGAGAAAAACTAGGCCAAGGCCAAGAGCGTAATGGCACGCAACAGATGGTACCATCTGGGCAGCGCAGGCATCGTGGCACTGACAGCCTGTCCTCCAGACAGAGCTGCCGTGCTCTTGGCTCCCTATTAAACGTGTGGGAGGTGCATGGAAAGCAACGGCACAGAGCAACAGGAATGTGAGGATAGAGTTAGACCCTGCTGCCAGCCACTCTAGCCTCCTCAGTGATGGCACTGCTGCCGCTCATAGGAGCTCAGAAGCTGGCTTGTAGGCAGCAGCTTGTATTCTCTCAGCTTTAAAACCATGTGTAAAGCTATACAGCACAGAAAAATGCAAAAGCCAGCCCTCTGTGACTTGCTCAAGCTGGCTGCAAGTCCTCTTATCAGCCCTGCTGGTGTCACCATGGAGGCTGTGGATTTGGAAGAGCCTGAGATCAAACCCTTGGGTCCAGTTTGCCCTCCCTCTTCGCAACCTTCACCCAGGGCAGCAGCGTAACCCCCAGTTGTGCTGCCCCAGAGGAGCACCTCCCAGCGTGTGGGATTAGTCGGCTCTGCTGGGAACAGCTTGAGTGAGCTGGAGGGGAAAGAAGAGGGTCTTTGGGGTTTATTGCATCCTCCCACCACATTCCAAGGGTCTCCACTGTTGTCTGTTGGGTTTTTCTGTCCCATCACTCAATCCCAAGATTTCTGCAGGACAGCACAAATAGGGAACGGGACATTTCATACCAACACTTTCCCCCCAGCTTTAAAGCCCCCCTCTAATTTTCTCAGAAATTTTGCTCCTTGTGCTCTGCAGGGAAGGGCTCACTGAGAGGTGCTCTGCACAGGGAACCAGCAGGTTGATGTCATCCTGGAACTGTCATTCTGGTGTTATACTGGTCTCGTTCCTGGAGCACACAATTATTCTGCTATATGTTTATTTTAAACATATATATATTTTTGATGTAGTTGATTCCAAAGGGACATAAACCACAAAAAAAAACCACCAAAAAACCCTGATGTGTGTGGGTGGGTGAGTCATGCCATTGTAACGGCAGCCGGTGAAGCTCAAGCTGTAACTCCAGGAATATGAGCTTCCACAGGGAAGTAGTTCTGTGTTAATAGCATGTGCCCACTGGAGAGGAGAGTAAGGTTCATGTCTTCAGCTTGGACCCACCTTCCAACAATGTAGGTTTGTTGTTAGATTGGGTGGGCATGAGCTGCATACCTAGAGCAGAGGGACCAGGTCATTTGGGTTGGTTTGCTCAGCTGAGGAAACAATGTTCCTTCCCTCCTGCCTCCCCTCTCCAAATCCATGCTCAGCAAGGGTTGCTAGCTCAGACCTATATAGCACAGGGCTCCAGCACAGCTTTTGTTGTTATGGGACTGTGTCCTGACAGCTCAGAGGATGGGCAGAGCCCCCTAACATCTACCAGGTTGCGCCGAAGATACCTGCTGGTTGTGGTGCCTTTGCTACTTACCTGCTACTCTGCCCTGGGTGTGGGACTCTCATGCTGATTTTTGCTCAAAAGCTCTACAGGCAGCTCCTCTGAGGTGTGAAGCAGAGAAAGAGAAGTCTGGGCACAGTAATAGTTCTGCCTGTTATTATGGAGCAGTTATTATTGTGCCTGACTGTGTTAGTGGACCACGATATCTCTTGTTCTCTCTGCCATCTCCCCAAGCAATATTGCTTCTGGCTAACTAAGAAGCCACCACAGAATGAAACACCTGTATGCTGTGTGCAATACACACAGTTGGAAGGGGCTCCCTGGAGACCCATCTGCACTACTGCCAGTGTCTTTACTGAGGGTGAATTGGAAGAAGCCATTAAAAGGAACGGGAGGAAAAAAAAAATCAATAATATAATTAGAAAACATTATATGAGATAATGATGCCAATTAAAGAGCAATGCACCCATTTACAGAGGGGTTGGACTGACTGGTGAGGGTGAAGGGGTGCCAGCCCCCGTAGTGCACACATTCTGCTCCCCCCAGCACAGGGCTGGCACTGGTCCCTGCAGCACAGCGCTGTGGCATGGCTGGGTGCTGGGCTGGGAATCAACGGGTGCCCAAGAGGGAGTCTAAACCAGGGCAAAACCTCTCCTCCTGGTCTTGGCAGGCCAGGGCAGACTCATGGCTCGAGGCAGGCACGGGTGGGGGGTTGCTGTGTGGGTGTATAGGGTGAGGTTTCTGGATGCCTCGACTCACCCAGACAAGTATGGGAAACACCACCCATAAACACCCCAGAAACAAATAGAAAACAGCAGAGCAGCTGGAGAAACACTTGTTCTGCTGCCCAGGGAGAAAGCGAGGAGGGGTTTTGGGGCAGAGCTTCTATCTGGGGAAGGGTCTTACGTGTGGTGGTGTCTGAACCATTTGGCGTTTGGAGAACAGAGGCATTTTGTGTGCTCTCTTTACATTAGCAGATCTGCACAGAAGAAAAGCATTTTCTTCTAATAAAATCAATTCACACCATACCAGAAATTTTCAATTCAAAGGAGCACTATTGTGCTAGGGAGAATGTCAGTGTTAGCTAATGGCAACCACACAAGAAATTCCTTCTTCGGATTTCTTAGTATTCTTCAGAAAAGGATGAAAGAAGTATAGGTTCCAAATAATATTAAAATCTGGGGAATAGTTTTGAGTAGGCTGTGCTATGTTCTGCATAGCATAAATGTTTATATGTTACTTGTGGGTAAAGAAGCAGTAAATACACAATAAAATATATGAAACACCTGACAGTAAAAAAAAAAAAAAAAAGTAAGTGAACTTCTATTTTATCTTCTTTCCCTTCAAAGAGGAAGTCCCTCCCTGAGCCCCCAGTAAACTCCTTCCTTTTCTCTGGATGGAATCAGGTGTCATTAGACAAATCTAGAATTGTCCAAAATTTGCTAATGTTTTATTTGTCATCAGAACAGGAGTTTTTTCAACAGCAGAATAGTAGATCAAAATCTTGGTATTTGATGCTTTTCTTCTAAGTCATATCCTTCAATGGGAGAAGAAGAATTGAACAAATAATGGCAATCTGTTTTGTGACTCCATGGCAGCTCTTCTCTTTTCACGTGCAAGGAAAGCTACTGTATTTTTGTATGAGTGTTTTACATATTTGCACCCATCTCTACAAATAGGAAATTTGTGCTAACCTAACACCTCGTGGAGGTGAAGTGGATCAATGAATGCATACTTGCAGGTTGAAAATCTTCATTTTGGCCTATCTGAAGTTGCAGCAGGGGAGGTTTAGATTAGATATTAGGAAGAATTATTTTACAGAGAGGATGGTCGGGCACTGGAACAGCCTGCCCAGGGAGGTGGTGGAGTCACTGTCCCTGGAGGTATTTGAGAAACGTGTAGACGTGTCACTTCAGGGCATGCTCTAATGCCCGACATTGTTAGGTTTTGTCTGTCTGTTCGCAGGTGGGTGTGGTGTGTGGGTGTTGGTTTGGGTTGTGTGTTGTGTTTTGGTTGGGTTTTTTTTGTGGCTGGACTCAATGATCTCCAAGATCCCTTCCAAACATGAATATTCTGTGATTCTGTGTAAAAGTATAGCTTTTCTGCTTTCTCGTTGTGGTTGGACTTTTCTCTTGGTTGTACTAGATCATCTTAAAAGGTCCCTTCCAACCTAGGTGATTCTGCGATTCTGTGAAATATTGTCAAGAGTTTGAAGTGATTCTCCATATGCTATATTGCTCTATTCTTGCTTTCATTTATGACTTTTTTTTTTTTTTCATGGCTATCTTGATCATAATTGAAGTTAAAAGCAATTTCCAACATTTCAATGCCAAGTCACAGTTTTGATCCCCTTGTGCCTATAAATTGTCTCTTTTAAACTGAACTCTTCCCCTTGGTATTCAGCTTAAATACATGGGTAAACGTTCATAGGACCAGGCCGTAACAGTACCAACATTTGGTTCAAGGAAATAGTTATCTTTCATCTGTTGTCCAAGAAAATGGGTACTGGAAAGTGGCACTTCCTTCTTCTAGGGCTCAGGTGATTCTTCTTCTCTCTTCCTCTTTCCTTGCAGTTCATCAGCTGCATGAGGGAAACCAGCACTTTATGCATCGTTCCTCTGAGGCTATCGCTACTCTCCCTTTCTTTTCCTCTCTCAATCTCAGCTGATGCTCAAGGGGGAGGAAAGCACTTAAGTGTCTCTTTTGGGGCTTCGTCTACATTCCTCTCAAGTCTCCAGGATGCTAAAGGGGACCTGTGGGGGCTTACCATAAATAAAGTATGGTTTTAGTGTTCATTACACATCCCCCTGTCCCCTCCTCTCTCTCTTCATCTCTTTGACTTGTGCTCTCATCAACAAAGAAAACGAGTTCGCCGCCAGCGCAGTGGATGAAGGTGCAGCAGACGTTGTTTGGAGTCTGTCCTTTCTGCACAGGAATGACACAATGTTACCTCCTTCTCTGCCCAAGTGTGCATCCGCCAGATGAGCTGGATGGGTGAATGGAGCAAACAGAAGACATGTGGGACAGGGGAGATGCCCTCATCTCACAAGGGAAGCAGCAGAGCCCCGCGCCGTGGCCCAGCCCTTCTCTCAGCCTCCAGAGGACGCGTGCTTTAGCTCTGCTTCTCATCTAATTTTACTGTAATTACCAGGGCTGTTCCAACTCGGCTGAGTGCTACAGGCAGGAGGTAAAAATGAAGGCATGATTAAAATAATTGCTAGGTGTGGCCAGCCTTGTGGTGCTCAGGCAGCCGAGGGAGCACCACATCGTGTTCGTGTGAGCCAGGAATGGAGCCCACAGCGCTTCTCTGCGCAGAGGCTGCCCAGGCACAAAGCTGGTAACAATCTTCTGCAGGGTGCAAAAGGCACGGCTGCTGCCACCATCAAGTTTATGAAAAATGGCAGGAAAAAAGTATCCAATGGGAACTGAAGCTGGTGTTTTTCTATACATGCATCTTTTGATTTGAGAACTTCTTAGCTAACCACAAATATCCTTTCTGAATAAAGCTCCTATTTATCACATATATATATACCTGACTCTTAGCATGACTTTAAAAATACTGCAAAACCAAGGCCAATCCCACTTTCTTAGTGGTTGTATGTTAGACAAACCATAACCCTGTATGTGTTTTCAGTTATACTAACTCAAGCTGAATACTCTTTTGTAGAATGCTGATTTAAAATTGCTCTTGTTTCCCTGGAAAGATTAGAAGCTGGCAGGAAATATGTTACCTGGAAGTCACCTTTTTTTGACAAAACAGTGGTTCAGGCATATGGTTTCTTTCAAATTTTGGAACACTGAAATATAGTTAGAATTATAGGCATTTAGATGTGCTACTTTTGGATTTGCTATTATAGTCCAGCATCCCATTCTTATCTCTTTCCAACTCTAAAAATCTTGTTGGAGTATCTAAGAGAGGAAATTCAAGCTACTGGACCAGGAAAAAAAATAAGAATCAGAACAGTCTGCTAAATTTCGTGCCATTTTGTATTAAAATTCATGCCCTCTAGTTGATCAAGGTATGTTTCTTGGCCAGTGCTCCTTCTCCTTTCAGTCCCCCTTTTCATCTGCAGCTCAGCTGAAAGATGCCCCGATTTTTTTATATTTTTACTGGTCAGCTATGACCAAAACCCAGTTTTGCTCAACTTCCTCAGCAGGCCCAGTGTCTCAGGGTTTGTTTGAAAAAACAGCAGTGTTGTGTATCATTCTGCATTAACATTCTGCCCTCCCAATTCAGTTTGCTCTGACAAGCAAACACAGTAATCCTCAGACACCAGTGAGCACCCAGAGCTTCTGCTCTCCCCTTCTGAGATGCATTTCAAAAGTCTGACTGATAACTCAGATTTCACTCACATGTCTCTATGGCTGATTTTTGCCACTTCTTTGGCAATGGGAAGCAGGCACACGCCGGGTTACGGTAACTGGGGAAATCAAGCATAAAGCTGTTTTTAAGTCTAGCAAAATGTGTAATATGTCAGTGAATATGGCTGTTTGAGTCACAGACATTCTTACAAGAGCAGATTTAATCTCATCATTAAAGACAATGCCTGCTAATAACAAGTACAGGTCTTAAAATATTATTTAAAAGTCATTCAAATTTAATAAAGTGCTTTAGTCATTAGAAATGTTTGGCTTAGAGTCAGCCTGTCACATTGAATTGCTGCAGTATGTCACACTATAATTTCCTATTTTATTTCACTCCCAATCCTCCTCAGCCTAATGATTTTATCAGAAAGCAGGATAGGGTAAAATGAAGTGCTTGAAGACACAAGGAAAAAAGTTCATGTCTGATGTAACGGTGTTGAAATTTGTGACTTACCCTGGGTGTAAAATGGGATCAGTGGCACTATAGGACACTGAAACTGGAGTACACTTTCTAAGTAAAAAGTATTATGAAAGACTTCCATTTTTTGAAGGCTCAGAGTATGGATTATAGACTATTATGTGTTCATTTCAAAATATTTCGTAAATGCTAACTAATCCTTCTCTACAACTCCTTTGTGAGACAGACATTATAATTTTCATTACTGTTTGGCAGACAGTTTATCCATCTCAATTTCTTTACGTGCTCTCCTTCTCAAAGCTAGACAGAGATTTAATGGCAAAATTTGGTCTGGAGCTCCTGGGTACTTATTATCAGAATGTCTACATCAGAAATGCTCTACTTGCTTATGCTCTAGGACCATCTTCTCACATAACTAAAATTAGAAAATGCTTCTAAAGAGTCATTTAACCTTAAACTGCTCAAATCGGAAGGTATTTGGGCAATATGTTCTAAGCACATTTCAGTCAATAAGACATACTTTATTTTTTTCCTCAGCTGATATAACAAACTACAGAGTACTCATTTGGTGTAAGAGAGGAGAGTTTAACTCATTTATAATGCAGATAGTAATACTTAGCCCAGATATTTTTATTTTTGTTTACTTTCCTTAAGAGAATACTGATTTGAAACAGAAAATCAAAAAGTGCAGAGGAGAGCAGAGGTGGAATTTCTTGGAAAGCACTGGAAAAACAGATAAAGGCTGAAGGACAAGGCAGCCAAGCAGTGAGATGCTGCCTGAGTCTGGCCAAGAAGTGAGTTCTCCTTCCCTGAGATGGTGCCACTGACTCTGACACAGATGAGTGGCTCAGTCTTTCTCCTTCTTTCTTTCCCTCTTTCACTCTTTTCTCTCTCTTTTTTTTGTTTTTTTTTGTTTTTGTTTTTGGAGTCCCTAATCAGAACAAAATGTTACAAAGTCTTGTTTATCATTCTGATTCAGGGCAGGAAAATATTTTAAAATCTCAAAAAGTTTTGCAAGATGGGAAAACCATTTCCCAGACAGGTTTAGCAATGTCTTCCTGGACTTTCAAACAGCTGTGAAGCAAGACTGCCCCTCAGCCTAATCCATTTTGGCTATCTCCAGTTAAATGAGTCCTTTCAAAGTATTATATCATGACTTCATTAAATCCCACAAAACTGTTTCCCCAGGAAATAACTTTGAGCCAACTGGATTCTGACTACCTGCTGTATCTCATGACCCCTTAATAATAAAAAACATAGTTGAAATAAGCCTGTGCATTGTGTTGCTCCCTTTCCCTTGCTCTGTAGCCTAACCTGTCACGGGGGCAATTGGAAAAAATCTGTTAAGGCTTCACTAATTTCTTTCCTCATTTCCTTTAGCAATCCTGGTAGCTGCCCAGGATACTTAGTCTTCCTTAAGAGCTTCAATTTTTGGCACAAGACTTTTCATTTGTATCTGCTCATAATCTGTCTCCTCCTGTCATATCCGGAAATATGATCCCTTTGTTAAACAGTTAATTTGCTTCCCTTTGCAGAGGGGAGAGAGGGAGAGAGAGGCTGGAGGACTGCCTAGCAAACCGGAGAGATCTTCCTTCCTTTTATTCCACTCTCAATTATTATTTCTTACTTTTATCTTTTTTTCTATTGTGAAAAGCATTTCATCCTTTCTATACACATCTAAAATACCCAGAAGATCAAACCACCCTTATGAATGTGCTTCTGGACAAAATTCTTGGCTGGGGAAAGCTGACACATCCCTGCCACAGGCGACAGAGCAACCTGGATTTGCACCAGCTGAGGCTCTGATCTAGACGTAGCAGTTTGTCCTTGCCTATTTGGTTTTGATTAAACCTCCAACATGCATGATCTTCATGGTTTGTTTCCCCTTTGCACGGCTTTAAATGAGAGAAAAGTCCAGTTACACTCATTTGTGTGCAATATAACTGAAGTGAAAATGCTCTAGAATTGAAATAAAGAGCTAAATTTGACTTTACTTCTTTCCCTGCGTGATGCATCACCCTAGAGCTCCTAATTTCTGATGTGGTGCTGGTGACACGGCTGCAGTCTGGCAAGAGAAAG
This sequence comes from Gallinago jamesoni, assembly GCA_025769975.1. Classification (NCBI taxonomy): domain Eukaryota; kingdom Metazoa; phylum Chordata; class Aves; order Charadriiformes; family Scolopacidae; genus Gallinago; species Gallinago jamesoni. The sequence goes on along the minus strand of JAOQGH010000001.1, from coordinate 111,046,817 downwards.
CAATTAATCAACGATGTTTGCGTGGAAGAAGCAGCAGCGAAGGGTAAACATGTTTGGTTTCTGACCAAAAGGTCTGAAGTATTGATGCTTTGCCTGAGTAGCTGAAATCGTGTTGGCAAGAGACTTCTCTATACTTTCCAAATTATTTTAATGGTGAGTGAGGACAGAATGCTCTCTTATTTAAAAAATGTGAAGAAAGCTGCCCTGGTAATAAAGCCATATTCACCATAGCAGAATCTGCTACTGATGCTTGTTTGCAACAGCAGAGCAATAATTAAGATTGTGACCTTCCTTGCTAATCACTGGCAATGTCTATCAGCAGGCAGCAGAGCTGCCTTAAAAAGCTTGGGAAATGCCCTGCAATTCAGAGGTAAAAATGACAGAAAACCACACTCCTGGCAAACAAAAAGGCAATAAATTCCTCTCTCCTCCCTTAAGCTGTCAAGTGCCTTTTTTTCCAGCAGGGTTTTTCAGTTCTTTGGTTAGGTTTTTTGTAAAACATGAAGGTGCCCATGATAAAATGGCTATTGAGTCTGAGAACAAGAGAGGAATGAGACCGCAAAAGTCAGGGCCTGGCTGCAGTTTGGTTCATGTTTGCATCATCACAGCGATGCTGTATTTGTTGCAATATTACAAGATGTGAGTTTCCAAGGCAAGATCCTGGAGCTTGTTTACTTATTTTCTGGGAAAAGATTTTTTTGAAAGAAGTTTGGAAATATGTCTATCTGTAGCTATAGGAGCTATAGGATGAAGGTAATGGAAATTAAAACGAGTTAAATGTTATCTGATCGCTTTTTCATTAAAAAAAAAAAGGAAAATGAAACTGGCTTTGAATATGTAAGACCTCGAACCTGAGAAAAGGTCTGTCTAGTAAAGTGCTTCATCTAAAATACAGAAATAATGTGCTTAGATGAAATGCCTTCCACAATACCTGGTACTAAAGAGGAAGGGTATGTCACATTTTCTCCTGACTGCAGATGAGCTATGGTGCAGCTGTATTCTTCAGTCACATTCCCACAGCAATGCTCTTGTTCCAGCACTGAAATCTCCCCAGTTTTAAATGGAGCTCCCCAGGCACTTTAAACGTGGGATTTCAGCATCTGTGACACCCAGGTCAGAAACCCCAGGTGGTTCTGAAAACCACAATTAAGTGCTGTTGTTGAGCACAGTTAGTTAGATTTCAGTGAAATAACAGGCTAAATTTTAAGAACATGCCTTACTGTTTAGGTTCAAAAGTGAGAGACAGAGAATATTTCCAAACAAAACAGAAATATTTTTTATTTAGTCTTGTCCTCTTATCCTTCATTAAGAGCAGCTATTTCCATTTCCAGTCTTGGATTGACACAGAGGGCTCTATCAGGACTTTAGCCGCTCTCGTCTGACCCCACTTAACAGCATCTATGTTTCGCATGGGACACTTGTGGCACAGACTAACTTGCTTGTGAGAAACCAGCTGCTTGTGTGGCAGACTTTCCAGTGGGATGACTGGTTTCCTCTTTTGCATAAATAATGTGGAATACTGATGCCCACATGTCTTTAAGAGAGAAAAACAGGACACAGAGAAAGAAACTATTTGCATTGTTAACAGAAGATTTAGATAGTTTATCTTTGTGATATGCAAACAACTGGCAAGATGAATCAGGATCTAGTATTCTTATCTGACAGAATGCAAATTTACCAAGGAACAAAAAGTACAGTGTAGGATTAAAACTATTGTTAAGAGATCAAAAACTATTATATTGCAAAACTTCTAGCATGTATTTTAGAGTCAACCTTCAAAAGCTATTAAACTCTTTATAAGAGTTCCATACTTTTGGCTGTCATACCAATTTAACATCTTCTATAAGCAATATTAACTGATTTTTAAATTGTACAAAACTTATACAATTATATCCTTAAATATTAGCTTAAGCAAAAATTCGCCCTTACAATGTATTGAATCTCCCAAATGTAATCTAATAACTGTGCATATTAATTTCTTTGAGTACATTTCTAGTATAGTCTAATGTGTGCAAATTCATACAAGGGACAAATGTCACTTATGAAAGGAAAATGGGACTAAATACCTCACAATCACTCTGAAATCCATAGGATTTTGTTTCCACTGAGCTCAGTGGGACAATGTCAATAAAGAGTATGACAACCTTTTAAAAGTGATGTGAGATTTCCCTGCTTCTGGAAATGCTAAATTAAACTCTGTTTTAAGGCAGACACAGGCCTGAGCTTGTTTCCATTGAAATCAGTAGTGATGCTCATACTAGTTTTTATGGTTCAGGGTCAGGGTTAAACACCCTGGAGGTGTCTCCCACTTTACCTCCCAGTAGTTCAATTGTGATTTATATCAGAGACATTAATTACTTCCAAAACAAACTCAAGCCTACTATTACAGCCCTTCAAAACTGTGATCTGAAGAAAAAAAAGTAGCAGTTGTTGTTGGGCTTGAAATAGGTCTCTGGGGACAACGATGGCCTGTGATATACAGGAGTTGAGGCTTTTGTCTCTGTCCCTTGCAGTGGTACCTAGGTCTAAGGAGATTTAGGAATTGGACTTTTTTAGACCCTCAGTAATCCAACTTGGTCATTTAGCATGGGTCCCCCCCATTGGCTCATGTGGGATCACACAAGAGCACATTAACTAGGTGAGTAATTTTTCTCTAGTAAAAGCTAGAGGAGATGGGTCTCCCCCAACACTGAGATGTAAAACTCGCACTTCTCCTTATAGCATGCTGTGGCTACCTGAAACCATAGATTATCTTTGAGTTTTTGTACCACATCAGGATAAATACGCAGCTGTGGGAGCTGTGTATGTCTAGAGAATCCAAGTGTCAAGAAGATAATGGCATCTAAGGCGGAGTACATTGATATCTCACACATCAAAGAGCTGGAAGAGTAAGTAGGGCAACAAAAACAATTGTTATGTTTTTCCACTCTCTTCCAGTTCCTTGACATGTAGAATGAATCACCATGGATTCCTCCACAGTATGCTTTTGTAAATAGGTACATTAGCTTGGGGTGGTAGGTCAGGTGCAGATCAGAAGCAGTCTTCTTGGTGCCAACTTCATTGTGTTGCAGAAAAAAACTGATTAAGTTCTGAACAGAATAAAGGCCTGTTGATGTGAAAATGTTTGTGCCTCTGGATTTGATGCATGGGGGTTTGTGGATTGTCAATGTTACGTCAAGATTCAATTCAATCCAGTGTTCATGTGAAAATTTGGTTCCTGCTATTCATATTACTAGATTATTTTAGTTGCAAATGCTCTAGCGTTTTCAGACACATTTATGTCTGAAATTATGTGGTGCTAATGCAAAGTAAGCACACTAAACAAAATTAGAGGTTTTGTATTGCATAAAGCTGAATACGTTTAAATTACTCTAAACAGCAATATATGCTGTGGTTGGGGAATACTTAAAAGAGACTTTAATGTGAAGTAATTAATAAAAAATCAAATTCTTGATCCTAGTTGTTGCTGATCAACGACTGTGCCATTGGTTAACACTCCCAAGGTCGATATGAAATGCGTCCACCTTAAGTCCAAAAAGGGCAAAAAGAACAGAGAAGAGGCCAAAGAGTGATTTCATTATACAAATGAAATGGAAAAATTCAGTGAAATTCCATCCATCCCTGAGGACTGGCTCCACTTAGAGGTTAGGAGAGTGATCTCACATTTATGGGCTCTGTAACTGTCATTCATTAGCAATTGTAACGTGATTATGACTCAGGTTAAAGTAACCAGGAGACAAAAATGCCAACCTGGCCACTTGGAAGGAACCCCCTTGTTCCTCTTCAGGGCCAGGATTTCAACCTTGGACTTCACTTGTTTTCCTTTTAGGATGAACACAAAAAGAGAGGTGGTCTGTCAAGAAGCCACATGCCCTCTAATGGTCTGTAAAGGCAGAGAAGCTGAAGAAGCTGAGCACTTGCCCGTGTGTGCTGCACAGCCTCTCCATCCAGTGGGAATGGGGACCACACTTTGGCCACTGCTCTGCAGTGAATTTTCATCAAGAGATAGGCAGGACTCTTCTGGCTTGATGTGCAGTCACCTAGTGCAGCTGGGTCCTTCCCCACTCCACTTTGCAGGAGTGGGGAAGGGCTAGTGATTTTGGGCTGGTGCTGAGCCCCACTTGGAGGGAATCAAGCTTCCTCCTCCCTTCATGGTGGCCTTATCATTATCAAGCAGGTTTAGAAAGGCAGCATGTCTCTGAACACATTCTCCAGGCATGGCAAACCAAGGCTTAACCACAGCCAGTTGATGTGTTTTTATCTCTGTTGTCTCAGGAGGCTGATGGGACCTGCAGAGGTGCAGTGGTGTCAGCCAGGGTGACAAGTTTTGCCTGGGGCATCCCTCTCATATGCAGGAGTGAGACACCAGGAGTGGCTGAGTCACCCTGGCACATGGATCTTGTTACCCCCCTTTGGCAGCAAGAACTGTGACAAATGCACCTTGGACAAAAGTAAGATAGGGTTTGAGGTTTCTGCTACTATTTATTCCCCATAATGCCATCCCCCTGGAGGTAGATAATTTAACCCTAATCCCATGCCTGTGCATATTCTGTTCAAGGCAAGATAGGACCTCTGCTTCTCCTAAGGAATGTGATCTTGCTAAAAATTGGGAATTTGGAAAACACAAAGGGGTGAGGAGCACAATAGTGTGCTTGATGAGAACCAAGACAGAATTCTGAATTTTCTGGAGGAAACTCTACTCCAAGAAGGACACTAGTCCTCCCTTCCACCTTCTGCCGGGCTGTACTTTATGTACTAAGCTTGCTAGGAGAAGCTACTTTGTCTTCTCGAGCTGCAGCAATCCAAACATTTGCCACCTACAGGAAGAAGTAGTGACAATTTTTTCTAATGGTGAAGGTGAACAGGCACTTGCTGATATTGGGATACTTTTGCTCACCTTCCCCTTGCTTCAGGTTACCAACAACCTGCTAGAAGTGTGATCAAATTTTTGTCCTTCCAGTCCTGATTTTCAAGGTATAGCAATAATCTAAATTGTTGATTGGTCTTAGGAATCACTTTGCCATACATGTCCTTGGGGCACTGTCAGGACAAAGCCTGTGAGGACTGGGATGAATGGTCTCAGGGGAATCCAGAGGAGATCAGGGGAGTCCTGCAGGCTGTCTAATGCTGCAAAATGATATGCTGTCTATTTATTTCTTTAAAGCTATTAAATGCTTACTATGGTGGTTTTCCCACTGTATTATTGTCATATTTATAATCCCATCAGTGCTTTCATCCTGAAGCTCCTACCAAACTCTCCATCAAACACACAGCCTGACAGCAGGCAAGCACCCTTCATTGGGGCAGAAGGGCCCTCATTTCCACTAGAAGAATAAGTGGAATCCTTTTGTTTGTGGGAAAAGTGTGTGAACACAGGAAATGTGGATATCATATAAAACTATTGGGCTGACAAATCCTGAGAAGGAGAAAACCTGCACGCCACAGAGAGATTTCTATGCACGGCCTCAGTGCAATTGTGCCAAATATTCCTTGTGTGCCTCTATGATCTTACAAAAGGTCAACTCATCGTCTGGCTGTTGTATCTGTCTTTCAAAAGCTGGGACATAGACTGAAATATTACCCCATGCTGCAGTAAATGACTAAGCTCCCATTAGCTTCAATGGGATCATGTTTTCATCCCATCCCTTTTTCCTCCCTTCTCGGCATACATGTTGACCTAGCTAAGTCCTAAAAATGTTTTTTTCTAAACTATAAGATGCCTGCTGGGACTGCATCTGAGTGCAGTGCACAAAGAACTGTGGATAGATGTCAGAACTGCAAGGGCTGGTTTGGTTTTAAGTCAGACAGTGTGTGCCTTTTCAAGGGCTCTGTGGCTGCATAAAACGCTTGCTCAAAGCGCTGCCAGAATCCAAATCTACTGGTAATTAAAGAAAATATATATGTGTGAGGGAGAGAAGAGATATGAGAAATCCTCATGCTCTTTCCAACAGCTCTTTTCTTATTAGAGAACAGGAGATGTTGGTTTTAGAAGAGCTAATCCCAGGGAAGGCTGAGCTCCCTCTGCCTTGCATGATGGACATGCTGGGTCTGGTGGCATCTACATTCCCAGTGAGGAGTTCAGGCCTGCTGCTCTGTGGGGGTACCTGGCTCCAGTTCCCTGCTTGATCAGTGGGAGAGGAGTAGTTGCTATGCTTAGCACAGGCGTTGAGAGTCAGGGATACATCCCTCTTCAGTGTTTGGGGGATGCGTGAAACTAAAGAGCATGAAGTAGGTCATTGTCCAGAAAGAAAAAAAATAAATAGAGTGAATACAATCCCTGCTTCTTAATTGCTCAGAACTTGTGTTTCACACTGCCAGCCAGCGGAGCCCTTCTCCTGGCATCTCTTCTTCCTCCCTGTTCCCTCAGCGATCGTGTTGCAAACCTAACACACTTGGTTCAATTCCATTTCTAAACTCACCATCGCAGATTCTGCTCCAGAGCAACTGCATCTGTCTCAAAAGAGAGCTGGAACGGGAATTTAAATGTGTTTTATGTGGGCATTCAAGTGCCTCTTGGAGCCGAGAGATGAGGATAGCTAAACCTGTCTAAGAATGTATCTCCAGCCTGAGAGGGGCAACGCTGACACACACAGCTGTGTTAAGGACAGCAAAAAATGGCTAGCATATAGGCATGAAAACAAGCTGCTGTTTAATTCCCAGCTCAGCAACTTGGGTTGAAAACTGTAACAACTGTAATTATCAGCAAGTTTCCAAGCCAGACAATTGAATCACTCGTCTGAGCAGATGCCTTGGGGAATAGCAATAGAGCTGCACTCTTCAGCTTGTAGTACACATACTCGCTGTATGGGAGCATAAAACCCTTCAAGCAGTGGCTCCACCATCGCCGGCCACACTCCTCAACTTCCTGTCACCCACCAGAGTTTGAATAAACCAAAGGGGAGAAACTGTTCCCACCAGTTTCTGCTCGGCCACTCCATGCTGCCAGAAGCAGGGTGATGGTCCTGGCCCTACTGAGCACTCAAGGGAGGTGTGGGCACTGTGGGATGTCCCATGGGCTGGGAGTCCTGCCAGGTGGTCACTGCCAGGCGGTCACTGCCAGGCACCAAAAGATGTAGGGAGAATCCCCAGCCTCACAGTCCTGCCTTTGACCACAGCAGGAGCAGTGAGCATCTGGGTTTAACAGCCAGTAAATGTTGTTAAGGCAGCAATGGTGGGTTTAGAAGCACATCTTAGAGGAGTAGTTTTCTATGGTTGGATGGAAAGCAAGTGAAGGAGATACCCACTGCTATAACGCAAGACCTGCCAGACTGAACGAATGTACTTAGAGCAGATTAATTGCACTTCCCTTTGGTGAGCCTGGACAGGTTTGTTGTAGGAACTCCAGTTCACTGAATGCAGCTACCTTCCCTTGTGCTGTTTTTCCCCCCTGCAGTCAGAGAGGATTTGCTTCAGGCAGCAGATACATATGTACCCAGGGGAAAAACCAGCCTGGTTTTGTTCACAGTTTATTGCAAGGCTGCCTGTTTTCCACAAGAACTGCTCAAGCTCCAGAAAAGAATGCAGTCAGACTGAAATGCCAGAAGCCTCCCTCCGATCATTTTTCTTTCTGAAAAGTGCACATTTATTCCAAACCTTGGTAATTTCCTCCATGTGCCTTGAGCTACATTTCTAGACCTGGGAGAAAGGGATCTCACCATGTTAAAGATCTCTCTGCTGTGTGACTAAGATTATGTCCCACTGTGGATATTTCAGTTTTAAAAGTGAGATGAGACCTGATAGTGATACCACATTAAACACATCTCCTATTGATCCTTTCTAACCTTGCAAAAGAGCTGCTCTGCATTAAGTACCTTTTACTTCAGCGCTGCTGATGGGACCACAGATGTTAACTGCCAGGCTAAATATCCTCAAAGGTCAGCAGACAGGGCATTTGAGAGGTCATAAAGTAATAATTTTCTGGCTAAGAAACAATAGGAGTGTTTACCCCTCTGCCCTCTAACTCAGCCTGAGGACATGCTAGCGGCTCACTCTGAAATGCATTTACAATATTTATAAATAAAAGGGAATTAATAAAAGCTCTCCTTCCCAGTGTTCCCTCCCCACCATGTAGCATTTTGAATGTGTCGTAAATCAGCTTGATATGTCAAATTGTTGCACTTGACTGAACTGATGACAAAAAGGCTTTGTACTGAACAAAGCATTGTGCTTATAAAGATGTATTTTCAGACCATCCTCTCCACTATTAAAGGCTACCTGCTCATACAAAGACCTGAAAGTAAATCACACACTCTGTACTGAGGTGCAAAAAATCATCTATAACTGATGAGAGGAAAAAAAAAAAAAAAGCCATTCTGCTTTTTAGACTGTACCTTTTGCCTCTCTGATGTGTCTCTGCTCTGTGTGGATAGATGGGGCTGGCTGCCCTCCTGCCTTCTGGAATTTCCTCCGTATCCAGTCCCCGGAGTTTGATTTCCAAGACCACTGAAGAAATGGCAGTCAGGCATTGCTGCAGAGGGGACAGAGGTATCTTTACTGAGGGGTGTGGGCCAGATTCCCTGCAGCCATTAAAGTAGATGATCCATTTCGTTCACCTGAAAGAAGGCAATTTTTGCCAGTTGAGGAGCTGGTCTGCAGGTTCAGCCATGAATTTGGAAGGATTTCCTTGGTTTGGAGCTTCTTTGGTCTGCTTATCACGGAAGAAGAAAAAAAAGGCTGCAATTTTTTCCTTATATTCCTATATATTAATCATGCTAATCTTCTTAAAGAATCAATGGTCAATCGAAATCACCTTTGGAGGCTTGCTGCTGGAGCACCAGCAGGTGATATAAGCACATAAAGAAAGAGTTCTGCTTATATGCTAATCCTTTTATTTTCAATCCACCTAATTTTAGATATTCCATGACTCTCTAGAGTATGCTTTTTGCTGAATCAGATCCATCTGCTGCACTGGGCACCTTGTTTTGTTTATTTTTTGGGGAAAAGATGTGGTACATATTTTCTCAACTGTTGGTAGTTGCTTTTGTCTGGGTGATTGGGTTTTTAGTCCTGCTTTTATTTCTCTTTCCTCTTCTTTCTCTCTACCAATGTTTTGTAAACAAAAAACCAACCCAAACAAACAACAAGGGAGAGAAATAATAAGTGATACGTGTAGCAGCTTGAAAATGAGGTGAGTGTGTAATGGATAGTGCATGTGTTATGTGAGAATTGTGGTGCCTGCCAAAACATTATTGTTGTTACCGTGTATGTGAGCGGAGGATTAAGCTAATAGACTCATGCCAGCCATCTCTGAGGTACGTTGTGGGAACCAAGGGGGTGGACGTTCTCTGGCTGAAATAATCCATGTGTGAGTAATTCCCTCCTTGAATTTTGAGTAAGACCTTAGGAAGCTGGCCTGTTTAGTCCGTGGCTGGGAACGGTCATTCCCGTGCAGTGGGTGATGCTCCTAGTTTTTAACTCTGTTTTAGGGCAGCACTCTTCTCAAACACTCACTGGGCTTGGCAAGAAAAGGAAAAGCTCAAATATTCCCAAGGCAATTATACAAATGATAATTTAAACGTTGAATGCATCAGTCAAAGCATTTTATTTTGATCCTTCACATTTTTAAATGTCCTTTTGAATCAGCTACTATAAGTCACTGATAAGCAGATCTTTCTTTCAGACCTGGTCAAGTGAGCTGTCTCTATCATGCAGATGTAGAAACAATGCAGAAAGTTATAGATGTGTCTACTTTTTAAGGAAACGGGCCTTTTGTCAAGATTTGTTTTCTTTCTCTTTTGCTTTGATGAATTAGTACTTTTCAGTGAAAATCAGCTTGCCCAGCTTTACCATTGACTTTCCTATATTTGTTTCCAGAGGGGTCTTCCAGCTTGAGTCATTTCTTCCTTTTAGTCTAACTAGATTTTAATACTGAATGTGACACTGCTCTTTACCCTCTGCCTGTTTATTTTTCTTCATGATCTATTCTGCTGAAACTTATAAAAAATCTTTTGAAAATACAAGCAGATGATGCCCACCAGATCACCTTTCCTTTTCATTTTATTAACTTTTTTTTTCTGATAGATAATGAAGCACTAGCTCTTTTTACAGAAACTGTTTGGGCTTTGATCCTTGGGGATTTTTCTTGTCCAAGTGCTGGACTGTACTGTACTTAATTAGGCTCTCACTCTCCTCTCCAAGTACTGAGGTGAGGTCGGCTGGTCTGTAATTCCTCTCATCACTCTTGGCTCCTTTTATTAAAGTATAGATGCTAACAGTCACTTCACAGTCTTGAAGAACTGATGCTGTTTCAAGGCTTCAGTGTATCTCCCTATCAGGATCTCTGCTCTTCACACTTAATTTCAGCAGATTGCAAGTCCAAGCCTCTTTGAGTCTCATCCAAAGTCACTAAAGTCAAAAGAAAAACTCCTTTAACCTTTCCCCACCTACACTACCCCCTCCTGCGCTTGTATCTGAACTTCGATGGTTGGTTTTATCTGCCTAAAAGGGGATCTGCAGGTCATGTAGTGATGAATCCTGTTAACAGAGAGGTTTGTAGTGTGTCAGGAAAATACAATCCAGCAGCATGACGTATAGATATTATACTAATAATGTATAACTGCAGCACCATGTGTTTTATTTCTTATTTTTTCTCACAGGAGTAAAAGCAGATGCTTTGGCAGTAGGTAGGAGCAATGCACGCAGGAAAGGACTGGGTTACCCCTGGGGAGACCCTTCTTCCCACCATAACCACCACCCTGCTGCTCCCCCAGTCCTCATGCAGGGAGCAACAGAGCATGCCAAAAAGAAGAAAGTTCCTAGCCATCTCCATGCAGCCCCTCTGCCAGCCTGGGCAAGCACTGCTTCCCTATTGGAGAGTGAGGGGCTCTCGCGTCTGCTTGCCCCTCTCTTCTCTGACGTCTCTGCCTTTCCTGGAGGTCTTGGCACAGATGCAGTTCAGCTGGGCCAAGGACCTGGTCTTTAAGCGTGCCTTCTCCCAGTTTTGATGCAGGTGTATTTCAGCTCAGGGGGCAGGAGTGGATTTTCTGATGCCTGGGTTGGGATTTTCATGGGCTTTGGTGTGCGGCTGGTTTGGAGAGGAGCCTGAAGAACTGCCTGTGCCCCCAGTCTCTGGTCAGTGGTGGTTCTCCTTGACACGTGGACCTCCCTGGGGAGAGAGTAGTGGGGTAGATTGGGACAACTGCCTAAAATGGCTGGTGCAGCTCCCTTCCCACTGTAGCACCACCATTCCTTTTATTTGAAAGCAGAATAATTGCCCCAGAAACATGCTACAGTTGACAATTTTGTCACAGAGTAGCTGCTCTGTCAATAGTGAGAAAAGCAAAGCCCAGCTTTAGAAGAATGTGGAGTTTCTTCTTCAGAGTCTTAAGACATTACCAGTGGGGTGGAAAGACCAGACAGACAGCCTGGACCACTGCTCAGGATTTATCCTGGTTGTTGTCAAGCCCTGAATATTCACAGGCCCAGAGCAGTGTTCTCTGCTTGTTCTTCACCTATTGGCTCCCAGAAGGTGAAGAGGAGAGAGATACGAATATTCTGTAGTTCAAGGCTCTTCTCCCAAACTTTTCACAGTGTCCCATCTTGCCCTTTTGAATGTCAAAGTGGACAGGCCACAGATCACCTTGAGTGTGCACTGCCAAGCCATCCACCTGAAAAATACTTATCTTTCTGTCTTTCTTACACTTGTTTCCAGACTCTCGGGCTAACAGGTCTGGACAATACATACATTAAACAAAACTACTTCTGGTACTTGGACAAGGAAGGTGTCAGTGTTGAGAGACCCATTTTTCACCTGGACAAGTGTTCATGGTGGAGAACAAGCTCAACTCAGCTTACCGGACTGTGACGTGGTGAGAAGAGAAATTCAGCTCTGTGCTTCCCCTTTTGTTGCAGTTGCAAAACACTTTCAGATCTGTGGATGTTATGTCGTGGTGACAACTGTCTGAGAGAAACTTCTTGGAGGTGTTTCTTTGAATCACACTGTAAGGAAATTCATCCTCCACATTTATGCTTCCCTATTCTTTGGGAAATTGAATGCCAGCACTTCTGCTGGCTCTGACAGCCAGATAGTAGCTAAAAGAGGCTGTAAATGGTGCAAAGGATATTTTCCACCAAGACCATTAGCAGCTCTAGTATTGCACTGATGCTGGCTGTGGTCAACAAAGAGTGGAGACTGTGTATGGAGTGGTTCTTCCCTTCAAATAACTATTCCCTTCTGCTCTTCGATAGGAATAGCAGTCTGTGTGGACATTTGTGTGGAGACTTTGACCCCTCCCAAGGCAAGATATCTACTGGATTACTCAATGGACAATGAGAGGGAGCTCAGTGGCCTTTAGAAAGGCTGTTGTGCTGAAAGGTGATTTGAAATTACTGAAGGGCACTTCATTTGTCTTTGCTGCTCAGCAGTTTGTTTCCAGAGCATATACAAGCTCAGGTCATGTTGAGCCCTTGTATTCCTCAGGAGAAGGTGTTGAACTGTGTAGGAGTGACCATGTGACCTTTGCATGAGCCATGTCAGAAGGAAAAGATTTGTAGACTGCTAATGAGTTTTTTTGAACATTTTATTCAACTTGTGGATAAGACAGGCTACTTGTCAAAAACTTTCCTTGGTATAAGCTCTGCATTTTTTCAGTGCTCCTTCTAATTCTTTAGAAATTTGATCAAAGCCATGGTCTGCCTCTTTGGAGTTCATCTTTTGCACTCAGGAGAGACTTGGTCACACAACTGTCTTTGCCCAAACCAAAGATGCAGCCCAGCAGCCTATTCTTGTTTGCTTAGGAAAAAAGTATAAGCCTAAGGCAGGTTCTTCATGGTACTTCCCCTGATGCCTGCTCTCCTTCCAGAAAGTGATGCTTTAGAGATGAGCTCAGCTAAGATCAGGTCCCCAGAGCTAGATATTGTGCTTTCACTTCTGCAGAATTGTTCATAGCAGGACCTTACCATCTAAAACGGGAAAGATGGTGAAGAGGCTCATTGGCCTGGGCAGGATGTAGAGGCACAGATGGATCAAGGTCCTGCAGAGCACAGAGCCTTTGTGCTGCTGTGCTGACCCAGTTATACTGCCCAGCCTTTGACAGGCTTGCTCCAGTGGGTTCCGGACTGGGATGCTCAACTGCTGTTGTCACCCCTTTTAGTTATTTGGCTCCACCAGGTCTCCCCAGCTGTACAAAGGAAGAAAAAGGGCTATGTCTCTCTTTCTTCAGCTACAAGATGCAGCCATTTGACTCTTGGGGGAGACTTTGGGGTTAGCCCTATTGCTTGGACTTTTGTTCCATTTTTGAGAACAACCAGATCAAGCTGAAGCCAGCTTCCAGAAAGGTACACTAATGCAATGCTTTGCACTATGCTAGTCTGCATTTAGGAAAGACCCATTCTCCTGATTAAGTCTCCTGATAATTGCCCTTAACAAAAAGTCTGGCAGTGTCCATTCTGTCCATTCTCAGTGCTTTGCTGGGCAGCTTGTTTGGACAGGGGCTGGTGTTGAGGGCTCCACACAAGAGGGCCGCTCTCCACACAAGAGCACTTAGTGGGAGACCTGCAGAGAGGCACCTTGGTATGTGGGTGGTGGACAAGTTTTCTGCCCTTGTGAGCAAAGGAGTAATTTCCTGTGGAACAACTCATGTGTCTTTGTACCTATTGCAGAAGCCAAGCCTGAGGTCATTGATCATAGTGCACAAAGAAATGACTGTTTTTCAGATGCCTGCTGGGTATGACTTTTTACATTACAGGTCAGTCAGCCTTGCCTTGATCCCTGGGAAGGTGATGGAACAACTAATTTTGGTAACTCTATACCAGAACTATCTTATTTACAATTTCTATTTAAAGTTGAGAGCTAAATGACTAATGAGACAATAAATTCTATTTCTCTGGTGTTCATAGTGGAGACACTCCTGTCTTTTAGGGGCAGGATTTATCCTCAAGGGTTCCTATCTCCACACTGCTAGATATTTACCTACCTTACAATGGGTAGAACTACATATTAGCATGATACTTTAAAACCTGCAAATGGGAGATAATATAGCCGTATGAAGGATACAACTATATGTTGTATTCTTCTTCAAATTCTTGTTACACATTGCCACACATTGCTGCATATTTGAATTTCTTCAGATCCTGAAGGGCCCTGAGCCTGAAATGTCCATTGTTTCTGAATGAATCATGTCATTGGTGTCAAATACTTTATAGTGTCTTGCAGTAGTATGACCCACAATGGTTGCCTTCTCTCAGCTCCTGATACAGAGCACAAAATGTTTCATCTACCACATGCTCTATGGTGACCACATGATTACCATGAGGAGCTTGTGTATTGAGAAAGCTCTTATGTCCCCTAATAGAGATTTCTAGTGTGCTGGAAGTGTAATCTTCCCACTTTCTTACCTTGCAGGATTGAATTCATTCCATATTTTCTGTGCCAGCAGTAACTTGTGTATCTCCACTGAAGAGGAGAACATAGAAAGATCGAACAGGAAGCTGAAGAGAAAGAAGTGATCTCAGCGAGAAATCAAAGACTTTTGACTAAAGCTACTCAATGCCAAATGATCAAGGCTTTTGAGTTTTGCTCAAAGCTAAAGAAAAGAGTTGGCCACTACAAACAGAGCCCTTATTTTGCCACCTCCCTTTACTAATTCCCACTGGGCGGTGAAGAGATACAAGGAACTTTTGTTCGCTCACCCGAGTCAACACGGTGTAGACTTTACCCACTCTGCTGTAACTGTCCACAGGGGATGGCTCACGTGTGGCATAGCTGTGAGTGCCCTGGCAGGGTGGCTGAATGCCTGCTTATCTTTCTCAGTATCTCGAGTGGCTTTTGTGTCAGAGGGAAAGCAGGCAGGGGAAAAAGGAAGTGATTGTCATGAAGAGAAAGAAGCAGGGAAGAACAGCAAGAGGAATTTGCTGACCAAGCATTGACTGTTGAATTTTGAGGCTAAAGAGAGCATTTCAGGAAATTAAGCAGCAAAATAATGCATTTTCCTCAGAGATGACCAAATTCCAATGAATGAACCGTTTCTGTTGTGTCCAACCCAAAGCATTCCAAAGTTATGAGTCAGACTGAAAAAAATCACTGAGATGTTTTTAAGAAAAAATTAACAAATGCTAGATTATTTTTTTTTTATTATATTTTCCTGCTTGAGTCTAGGATGCTTAACCCATGCTTTCAGGGCTTTTTCAGGCTTTATGCTTTTGTTCTATTATTAGAGGAGGGATACTGGGACTTAACAGCAACTGTCAATCGCAGTGAAATTCCCAATCATTCCATGGGAGGTGATGACACTGCATCTCCTTTGCAGTCCTTTTAAGCCTTCTCTTACAGTCCATAAAAAGCCAGTACTCTGCCTTTCCAAGGAGTGCAATTCCCCAGTGTTGGCACCTGGCACCAGAGAGCTGGTGAATCAGTGGGGCTGTGTAGAAGTCAGCAGATTGATGCTGAGCTCTAAGTCCTGAGACCCGCAGGCATTTTACCCCCGCCCCGGCTTCCTGTCATACTCATACAACTTGGGAGCACAAAGGGCTTTTGGGGCAGCTTTTAAACCATTTTTAAACCTTAAGTTTGCTCGGTGCACGTACTCGCCAGCAACTGCTTCTGGGCAGGTGTCAAAGCTGGTTAGCGTGCGTACTTTGGTGTCATACTGCCTGGAAAGTGCGTGCAAAAATGAAGCTGCTTTCTGAAAAAAAAAGACTGTCTCTGGCAGAACACCAGCTACCTTGGCATTGTGTTTTTAGAGAGCTTCTGCTTAAGTATCTATCTCAAGTGTTTGCTCGAGTTTTAACTTTTGATTCTGTAGATTCAGAGCTCAGTCATGCTCTGGGAAAGTAAGCAGCGAAACTCCCACTGCTTTCACCAGGAGTATGATTAACTATTTATTGTCAAGGGAGGTCTGGGCACTGAAGGCACCGAACACACGAGGTTCCCAGGCAGCTCTTGGGGAGCCAAAAATGCTTTGGTTTTGGCTGTGGGTGCTCACCACAGCCCCAGCCAAAGGGGCTTTTCCAAAGATACTCTTGGCAAGGAGAGTAGAGAAGATTTGTCTCCCGTGTTTAATGAACATCATGTCTTTCCCTGCTCCTGGGGGCAAAGGAGGGAATGATTTCCCCAGCTGACTTCAAGAGCTCATAGAAGAGGTGCAAGTGAGGACAAATGGCAGTTCAAATTACTTCTATGATTTAGGTAACCAAGAACAAAAGCAGAGGGCGTATTCACACAGAGGATAACTGAGGTTTTCCATCTGAGCAAGTTAATAGTTAAAGGGGAGAGAACAAGAGAGGAGCCTTCCCCAGTGTGGTCAGAGCACACACAGGGAGCTTCTGTCCTGAGTCACTTGTTGCTCCCTTGGCCTCACGGAGGTGGTTTACCTTTATGACCAACCCCCTTCGTTACTAACTGGCAAATGCACTCAGGTTTTCTTCCAAACACATTGACTGCTCTTTGGTTGCAGTGTGGTGAAGACTGAAAGAAGCTGTGTTTCTCCAATGCCATTGTGTCACCCCTTGAGGTTCTTGGTGCAGAAGAAAGAAGAGCCTGAAGTAAAATGTGGTTGCCTGTACTTGAACACAGGCTGCTTGTCCACATGCAGTTTTCAGTGAGCATTTCCTCTTGAGAATTGCACAAAGGATTCTGTCCATTTCTGTTTTTTCCTGGTTTGAATCTCTCTGAAAAGAGTCAATTTCAAATTAATGTTAGAGAGTATCTGTAGCAAATAGTTGCTGAATTTGTAGCCATGAACATCTATGCTGAATCATAGAATCATTGAATTGTCTAGGTTGGAGGGGACCTTAAAGATCATCTAGTCCAACCATCAGCCTAACTCTGACAAAAAAATAAGAAATAAGAAATAAAAATCAGTCTGGACATCTGAAATATAGGACGTGGCTGCTAGATAACCAAATTTCCCATCAAAATAATTAAGCGGGTTTGCATTCTAAGGGTTGACTGAATTGATGATGAGTATTTATATAAAAATATTCCTATAGACCCACCATTGTACCCCTTCCAATGATAATGCATGTTAGTAACTGAATCAACATTCACCTTTATAAAGCAAGAGTCTACAATTATTGTTGTTTTTCAGATGCAAAATCTGAGATACAGAGGAAAAGTACCATTAAATGTCCACAAAGCCACGTTCTTGCTTTCTCTACATATGTCCTCGAACAATCTCTTTTCATACAGTGTATGTCTGATGTGAACGTCTACTGCTTAGCCTGCTGAACAGCCTTAGCTCCCCTCTGCATCATACTCACCTGTTGTCTTGTGTCCTCTCCTTTCTTATACTTAGGGATTTTTTCTCCTTGACTACTTAGAGCTTAGTGTAGGGGCCCTTGATGCCTGAATGGAGTCCATAATGCCAATATTAAATAATAAGGGCAATAATAATAAGAGCAAAAGCAGGAAAATATAATGGCAGAAGCTTTAAAAGAGGTACATGGGATTCAGCTTCAATTTCTCTAGTCAGCTTAGCAAGCTTTAACAAAAGTAATTTCCTCAAAGTCATACAGAATTTGTGCTGTCAGGAATAATATCCTACTGACCTAACCCTGAGTTGCAAGAAATCCTTCTTCTCTGAATCGTTAATTGTAAAAAAAAGATGTATAGCTCAAAGACATGGCTCTAGACTCCTTTTCTGTAGATCTAGAGTAACTGTGCTGAGACCACCATTAAAACTGGTCTGAGATAAGACTCTCTTGCTGTATAAATTCTCTTGCAAGACTATTTCAAACAGCAAATGTAACAAAAAGCAATCATTGTGCTGCTTTCACAAGCCATTTTGCAGCCAAAAAATGGTGGGGAATGGTAAATCATTTAAAATTATCTACCTGTTTTTCTATTATTGTAATTTGTTCTTTTATTCGTGGAAAAGCTTGATGAGTGAGAAACACTGGTGCTGGTGACTGCAGTGAATTTCTCACAGGACTGAATGAGGTGGCTTTCATAAAAGGAAGAGCTAGACGCTCTTGAGTGAGATGGGGGAAGAAGGGAGGGGTGAAGTGAGAGGATCTTGCTGCATTAAACACCACTTTCTGTGGAAACAATTAGTGCTGTAAGTGTATTCTTGAAGATGGGCGGCTTTACAATGAGATTACTTACAAGCACCATCTCTGCTAAAACGCCCATAAAGAGTTCCGCAGTTCTGAGAAGTCATCTTCAGAGAGGCTGCTTATTGGAAGTCACAGGCGATATTTCATGCTGTACTCTTTCGAAATTAGCTAATGTTTGGGTCATACTCAGCCTTCCAAATTGCTAAAATCTCCAGGGATTTTCTGTAGGAAAACCTGATGGAGTGTAGACACCGCAGATCATTTGCAGCCCACAAGACAGTGTCTTCAGGGGGTGTTAGTGATATGTAGGGGTGGTCTGAGGCTTGCAAAACAGTGCGGGTTCAGAATCAGGTTCCACTTTATCCGAACCACCAAAGTTTTCAGGGTTGTGGGTTAGATGAAAGACCATCTTTCCCTTCCCTGCCCCACTTCTGTAATGTGTAACTTGGGATAGCTGGGTTTTGTAAAACCTCAGGAGTTTGCTTTTTGACCCTGTAAAACAAAACAAATCCATGTGTGGCTTCAACTAGGGGATTTGCTTAAATATTTTTTTCTTTTTTCATTTTACCCTTTACAGCTTATACCTTAGACAGGTGAAGAAACATCTCTTAATAGATGTAAATTAAGAAGAAACTTTACCTGCTGTAGGTTATCTAGTAATTGCCTACTGCAGAAACCATCTTTAGACTAATTTCTGGCTGAGTTGGATGATTAGATCTCAGGCATCAACCCCTATGCTTTGGTCTTTGAGCCATCATGGGCTGAGAAGGATATTAGGAAAGACTGAAGGGTTCTTGCAGCAAGGAAAATAAAGGAGAAATATTAAGGAAATCTTCTGGTACTCAGGATGTTGAAGACCTTGAATAAATTTCTGAGGTAAGATGTAGTCTTCATCACTGAAAATCTTTAAGACTAGGTTGGATAAACTTCTGCCCATCTGATGCGGCTGATCCAGATTTTTTTTTTCTTTTGTATAATTTGTAAGTTAATTTTAACTTTTGTTTTATGGCTACCATCATGTTTCCTTGCCGTAGGGAGGTTGCCATCTCCATTGAGCACTTCCATTTCAGCAGTTACTATCACACTCACTACAGGCTTTCCCTAAAGCCAACACTATTCTTCAGGGTGCTGAGTGAGAGATTTTCAAATTGCTTCCTTCACAGGGGCTCTTGGATGTTTATTGTCATCTGGATCAAATCACACAACTCATTCCAGAAAGTCTGAGCCTTCTTGTTAAGTCTGCACCTCATACTCAGAGGTGCAGTACCACAGGGTTAATAGCCACCAGTCAGTTACAGATCTATGGACATGAGCTGTGCAAAACTAGACAGGGCGTATTTTGGCTAACATTGGAGGGATTGTCTTCTCAGCTCAGGTTGGATTTACACCTGTGTGATATACAGGCAAACGAGGCAACCTCTTAGAATGGCCATCTTGTGGGGTCTGCAGGAAAACCACTACTTTGCTGCCCTACTGTGTCTAAGCCAGAGACCTAGAAAAGAGGGTCCAGAACACCTTCTATTAACATTAATTGTACCCTTATTTTTCCTACTCCCATGCCAGCAGCTGGAACAAAAACCTGGACTCCCAACATCTTCATCCCTTTCATTCTTGTTCCCATGCCAGTTCCTGACCTCTTCCTTCACCAGTATGGACCAAACCTGATTCTTAATGCCTGAAGTGAAAAAAGTGAACGTTGACCACACTGTTGAGAGATGCACCATCTCACTCCTGAGATGTAGTTCTCAGTCCTGAGTCCTACCACCATAATACAGCTAAGAAGGGACCCAAAACGAAGTAGATCGCAGGATAAATCCTGTCCTTGTCTTCTCTTAGCTTCATCTTAGCTAATGCAGATAAACAGCCTAGG
The DNA here is from genome assembly GCA_025769975.1 of Gallinago jamesoni. NCBI lineage: Eukaryota > Metazoa > Chordata > Aves > Charadriiformes > Scolopacidae > Gallinago > Gallinago jamesoni. The sequence continues at coordinate 111,026,956 of JAOQGH010000001.1, read as the reverse complement.
CAAGTGCTCAGATTAGGTTCAAATCAGGCCAATCACAACTACAGTTTGTAATTAGCTTGAAAGAATTTTGCTGCACATTTTGCCTAAAAATAATTTGTAAATTGACCAGAGTCTCTAACATGGAATCATTACAGATATTTCAGGGATTGATTTCACATGAATAATTAAAGTGTAGTGTAGAGACAACAGTCTCTTTTAAATATGTGGTATTTTTGAGATATTGCTCAAAAAAGCAATGGTAGGACTTTGCTCCTATTCACAGTCTTTGTACCAGTTCTTCTCAGGACTCAGTGTCTTCAGATAAGGAAGGGTTAGCATCAAATCCTACTGGTTATTATGATTTGCCATTTTGGAGTTATGAAAACAAATTTACCAACCTTAATGCAATTATATCCCCCCATACTCTTCTATTCCAAAAGAATAAGATGATCAAAACCTGAAACTAAAATATCATCAGCACCTGATCATGTCAAGTAAATTGTGAAAACAATATCGATTAGCAGAGAACGAATGCAATGATAGTGTCACTTCAATTAAACAGTGGGTGTACTGTTTCTAGGTTTATGCAAAAATACATCTGACTTGCAGGATTTTGTGTTTCCTCAAAACTATATTTATTGATTTGACTCTACTGGCTTTGATGATTTCACAGACCTTAGCAAAGGTGTATTTGTGCATGCTGTTCTGGAAGGCACTATCATAGAGGAGCTGTGGTAGCTCCTAACCAATACCTAACTAAGCCCTAACTAACACCACCATGCAGAATCCCAGAAGAAAGATAAAAGTTATGTAAATATCTCTTCAGGACAATTTCCTAGGTGAGTTCTTTCAGGTGTGTACTGTATGCATTGAGAACAGTCGGAAAGGTTCTGGCCTGTAGGTCCTGAGAGGAAGGAATGGGATGGGTGTGGGATGGCATGTGTAGGGCAGACATACAAACTGCAGTTGGTACTGTGGAGGTGCTTTCATCTTACACTCTGTGGTGAGTAGAAGCAGATCCAAGGGTTTCATGCCAGGCCCTTGTCTAATCATGATTCTTACTCCTTGTTTGTGGTCTTAGCTCCATAACCACAACACTAAAATGTCCCCTTTCAGAAGAATGAACTCAGCTGGTATAAAGGCAAGAAGCGGTCTTTCCAGTTTGGAAATGCTATACAGGATGTTTGCATCATGTCAGAATAAACTCTGTGCTGCCACACTATCCACTGTGCTGGGGAGCGGGCTGTAGGTATGCAAGTGAAGGTATTCATCTTCTGGCTGTGTGTCTTTTGCAGGACTCTGTGTGCTGAAGGCAAGAGTTAAGCAAGTTTGGTTACCAAGACAGTGGTCAAACACTAGGACAGACTTCCTAGAGAGGTGGCCAATGCCTCAAGCCTGGCAGTGTTTAAGAGGCATTTGGACGATGCCCTTAATAATATGCTTCCACTTTTGGTCAGCCCTGAAGTAGGCAGGCAGTTGGACCAGATGATCCTTCTAGGTCTCTTCCAATGGAAATAATTCTATTCTATTCTATTCTATTCTATTCTATTCTATTCTACTCTAGTGCACTAGCTGCACTTGGTGCGTGTGGTTGTGCAACTGGAAGGAAACAAACCTGCATTCCTGGAAATCTAGAGGAGCAGAAGAGAGGGCTGCTCTGCTATTCTGTGACACCATGGTATTGAATTTCACACTGATGCTGAATAAAGGAAGCAACATGACAAGAACAGAGGCATAGTCATTGGGTCTGGTTACCATCTTGATCCCAGGTACCTTTCCACCCTCCATGGGAATAGATAAAAGTGGGACTACATTTCAGTAGCACCTTAGAGCAAAAAGATCATGCAAGCACCATGCCTTGCCTGATACACAAACTGTTCAGGCTGGTACTTGACAGACTGGAAATATAGTGGTGCTTCTTCAGGTACCTCCCCACAAAAGTTATTCACAGTTCTCGGTAATCCACAAGTTTCCAGCTTAAATCTTGGAAAGGAAGAGACACTAATCATAGTATCAGGCTTTCAGTTTGAAATCATGTCTGGCTTTTTCAAAAGCCAGGGCATTTATTTCATCGTTAAGAGTATTCTGCTCTTTAGAGCATAATAGCTAAAATTCCTGAGAATGACATTTGCTGAGATTTTTCTGTAATCTTTTAATGCTTTCCAATACCCAGAGTACAATTAACATTATGCCTAATGGATATTGGATATCTGTAGTATCATCCCCCTCCCTCACCTACACTATAGATGCAGTACTTCAACGTACCCTCCTCTGGGATGGTTATTTGAATGGCATTTTTAATTGCATTGCCTGGTACTGGGAGAGGGGTAGTACGTCATTACGCAGATGAGCCATGCTTATGTCAAGAGCATAACGACTGTCAAACTGACTTTTAGCTGCAAGTTTTTTGTTACCTCCTGTTCCTCTTTGAGGTTGATCCATAGCTCATCCCTGACTCTTCCTGTTGCTTCTACAAGAACTAACAGTTTTCCACGAAACATTACTTCAGGTATGAAAGATCAGAGAAAGTATACCTACTACATGTGTCCCTCATCTGAAAAGAAACTTATGTCAAATAAAGATTTAAGGATACCACATGTCTCTTGGTTTAGTCAGAGTGCATCTTAGTCTGTTTACTTCTGTCTTCCAAATCGGATTTCAAAGAATCACAGAAGCTTTGAGCACTGATCTGAAAGAAACTCTAGAAATCATCTAGTTCAAACCCTGATTTTGGGGTTTGAATTACTTCAAGGATTGAGACGCCACAGTCTTTCTGGACACCCTCATAGTTTTGTTTTGTTTTGTTTATTGTTTGTTTTGTTTTGTTTAAATAGAATTCTTTGTACTTCAGCTTGTGCCCATTGCCTCTTGTCCTGGCTCTGGGACTTCTTTACTCTCTCAGATAAGGTATTTATAGACATTGGTAAGATCCCCCTGAACTTTCTCTACTTGAACAGTCCCAGCAATCTCAGCCTCCCCTTGTATGCCAGATACTCCAAGACCTTAGTGGCACTTTGTTGGACTTGCTGCAGTATGTCTATGTCTTTCTTGCTATCCTTAATAAGTTGTCAAGAGACTTTCATGCACGTCAGCTCATGGTGGTTGGTGTTTAAATTAGTAAGGAAACTTAAGACTATGGATTCCCAGCTCACCTTCCATCACTAAGAAAATTCCTATTCCCATAAACATCTTGGAAAAGAAAGATGTTTCTTGAAAGCTGTCCTTGGACTATATGTAGACTTTGTTGTCCTCTGATGCCATTGTGTCCTTAATTTAGAGAGAATTTTCACAACTTCTGTATATTTAAGTATATTCCTCAAGTCTTCTCACTGCATTGAAAAAATGCTAATGCATCTGCACAGTAGAGACGAGATGCCTTGCCTTTCACGGGAAGGACATATAAAACCTGACCCTAAGACTGGAACATCAAAAGGATCAGGCCCAAAATCAATAGTGATAATGCAAAATTAGGAAGTGGAGATAGGGAGAAATTTAACAGGACAGAAACTGCCACTTGATCTAGCAGAACTTATCACAGCTGGCAGATGGATGGGGATTTTACAACACTGGATGAAGTTGAAACAGCATTAACCAGTAGAATGGAGAGTCTGATATTTATCTAGGGTAAATCTGATCTAGAGTACTAATATACCTGAAATTTTGGAACAAATTCTATGCTCTTGAGAAATGAACTGGATTAAAAACCAAAAGAAAGGACATTTAGCTCTTTGGAATAATACCATACACTTCTTCAGGAAGATTGTGAAGGAAATGGACTGTACAAAATCCTGGTATTCTTCCTTCTATTCCAGACTTCTCTATTCCAGACACATCCCTGAGCTTGTGCTATTCAAACACATGTGCCATCTATGCTAGAAAGGTGAACATGATATAATAGAAAGGAGTCTGAAGCACAGGCAGTTTTGACTGTTGTTTTCCAACTAATGCAATGTACTCCAAAGCACGATGCCGTGGAACAGGTTTCCACACACCTAGTTTTTCTAGGTACCATGCTTAAAGCTCACATGATCTTAAGAACTAAACATGCCTAGAAACATTTGTAGTACCAGCTGACATATTTCTGCTTGTCTGCTTGTTTTGTGTCCTGTCATGTTATTATTTTTTTTTCAAAACCCCTACTCTTTCTGTGTGGTTGAAGAAGATTGTGCCACACTCCCTCTACCGGGTTGTCCATCATGTTCTTTTCACTGAACAAATTGTCTGGACTGGAGATAAAAATGAGGTCAAAAACCTGATGACACAGATAGGATGGAAACACATCCAGAGTCCTGCCTGTCATAAAAGGGAGGGAATTACAAAAATCTTGTTTTCTTCTTTGTTAGAACATCCAGCTTTCAATCTAAAATCCACCATTTCAACAATATTCTTCATGAACTTTTGGATTGGCTTTTTTCCTTTGCTAGAGGATGCAACAAACTATACAGAAAGATCAAGTCCATGACAAATGGACATGGGGACAAGTAACAGAAAATTGGCCAGAAAAAAGAAGAGGTACCTTTAACCTTGGTATAAATAGATCAACAGTGATTTTTCTTTCATTTCATCACTTGTATCTTTCATAAACATCTGCAATGGTGTTTTCTGTTTTGGACAATCATACTTGCCTTTTGTTATAAGAGTGTTTCCACTGAAACTAAATTACAACAGACTCACAGGTGCAGAAAGCCTATGGTTGGTACAGGTGTTTATCGCTAGCCACTGGGGCTGGAAACCACTCACATTTTTCTCCACTGTGATATAACTTCTAGTGATTTTAGTGGTTGCTGTAAAAGCCATGTTAAAACTGTCTTACAGTTGCATGTTTGACTCTGTTTGCTCTTTCCACTGGGCTGTATAGATCTTCCAACCTTTTCCATTTCCTTCATTTCTCATTAGTCTTGGTTACTGCTAAGCCCGTATTGTAACAGTCAGTGAACTAATGCTGGAAGTGTGATTTCCAGAAACCAACTTACCAAATTACCATTTTAATACTGACTGTGGTCTGTTAAATTTAGGAGAAATTTATCCACAAATTTGATAGAAAATCTGAGTAAAATCTTTGTATGGCTCTAATATGCACTGCAGACCAAACTTAGTCTGACCTCAGGGTATAACTTTGCTTTGTAGCAGTTTTCGAGATTTCAGCATGTATTTTGAGTTCATAATGGAATGAAAATAAAATTTTTGGAACATGTTTATAAAAACTGAATGTGTCAAAATATCCCTTCTGGGCCACGGCTTTAGAGTTTCCACTGTGCTTACCTACTTACTAGTCCATGTAATTCTGCAAAATGGAACTCTCTGCGTTTGAGTCAGAGTGATTTTTCATCACAGATGACTTCAAAAGAGACAAGGCCAGGTCTTAAATTTCTTTACCCCAGCAACATGTCTTTAGCCTAAAAGGTGTGACACTTTCAGTCTCTCTTTTCCACCTTTCCTATGAAAATGTCATCAGAGTTAGCCACCTCTCTGTGAAGGTTTCTGCATCCTGTGAAATTTCCTATTCATCTCCGGCTCACCTTTGGTGAGACTGGAGCTGGCTCTGCTTAACGCTGCTTTCTTTGGGCTACATCTGCTGGTGATATGGAGAGAAATATGTCATAGCTGGTGGATGAGGAGAGGACAAGAGTCTCTGCCATCCTCACCACCCAACTGAAAGCAGTGTGGCATCCCTTGGGCCTTGGTAAGGGACCACATCATAGTTTGTATTAAAACCTATGCTGGTTTTAGACCCTTTATTTTAGTCTAGACCCTTTACTCTTTCCCATTTTCCTAGAGTTTGGCTCCCTATCTGGTTAACTTCTGCTAACTTCAAGAAGGATTGTGTTTGTAGACCTCTGCATGGGTTTAACTCAGTAGGTTTAAAATCACACCTTGAGTTAAATGGGTGCAATTGTCTTGTGTAGACAGGCCCTTGGAGGCACTTTGTCAGGCACCTTGCCACTTATCCACCTACTGAGGTAATGAATCTCGCCCCAAGGGGAGTAACAGATTCCTCCCTGTTAATATTCAGATCTGTCAGAGCAGAGATACCGTAACACTGCCCTCACTTAAATCATTATCCAGTCTCCAGGTACATTATGTAGACTAAGTGATTGTAAAGTAGCTTTTTGGCTCATTATATTCTAAACTGGGCCCTGAAGAAAGCAAACATCTGTTTGGTTGGATTACTTTTACAACTACAGATCTCAGAGAAGAGGTTTTCCTCTGTGTTTGCAATTTTATCTTGGAAAGTGGGTCCCAATGATGGGCAATAACCTTCACGAATTATTTCTGGCCTTTGGACAAGACCCTCTACTTTTTTACACAGACTATATGTATCTATATCTATATCTATATATATGTATCTATATATATGAGGCTGCTCCAGTGGGGAACAGCAGGGAGCTGGTCAGGTTGGGAGCCCAGGGGAACACCTGCACGCCTCAGTGGTGGGGCTCCCTGCAGAACACCACCGTACAGTTGATTCCAGCACACACACATGCCTTGCCTTCAGAGTACTTAACATTTCAGACGCGTGCTTGTAGCAATTAGCGCTTGTTGTGTGATGGAGACTGCTGTGTTGACTGAGCCAATTAAGAGATCAATTAGTGCAGTACAGAGTGCTTAGAGAGGTAGTCTTGGGTGACATCGGTCAGGTACTCAGTCCATACTCTGTACTGAACTCTGATCACTAAAGTGCCTTTAATGACTTTGTATTTAAAGGAGTATGAAAACACTTTTCCTTGCTATCTGGTTTTGAAGGTAAAATTAGGTTTGTGCTATTGTAGCCCATAAAATATTTTTTTAAAAGCAGGATGTTACTAAGTAGGGATTTCCATGAATTGGAAACACTACAAGCAAACTCCGAAGCCTCTGTTTCTTTCTCTTGCTGTGTCTGAAACTTCACATAAAATAAAAGATTATATGCTCTGAAGGTCCAGTTTAGCTTCTAATGAGGTCTGTAACAGGCCAAACATATCACTGTTTTCTTCACAGAAAAGAAAAATCAATCCAAGTCTTTATCTTTTCAAGATGGACTGGGGCTTAAGGTCTTTGTCAGAAAATTATTGTTTGCTTATTCAGTACTAGTCAGAAGTTTACGGATGAAAATACTAACTGGATGTAGTTCCACCAGCCTTGCTTGTTTCCCTAGCCAGGCTGCTGGGGAACCTGGGCTTCTGAGCTCTGCGATCCCTGGGCTGGCTCACTGTAGCAGGGTTTCAGGCACGTCAGACGACACTGCTAGGAACTTTGAATTTCTGGAAGTGGAGGCCAGCAGAGGTGAAACTAATAAGAAAGTCTCAGGAAATGATATATTTCAGAAACACCATGCATGTTTCCTTTCAGAAACAGTGTTTGGGGATTTCTGGGTCATGAGAAGGTCTTGAAAAAATTGATGTAGGTCCTGACCAAACAAAACCACATAAAAAAAATAAGAAAAAGAAGAAAAAAGTATTATTAACCCTAAAGCATGCATTTCAGCCAGTTCTAGTCTTGTTCTGCTTTGAAATCTTTTTGTGTCCCTACAGAAACTTCCAAAAAATCAAGAAAATTAGTGTTCTGTAGTCCAGCATTGTCTTTATTTCAAAGATCACAATATGAAACAAGTAAACTATTTTAAAAAATATTTTCTTTCTCTTAACGTTGAAGAGTTAAAATAACATGGAAGATTCTGCTTCACTTGGGTTTTAAAACCATCAGGATCTGCAAATTCGATATTTTTCCTTGCGCTTCTTAGAAACAGCAGAAACACAGCTTTTTTTGACATATACTAATCCTTCATAATCTCAGGAAGACTTAAATTAAGATTTTAATGGATTAATTGTTTCTTAAACTATCACTTGGTGCTGAATTAATTACAGCAGTTTTACTACATTCGCAGAAAAGTACCCTCCTTTTGCTTTCCTGGAACTGCCTTTCTGGGCATGTCTGCTGAGGAAGGAGGATATGAAAGAGAATGTGGGGGCATACTTTACCCCAGAAACTTTTTTTAAAAAATATGCTTTTAACAGCCTTATGAGACCAGAAACATCAACAAAGAATCAAAGTTTAGACAACATCCTAACCCTCCCTGTACCTTAAAAAACCTGTGAAAAAACAGTATATTTAAATATTAATAATACTGAGTATGTGATTAATGAGAACAAAGCAATAACCCATTATTTTCTCTCTCTCTCTCCCCCCACATAAGACAAACAAGCTAAAGGACCTTTTGAATATAGTTTTTGGAGGTGCTACATTTAGCACAGGCTTTAGTTGCAAGGCTTTTATAGAATTCAGGGATAAATCTGTTCCAAATGAAGAAAACTAAGGATAAAATTAGACTGTCTTATTGAGGTCTCAGAAAGCCATCCATAATGATGTAGAATAAAAGTTGTGAACTTTTCTCCAGACACTGGTGACAGTACTTATGGGATGGAAGTGCCAGTCTAGGCCACATGGACCAGGCTCCCAGTTTGTTCAGCATGTGATTTTGAAAAATTCCTTGACTGGGAGTCACATCATCAAATTTAAACATCTACTTTGAATCTTTCCTCCCTTGACTCCCTTCACAGCCACCAGAGGGTTTGCCCATGCTACTGAAAATAAGGAGTACAAGTCTGGAGTGCTGGAATGCTGATGATTTCACATCTCTTAAATTCAGGTACATTTCTTAAACTTTTTAAAGCTCAGTTCTTTGCCTCATTTTGGATAACTCTAGCTATCTCAAAGGTAAATCGGGTAGTGAAGGAGCTAGCCTTAAGGAGCATGGACATCAAGCAGCTTGATCCACCTGGCTGTGGGGTGAGGATTGGTCCCTGACTCTTTTACTTGGGAGTACAGGCAGCCCCAGAAAGAACTAGAAAAGAATGATCTTCTGCAGTGTGCTTCCATTCACGCTGAAGTAGCTGTTTACACAGGTTGTATGAATCACACTCCTTGTGTCTTGGTTTCTATAAAATGGGGAAGATATAAAATAGTACACAACCATGCTGGTGAAGAACTGAGTGCTCTGGGTGAGATACATGCCACCTGAGGAGAAGGAAACCAGCAAAACATAAAAGATGAAGCTACACACACAAAAAAAATAAGCTCAATCTACCGAGCAACCACAAAGCAGCGCGCTTTTTTTCCCAATATTTAAGAGGTAAACCTGCATAAATCTGTTTAATGTGTCACCAGGCTTCTGCAGCATGTTCAGAGTAGGCAGCCTGGAGGGGTTCCGTCCTGAGTCTGGGCTGGGAAGAGCAGGCTAAGCTTAGGATGAACAAACAGCGGGGTTAGACCTCTCAGTGTGGAAACAAGGTCCCAGGAGCTAAAATAACACTTTCTATGCAAAGGTACAAAACCAGCTCCCTCTGTACTAGGCATTTATGTGCAGTATTGTAGGGAGTATTTCATGGTATATCACAGACTGGTTCAGTAAAGAAAATAATGTCCACAGCCTTTCATGTCACATGAACTTTAAGATCACAAATGCTGGCTTTGCAAACACATGTTTGGCTTACCATGAAAGTGGACTGTAGAAAAACAAAACAACCATGCCATGACACATGACACACAGTCACTGCCTTTTTTTTTTCCTTTATTTTTTCTCAAGAATCAAGGAACAGGCAGGCGTGGTTACAGAAGGCATTTCTTATTGAATCTGGCCAAAAGATGTTGTAATATTTACACTGGTACACGGTTGTTGGCCTAAAAACTATTGTGTAAGGAGTCAGAATGAGAATACAGATTCAAATGTAACACCAAATAAATAAAGTTTCATTAATATGCGGGCTGGTGAGGAGAACATTGGCTGGGGGCTCAAACAGCCGATGTCTCTGCGGTCCTTTCAGTGGACATCAAAGCATACTCCTCATAGGTCCCAACCCTCCCGCCGCCGCCGGGGATGTGTTTTTCCACCCCAGCCGCACTGGTGCTGGGACAACCCCGGGCTGAGCTCCCCAGTAGAGCCCAGCACCCCTCCCGATGCCCAGACGGGCGCAGGCAGCCCCCCTCCCGCCCCTTCCAGCGCTGGTGACAAGGGACCTGCAAGCGGGCGGGGGGCTGGGATGGCAGCGTGGAGACCCCGCTCCCCAGGAGGCTGCCCCGCCGGCCGCGGATGCCTCCCCGGGGCCGGGGGGAGGTCCGAGGTCTCCCGGTTCCCCCTGGCATCCCCGGGCACCGGCGGGAGACAGCCGCTCTTCGGTGCCGGGGCCGATAGATGGCAGGCAAATCTCAGCCCAGCCGGGCGAGGCAGCTGCCTCCCCGCAGCCGGGAGAAGCCCCGGGAACGGCTGGGTTGTCTCAGCATCCTCCCTTCGCCCCCCGCAAAAGGCAGGCTTTCCTGCCTTGTGGTGGCTCCTGTGTGTCTTCAGTGGCTAGGGCTGGAAGGTTTTGAACGGAGGGGTTAGCTGGCCCAAGAGCTGGGGGTAGTCTTTTTGTTTGTTTATTTGAAGAGGTAAGTCTCTACTGCTTAAAACAAAACAAAACAAAAACAAAACACCACAAAAAAAACCAAGTCAAAGTGGGAAAACATGTCACCGAGTTATTTCAAGCAATCTTCAGCAATCACTGAGCACCTACTCAAGCTTTACGTTTCACTCTCCTGCTATAATACCATTTTGTCCGAGTTATCACCTGCACTCAACTTTGCGCTTCACTCTTCTCACGCTTCTTCGCCTTGCCCCTTTTCCCAAGTAGCTGGGATAAAAATGGGGCAACACAGAAGGCGGGGATTGTCATCATTCCCACCCTGTATTTCATCCTGATTCTGTTGATATGGCATTTTTCTTGTCACTCAACATCACAGTCACGTGGCTTTTTTTTCCTCTTGTAGTTTTCATGGCAGACAATTTTAAGAAAACCCAGAAGCCCACCTCGGAACAAATAAACAGAAAGGCAATGGAAAGCGCGGTAAACTCAATATTTTTTATTTTAAAACCTCCCCCCTTTTAAACAAAATTCACAATTCTTAAGGCACAGAAAATTTGTTGACTGTTCCCCAGTCCTTTTTCACAGATCTTGCCTGTAAACACAATGTAAAGACAGGACTGAGCAAGTGTCTTGACCACAACATTAGTGCACTTTTAGGCAGGGCAAAGCAAAGGTTGAAGTGGAAATAAGGAAAAAACCCACATGTTTTTCAGCCAATTAAAGCACAAGGGAAAGTTTGTTTTCTAAGTAAAGCTTTCCCATACATTAAAAAAAAGGGGGGAGGAGGGAGAGGGGAGTTAATTTTAGCTTTTAAAACTGCCTTGTTAAGAATGCTCTCCTGTTGTACTCAATAAGAAACTGAATCAAATGTTTTCCTGAATATGTGGCACACAAAATCCTTATTTAAGCTTCAATCTGTTTAGTGTTTCTGCTGAAAATCATTTCAGTCCAGCCTGCCTTTTCCTCAGCACTCTGAATACCTCACAGGGCACCGTGCATGCCTGCCTGCATAGGGGGAAGATATCCACATGTGTGCAGACAGCATGCATAGGGGTGTTTTGGGCTTTGACATGTGTACTTCTATGTGTGGGAGGAGATGGCTGGGAAGCAGCGAGTTTTGTATAATCGTTTCCATGATATTTGCTCCCTGATGATAGTATCTAACTCTGGTACCTGGCTTCACAGAAAAGGTGGGAATTGTTAGCATCCCCCTGTTGCAGAGATGGGAGCATGGAAAAGTAAGCTAACAGCTGAAGCTAACAGCCCAGCAAGCCCAGAAACACAGAGAGGCAGAGAACACAGGTCTCCTGATTCCTTTAGTCACAGGACAGCACCCTCTTCCTTCCAGAGCCTGAAGACTTTTAACCCAGATGCATCAAGTCTATTGTTTTCACAGTGCATAAAAGCTATCCCCCAAATAGTTTGGAAAAGAAAAAAAAAACATGTTGTGCAATTAAAGGCACTTCCCTCCGCAGATGAAAGAGTGCAGCAGCACATGAAAAGAAGAGTTCGAATGAGAGCCCCTTGGGTGTTCAACATGAGGACTGGGACCCGTGGGCAGTCAGCAAGAAGTACTTGAGGTCAAAAAGAGGAACCCATGAGTGGTTTGAGCTGGGGATTTGGATGACTTCACTGCTCACTCATTGTTTGCATTGAAAGAATAAACAGCCTAAAAAAAAAAAAAGGTGGTTTTATGCAGATGTATGTGAATTCAAAATGTAAGTGGATGTGTCTGAATTAAAAATACATGTAATTCACACGCAAAACTCGGTCTCATCCATCCCAAACATCAGAAAAGTCCAACTTCAAAGAATGTGAATTATCAAAAAGTCTTTTTTTACACTTCCAAAGAATAAGCGACTAGCTTGACTTGGAACAAATATTGGCACCAAGTTGGGGCAAATTCTGGACCCAGGTTTTGCAAATCACTGCAGGTTTTATAAAAAGCTACTGGAAATGCTACTCCCCACCTCAGAGCTCATAAAAAATCTAACGCAAATTCTTGCATTTTAGGCTTTCTCCGATTCCGAATGTGGCTCAGGGCTAATCTCCTTTGCTAGGTGCAAACCTCTCACCGCCGCTGCTTGGGAAACCAAATATCGCTTAGTCTTATGTAATTCAAAACATGTTTCATCAAGCAGGTGAACACAGTGCTGAGAGTTCAGCAGCAGTTTACCTTTTGAGGGGGAGGAACGATTCATTATGTCTCGCAGTCCAGGAGATAGGCCCCGCTGAAAGACGTCTCTAATTATGTCTAAGCATTCCTCCGAGACAAGCCAAAAAGGTTTGAAGGTAGGGCTGAGGCTACGACAAGCCAAACATTTGTCTAAGCCCCGCGAGGCGAAAACATCATCGCATCTTTGGAGGCGAGCGTGCGGCGTGAAGGCCCGAGTGGTACCCAGTGTGGCACACGCGTGTGCATGCACACCCCCACGCACACACACATACCTGCGAGCACCTCAGGTTGCCGGGACAGCCAGGAAGCCATGCCAGACAGTTTTCAGCGCTTTGGCTCTGCCCCGACTCTCACTCATTCACAGGCACGGAGCCGAGACAGAGCCAAGGTTCTCTGCTGCAGCCAGACTTAATGCTTCATTACTCTGCCCACCTCTACACAGGATATAGCATTTTTAACATCAGCAGTTAGCATTATAAGTACTCATAAATTATCCTGGGCCTGTACCGCTGGAAATATGTCCGTCCCCGTCACCGTGAGGTGGGTGGGATACCAGCTTTGTGAACCACGGCTGTTTTCCTCCTGCAGCCTCCGCTCAGTCACTGTTCGGAGCCTTTGAACTGGGTCCGGTCAATGTTTACCTGCTGCTAATGTAGATTTCCCATGTGATGTGCTGGGGTAGAATGCAATCTGCCAGACGTGAGCGGTTCATACTGGGCTCCAAATGAAAATCTTGAGGACGGGAGCAAGCGCTCCTCTAGCCAAAGGAGGCACAAACTCAGTTGAAGCAAAGCCATCGCTGGGCATGCCAGGGGGTAATAAACACATTCTTTTTTAGAAGGAGAAAGGGAAGGGCAAGGAGCAGGTCTAGGGTATGCAAGTAGTTTAAAGTTGCTGCCAAGCTAACACCCACACAGACAAGGGAGAGCTACATCATGCCAAAGGCCACCCTTCATTTCAAAGCCAATTAGTGAATTGCAAGCTGCTATGCATCCCTGCAGGACCAGATTCCCTGCTTCAGCCGCAGCCACCAGCAAGGGATGACACACAAGATGCTCTACCTCAAAAGCATCCCCCAGAGGTTTTATGACTCACCACACACATCTTCGAGTTACAGCTTCTCTCTTCCTCTCATCTTCTCTCTTCAGGACAAGAAGCTTGCCAGAAGCTCTTTACCTCTGCATTCACTTACGGACAGGAAGAGGGAGGCATCACCACTTTTTCCTTCAGTTACTATGCTGATGTTCCAACCTCACACAATTGCCCCACTGTCCTAAGGTTGTACCATGCACAGGGAGGCCAATGGGGTCAAATACCAAGTGGGTAAGCACTGGCAAAAATGTCATCCTCGTCGGCTGTGGTAGAGCCAGAAGGCTTTTGGCTAGTTCTGAGTTTTTAACTAGGTCTAGGAAAGTTTGCTGTGGCAAAAGGAAACTTAAAGAAAAATAATTTTTCCCCAGAAGTGTACAAAAGAAATAAGGGACATGATAGCCAATATTGTCCCAGGCTTCCAGGCGAAGAGCTGATCCTCAATGTCCACTCTGCTGAAGAATTTTCCAGCTTAATAACACAGGAAGACACTCATGGGATGCAGAAATGGTGTGAAGATATATGATTGTGTACTGAGACCTTTTGGGTTATTTGTGGGACAGGTCAAATACAGCCTGCCATTTGGAGGAACAGGCAAAAGTATAAGGAGACTGCGAGGAAAAGGATAAACCATGGATGAAGCTGTCCCACAGCAGGATGCACAGGCCATACCTGAAAACTCAGGAGGTTGTAAGAAATGGTGCAGTGGATAACCAGCCTAAAAAGGTGTGTAGGAGGATCAGAAGCTGCTCACATGTAAGCCCGCCATTTGGGAGAAACAAAAGCTGTCAAGGAACTGATGGACTCTTTCCTACCCAAGTTCCAGAGAGAAGGGATTGGTGGTTCACTGAAAGAAAAAGAAGAAAGGCACCCTGAATTTCTACCTCTCAAACTACAACTTCTACCAGGGTGTTTCTGTTTTTATCCTCTAGACTGGAATGGCCCTTTGTGTTCAAAATTTTAATTAAAAGCTAGAGACAAACAGCCTCCACATCAGTTACAGACATTTTGCAGTCACAACAGACTTTGGTTTTCATCATATGACCTGCTTTTATAACCAGCTCAGTTAAGATTTTAATTTTAAAATGTAGTTAACACTTTGAGGGGTACTGCTCATTTTCAAATGCTGGAATGCATACATAACCTCAGGGGCTTGTGTTTGGGTTTATTGTGATCAGCACAGTTCAGAAAAACCTTTGGCACATAAATTGTGTCTTTTACCCTAAGGAATAGTACACAGAAAAAAAAAAAAAAAGAAGCCAGCAAGTCATACACCTGAGTGTTGAGGAAATCATTGGGAAGCCAGGAGAAGAAGCAGGGAACCAGGAGATGATGGTGGTAAAGACTAACAAGTCACAAGTGCTGGGACTTCAGGGCGTGAAAAGCGAAGCTTTTGGAAAGGAGAACCAGCCTGCATGTGCTTGCTAGGTACGAATGCAGAGGACAGATCCTGCATTTTTCCCCCCTTTGTGGGGGGCTAGTCACATTTTTGTCACTGATCATTTACTAAGGAGAGATCCCAACTTTGCATGCTTAACAGTTTGTTTGGCAGCCACCACTTCAAGTGCATGC
This sequence comes from Gallinago jamesoni, assembly GCA_025769975.1. Taxonomy (NCBI): domain Eukaryota; kingdom Metazoa; phylum Chordata; class Aves; order Charadriiformes; family Scolopacidae; genus Gallinago; species Gallinago jamesoni. Next base: position 111,011,761 of record JAOQGH010000001.1, on the reverse strand, counting down.
TAAGGAAATGTGTTGAATAGCAGGATTTCTTGTTCCTTTTGAAAAGAACAATATACAGCAGCTATAACGAGTGCTGTGGCTATCTCTATGAGAGTTAACTATATCAGAAATGGGGGGAAAATAACCTTCTCCACATGGAACATGCTGCCTTGGAGAGACAAAAGACTTCATTAAAACCAGACTCACCAGAGCTTTCTTTAAAAATTTTATAGCCGTTCAAATGTAAAACATATTTAACAATGGCTCTTTTGCAATGTTATAAGCTTATTTATTAGTCTATATGTGTTCATAAATCATCCTTTTATCCTCCTTTTTATTTTTCCAAATTAACACATTTTCGATAAAAGAGATTATGAGAGAGATGATGAAGTGCTAGATTCTATCTCCCGTATCTTTTGTGCTCCTAAAGAAAAATCATTAAAAAAAAAAAAAAGAATAGGGTAAACACCACAAAGCTTTGCTGATGGTAGTGATCAGAAAGGGTAATAAGGCTGCCTTGTCTTTCCTCATACTTCTTTCCTCATCCTTTTTTTTGGCCAATATTCCAGCTACAACATTATGAATGCACATAGTGTGCTGCGGATGCTGTTTCTCCCTGTCAGGCCTTGCTCTCCACACAGTTGCCAGTGGAAGCATAGATACCGTAGGATGTTAGATAATAGGACTGACAGACATTTTCCATGATAAAACTCAAGATTTCTGTTGCTTATAATATAAGTCACAGGCTAGAAACAAGTGCTCTAGATGTCTCGGTCTTCCAAGAGCAAACCTAGAGAACAACAGTGTCTTTTAATCTCTCTGTCAGCTGTGCGGTCTAAACGCCATGCTGCTACAGAGAAAGAAACTCAGTCCTGAGAGAAAAGTTGTTTCACACACCTTTTGCAAACATCATCACAGCACGGAGATAAATGCAACCTAATCTATGGCACGGAGCTCATGACTGACTGAGTCAGGCAGCATGTTAAAGGGTTTGGCAGCTTCCACTGGTAAATATCACTCTTCCAGCTTAACGTGGTGAAGGGAGGCACATATGTCATGAAGTATCTTCATATGTGCCTAACCAGGCATAGAATCCAAGTGTGGTGCAAGGCAAGCAGTGTCCTCTGTGGCATGACCAGGGTTGCCATTCAGGTGGTATATATTGTTTTTTTGGAGAGGTCTTTCTCCCTCTGTGACTGCAAGGAGGACTGGCTTCCTCACTTGGTGCCCCAGTGAGGTGCCAAAGTTAGATGGGATGAATCTGTCCCATTGGGACCCTAAACGAAGGAGGCAGGGGCAGTGTGGCACTTCACTCTTCCCCCCTCCCAAGCCCTGTTAGCAGCCGGGAGCAGGGACAACTTCTGGCATAACTGAACACAGCCTGACCTACAGCCTGGGACCTTTCCCTGGGAAAGCTGCCCAGAAATGCATCTGCTGGCTAGTTCTGTTACGCCAGGCAGAGACAGGAGGTGGGCTACAGTGGGATGCTGTAAGGCCTGACTTACTGTCTGCACTCAGGGAAGTCCCTGGATGCCAGCTAAGGGCAGCTCTAGGTCTCATTGCGCAACTCTGGTGGGATGCAAAACCTCACCAGGGATGGGGAGCCTACCTTGGAAAAGGGAAGAGAAGAAAAAACAAACATAGCTTTTACATCATCAGCTCTGCATTAACCATCCTTGTCCTAATTGGAAAGACTGAGAGGGAAAAAAATTGCCATCAGGCTGGCTGACCTTTCTATTAACATTTTGGCCTCAAGTGTCATCCTTTCCATAGAACTAAAGCCCAGAGCTGCCGGTGATGCTGCAGGAACTGCTTGAGGTCATTACTGCCAGAGGCACCGTCTTGATGTCCAACCGAAGGCAGCAAGGACGCTGGTGGTTGTACTTGCCGCAGCGGTACAGCAGTGCCGGGAGTTGGGAAACCAGTTGGCACAAGGGCAGACCCTGTGTTCCCTTTCCTAGCAGCTCAAGGGGCAGGCTGGACCAGCACCAGGGGCTAGGATGACATTTTCCAAAGTGACTCTGTCTGCTGGGGATGTGGAGGAGCAAAATCCACTCCCTCAAGTCCAGAGACCTCACTGGAGATCGTTCCTGCGCAGTGGAAGCCGAGCCTGCCTCCCATGCAAATCAGGTTGACAGACTCAGATGTGTTTTCTTCATAAACTTTTACAATTTTTAAGCTGCCTCTACAGATGATCTTCCTGTTTATCTGTGCAGTGCCTGAAAGTGAGAATTTTGGAAAGGCTTATTCTTTTAATGGAAGCAAGTGAAGTATTAAGAAACATTGGTGGTCCCTTGGTAACAGTGAAAATCCTGTCATGAACCAAAAGGATCAGCAAAGGATCAGCACATTAGTGAGGTAACTTCAGTACAGACTAACTCTTCTGTAAAATCCTGACAGCAAACAACCATTTTTAATGCAGTCATACAGGCAATTTTGTTGCTCAGTGGTGCTTAATGTTAGCAATTTGATAATTGATATCACTGGCCACTGATTTACATTGCTTTCTTCCTTAAATAATCAAGACTGCAAAAAAAAACCCCAAAACCAAAAAACCACCACCAACCCTCCCCCCCCCCCAATCCAATTAGAGCCATATTCATACAATTTGCCGATTAGCATTTTTGAAATGCTCATCCTTAGTGCAGAATGAGGCTGCAGCATCTTCCAATTATACAGAGCAATTAGAGTAGATCATCAAGACATTCTGAGGTCTCATTAGGGAGAGTGTTGGTTGTTACAGACATCTTCACAGATTACAGTAGTGTCTAGGGCACATCACCCCCCTACACCACACACACACACACAGACTCTTTTGGAAGAGTTAGACCATGACTCACTCCTATTGAAACAATGGTCAATGTTCTCACAGACCACACTTAAAATAGAAAAAAAATCCACTGAATTTATCTGTCTTTTCAGTTTTCATAATAGTGCATTCTCTGGTAGACAAATAAAATTTCCAAGGCAAAATTATTGGGTATTTTCTTATAGAAAATTGTGAACAGCCTGTGCCTTACTTACAGTGGGATATATACATTTCAGTGATGAATGAGCATAAAAAAATAAAGGTAATAATTTCTTATAACTTTTGTGGTTAATCAGCATGAAGAATGCAGCAACTTTGAACTCAAGGCAGTGAATCTTTCTGCCTTTTCCTTGGTGGCCATGGTGCTGGGGATCAGTGGCAAAATAAAGAACACATAAATAATCAAAATTTCAGATCAGTCTAGAGGGTTGAAAAGTCACACATGAGCTCATCACACCTTTCTGCAGGAACTTAAATTTCCTACTGAAAATACAAAGTTGTTGCAGTGGGTTACAGTAGGGTGGGAGCTGCTCAGGGCCTCGGCATAAACAAATTGAAGAAACAGTTGTGGCGGCTGCCAGCAGTGCAAAAATCATAATTTTTTTTTTTTTCCCCCGCTAATTGGCCGGTTCCCTGCTCTAGAGCAGCCGAGGCAGTTTATGTGTGGCAGCTGAGACGGCTATCACCAGAGGAAGATCCTGTTGAAAGCGGCAACCCAACCCGAGGAGTCAAACCCTGGGGTCGAGAGGAACATGTAGAGGAATTTTCCGTGGTACAGCGGCATCCCACAAACACATACCCCGATTCGCCCCACTGCAGTGATTCCCATCCTGCAGGCACGCGAGGGGCCACAGCCTCTACCCGGTGATGCCCTTCCCTTCGGCTGAGCCTTGATGCTCTCCTGCAGCTCCTGCCTGTCCCGGGTCTGTGTGGCCTCATCTGCAGAAGGCAGCGTGGCTGCTCAGTCATGTCACCAGAAACGCAGGTAGTGATCCTCTGCCTGTAAGGTTACCTAAGCGTTTTAAAAATCGTGGCATTTGCAGAGGCAGAAGGCAGAGGTGCAGCGGGGTGGCAGAAGGGGACCATCGCGGGGTGGGGGGGTCACTAGGATCCACCGCAGAACCTGCTGCAGGTGTCAACTCCCCATTTTTCTGCTCTTAGCACCATAACTGAAAAAGCCTTTTGGCAGCGATGTCACACTGCAGTTCGTGATGTCACTTTCTGTCATCGCTGACTGCTGTTGAGAGCAGAAGAAGTGGTCCTAGGAATGATAAAAGGGGCAAAATAATCAATTTGTGATAGAAGCAGCCACTTGTATTTCCACAGCTGTCTTGATTATTTCATTCTTACAACCTAACCCAAAAATCAAAACCCAAACCAAAAATGTTACCTTTAGAAAGTATTTTTGAGCCTGAATATTTCTAACACAATGTGACAAGAAAGACTACTGTTAAGATCCGTAGGCAAGAAGGAACACCTTGTGCACAGCAGCTTAACCAAAGCTATTAAATGTGTAGCTGCAGAAAAAGTTAAATATTCCCAGTTCTAGGAGAAAGTGATTATTAGCAGTCTATAGTAGAAAGATGGATAGACAGGCAGATATTGCTTGTGGTACATTTCCAGAATAGCTACTTAGTAGGAAGTTAATAAAGTCTGAAGAATGTTTAAAGTGGCATCTTTGGTTAGGAAGTTATTTTTTCCACGGATAAAATTTACTTGTGTTTCTCCTTATTTATGTTGGTGCTTATATGCCCCTCTGTGGTCTTAGGGTTTGGTTGTGTTGCTTGCTGCTACTGGTTGTCATGGAGAATATTGCACAAAGCCAGACAGCAAAGAGATAAGAGCCGAGTTTTTCAGTGATATTTTGGTTCATTTTGGAATGCTGTATTTAAGTTTAGGGAGCAAATTTATGGGAAAAGCAAAACAAATTATTACTAGGCAGAGCTCTTTTTTAACTTCAGAAGGCAGAGGAATGGGGGAGTGATTCCAGACGGTAAACAAGCCATCCCATCTGCAGCAATGACTGGCATGAGCAGCATTCTTTAGGAGCTCAACTTTGAATGGTCCCCAGGGATCAGGTTTCTGGCATATTGCACTCTTGATGGTACAAGAAAATCAAGTTCAGAAATGTTGCATTAACAGCATGTCTCAGTGTCGACATCTTCCCTTTAATCCACTCCCTTGGGGGTCACAATGTGCTTTCTAACTGGTTATTGCCAAGCAAGTATTTATAAAATTTCTGTGGCATGAATATATAGATCCTTTTTAAACTCAGGGGGCAAATTTTGCCTTTACTTCTGACCTGCTCTGCTCCTCCTTAAGGTCCTGGCTTGCCGATGGGACAGTGGGGTTATTTCCATGCAGGATGCTTCCCCAGTTGCAAGAAGTGGCAGGTATGCCTGGGTCCCAGTGCCTCTGGCCCCTGCGGGATGCATCTGCATTTCTAACCATGTACGCTGACGTGCCAGGTACCTTTGGATGCCTTCCCAGAGAGGGTTGGATGCATTTCTGTAGACAGAGGGAGAAAATGAGAGGGAAAGCTTACGGGCAGAGGCACAGTTGGATGCTAACACTGGAATGTGGTGCTTTATTTGTCCCCTCATCCTTGTTAGCTTATGTCACAAAAATAGGAGCTTCCTAATGAGAACAGGGGTTGAGAGCTGAAGCACCAGGAGACCAAAGGTCACTGTAGAGATTCACGGCAGTTTAAAGGCATGCTTTGCTGCATGTCAGGCTTGGGGAGGAGGGCAGTAAACCTTTTGGAAAATTAGAGCAAGATAATTCTTAAATGAAAAGTGCATATATTTCATATGAATCATCTCTTTGACTCAGCTGAGACAAAACAGAGGTATTTATTTTCCAGACTGGTATCTTTAAAACTGTCTACAGTTTTGGGTATCGATTCTGGCCACAGGAAGTGTTTTCTGTTCCTTCTATCATCATGAGACAGGATTAAATTATGATTGATTTTACTACGGATTAAATACGTTTGTATTGGATTAATCGCTAATGAAAGTACAACTGCTTTGAAAATTTACCCTACCACCAAGCTCAGAGTCTACAAATATGAAATAAATATTTTCTTGGGTATGATCCACCAGTTTGTTTTTATGGTTTGTGCCATCTGCTCCCACCTCTGCCTTTGCAGTTTTCAAAAATAGCTTTTTAAGTGCCCGAGACTTTTTGGAACCCATTACCTACTAATTTTAAGGGGAATTGGGCAGCTATTTTTTTTAATAAAAAAAACCTCAGCTAGGGTGTTTTCACCCTTTCAAGCTTGCTCTTCCCTCCTCTCCCAGCAGTCCTATTTTTAACGCAGGGAGGTCAGTTATCATCCTGACAGACGTTCAAGCGCAACAGACTTCTGGCCTGGCTTGCCTTCCCAGCCAGCCTAGCTGCCAATTCGCATCCGCTTTTCAGTCAGCAGCCATGAGATCAGCTGTTCCAGGCTCCGGGAAAGCTCTGCTCCCGGCCAGCACCCTCCCTCTCCCCGCCGTCCCCTCCAGCCGCCCGGAGCAGCTGCGGCTCCGCAGGCAGAGACCGACCAGCCCCGGGCGCCAAACCTCAAACGCTAGAGGCCGGAGCAGATGTCATCTAGAAGGATTTGGGTAGCACCGGCGGGATGTCTTGGGCCAGACACTTGGTCCAAGCCGCACATGTAACACAAGGACCGCTGGGCTCCTGCCCCCACCCAAAATGTGCCTTTCTCCCAAAGCCCAAGGGATAACCTCCAGCTCAGTGGGTGATGGGAACCTCTGTGCGGTTTGGGCACATGAACCGCTGTGGGTGTTGGTCAGGTTTTCCTCTGGGCTCCAGAAAAGAAGACTGCCTAATTATAATATTATTCACAAAACAGAGCGTGCTGGGTATTTTTCTCTGTAATTTCACAGTGGCTGATTCATGTGGGCACATGCTGAGATCGGTACTTTGCTTAGCTCCTGCAAGGATTGTGGGGCAGCAGCTGACCCTCTGAATTTCACTGAATTATTATTAGAGTTGGAAGGGACCATAGAGACCATCCTCCCCTCGGGAGGCACTGCTGCCCTGGCCCCAAGGAAATGGTGGGAGATTATTTCTCCCAGCCCCACACCTATACGCAGAGCCTGAGCAGGGCTGGAGGTTGCGTGGCCCCTACCCTGAGCTGGTAGGTGTCCCAGCCACCTCCAGGTCAAAGCTGTGCCATTAGATCCCTTAACATTTAACTGCCACAGGTATCAAACAAGCGTGAAGAAAAGGCTCAGAAGTTGCAAACTTTTGCCTCCTCTTCCAAAGGGTCTTGAATTATTTATCCTCAAGTAGCTGGTAGGTAAGGGTTTTTTTTGTGTTTTGGATTGCTGATACTCACTCCTTGCAAAGCATTCACATCTCAGTGCAGGAAACAGGAAAATTGAAATGGTTTCAAAGCAGAGGCACCAAGTTGTACAGTCACCTTGTGGCCCCCAGGAGGGAATATTTTATCATGGTCCATGAAAAGCATGCCTAGTCTTCAATTGCAGATCTGTGGTAGGAATGAAAAATGTAATATGCACTTTTTTCCAGCCAGCATAGCAAGATTTAATGTGCTCAGCAAGATAGCTGGATGGTGTCAGTCGGAGAAGTATGTGAAGCAGTGGAACTATGTTGGTTGGTAGCAGCTGAGAGTCATGTGGTTCTCCCTTGTTTTGACTCTTCAGATCTCCTTTCTTCAGGATGCCAGGACAGTGTTTTGGCTATGGAAAGCAACAAGAATCAAATCTGGTGATACAGAACCGCCCTGGCCGAGTTGATGCATGGTGACCAAGTTAATCTGCTGGTCCCATGGCTGAGTTGGGGAATAGGAAACACCGAGTGCTCCAGCATCCTCTATTAGCCCGTCCAGCCAGAGTGATTTCCTCCTCTTTTATAGACTCTTTGTTTTTAAGCTAAGAGAGTTTTTAGTAGTTAAAACGAACTGTTCCACATATGCACACATAAATCTTTGTGGACTTTTTCAGACTATGCTCAGCTTTAATGATAGTCCCCCCTCAACTATGCAAAGATCTATTAATCTTGACTCAAACTATTAGACAGTCACACTAGAGTGGGTTTTGAATTAAACAAAAATGAAATTAGTCATGCAGCATAATTCCAAGTGCCTTTGCTGTATTGTCTATGTACCAAGGACACATATTTCATCCTAGTTTGAGATTTTAAGTTCCTCTCAAGCTGCCCGGCTAGAACTGGAACAAGGTCTGTAATTACACAGCAGTGGTTCTTCATCGATGAAGCAAAATTACTGGCTGATGAGATCTGCAGAGCCAGCACCGTGCACATGGAAGGCACCACACAGCAATGTCACTGTTGCTGTGGTGGCTGAGGCCAGGGCTGTGCCATGCCAGGGCCCCGGGAAGGAGGGAGCAGGGCAGCATCCTGGCCATCAAGCCACCGTGGTTGCCAAAAACAGAGGAGGAGGAGGAGGAGGAGGTGTGGCATGGCTCTCCTCGCCGCTGGAGCTGCGGCAGAGCAGTGTGGTGGCACTTCTTCCGGAGTCACTGAGCCCTGATTGCCAGAGTCCTGTTCCCGTGGTTTAAACCACAATACCATCCATCCTTCTTCTGCAAGCATGAAAGTCCTCCTGATGTGTGCAAGTGGCGTGTGGTATGCTGGAAATTATAACCTTATCCGGCCAGTAACCATTTTCCTGGAGAAGCAGTTTTTCACTTTTGGTGACATAAACACCTTGCTGAGAGAGATGCTGTGCAAACCCCTGGCTGTGAGTATCGCGGTACCTTTCATCCCACCAACTTAGAAGGCACGTGGTAACCGTGCTTAAAATGTGCAACTTTTAACCAGTAGGTAGCTAAAGTTTCAGATGGGAAACCACAAACCAATAGAGTATAACAACGCTGGTGATAGGGGCAGAAACACAGCAGTGTGCTGTAATTACAGTCCAGGAGGCCATCACTGACAGATAAAATGCCACAGTCTGTGGTGGCAGTGGGAAGCCGCACGCTGGAATGAAAACGTGCTGTTTGCAACAAAAGCATCTCTGCTGCAAGGGCTGGGTAGATACTTGTGTCTCTTTCAGAAGCTAAACAAAACCAAGCTGCTGACCACTCTGGGCAACTCCAGTTTTGGCGCACCTATTTTCATTTCCAACAGGAGGAAAAGGTTCTAGGACCGTACAGCGCTGTAAGCTTATTTGTGGTTTTTGTTTTTTGTTTTTTTCTCCAAACAGCCCTATATCCCAGGAATTACAGCAATAAAAAACGCTAGGATGGTTGCAGTGGTGGATTATCACCACTAGAAAATACCAAACATTAGGGGTTTAAAACATGTTAACACAGAATATTTTGACAAGGACCAGTAGGCAAAAGCAAAGACAGGTGTGCATTTCACTTTTTCAAGCAGAACTCTTATGTTTTGGCAGCAGTGAGAATGTTTACTTTACTCTCCTATTTCATATGTGATGTATAACTCTTCTTTGAAAAGTTTCTGCGGCGTGGAATCAGCCAGACACACTCCCTGGGATGTAACAGGGAAGCAGCTCTTGCTTCTAAGCTGAAAGTAGAGTCAGTCGGCGGTACGAAGTAATTTAACCAAAGAAGTTAACTGGTGGTCATCATTTTTTCTGAGCAAAACTCCTTAAGAATGTCATATGTAAAAACACTACCAAGACTTTCTATGAAGGTGTTCTTGAATTGTACAAGCTAATGGGCTCACCGCAGTCAGCCATAAAGAGAAACCACTGAATAGCAGAATGAGTGAAAAATATGACAAGGAGGTTGGCAGGAAAAAAGGCTGTTCATGTGAATATCACAGTTTGTGATAAAGAAAGTTTCTTTTAAATTATCAAATTCTCTATGATTTCATTAAAATAGGCAAAAATGATAAAAATGCCATTGAAAATTATTTTTTGTGAAGGAACTATTTGAGTGAATTATTTTTTCAATGACATTTTTCACTTGGTTCTGTTAAGAACAACAATAAGGGCTGTGCACTCAACTGGTACCAGAACCACTACTGGTATTGTAGCCAATAGTTAAATCAAAAAGCATGATAAAGTCCATTATAATTGCCTGCTTTCACACACCAAAAATCTCTAGTTTTTTGACTGAAATTTTACATTTTTTTCTTTCTGAAGAGGTATTATTTCTGAAGACCTTGGAAACCATTCCTTCAATTTTGTGGTCAGAAATCATTTAAATAATCACAGGCTTTCAGTCTTTAAAACTCAAACCATGGCTTGTTTACAGAAGGCTTATGACATATAAGAAACTGTATACAGAGGAACACCAGTGCCCTCACGATGAACACAACTACAGTGATCTGAAATCAAGCAATACAGACTCAGGAAATTCTCCCCCCCCCGCCGCCCTCCCCAATCTAATCTCTTATGGGAAAATTATTGTGGATATGTTTCATTTGCAAAATCTTTCTTTTTTTTTTTTTTTTTTCCTACCTTGTTAAACAGAAATATTTGCATCTTGCTCTCTGGTCCTTTTTAATCAAGATCGTTCCACATCTCATTGCTGATATACAATGCAGGTTAACTTAATCTTACCAGAGCAACTTCTGGCATTTCCTAATTTTGGAATCCTTATTTTGTGAATTTACCATTATATTCATTTTAGTATCATTTACATTTACTCTAAAACATCCCTATCCATATTCTGCTGATGTTGTTCAATCCTGGTTCCTACTCATTTTCCCCAGTATTTTAATGAGGAGAAAAAAAAAAAAAAAAAAAGGCCAGAGAAGGGTCAACCTTAGAAAAAGTCTGCTCTGCTCTTTGAAACTGAGTAAGCCCAACCACAAAATAAACCACTGTAAAAAATGAATGATGAGATGAGAATACCTTTGCATACATGGCACATGGGAGGAACAAACTAGTCACAAACCATCCAATTGCTTCTAACCACAAGATTTTAACACTAGCCGGCAGCGCTGTTGATACAACTATTCTTAACACATTTGGAAAATATTCTTAATAGTCAATCACTCTCTTTCCTAACCTAAAAACCCTAATGGAAGCAACCAGGCACCAGTAAGAGAGTCAATCCTAGTCTGATTTACTTTAGGAACAAAATTCTGATTGACTTCAAGATTGCATGGCTTCCAAACTAACAAAGAATAACAGCCATGGGCCCGTAATAAAACATTCCTAATGTATTAAGTTAGTATTGCAATAGAAGATTTAATATTTTTTTAATGTGCTTCACAGCAAAGAAATATTTGTGTCTTTTTCCTTGAGGATACCATGTTGAATTTGACAAGTACAGTAACCTCGCATGGGTCTAATTCTCCTACTCAAATTTACACAATTTTACATCTATGCTTTTTTCCAAATTAAAAATAGTTTTGACTTTCTTAGATAGGCTCCATGTTTTATTAGAAGATGAGATGCTTAAAAGTGGATTTTTCTATTTTTCTGTAGTATCCTGCTATTCTCCTTTTCTTCTGCATGTAATTACAGGAGATTTAACATTATAACACATTCAACTGGATAGCTACAAAAAAGAAGGAAAAATACAAATATGAAATATAAAATAGGAATATGACTTCTCAATTCCTGTTCTGTGGTGTCTGGCTGCCTCCCTGTAGTTTGCTGAATTTGACTGCAAGTCTTACTGGGATGGGTGGTGGGGTTTGTTGTGGCTTTGATCCAGATGGCCAACTGGGGTGTTGGCGAAGCCATCTCTTGTGGGGCTGACTCCCCTCCTCTCACTCCCATGTCCCTCTGCCAAAGCTCAGGGGGTCTCTTCTGCATCAGGCTGCTGCAAACAAGAGAAAGAAGAGGGGGAGACTGTTGGTGAGGTAATAGGGTGCAATTAAATGCAACATGTAATGTTTTGATGAGTTGAGCACAATAAGCCATTTCTTTAATTTCTATATTTTTGTGGTTCCTGCAAAGACAGGAAATGCTTGGCCCAGACACTTCCCACAATTAGGAGGCAAGCAAGGTAAGGGACCTTCGTCTGGCTCTGACTCCTCTCACTGGGGTTTACTCACCAGGGAGCACCCTACCCCGTTGCTCAGTAATGTATAGCAAAGATATTAAATATAAAATGTCTATATGAAAAAAAAAAATATGCTGTGTCTATTTTTTTTTTAGGTAAAAAGAGGGTTAGGTGCTTGTCACATAACACATCACCTGTCTCACTGAGAAGGGCATATGGAGATGCAGGTGTATAGAGATGCAAAGGCTCCTTTTGGGGGCCCAGCATTTTTTTACCCCAGGTAGATGAGCTAACACTCATTCTTTCCCTGCCTTGTTGGTGTGCAGAGAAACCCAAGCTTGTTAAGTATTAAAATCCATCAGCTCCAACCCCTCCATCAGCAAGGTGCCTGCTGTGCCTGAGCCAGCAGGGCAAGGATGGGGGGTGAGGTCCCAGGCAGGGAAAGGGTGCCTGAGGGGGCTGAGCAGCAAAGCACCTCCTCCATTATCAACAGCCCAGCCAGAAACCAGATCCCAGGCCCTGAGCCACGGGCCCACACAGAGACTAGTCTAAATTTCATGCACTTTCCTCAAATGATGATGTAATTTATAACTTATCCAGAGCGGACAAAAATTAATGACTAAGCGGGTTGTTTCAACTCACACCAGTCATGCTATCAGCTTTGTTCAGCATCAAACATGGCTTTCAGCGGGGCTGGGGAGGGGGGATGAAAGCGTTGCTGTCTCTTTCGCTCATTCCCATCAAATACATGTCCCACTCTCACGTGCCGAGCGCGGTGTTAGGAATAGCACGGGCATATGGCTGTGCTCCTCCGATATCGAGTAACAACCTTTGCATGCTTGGTGTAAGGAAGGAAATAGCAAGGGAAGAGGGGAAATGAAAATCAGTAGAGAAAAAATCCCACATAAAAATAGGGAGAATGTTAGTAAAGTGGAGCCCATGATTCAGTCTTGTAACCGCCGCTTCAAGGTCCCTGTTTTTGAACAGGATGTGACTTAATGCTCTTGTGGGGACCGTCTACCAAAAAAAACCCTCTAACATCATCTCTTTGCCACTCATGGAGAAAAGTATCGATTTCTGCTTTTTATGAAAAAGGGACAGATGGTCATTTTCTGTGTATTTAGGTCAGCAAACAGAGCAATCATGAAAGCCAGACTTCTGGTATCTCCTTGGGCGAGTGCATCATTCTGAACCCTTCAAGTCTAATTCTGTTTTGAAAAGTAAAAATCCCTCTGCCTGTTCAGCATATTGGTTAGCTACAGCTAATTCTTAGTGCAAAAATATGGATCATCTCCTGCATTGCTATCCCATTTCTGTCAGCCTGCAGAGCCAGCAGGAAAGCTGGGCTCCTTCACTTCGCCAAGGCAACTATCAACCACTGCAAATTGCAACCGAAAACCTTCCTGCCAGCCAGCAGATGTGTCATTCATAATGTGTGCATGCTGTCACTGCGGTCCCAAGCCACTTGCTGAACTTCATCTCTTGTGTAGGTTACTGTAACCTCAACTGACAAGGGGTTGCTGGCCAAGGCTCTGCAGTGTCGTTGCTAGTTGTTGCTCTCTAGCAAGAGCTGAAGACCCACACAGACTCACCTTTGCAGCCCAGATCACGCACTCCGTTATGCAGAGGGTGCTTTGAGCACCAGGTTTGTTGCTGCCTCCTCCCCTCTCTGCAGCATCCAGAGTGTCCAACAAGCAAAGCAGTGGAGAGCTGGACTGAAGAGAAGGTGAGGAAGCTGCATGTTTATTTGGCAGTTCGTTGGTTCAAAAACTGAAATGGCTTTTCTGTGCCACAGGCAATTACTAAAGACTCCCCTTACAAGGAATCCAGAAGCTCATTTTGAGTAAGTTTGTCGCTGCTTGCTGGGTACCTCAAAAGCCCAAAGGACTTTGAAGCTCAAGGACTGCACGTGAAAAACAAATAGTACTGCGCTTAAGAGGGATACTTGCATGCCAGTATTTGCAGAATTACTGTATGCAGTGACCAGTTGGTGATGGTTTCTGTCAGTCTGGGTTCTGACCCAGTTACACAGGAGAAAGTAGAGATAGGATCTCAGGAAGTCTTTGGGATTGAAGAGCTTGAACTTCTTCTATCTCAAAGGTATGCATAAACCATTCCTGATAGATATCTGACTAAGCTGTACTAAAAAATGTTAAAGCTCAGGCAAAATGTTTATTTTAAAACATACAGAACAGCATAAATCCTCCTCTTTCTACCTTCTTCATGCCTATTTTTTTTTAAGAAAATAAACATTTTTCTCTCCGTTGCAATTTTTGTCTGTGAGACATCCTCATACTCAAGTCAATGTGAGTTTGACAGACAAAGTAATCAAAGCAGACAAACATCCAGTAGACTTTGATACACCATCATATACAATGATGGCCTAAAGGGAAGCTTTCTTTTCTGATTCCTCCTATGATGTATGTGTATGTAACTTATCTAAATAGGAAGTCATTTATTATACTGCTATTTAACAATAACTTCTAGTTGGGCCCCTAAGCTTTCTCCAGTCAGTGCCTCAAATATAAAGGGTTGTATAGCTTGTATAAGGTCTTTTTTCCTGGTCAACCTTTACAGTTTGACAGTGGATTCAAGATAAATCTTTATGGCCAAGGCTGTTGAACTTGCCACTGTTATAAAAACTGTCTATATTCTTACTGCAACAGTGCCATTGGAACACTGTACTCCTCACACCTGAGTTCCTCCCAGTCTTCAAACATGGATCCTTCCAACACTCTGTAGGTGATAATAAGATGCTCGCTCTTCCTTTAGTCATTGCTATGGATTTACAAAGGTGAAATATGCTTGACCAACTTGGTATCCTTCAGTGATGGAAGGAATAACATGTTGGATGAGGGGAAAGCAGTGGATATAATTTGAATTGACTTTGGTGAGGCCTTTGGCACTGTATCAAATAACATCCTCACAGGCAAACTGATAACTAATGGACAGTGAGAAAGTTTGAACAATTCAATGGCTCGTTGAGATGGCTGGACAACTGGGTTTAAGGGATTGTAATCAGTGGCATGTAGTCCAGCAGAAGGCCAGTCACTAGTGGTATACCCTAGGGGTCCATACTGGGGCCAGTACTATTTAATCTCCCCATTAGTGACCTGGACAATGGGGCAGAATGCACTCTCAGCAAGTTTGCAGACAATACAGAACTGAGAGGCATGGTTGATGCACCAGATCATTCTGCTGCCATTCAGAGGGACCTAGACAGGCTGCACATCAAGAAATGAATGTCATTAATTTCAGCAATGCAAAGTGCCAGTGGAGAGGGATAACCCCAAGCATCAGTACAGGCTGAAGGCCAGCCAGCTGAAAAGCAGCTTTGCAGAGAAGGACTCCAAGTCCTAGTGGGCAACAAATATGAACATGAGCAAGCAATTGTGTGTACTCTTATGTCAACAACATCCTGGACTGCATCAGGCAAGAGTGTTGCCAGCAGATTGAGGAAAGTAACCTTTCCTCTCAACTCAGCACTGATGGGGTCACATCTGGAGTGCTGTGTCCAGTCAGGGTTCCCCAGTACATGAGAAACAGAGACACACTGGAGCAAGTCCACTGAAGGGCCACAAAGATCCTTAAGGGACTGAATCATCTGCCATACAAGGAGAGGCTGATAGAGCTGAGTCATCTGTTCAGCCTGGAGAAGAACAAAACTCAGGGGCATCTTATGAGTATGTGTATATATCTGAAGGTAGGGTGTAGAGAAGATAGAGCCAATCTCTTTCCAGGGGTGCCCAGTGATAGGACAAGAGGCAATGGGCACAAAATGGAACACAAGAAATTAGATTAAGCATAACAATGGTTGTTGTTTTTTTAAGGTTGATCAAACACTGGCACACGGTTCTCAGAGAGATTTTGGGGTCTCCATCCCTGGAGATACTTAAAACTGGGCTGGACATAGTCCTGAGAATCCTCCTCTAACTGACCCTGCTTGACCAGGAGAGTAGGACTAGACAGTGTCCCGTTCAACCTCAATGATTCTGTGACTTGGTGAAACCACCCCTACATCATAAAGTTGACACAGACACTAAAATGAACTCCAATGTACAGGAAGGAACTAAAATTCTAGATTTGGCCCCTGCAATACCAATTTGACACCTGGGAGAGCAGGGTGGCTCAGACAGGGACCCACAGCTGCCAGCGTGTTGACATTCCCACACTCCCACCTTGCATGTGTGCCCTGACTCTCTGGAAGGAGAGATTTCTTCTGCAAACTGATCCCGGCAAAGCAAACAGAAATATTGAGATTCATTGAGTCAGAAAGAGCTAGCAAGAAAGATCATGACTTCTGGTGGTTGGGATGCTCCTATGGCAAGAGAAAGCCCCAAGTTTGAGTTCCTGTAGTATGGATGCACAGTGCAGAAATCGTCTGGGAACAGTGACTAGAACTGGAGCATCCCTTTCTCAGGTATCTGTATTGCTGGGTTACTGGCTCCTGTTTGTCCTCCTCCTTTGGCTACAGCTCTGTAAGGCCAAGTGTCTTAGCTCCAGACAGAAGGGCACAGGTGGATTCTTTTCCTCAAAATCCTGTAATTTTGGTTGAGAATCTTTCTGGGAAGCAGAGATGTACATTTGAACCCTCCCAAGACAAGGTGGGTGTTAAGCGCAAGTCTCCCCTTCTCTGGGTGAATGTTTTAGCCACAGAGAAGCAGGGCCACTTCCGTCCTTTTGAAGGAAAGCTCCAGCATCTGCTGCGTTTTCAGGACACTCATTCATTTTGTTGGGTGTCAGCTATGATAAGGATTTTCCTTTTTCCCCAGATGTGTATAGGCCCTGCTGAATTAAAGGCATGGGGAGAAGTAGTGGGTCATATTAGATTTGGAGCAGAGAGGAGCAGATACCATTGTCCTACACAACTAGCAGATGTTCAGATCTCCCCATACTGTTCCCAGGTACTTTGGTTTGTATCAGGAGCAAGACCATCAAATTCTGCCCACAATGCCTTTTATCCCCTTTATTATTCCTCAGTTCTAACCCACAAGACATTTCAAACATTAGAAATGGTTCAGTGCATAATGGTTTTCAAAAACATGCTGTATCTCTGTCTAAATGAGAAAAATAAATATCTAGGGAGCTTTTGCACATGTCAACAGTACTCAGTGAAGCAATATGTGTAGGCAGCACTGGAAACAGTGACAAAGTGAGTATCTGTGCATAACTTGGTAATAATATCATCACCGTCTAGACAACTCAACAATTAGCATCCAGACATACCGAAGCCTTCTTTAAGAAGTCTCCAACAATAAAAAATATGCCTCCATGGGGAAGAAAGCCACAGCTCGCTCTCTGCTACCTTGCACATGCACATTTAAGTTTAATTTCATTTAAAAGGTTGCTTTCTAAGATGAGCCGCTTTTCTCAAGGCCACTGCTGAGTGCATGTTTGCAAAAACTACAATTGATGAAGATCTTCCTGTTAAAACATCTGTTTTAATATTCTCTGTGTACAGCAGTTGCTAGGCAAAACTCTGTTTGATATGGTAATTCCCATGCACTTCCTGGGCTGCTTCTCCTTTTTTATTTAATTTGAAAAATGTTATCTTCAAATCTATACCAATATTGGGAAAAACTCAGGAAAAAGAGTTTTTGCACAAAGCTATGACTTCCAGTGAGGTATCTTTAAAAACCCTATCCCAAGACTTGACTCTAATGCACAGGCACAAGTCTGGTCTCAATTCCTGATTTTTGCCTGTCCAGCAAAGACAGCCATATTACATAAGGATAAGCCCAGGGCAAAGGCAGAATGATGTCCCCAGATTTTATTGACATAGGAGTTTTGTTGCCTGTGCTGCAGCCTTTGTCGCAGAAGGGTGCAGGCAGAAAAGACATTAGATCCTTCTTATCTTTTGATAGACAGAGGGAGGCAGAAAACTGCAAAAAACCCGGGTTTTATTCCTGCCTCTCATAACTCCGCCTCACTAAGGGTTGCAGTCATCTGCGAGCCTTTGTCAATAGGACTCTGCTCTGGCTGTGGGCACCATGAACCCTCCTGGAGTGGTTAGGGCTAGGCATCACAGCTGTGGCATGGAAAAACTCGTGCCTCCTGGGAATGCAGCAAGGAGTCCTTGTTTCACATTTAAGTTGGTGAATATGTGTGTGTGCAACTGCTAATGACATCAGCAGCACCTTCATTGCAGTAACTGGTAGTGATGATGGCTAAGGCATGTTTTTCTTCAGTGGTCAAATGCCAAGACAAACAGGAATGATTTAAGTCATCACTACCTTTCCATCCCATGTAAGCTGAACTATGTTGGGAAACAGAGCCCCAAGGAGCCTTTAGCCCCTTGGTGGGTTGCAGGCCAATCATGGAGTTGGCTTTTAATTCTTCCTTGTTCTGAGGACCAGCCCCAAAGTACTCAAACCATGAATCACACTCTGCTGCAGCTCTGAGTGCATCTGACGGCTTCACAGCCCCTTTTCCCAGTGAGCAATATGAGCAATAACCCAAAGATGTAGAAAGGTCATCAGAACATCACAGGGCAGTAACAGAAAGACATTTCTGTTCAGTACTTCCCACACTGACATAAAATAGGAACAGGATGAAGTGGTTCAGACTAAGCCAGTAGTCAGCCCTGCAGTTTTTGGAAGTGGGAGAAACCATGTGCCACATTTTTCAAGTCTGTTAGCATAAGCTCTTTGTTCTTAGCACTGTCAATGTCTCCAAGGTAGACAGGACCTAAAAGATATGTGTATTTTCCGTGGGCAGTTCAGCCTGACTGCAACATCCATGGAAATGCTATACTCATGAAATCAGGAGGGTCAATAGTTGAGCTAAGTATGTCTAAGGTTTGTTTATGACTAGGAGAAAAAACATGCGAGTGAAACTCCCACCCTGAGTTCTGCAGATGACATGAACATTTTGTTGAAATGTCTTTCCACACCCAGTGGTAAGGAAAAAAAAACCAGTGGTCAATATTTCAGAGGTTCAGACTTGGGAGGGACTAGGACTGTCCAGCACTTGCTGAGCTCCAGCCTAAAGCCAAGTTTAGATATGAACAACTGAATATAGTGCAGTAAAAGGCTACTCACTGCCTCCTCTTTCCTCCCCAGCCCTGTATTTCAACCCTCTTAGGATCAGCTATGCTATGACAGGCTTGCATAGCCAGTGGAATAACTCTGTATGTGTGTGTATGTGCATGTCTACAGGGGAAATGTCCTCCTGACCACCTATGGTCAGCTAACTGCTGATTGTTTTCCCTGCAAATCAGAAAATCTTCTTTGGTTCCCCCAAATTATCTGGATTTCTTCCTCACTGCTCAGGAAGCCATGTGCCATACATTCCTGTATGTAACTCACTCACAGAGTAGGCTGAACACTGGCCATACTAACAAGCATCCATGGTCCCCTGGAGAGAGCCAGCGACTGCAAGCTGCCTAAGAAGGCCTGTGGTATTTGCTTCGAGTTTCAGCAATCCTTTTCACTCTCCTGGCCTCCTGGCTTATTACCTGGTGACTCTGACCTCTATTTAGCTGTGCTCTTTTCCCTTAAGGGAGCAGGTCATCACCACAGTGTACGTGTCCACTTACCTTGGGGAATCCCAGGACATGGTTGCTATGATGGGTGGCATTTCCCTCACTGACAGGCACTCAGCCCTGTCTGCCTTCACATTCGGTGAGCCCTTCTGCAGCAGAGAGGGAGAGGGGATCACAGCTGTCATGACAGGTGGATGCTCCTCACATGCCGCAGCTCCAACTTGCCTTTTCCAGACCCAGTACCTTGTTGTTTGCTCAGCCACTGTATTTTTTCAGAGGGTGTCCTCTGGTACTCTGTAAGATATTGCTATCATGACACTTTTCCATGTCTCAAGAGAGAGTTTTCTTTGTGGGAATGCACACAGAATGGGGAATGTTTTGTCTGAGTTTCATTTTTCGTTGTGGTTTGCTTAGGCTTTAATATGTACGTCAGTTCTGACAATACATTGTTTTCTCTGTTCCTCATTTAAAGACACAAATGTCCACCTGCAAAATGTAGTGCAGTAATCGCACAGAGAGCATCTACTGTCTTATAAGAGCCCCTTTTCCCTCTATATTAGGCTGGTGGTGTCATGTACTGCATTTTGGTCCACAGGCTGGTGGGCTGGTGTATGTCAGGGGCCTGGTGAGCCTGAGCATTCCTTCCCCAGGTTCCTTCAAAAGGCTCCATGTGTGGCATGGCTGGATGCTCCTCAACAAATCAACTCAGGACTCACTCCTGAAACTAATTCTGTGAGACACTTGACCACTGCTGTGTTTGGTGTTTCTCTGGAAATGAAAGCATCATTGATCAAGTATTGGCAACCTGTATTCATGATGAACTTCACATACTTGAAGCTGAGTGTCTCATATAGCAAGATGATCCTTCACCTCAAGGAAGTGCATAGGACTCAGGATTCCAGTTTATCTGTTGGCTCTAAGATGTTTATGATATGTGTGGAAATGTAGAGTGAATTCCAAATGCAGTTGTCCCATTTGGGGTTTTAGAGAGTGTGAAAGCTGAAGGAAAAAGCAATGAAGCTGGCTGTGTGTCTAAGTGGGGTGGCAGGTAAGAAAAGCCCTCTGTGTTAGTGCTGGGGTTTGGATGTCAAAGCAATCCTGGAATGCTTTCTCCGATGTCAAGAGAAGCATGTGTCTTGGCCACTGATCTGAAGTCTTTTTGAGGGAAATGCTCTAGTCTGGAAAATTATTATACTGCTTTACAGACATATTTGTGAAATCACCAAGTAGGACATTATTTCATCTCTGGATACCTTCAGACTTTCCCCCTAGACCATTTGGAGAATGCTTTGGACAATGCACAAGCATCTGAGGAATCCAAAGGAGGGCAGGGATGCGGAAAGGAACATTGCTTCCCAGAGTGCAAACAGTGGTCCTATTCCAGACCAGCTACTGGCCTGAAGCAAAGAAGGAAGGAGACACTCCTGGATGATGTGCAACCAACTGTTGCATTCACAGTCTTTGGGGAGTGCAGTGCATGCTTTTAATTGATCATGGGCTGCTTCTTTGGGAGATCAGGTCGAGGAGAATGGAGGGCGATCAGTGAAGTTATGCCCAGATCAAATTTTCAAACAATCATAGCACAAAGACAACAAAAGCTCCTCATTAGAGAGCTATTTGAAACTTAGGTTGCCCATATAGGTAAAAGATAGAAAACTCCTTACCTGCTCTTTCCATGCAGCTTGCAAAAAAGAGAAGCCCTCATAACTGACTCATGTTCCTTTAAGAGGGGTTTCCTATCAAATCCCTTGTGAGCCCAGTTGCTGAAGGCAGCAGATTCCAGAAAAACTTCTTTTACCAATGGATACAATTCATCCTATTAAAAAAAAAAAAAAAATCAACAACTCTGGCTGTCCTGACTGTGTAGGTGGGTGAGAAAATGTTAACAGCTGCACTCATGAATCTCCACTGGAGGAGCAAGCTGCCAAAAATACTTGTACTGTGAACAACTGTTCTAAATTTGGTTACCTGCTTTATATTACTCAGTAGTCAGGCTCTCCTCTTGCTCTTATCCTATTAGATACATAAAGCACAAACACAAACCCCTTTCTATCAAAGACAGATGATTCCACAGGCTGTCATCAGGAACCCAGGGAATGGCAGTGTTTGCTACACAATCAAGGGTTTGCAGTGTTTTTGACAAATGAGGAGGAAGCAACTCATTTGGAGCTCGGGGAGGCTCTGATGACAGCCCTGTGGGAGAGCTGAGCCCGAGGGTGGCAGAGGGCTGAAGCACTCTGCCCTCCCTGAGACTGGGGCCCCAGGTCCTGCTCCTCTCTGAAGGACCGGGGAGAGATCGTGGGCTGCCACCTCACCCCGCAGAGACCCCCATCTCAGTCCTTGGAACCTTGTGCAACAGATCAAGCACACTCAAACACAAACTTTCAGGCTGAACTGGAAGACTAGTGCTGGAATGAGATGGGTTTGTCATCTTCTTGCTGATGGAGGAGGACGCTTGTACCTTACCCCCACTGAAAGGTGCCAAGCTACTGTCCCATTCATTACCCAGCGCACTTCCATTTTACTGCTGCCCAGTGCCCTGTGGTCTGCAACCAGGGACTTCTACTGTAGCTGGCTGTGAGGCTTGGTACAGCAGAGATGGTCTGGTACGGGGACATTTCCACAGTGCCTGGTACGCTGCATTCTCATATTTGTTTGGGAACACTGCATTCTCATATTTGACTGGGAATCGCCCTTGTGCCACAGTGCAGAGCTACCGGTACTAAGGGATTGCTGAGTTCACAGCAAAGCATAAATTTTCCCCTTTTTTTTTTAAAAAAAATCATACTTTGTCACTGAGACACAATAACTGCTATTGCTTATGGATCACATCTTTAGCCTGGGTTTTCTTTTTTGAAAATACAGCCTGCAATTTTCTGGATGAAATGCTTTGCTCTCAATTAACTGTAGATGCAATTTAATGAGTAGGCCAAACGATGGTAGTTAGGCACATAACCAACATCTGGAATGTGCAGGATTAGTGGCTTAGTTAAGACCCCTTAATTAAAATATGGTCATTCAGTCCTCCCTTCTCTCTTCGTGTAGATGATGTATGTTTAATACTGAGCGCTTGCTGATATGTTATTAGGATCACATAAGCTGTCTATTAAGTACCAAGGAAATTGTGGCTTTGATGTGTCAGGTACCTAATGAAGATGAAATTCATGCTGGGAGCGGAATCATGTCAGAGTGCAGAAAAGATCTTTCTGCAGACTTTGCTCAGTCTTTCATATAAAGCTCATTGATTCAGTAAAAAAATGCTATCCATAAACTCTCTTTCTAGGAATGTCACAGAAAGTGCCCATTTAAGGAGCACCAACACATTATTCAGACACTCTGGATTGCAGTGACTGTTTGCAGGCCCCCAGGTGGCCCAGGTGTCCAAAAAGGCCAACAGCATCCTGGCCTATATCAAGAACAGTGTGGTGAGTAGGACCCTGGAGGTGATCATCCCCCTGTACTCGGAACTGGTGAGACCCCACCTCGAGTACTGTGTCCAGTTTTCGGCTCCCTACCACAAGAAAGACATTGAGGTGCTGGAGCGAATTCAGAGAAGGGCAATGAAGCCAGTGAAGGGTCTGGAGCACAAGTCTTATGAGGAGGTTGAGGGTTCAGTCTGGGGAAGAGGAGACTGAGGGGAGACCTCATCGCTCTCTACAACTCCCTGAAAGGAGGCTGTAGAGAGGCAGGGGTCGGTCTCTTCTCCCGAGTTACAGATGATAGGACAAGGGGCAATGGCTTCAAGTTGCGCCAGGGGAGGTTCAGGTTAGATATTAGGAAATATTTCTTTACTGAAAGGGTTATCAGGCATCGGAATGGGCTGCCCAGGGATGTGGTTGAGGCACCATCCCTGGAGGTATTCAAGTTGACATGGTGCTCGGGGATATGCATTAGTGTTGGGTGGTGCTTTGTGTGGTGTGGGTGGTGGTGGTGGTTTTTGGGGTTTGTTTGTTTGTTTGTTTGGGTTTTGGGGGGATTTTTTTTTTATTTTTTTTTTTTATTGGTTGGACTAAATGATCTTAAAAGGTCCCTTCCAACCTAGGTGATCCTGTGATTCTGTGATTCTGTGACCCCTTGAGCATCTATTCCCTCTCCATAATGCCACTCAGGAAACATCCTGTAATTGGCACATTTCTTAAAATGAAATGGGAACTGTTCTTCCAAAGTCCATAGCACTCTAGGCCAGTGGTTGGTAGCTAATGTTGACCTAAATAGAGCCCAACTTGGCAAAAACATTTTTCCCATTTAGCCTTATTCTTTTTTTTTGGAGGTGACATTTGTCCTGTCTCTGGAGCAAAGTGAGGTGGGCAGGAATTGACCTTTCCTACCTAGCTGTCTGGAAGGGAGATGTCCCCTCTGAACTTGTCATCCAGGCTCCCTCTGTTGTCAAGGAGGAGGAATGAGCATGGGCAATTGGTGTCAACTCCAGGACACCTGGCTTAGGTTGGGGTAAATTGTCGCCCATCAGAGTCTTTCTCTCCATCTCCCACCCCAAGAGGGAACCTGGACTGTACACGTGGCTTTGAACATTAAGTCGGACGTTGGCTAAAGTGCTGTGTACTGGTGTACGCTGCAGATAGCTGCAGCTCAACAGGGTGTAGAGACCTTCTTGCTGAGACAGCCTGGCCATGCCCCAGTTACTCCAGCTGGTGAAGGGGGGAGCTGGGGCTGCCATCGCTCCTGCCTCGGGCTGATAGTCTGGCCAGAAAACTGTGCCTCTGGTCCCAGAGTAGAAGGCAATGAATCTCTTAGTATCTCCATGAGAACAGTGACATTTTGGTTAGGCCTTCATGTGTATCAGTCGCTTGTGACAGGGTAGGAAACGTGTGTGTGTATGTGGAGAAGAGGACAGGAAGAAAATTCAGGCATTGTTCAGTGTTATAAAATTACCATGTGGTGCTTAGAAAATGCTCATTCTGCAAAACCCTTGGTCTTGTACTGGCTTATCAGCCAACGTGATGACAGTATCAGCCTGATAGCCAGCCAGCCAGCCATGCTTCTGATCTCATCAACACTGATGTGCAACAGGAAATAATCCCTCAGATGCTGGTAGGTTTGTGGCATGTTGATGCTGGGGTTGATAAAAGCCATGCAACACACACAAAAAACACCCCAGTGAGACTGGTGCAGGTCATCAAGACCTACAGCAGTGCAAATTAGATCAGTGGCTCCATCTCTGTGGTATGTGCTGTGCCCGAGTGCTGTGGTTTGGCTTTGGTTCTGCAGAGCCTTGATCCTCAGCTGTGTCTGACCTGGGTGTAGTTCACCTTGGGGACTGGAGGAATAATGGCTCTCTGTTACATCTACCCCTCCCTGCCTTCTGAATCTCAGCCTTGAAGCGGATCTACTTTGCTCTCATATGCTTCTGACCTGAGAGAGGGATTCCAGGACCTGGGGATGCCACACATATTTTCTGGCCCTAAGTATGTCCCAGCTGTCAGGGACCTCTTTGCAAGTACTTAGTCTTCACATGGGACAGATTCCCACCCCCTCCTGGAGACATCTTTTGGACCATTTTGCCCGGCAGTTTTAGTAGGAGTCTGATCTGCAGGAGCCAAGTGCAATATGCATATTAGATATATGTATGGGAAAACCTTGTGTTACAAGTGTATATGTAAGGAAGCAGAGAGGTTGTCACTCTCCTAACTCAGTATCTGTGATTTTGGTGGAGGACAATCTGACATGTGTGGCCATATATAATCAAGAATGATCCTGCAAATTACAGGACTGGAAAATCTTCACCTTACTGATGATGTTGAGGGGATCCCTGCACTTGGATTTGAGGACAGCTAGGGAGATACAGACAGGCTCTAGGAAATATTAGTTAATGGACTGAATTTCTTTCATGCTCATAGTGGCACTTAGACATGAATGGGATTCTCCTAAGATCATATCAGAAGACTGCAGATAATCTTCTGAGTGTAGAAAGTGTAGAAAGTATCCAGTGTTCCTACCAGCAGCCAGATTGGCAAACTTTGTTAATAAAATCTATGGATGTTGTGATAATTAGTGAAAAAAATACAGGCTTTTATTTTCTGTTGCCTGCCCCTCCCTCCTCTTCTCTTCCAGGGGAATCCTTAGGAGCTGCAGGAGCTGCAAATTGTCCATCCTTAGAAGAACAACAGACACAGGCCAGAATTGATTTTGCTAACTTTAGAAATGTTTTGTTTTTTTTTTTTTCCAAGGGTCTGCAGACTTCGAGCATGCAAAGGCTTTGGTTTTATTAGCTCATCACTATGTCAAGATCCTACAAGAAAGTCATGCTGCTATTATCTATACAAAATGAATTAGATGGGTGAATGAAAAGGGCTTGAAAAGGTAAAGACAGATATATGTTTAGTTTCCTAAATGTCAGAATGATGCAGCTTCTGTCTTCTGTCATGATACTGAAGAAAAATGTTTTATTACTCTAGTGGTTTAATTTGTTAAAACTATTTATGTCCACAAGACAGGTATTGTCTTTCTTGGTCTTTAAATGACCCTAAACCTCTTAGGAAATACTAATTGAATTAATGAAGAATTAAGAAAAAATAATCTTTTTTGCAAAAGATTTTGTTGGAGGGGGTGCATGTCTGGCCAGTTTCATCACTTGTGCAGGATGAGAAACACTAATGCTCCTTTCATAATGAAGAGACACAGAGGGGGAAGGAATTAAAAAAGTAAGAATGGGGTAAAAAAATTAAAGATTTGATTTTCAGTCAAGCACAAAAATCCACAACCGAAATTGTGCTTCCACCTCAGCAACCCTTTTATGGGATCTTGGATGCTTAGGGATGTTTGTGTAATTGCTTCTTGTAAATGATCTTCTACTCTGCAACACTTTACAGTAAACCACTTTCCTTTGCCATCTGTTATCCAGTTGTTTTAACTGGGTTTCCAGTTATTTGTATCAGTCATTTACAAGAACCTTTTTAACCTCCATAAAATGAAATAATTGAAGCCTATCTTCTTGACTCCTTTGGCATAGGGTTCATCTGAGCTTTAAAACTGAGAGACTGAGGGTTAAAATTCCGTGCATGATAAAGAAACAGTAATTTGTAAATCTGCACTGAGAAACCTGGCATTGCCAAAATTCTTCGTTCCAAAACCTCAGAGCATTCATGCTTAATTGGGGAAAGCAGTATGGGGGACCTGTGGGTGATTTTTCATCTCTAGGTCACTTTTTGAACATGTGCCATTATCAGCCACTGGCTAGTCAATGTCAATGAATTTAGCAACTTAAAATATGGTTTGTCAAACACAGAGATGTTTCATGCCTTTCCATAAAGCTGGGTTAAGTGAAAGTGAAATTTCTGAAGACCGGGAGGTGAAGAGTTAATTAAGGTATCCTGCAGCCGGCCCAAGGCTGTCCCCAGGGTGGAGCAGGTTGTGATGGAGGGTGGCTCTGGGGCCACAAAGGCATCTGTGGTGCCACTTCACAACAGATAGAGTCATTTTAAGAGTGGCTGGGAGAAGACAGACTTTTTCTCCACCTCCCTTTCCTGTTATCTACCACAACACAAAAGCCTCTGCTCCTCCCCTTCCCCTCTAGTCGGTGACATTTGCAGTTCAAAAACCACTATCATGTGGCGGAGCTTGCTGGGGCACACACATATACTGACAGATTCACTCATACCGTGCTAGAAATGGGACTTTGGCCATCTGCCATCGGAGAGCCACCATGGGAAGCCCCAGATTTTGGGGCAAGAGGAGGACCATGCAGATGTCATCACTGCTGGAGGAGCTGACCCTGCACTGAAGGACCAAGGCGCTGGAGCTGCTGTACGGCGGGTTCCCCAGGGAAGATGTCCTCAGCACAGACATGCTGCCTGGCACGGTGTCAGGAGAGGGCCGGGCAGAGAGCCTGCTTGCCTTCCCAGAGGGAAATGAGAAACACCAAGAAGCTGCAGTCTGGCACGCTGTGCCCAGCACGGCAGGCTGCAGGGAGAAGATTTGCCATGGGGCACCTCATCCCTCCCTGGCTGTGGCGTGCCCCCTCTCTCAGCCCACCTCTGGTGCCTTGAGGCAGGCAGGCAAACCTGGCAAAACCGCCAGGAGGCTGTGCACCCTACCAGCTGTCCACCCTGCTTTCCCTGTTGTCCTGGGGTGTGCCATCCCCCTAGGGCAGGGATGAAGGGGCATCCCCTTCCCCGTGCATGGGGAGGAGCTCCCGTCAGGGAGAAGGACGACCATGATTCCAGGGGGAGCAGAGGGAGGCAAAGTCATGTTGCCTCCCCTGAAGCACGCTGGCATGGCGCAGGCTGGGTTGTTGGTGGGGAAGCGGGAATGTTAATGGCTTTGCTTTCTGCTCGGGAGAGACAGTGGAAAGGAAAAAAGGCCAGTGGGAGGGAGGGAAAGAAATCCAGTGCTATTACAGGGTGACAAGTAGAGCGGGGGAAAAATCAACATGAAGGCAGTGTTAGAAAAGAGAGAGAGCAAAGAGGAAAAAAGGATCTAATAAGAAATTAAATATATTGCCTATACTGTGTCCTGGGTACGGGCTGCATGGAGGGGGTGCTTCGTCCGTAATTCATACAGCAGGCTTCCTTTCAGCTAGGAAAACAGATTCCTTTCTTTTTAAATTGAGTAACAGTTTTAAAGACACAGATTGCAATAAAAGCGTTCACAAACTCAAACTTGTCCTGCAGGCCATGGGGAGGCCAAGCCCAGCAGCAGGGACCTCCACGCTCCCATCGCCACCACCAGACTTCTCCAGGGCTGGCAGCCACCACCACTGGGAGGTTTGTCACACGTCATTTCCCCACAAATAGCCAAAGAAACATGGCTGTCCCCGGGGAAAAGAAGGCATCTATGCCCATTTGAGTTTCACCTCAGCCAGACAGGGGATGGAGCTGGTATCGAAACCCTGTGAACAAAGAAATCAAGTTCCAATTGCTCTGAGTTTTCTTAGCATTTGTAAAAATAAGAGCAATCTGC
The DNA here is from genome assembly GCA_025769975.1 of Gallinago jamesoni. Classification (NCBI taxonomy): domain Eukaryota; kingdom Metazoa; phylum Chordata; class Aves; order Charadriiformes; family Scolopacidae; genus Gallinago; species Gallinago jamesoni. Next base: position 110,983,656 of record JAOQGH010000001.1, on the reverse strand, counting down.
AGAGTAAAACCAAAGTAGTCAGCATATTTTTTTTTACTTTAACTAAGCTGACATTTATCAGAATATTTGGAGAGTCTCTGACAGTAATAAAACACATTAAGAGAATGAGTGTCACGGTGGCAAAATGTGTACATGCAGCAGCAAACTGCATATTGGGTAGGTGAACTTCCAGATGCCTGAAGTCAATGGGAGGCTCGTTATTGACGTCAGTGGAGCTAGAGTTTCACTTGGTAACTGGTGGCAGACATTGTGAAATATTTTCTAACTGGGTTTTGTTGTTAAACATGACCAACTTTTCTCTGTCTGTGCATGGCTTCCTTTTGCTCTGCCCCAGCTCATCACATCTGAGCTGCGTCCCGCAGCCTTCATTCCAGAGCAGGGTAACCCTCCTCCTTCCCATGGTGCTGAGTCAGCGCTTAACAGGGGCGTTATTGTCCTTCAGTCTGCGTTACAAAGATTATTTTACTATGAAAATTCATAATTTGGGAAGACCATATGGTTCTGATTCAAATTGAAGTCTGCATTTGATCCTGATGTAAACAGACCAGCTTTGGACTCAGAGACTCCCACCATTTGGCAAACAGCAAATATTTCGGATCCCTTCCAGCTCTCCCGGGAGTGCATGGGAGGCTTGCCGTTGATTTCAATAGTAGCAGGCTCTAGTGAAATAGAAGATTATAGAAAACAAGATATCCCTGTAATCCTTCAAATTTAGCTGTTCAATAGGGAAAAATCAGAGAGGAAATGGAAAGAACTGAGCAGAAAAAGCACCAAAAGACGAGAAGGGGAGAGGCAATGGAGCGTGGCAGAAAAGAAGAAAGTGCAGACAAGTAAGAAAGAAAATTGGCGGGGGAAAAATATGAGGGAAGAGAAGAACACAGGCAGATAATATTAAAAAGAAAAACAACCAACACACAAAATCCAAAACCAGGAAAAAAGCAGAACGCAGAGACAGAGCAAAGAAATATATTTTTTGGTGGGTGTGGAGAGAGAAAGAAAAAGGAAGTAAGGCAGAGGGATCCCCAGGTCTGATGCAGCAAGACAAATGTTAAACACATATTTATGGACGAGTAGAGCACTGACAGGCCTGGAGTTAAGCACATACTTAAATGCCTTGCAGAGCAGCGACAAAATAAAAATATGCAGAGGAGGGAGAAGGTCAGAAGGGAAGGAACACGATCCAGCACTTTTAAAGAAAAAGTGTCTATAAGAAAGAAGGGAATAAAGACATCTCTTCTATCCCTTGAGGGAAGAGGGGGTGGTCAGAAACAATGGAAGAGGAAAGGGCTCTAGTTTTAGCATAATTATAATAAGAAAGTTTCTGATTTCTTTATAGGGGTCTGGACCCCTAAGCTTTATTTGAACCTATATCCTAAAAGCAAATAAATCTTGGGAAGATGGACTTTATTGAAGTAAGAATTGTTCTTAGGTTGGTTTTACCTTGAGACTGATAAAGCAAACAAGTGTCTTCTGCCTATTTCCTACTTTGTGGTGTTGTGTTGGTGCCAGTTGTGTCAAGCAGAGCTAAGTGTAGCTTCTTTCAAAGAAGCAAGTGGTTTCTTCTGTACCCATGAGCAGGCTCTGGTGATGCCTACCCACCAGACCTGCATGCTATATTGGAAGAGACAAGGTGGTGACCAGTACTGGTTGCTTCTCTCATGTGTGTTAAGGGGAAGTGGGTAGTGTATGGCTGAGACCAAGCAGATTTGCAAGCTGCATGGGATTTTCTGTCTACAAATGTCTCATGAATTTCACAACCTATTGGCTCTGTTGAGGACTGCTACAACTGTGCAATTATGCCTTCTCTGCACTGGCCTCAGGAGAAAAAAGCAGAAAGCATAGGTTCCTCCCTTTTTTGTTTCAAAGCAAACACAGCCACAGTACATGTTGCCTGCCTTTATCAGCAGCTGAGTTGCACTTGGTTCTGTATTCTGGAAAAACCTTAACCTAACTATATTATAAATTGATTAAACAGAACAAATTGGGAAAGCCTGGGAACTGCAGGGCACATCCTCCACTGTGCTATTCTACCAAAAAAATCCAGCTTCCCACTAGTAGCATTAATGTTATTCTTAATAACTGCTTGAAATTTCCACATACTCATAACATTCCTTTAAAAAAAGACTCATTAGAAACACTGCGGAAATGGATTTAAAACAAAACAATTTTCCTCCACACCTCTGGGCTGACATTTCTTGGCAGCTGAAATTTCAAGCACTCTCAGCGGAGTTAACAGAAAAGAAAACTAACTCTTTGTATATTCAAAGAGCAAATCCTTATTTCACTGAGACTGTTGTAGTAAAGACTACCTCCATTGCCTTGGAGATGAGGGTACAGACCCCTCATCCAACTATTCTGCCTGGCAATTATGAGCCAGGACTCATTAACATTTTAAGTAAAGACATCTTTCTCCAAAAGAAAAAAAATAAAAGCCCTTCTCCCTAAACGAAGTCACACCATTCTCCAGGAAACTGATTTCATATTTTTTCCAGTGCTGCCCCTCATGCAAAGGAGAAGCTCTTTGTAAGCACCCTGAAAGTTACCGCATTATTTTTCTTTGTAGCTTCAAAACTCCCCTTCACAATGATGCCTACAGAAAGTTTGGCACATATTAGACCAATCTCATCGTTTACAATCTTGATCTGGGCTCTTTGCTATTGTTTTCCCCATGTCTCTCTCTATGTATATGCTGTCTGCCTCACCAGTACACCAAACCATCTCAGGTCAGGACCTTTCTCTTTTTTTTTTGGCCTGCTTGCAACTTCTGAGGGCTATATCCATGTGCATGTCTAACCAGAATGATCTGGGCTGCCTGGGTGGAGTTCCCCTAGAAACTAAAGTTCTGATCCCAGCATTCCTCAGCCATGAATTGTTAATGCATTGACAATTTACAGTCAGTTTTTTACACCCTGTTAATATAGTATCACACCAGCAGCTAAATCCTAAGGGGAGAAGGTAGCAGTTGTTCAAGCTGGATGGGAGGAATTAAAACTCAACAACAAAACCAACAAAAACTGGAATTTTTGTATTTATAGTGATGCAATTTCTGTGTTACCAACAGCAGAGATACCGGAGAGCAGACTACAACGCTGGCCTAAGGCGTGACCATTGCGTTGCCTCTTGGTTCCTGCAGGGGAGAAAGAGCTCTTACTCCCACTGTTGGTAAAAAGGGAAAAGTACTCCTCCAGAAAGCTTCATTGGCATATACCATTGACCCACTCTTCCTGCCATTGGCACTAGAGTATTTTAACTCCAGTGGGTGAGGGATCCCAAAGAGGTGCCGAGAAGGACAGGAACTCTTGCTCGGTGCAAGGATCTTGTTTCCAGACGTCCTAGTTAAGGGTCATGGGTTGTCTTTGCCAAGAAGACTTCAGCTCAAGAGGTAACGCAGATTCAAAGAAAATGTTGCAACAGACAACCCTGCAGAGGAGCAGAGTGAAGATGAGATTGTCTTTTAAAGGCAAAGCAGAGCAATCACATTTTTTCAGGCTTGAGGAAGGTGCTGTTTGCTGTGTGGTGGCTGGTGATTCAGAGGGACAACAGCCATGCATTGGCTTCTCTATGTTTCCATTGGGTATCTAAGGGAGGGAGCTAGAGCTGTAATTACCTACGATCCTGGAAAGAGGTAATGACTTCCCCTGACATTCTGTGTCTTTATACATCACTGCCAAGGCTGAGACCTGCCCCCTCAGTCAGGCACCACACAGAGGAAGCCTAGTTGGAAGCTCTGAGTCCCTCTCTAGGTACGCATCCTTCATGTTTGTTCTTCCATCAAAGGTATGAATTCTCCTGTGGGGAGTTTGCTGCCTTTCATAATTTTATCAAAAATCTAGCTCAGCTTAGTTTTTAACTTAGGTACCCCAGGTAAGCATCTAAGCAAGAGGTCCAACAAGTGACAGTGCTTTGGATCGGAGTGTGTATTTGGGGTTCCAGTCTGCTGGGTAGTCAGACATGCAAGTTATTTATGAGCAAGATACATACCTATGTGAATCCCCAGAGAAATTAATTTAACATCAACAGGTCTAAAAAGAGAGGAAGATGGTAGTCAGATTGCTTACACTGGAACAGAGGAGAGAGCCAGGTACAACAAGCATGCAAGCATTTTACACAAGACAGAAACAACCCCAATAGCAAGCTGTCAAGGAGAAAGCAAATACAGGGTGAGGCCCATGCTCACAATTGCACTCATAAAATACTGGTGGGGTAAGGCACAGACTTTGACACCAATTGAGATCACTCAGTTCATCAATGCCTACAGTGCTTTTTTATTTGTTGGACTGCTAGTTATAACAAGACATAAAGAACAATGTGTGAGTCTGTATGTCTATGGTATAGGGCTTAGATATGTAAAAAATTACTGGATTAAAGTGGGGTAGCTAGTGTAGGCAGTTCTACCTTTAGGGTGGCAGCTCAGTGGGAGGTTTAAGGATTTAATTTTTGGCATTTGGCATACAAATTCTTTTGTGGAGCATATGTATCGAATATAAAGACAGACTCAATGACTTAACAACTTATATGTTACCCTCACTTTCCTGCTCTAAGCCAAGTAGATGAAGTTTAAATTTGCTATATGCAATCATCATTACACTAAATTTGAGTCCTTTGTGCACATATTAAAGAAACTAAAATCAAATATTGATAGTCCCAGCGGTAACTAGATGTAGAAGCAAAAACCTTGGGCAACTGATGAAAGACAGAGACATAGATGCAACATGGGAAGAAATACACACCAAACTGTAAGAACAAAAATCCTAGTTGATTGGTTCCTAATGTAGTAAAGCAATTCACCCTGGGACTTGTAAAATAACTGTGAGAGCTTAAAGTGATTCAAATTGGCAGTTCCAGCACAGTCCCAGAGGACACGATGCAATAGCCATGTTTAAAACCTATTTCTGAGGTCCTAGGAAGGCCAAGGATCCAGCACAGAGCCACCATGGGGGTTAGGATGTGGGGGCAGGATGTGCACTGGGGCTGGGGAGGAACTGCCTCTCCTCTTAACCTCTCTTCTTTGCATCATTTATGGGAAGAGCTGAGAAACTTTGTCTCCAGCATGTCCAGCCTTGCTGCTCCCTCTGGCCTCCCAGCACCCTTGTATAACTCTTGTCCTTTAAATTTCTTGTATGTGAAGCTGTGCTGGAAACCCCTGTAGTGTTTTCACCATGGGAACTGTTCTTCAAAAGATCAAAAGCATTCAAAATGGAAGTCCCTTTCTACTGTCTGTGCCCACTAGAGTTATACGTGACAAAATAAACCAGTCTAGGTCTGCAGGTTTATGCCTGGGCTGCCCGAGGAATAAATCTCTCCAACGGTCTTTTCAGGTGCTTGAAGAACCATGCACTGGGCCTTCAGCGAGGGCTTACTGCAAGTGTTTCAGTACAGTTCCTCTCACCTACGGCAGACAAATGAGCCAAGTATGAAAGCACACCTTCATGAACCAAAGAGACTCGACAGTCTGTCTGCAGGGTGCTGACAATCACGGGATGAATGCACCAGCATGGCCAGATCTCTGCCTGCTGATTAATTGGTAAGGCTGTGATGTGTCATCCCATAAAACCATATAGCTTCATCGAGTTTCCCCAATGCTTCTCACAGACTTCACTTCATTTCTGGGTTGCCTTTGGGTTCTGTGAGCCTGAAATGGATGCAGAGACACAGCGGTGGCTTTGCTCTTGTATGACCGCCTGACCTGTGGGCCATGCGGACACCATCTGGGTCCTTCACCTCACTGCATGTCATGTGATGGGGCTGCACAGTGCAACGTGTAACTACTGTACAGCCCTTTTCTTCCACTGAACTTTATTAAGCAAACTACCAGGCACCATGGGATAACATGTCAGAACTTGACTCTGAAAGCACTCCACAGGTATTCAGGGAATTATAATAGCTTTGTCAGGTCAGGGTCTGAAAGCTGTTAAGTATGACATCACTTGATCGTCCAAAGTTATGTAATGTTCGTACTATTTTTTATTGCATAGCCTGTTTTTCTCTGCTCCGGTGGAAGCTCTTTGCTCTGAGAAAGGCTTATTTGTGCCACTACTAGTGTGCATGGGCAGAGTTCGTGCCCACCTTCTCTTGTATGTGGCCACTTGCAGTGACAGTCCCAGGGGAGCCATGACCTTCATCACAGGAGCAATGATGAGCATCCAGCAGTGGCACCATCTTCAAACAGCTGTGCTACTTCCAAATGAATGTCCACCACTAGACTTGTATAATTTAGCAGAAAACTGAGCTGACCATGCAGCACAGCTGTCCCTGTCTGTTACCCAGCTCTTTGGATACTCATGCACCAAATAAATCAGCTGAGAGTGAACAGAGAGAGATTTTTGTCTCTCATCTCCGTACACTCTGGTCAGTGCAGTTTGAGAGACATGGGATAGACAGTGAAGTAGGGAATATAGCTAATATAGCAGTTGGAGGTATGGCTGTACTACAGGTCTAATTCAGCTGGTGAGGATATTGCAGCATTACACAGCTTTGTAGCAGAGAATTCGGGATCAGATGTTCAGTGTTCCTGGAGGCTTTTTCTAGTACATACCATAAAGTTGTAACCAGCGCGTGACCTGTTTAGCATTAAGCTTGCTTGGGTACATCTGCCTGAGCTGCAATCATGGTTCCTAACCGTATTTCAGATGCAGTTGGAGGACGCAGGTAGCTAAGGAGAACCTACACCTCTAAGGATTATCTCCATCGCACAAGATTTCCCCCGGTTATTCACTGTGTAGTTAGTTTCCTCACTGCTCTGCTCAGAGCTGCACCAGGAGGCACAAGCTAGCCCCAGCTTTGAGACAGCATGAAGCAAAGAGGTGTATCAAAACATGTGGGGTAGTACCTGTGGAGGTGGAACTGATGATGAGGCACCAGTTTTCTGCACATTCATCATCACAAAGACAAATGCTATTTTCCATCAGTATAAGGAACAAAGACAGAAAGAACAGTTCCTTGTGTCCAGAGAGAATTTGGTGGTGGAGATGTCTACACATGGTGCAATATAACACTGTGTAATTAAAGCTTGCGTGCTTCTATTCTTTCCATTAAGTTCTGTGGAACTGGGCTGACAAAAATACCAGCAAGACCTAACTGATTATCAGGAAAGTGATCAAAGTCTTTTTCACATGGAATGGCAAGCAGAGAAGACGTGTTTCATCAAGGCCAGCTCCAGCATCTTTGTTTTGCTTCCATCTTTATAAATGCAGTATTTGTGCAGTGCTCACTGCAGGTGAACGGAGGCTGTTACCACCTTGAAGACATGCCATGCGTCTCACAAGTGATTGGGGATGGGTAAGATGTCCCCCAGTCCCCAAGAAAAGGAAGAGAAGTGAGCTTGACTGAAGCCTGGGCTGCTGTTATTCAATAGACAAGCAGACTACTTTTGCTGCCAAGAACCATGGTGCTTGCCCATGCTGCATTTCTACTCCATGAGAAAAGGTTTCTCATCTTGAACATAAAAGATCAGGCCACTGTCTTGTCCTGCTGCTAGTGCGATGCCTGGGGCAAAGCCATGTCAGGTTTAACTAGTAGATTATGGATGACAGAGAGTGTTTCAGGAGCTCCACTCCTGAGCACCTTCAGCTCATTCTTACTGACACCTCATTTTGAGAAATTCTTTTGGCCTTATTCCTTCCCCCTCAAAGAAAGCCCTCCAGGCTGGAAGCTCCAGTGAGGGAAAGCGGACACAAAGCTTTCCAGCTCTATTCTCACCTCCTGCTAGTGGTGGTGCACACCACGTTCATCTATCAGCCCCTGTGATGCTCTGGCAGACTCTCTGCTATTGATGGTTTTAAGGAATTTTTTGTTTCAGATTTTAAGCCTTTCACAAGTTGCTTCTCAGGATCCCTCTTGGCTTGCTGTATTGCAGCTTTGCCATTAGCTTGCCAGAGGACATGAGCACATCTTTCCTTGTTTGGACACAGTTTTATGGCACTTGGACAAAGAAGTAACTGAGACATACATTCATTTACCCACCCCTTCTTGCACCCCTCTCTCAAGCAAGGTTCACATCAGTTACTACTACTTCTCAAATGCAGACATTTTTCAGAATTGGGTAATATTGCTGCAGAAGATGAGTGAATTATGTGTTTTTGGAAGCACTGGCTATTCAATTTCCAGTGCCTGCAGTGAATTCCATACTGTTAGATTAGTTTGCTCCTTATTTCACACTAGGCTTCTTGATCCATCAAATCTGGGGTTAAACATTTTAGTGTCCCTGGCAAGGAAAGTCAGGCATGGCTGAAATGATATTTCACTAATCCCCAGGCAACAGAGACAGGGGCTGTGCTCCTGTCCAGGGGCTGGCCTCCCTTCACCCAATGCTGTCTCTGACACGAAGTGGCCCACACAGCCACGTGCATCCTCAAGCCAAATGTCTGCACACAAACTTGGAGGCCTGCAAAATAGTAGTGTGAAGTGTGAGAAAGGCCCCCAAGGTAAGGAACTGCTTTTGGAGCCATCTCGTCTCACTCGTCTCTGCCATGCACCATTCGCAAGCAAAGGGGTCACAGTGGCTTTTCCAGCCAGCAGGGGCCTTTTATGTTTTCCCACTGCAAAATGTGTGAAGAGCCTCATCCCACATACAGCTGGCAGCAGAGGCCCTTGACCAGGCTCTGCTGCTCCAGAGGAGCCCTGCCTGGACCTGCTTCATTGACAATCTGACAGCCAGTTGTTTGGACCTGGCCAGGTCACCTACGCAGTCTTGCCTCCCTCTGTTTCACTTAGCCTACAGAAACCTACATGTTACCTTAAAGCCAAAAAAAACCTTTTTCATACATGTCTTTGTGGGCTTTTTCACAACAGACTGACCAGGACAAAAAAGGCTAGGCACCCTCATGCAGAGGAGGAGAGGAGGTCTCTAAGGCCTCCATGAGTGCAATGATAGTTCAAGTTCTGTCCATAGAGAATCAGGTGCTCTCATCAGGAGGTGCTGGTGTGGCCCCTGTGTTGGCAACCATTGCTGCCAATGGTAGGGGAGGAGCAGTCTCACACTGGGTACAGAAAACCTGGAAGAGCGAGTCTTCCTGCAACAGCTCAGCAGACAACGGGGATCCAGACTCCTTGCAGCCACCATGCAAGGTACAGTGGGCTCCAAGGCATGTTTGGACTCTTGGCAAAAGTGTTCAGTTCATCCTGTAAGACCCTCCCATGCATGGGTGTGCCTCACATCTCAGCAACATTCAAGCCACCATTGAAGAAGTCCAAGTGGCTTAATGGGTCTGTGTGATCAGGTGTAGCCCAGTCACATGTCACTCATACAACTTTTTTTTTTATTTTTTTCAGACTTTGCTTGTGGATGGTGTGGCTGGCATCTGAGGGAAGGCAAATACATCCTGCTGTTGTTGGAAGACCCACAGGCAGGGGAAGACATGTACGTCATAGGTGTTCCCAACATGTTTCTCCAGCAGTAGTCCCAAAAAATGGAAAAATAACAGCCTTTCCAAATGGCATGACATGGTATGGCAAGGCATGGCAAGTCAGGGAACATGGATGGTGCACAGATGCAGGAATCCTGTTAGTTGTTTCCCTGACATTAAAGACTTCGTGCTGGATGAGTGCCCATACTGCCTTGTCTGATGTGCAACACTGAGCGGGATGAGGTCTTGCAGAATAGGACTACAGATGTTGACCATCAGCAAGGGCATGTCCCATGGTTGCCAAAAGAGCAGAGCAGGACCCAGTAGACGTGTACATGCCAAGGGTTGTGCAGTAGACTTGTGCTAAGGCGTATTCCCCCGAATGTGATGTCTGGCTGCAGCCAGCCCTCTGTTGAAGGCTGTGGGAAGGCAACCAGGCTGCCCTCCTTATTCCAATGCAAGGAGAGACCACTGGTGCACTACTTCTCCTTCTTGCTGATCCTCCAGATAAGGATCATTAAGTAGCATATTCCCCTGAAAGTTTGTCCATCCTCAAGCAAATGCTCCTAAAGAACTGAAAAGCTCTTGGGGGAAGCCTGGATAGCCCATCTCCCTCGCAGGGACACTACTGATGTTGTGCTTAAGAACTGGTTTCCGTTCCTGGCAGGGGAGCACAAAGTGTTAATGCTCTGAGACGGCTCTGAGTTTCCTGAAAATTGATCTTCATCAACTTCATCTTGAAGAATTATGATTAATAATGTTATACTATTTTCAGTTTAATCTGAATTTCTCATCTTTGTCAGAATCTGCGGTCCTAATTCCCTCACTGGCAAACCCGAGAACACACAGAGCAATTGTTCTGATTTCAATGGAGTTGCGTTAGCAGTCTGCAACTGAGAGCAGGTTTTGGCTCTTCCTACCAATTCTACAGTTGCTTCATATATCCCCCCCAATGCTATAAATATTGGTCCTATTTGGGGCTAATGGTGTTTTTCTTTATAAGCCTAACCCCATCGGAAGTTTCCTGGCCATATTTGGGTAAGTTACAAAAGACAAATATGATCTTTTTTTTTTTTTCCCTTTTAAGTTGTTAAACTTCAACAATAATAAAGGTATTATGTGGAGTCATCTCAAAAATATATCCCATATATCATTCTGAGATAAAGATCTTTGTCTGAGACTTTGTCTGAAAAGGATAATGTTTCACTCCTGGCGCCTGTGAGTCTACTCTTTCTAGCATAATACATATTTGTTATACAGTTACTAGACCTGGCTAGGTACAATCAGTTTGCACTTTTGCCAATTAAGAAAGCTCATCAACCCATTGCTTCTTCTCTATCTGCTGAATGCTAACCAAAACACTGGGAACTGGTGAAGGCATTAGGAAAGTGTTTGTGTCCCTAGGTGTTATCCATGGGGGTGTAAGTTGTGGTGGAGCACAGAATGGCTTGTAGGCATAGAGTAATTGGGGTACACTTTAAAATACCTGCACAGTTGGTTTCTTTGGTGGAATTTAGGGAAATGGAAATTAGGATTGCAGGAGGTGTGTGTAAGTTCGGTGTTGCAGGAGGTGTGTGTAAGAAATCGGTCCCTACAGAAATTACAGCTCTGTTGAAATTCTCCTTAAAATTTTGTTGACTTTAGGGAATAATGTAAAATGCCAAGCACCGAAACACTGCCCAGTGTGTTCTGGATAAAAAAAATATTTGGGCGTTTTCTTTTTATATTTAGGTGTTCTCATCTCAGTGTTCAAGACGTAAATATATACCTGTATATATACAAAATATAAAGGATGAAAGTGGAGTGAGAAACGGTAGGACTCTCAAATGCCTAGCAGAAGGCAGGATGCTGGAAGGGAGCCCCCCAGGTTTTGCTCCTGCAACCTCACCTGCTGACACAGCCCCAGCAACCACCGCTGGATGGGCACTTTGATGGAGCAACACCTTCCAGCAGATGATGTTCCTTTGGGGTGGTGGGGAATCCCAGTGGGCACTGCTGACTGCCAGCGGCACTGCTGACTGCCAGCCCCCACGTAGTCAGTAGGTTAACCCCATCTCGCAAGATCTGAGTCTTGCTAAAGAAATCCATTTGCTCCTCCTCCCCACTCCCCCACACCCTGCTCTGTGTCTGTGGTGTGGTTTGCCTCTAATCTTTAGCCAGATCCAAGAATCATAAATATATGAAGTAAAAGTATAAAACCCATTCAAGGAGTTAAATGTGATATACCGAAGCTATGTTAAATATAGTAGCAGATTTCACAAGTTTTAAAAAAAAAAAAAAGTACCAGAGGCTTTTTATTTATCATTTATAAACAGTTTCATTTGGTGAGTAGTTTCCAAAGTTAACGGCTTTAATAAAATCTTTACAAACCAAAGTGCTTATCTCCTGTATGCTGAGGGCCAGATGGTACCATCAGATTTATACTGCAGATTTCTGCAATTTGGCTTCATTAATGTGGCAGACAGCAGTTTCCACACCTCACAGAGGTATGTTCTCATCTTCCAGAAATGGTGGAGCTCTGGAGCAGTGTGCCTCCCCTGTTTGCATTGGAAGGATCCTCTGCAGGGGTGTGATTTGAGCAGAAGGGGATGGAACAAGCCAAAAAAATTAAGCTGCATGATAGTGCTAGAAAAAGCAGATCTGGAGGAAAAATTGAGCTCAGGTTAGTGCTGACCTTAGCTTGGAAAATCATATGCTCTCCAACATCCACATCTATACAGCCACTAGGGAGCTGCCTGGTTACATGTGATTTTACCCATCTGTTATTTAAATCACAGATCCAAAAGCAAACCCTGGAGCTTTCAGAAATTATGTGGATCGGTGTCATCCTGTGGATACTTTTTCTATAAACAGCTGAAGGATCTGTATTTTCCAGGCAGGATGACACTACTGACTCCCCCAGCCCACTGTCTCTAGAACGGGGGTGATGAATACCTACCCGTTCCTCTCTCTGTCCCAAAAAGCAGTTGACTGCTGCCACAGTGCTCCTTCTTCAAGGGAAATACACTTCCTTTTCAAGGGAAATCCACTTCCTTACTCCTACAGTGATCTCCAGAAGTGTTGACTTGAGACAGTTGATTTTCTTAGTACCCCATGGTAAGAATTTCTAAAAATCTGTAAGTGATATTTGTCTGAACAACAGCAGGGAATCCCCCATGTTATTTTCTTTTTTGTTTTCCTTTGTAATCTCTTTCCATCTGCATCATCTGTGGTTTGAGTAATAGTGAGACAGGGAAAGAAGAGTAACTTACTAAGTTTTAATATATTTTCTATTTAAGGTACATATCTAGCCAAGGGTCTTCTTACCTTTCTCTGGGTACTTTCTTATACTTACTGTCATATTTTTTCACTCTTAAAGCTATTGAATTACTGATTTCTGCACTTGCTGGCCAAATGCTGGAAAAAACTGCAGAAACCAAAACATTTCATTGATTATTTTTTGGGGGGGAGGGGGGTTGTTACACATACTAATTTGTATTACATTTAAATAAATTGAAAAGCAATTGAAACATTTCTAAACTGTATGTTCAGTTTCAGAAAAATGTGGAAAGCATACTTTTTATTTCATATTCACTCATCAAAGTGATTTGATTCAGTTTACAATTTTTCTAATTGAAATTGCCATTATTCAGTGAATAAATAAAAAAAAAAAAAAAGAAAAAATTCAGCCCTAAAAATGTAGCCTAGCTGCTGTAACAGAAGAATGTAGCAGGCTCAGATGAGATGCTGTGGGTTTGCTTGTGGGGGACTGGGTGCAGGATCTTGACAAATGTGGTTCCCTGATGGCTAGGGGAAGGAGACTGTCCTGCAGGGCAATCTGGGAAGGGATAAACTGGGTTGTAAAAATGTCATCAGGAAGCCAAAGTTATCATAAGAGAGGGTGTAGAGAGAGAAATTCTGAAGAAAAGGGAACTAGGACATGGATGTCAGGATGACTGGAGGCCTTTTTGTTCATATTTTTGTCTTCAGTATGTGTCACTAGCTGATGTGTTGAGTTTGCAGATATCTGACCATAGCCTCCATACACCTGGGAACCCCCTTACCAAGTGTCACAGTGAGAGGAACCTGCATTGGGCTCGATAAGCCACTATCTTTATGAAATGAAAACTCACCCCAAGCTATGCTTAGCCCAGTGGGAAGCTGTGTTGACTCATGATGGTCCAGAGCAAGGCACCTCTGGGCTGAGCATCCCCCAAACTCTGCACCTCTATGTCATTTTGCAACCAAGCAAATTGCTGTACCTGACTGGCGTTCATCCAGGTGTAGAACTGGGGTGCTGGTTGGGCATGGGTGCTACAGACTAGGTATGGTCTCCTGGTTCCTGGTCTGGTTCTACAAGGTTTTAGCTGTCATGGTTAGCAAGAAAATTGTTCAGGTTATTCAGTAATAGAGGAAATATCTTGCATTTCTTTTTTTCTTTTTTTTCCAGAAAGAAAATGACAGTGCAGTCTATTTTCCCTTCGTCATCTAAGCAAAACACAACCCTCTTTTAAGTCTTTCTTATGCATTTCTAGTCATGGCGGCAATGAGAGAACACATTGCCCTGTGAAAAGTGGTTTGCAGAGATTCCATTCCAGCCCCCAGTAGCATCCACAGGCCACAGGCCATGGCAGCATTTCAGTATCCACCCGAACTGGGGCCCAGCCCACCATGGCCACATAAGTGGCATGTCTGAGGTCTTGGACTTCCCATGCAGGTGGAAAACAGGCAAGAAATGTATTGTGGGGTCTGCTGCCCACGAACATCTGGGTTTGCTTCTGAGTTGGAGATTGAGGCCTGGTTGTGTTTTCCTCTGTATTAAAACGGCGTGGAACTGCATGTCATCAGGGACCACCACTGTACCTGAAACTAACAGTGAATCAGTTAAATCTTGTAAGAGGTTTAATGCATGCTGGAAAGTAATATTTCCTGCCCTCTTGGAGAAGAAACCCTTCCTTCTGCAGCTTTTCTTCTCTTGCCTGACAACTTCAACAACTGAGGCAGTACGATGTTTGCAATAACTCAGGAGTGTGCAGCTTGTTTTCCAATAAGTCCAGCTTGCTGCTTATTACAGCAAGATGACCTCATTACCTCAGAGCAGGTACAAGACAAGATATCATATCAAATAATGTGTTGTGTGAAGATGGTGATGGAAGAGAGATTATTCCTTGTAACAAATCAGGAAGAGGGGATTGCCCAGTGACAAACAAACATGAACTTAGAATAAACATAATGAGGAAGCATGTCTTCTTGAAAAATTTTCTGTGGAAACCAATTGCTGTGGAGACCAAAGTGGACATAGTGGGTACAGTCTTTAAAAAATAAATAAAATTAAACACGGTTTTAATGTCCTTCTGTTGTCATTGAATGCAACAAGCCAAACTTAATCTTTAGGATAGCAAGTCTCTACATGACATAAACTGAGAAGGTAACACCAGGCAAATAGTTGCTCTGGACTGCTGTTTCTTATATGTGCTCCCAAAGCATCTGCTGGTAGCCAATCCCGAAAATTAGTTACTGAGCAGAGTGGCCACTGTACTGATCCATGGTGACAATATGACTCTACTAATATGACTCTACTGTTCAACATTTTTATCAATGACAGAGGGATTGAGAGCAACATCA